>OY757546.1:22326308-22331308 GCA_963584105.1 Alviniconcha strummeri | reverse complement strand
ATGTAAATGTGTCAGCAAATCATCTGAATACATTGTAAATGCATTATGTTTAGAAAACAGGTTTGGCAATGTCTGTTTCAGTGGCATTCATATTATATGAACTGCATTATTTGACCAAACACAACTTCACACTGACACAGTGACAGAGAGCTATGAGAAAAACCAACACAGAAATAATGTATACATAAAGTAAAGCTGACCGGTTGGAACATCAGCACTATAATTATATAACGTAAAGCTGACTGGCTGGAACATCAGCACTATACATAATGTAAAGCTGGCTGATGGGAATGTCAGCACTATACATAATGTAAATTATACCACTAAAGCTGGCTGATGGGAACGTCAGCACTATACATAATGTAAATTATACCACTAAAGCTGGCTGATGGGAACGTCAGCACTACACATAATGTAAATTATACTGCTAAAGCTGGCTGATGGGAATGTCAGCACTTTACACAATGTAAATTATACCACTAAAGCTGGCTGATGGGAACGTCAGCACTACACATAATGTAAATTATACCACTAAAGCTGGCTGATGGGAATGTCAGCACTTTACATAATGTAAATTATACCACTAAAGCTGGCTGATGGGAATGTCAGCACTATAATGTAAATTATACCACTAAAGCTGGCTGATGGGAACGTCAGCACTACACATAATGTAAATTATACTGCTAAAGCTGGCTGATGGGAATGTCAGCACTTTACATAATGTAAATTATACCACTAAAGCTGGCTGATGGGAATGTCAGCACTATAATGTAAATTATACTGCTAAAGCTGGCTGATGGGAATGTCAGCACTTTACATAATGTAAATTATACCACTAAAGCTGGCTGATGGGAACGTCAGCACTACACATAATGTAAATTATACCACTAAAGCTGGCTGATGGGAATGTCAGCACTACACATAATGTAAATTATACTGCTAAAGCTGGCTGATGGGAATGTCAGCACTAAACATAATGTAAATAATACTGCTAAAGCTGGCTGATGGGAATGTCAGCACTAAACATAATATAAAGCTGGCTGACAATGTACTGTTAAGTGATGGAAACATCAGCTGTACATATAATGTAATGCTGAATGGTGGGAATGTGAGCAGCATATGTAATGTAATGCTGGTGCTATCTCTGGAAACAAAATTGGTATGTACATGACATGGGGAGTTGGGGTGGGGGGAAGGTATCCAACACACAACCGCATTATTAAATACTGATGAATACGTTATGACTAGTGCGTTTATTATACACAGCGTAGCTGATGGACGGGGTGCAAGAGAGCCAAGAGGCAGCCTACAAGCAGCTTTTTTAACACACCAATTTACACACTGGAAAAATATCTAATCTGACTTATCACAACTACAATCATGTTGCTTGGACGGATCAGTGGCCAGCATGACAGTCAGCTTACAAACTGTCAAATGAGATGAAGATGTAGGGCTTCATGTTCTCAGATGCCAGGCTGACATATCGGGGACAATTCAGTCGAGGGTTCTGGGCTGCCAATCACCCAAGCAGCGACAGCCAATCAGAATGTCACAACAAATATTCCCTGCAAAAAGCCCCAAAAGTGGTTGCCATGTCTGGCCCACAATCAAAGTGTAGCAACAGGGCAAAAGACTGGCGCACTGCAAACAAACAACAACAACAACAAAAACTTCACAAAACAAAACAGAAATATGCTTGAGTTATGCAAGTCCTTACAGTCTAAGATCCAGGGGCCAGCTAGCTAGGTTCCAGCACCATGCTGTCATCCTCACTGATGCTTTGAGCATGATACAAAAAGTGGAATGGGAAGCTCAGATTGGTATGTGTCAATGCTCGACAGTCTGTGATCCACCTTCAAAGATTCATGCAGATGTACTGGACATGCTGGTGAAGCAACAGTCACAAGTGGCTTCCATTGTGGAAGGCATTAAGTGTTCAGGAGCTTGAGACACTACCTGTGGGCACAAAGCCAAGGACATCACAGCATTGACTGCCTGGGGAGAAAGGCATGGAAAGAGTAAGCACTCAACAATCTGCTGAAAGGATGAGAAAAGGCTATCATCAAGCAGACTGACATTGGAACTGTTTCAAAGGCAATGTTGGGGAAATGTCTTACAGATGGAGTGGAATGCGCAAGGGCTTTACCAAGCATATAGTACCATTTTGAATTGAACTGAACTGCAGGGATGTCACCCTGCTGTGGGACACAGAGGGATGAAGCCCGGGACCAAAAATAAATTTCATGGTTTTGGACTTTTCCCTAGCACCTCACAGGGCAGGGAAATTGAAGGAAGCGCAAACAGTTCTTACAGCTATAAATGGAACAGTCTTGCTTAACACAACCTATGAGTAATAACTCAACCCAGTGTGTGCAATGGGTCATACTAAAGAGTACCAGCTAGGGTTAGGCAGCTGGGGTCCTCAAGTTGCAAACATGGACCAAGTTGTAATAAATATGTACCATTGTTGTAAACATGCAGTAAACATATACCAAGTTGTAATAAATATGTACCACGGTTGTAAACATGCAGTAAACATGTACCAAGTTGTAATAAATATGTACCACAGTTGTAAACGTGTACCAAGTTGTAATAAATATGTACCAAGGTTGCAAACATGTAGTAAACATGTACCAAGTTGTAATAAACATGTACCACAGTTGTAAACGTGTACCAAGTTGTAAGAAATATGTACCAAGGTTGCAAACATGTAGCAAACATGCACCAAGTTGTAAGAAATATGTACCAAGGTTGCAAACATGTACCAAGCTGTAAAAAATATGTACCAAGGTTGTAAACATGTAGTAAACATGTACCAAGTTGTAATAAATATGTACCAAGGCATCACAGCAGTACAGTTCCCAGGTCCAATGGCTGCAGTTCTGTACATAAACATTGCTGCTGCTCCCATTTGAAGCAAATCAAGTTAGTTAGTAACTGGATTTTAACATCATGTCACTGCATATGGCTCACTGGATTTTCAAGTCCTTTTTTCCTCTCTTTTTTTTCTTTCTTTTTTTCTTCTCTCCCCCATATTGTATATTTTAAAACTCAAAGAACAGTTACTGAACAGAACTGAAGACCTATTACTAAACATCCTAGCAGAAACCCTGGCCTAGCCCATGAATGTCAGAGTGAAAACCCCTCACCCACACTGGCCATTGCCTCCATTGATTCTCTCTCCGATCTGTTTGTGGACCTGACTAACAACATACTTTCACAATGACAACATTATGTCTGACACTCACTCTGTAGGATACATGAAGACGGCTTTATGTCTGACACTCACTCTGGAGGCTACACAAAGATATATTTATGTCCAACACTGTAGGATACACAATGACAGTTTTATGTCTGACACTGTGGGATACACAAAGACAGCTTTATGTCTGACACTCTGTAGGCTACATGAAGACAGCTTTATGTCTAATACTCAGTAGGCTACATGACAAAAGCTTTATGTCTGACACTCTGTAGGCTACACAAAGACAGCTTTATGTCTGACACTCTGCAGGCTACATGAAGACAGCTTTATGTCTAATACTCACTCAGTAGGCTACATGATGAAAGCTTTATGTCTGACACTCTGTAGGCTATACAAAGACAGCTTTATGTCTGACACTCTGCAGGCTACATTAAGACAGCTTTATGTCTGTACTTGGTGGGCTACATGACAACAGTTTTATGTCTGACACTCTGTAGGCTACATGAAGACAGCTTTATGTCTGACACTCTTTAGGCTACACAAAGACAGCTTTATGTCTGACACTCACACTGTGGGCTACACAAAGACAGCTTTATGTCTGACACTCACTCTGTAAGATACAAAAAGGCAGCTTTATGTCTGACACTCACGCTGTAGGATACATGAAGACAGTTTTATGTCTAACACTCATTCTGTAGGCTAAATGAAGACAGCTTTATGTCTGACACTCACTCTGTAGGCTACATGAAGACAGCTTTATGTCTGACACTCACTCTGTAGGCTACATGAAGACAGCTTTATGTCTGACACTCACTCTGTAGGCTACATGAAGACAGCTTTATGTCTGACACTCACTCTGTAGGCTACATGAAGACAGCTTTATGTCTGACACTCACTCTGTAGGCTACATGAAGACAGCTGTATGTCTGACACTCACTCTGTAGGCTACATGAAGACAGCTGTATGTCTGACACTCACTCTGTAGGCTACACAAAGCTGCTACACACTCTGCTCAATGAGGCTGCATCATAAACAATGACATGTGGGGTTAAACTCACAATGCCTTCTCTTTTTTGCGGACATCTTTATTTCACTCTACATTCATTGAGTGCATTTTTAAGTAAACGTGCTCTGTAAAGTGGAACCCCCTCTAACCAATCTGCCTGGAACATCAGAATGTCTTCTGCTTAAAGTTAGTCTTGAGGCAACTAAAAACATGAAGCTGGTCTACAGTAGGATTTTCAGTCATGCTGTATACATGGCAATTCTTCTCAACACAGTTCTACTGCAGTCAAATACAATTATTAGAGTGAGTTAGTTGGTGGATTTTAATGTCCTATCAATCACACAGGATTGCAAAAGGACAAATAAGCACTGTTATAAATTACATGTTCACAATTTTTCTATACTAGTTCCCAGGTACAAGTTACCAACTCACCAATGAAAAACAGGCTCACAGTTCTGGATACAACACAGTTATCAGCAAACACAACCAAGTCAAAACATCAGTAATAAGCATACATCAACACCAACATTTCACTTTTTTACAATGGACAGAAATATTTCCAAACAAGTCCTTTGTCATATAATATGTACCCAGTACAAAATCAAAACACAATTTTGTAAAAAATGTTTGTCTCCAGTTAGGCTGTTAAAGCAACCCAGCAGTAAATATGCATCATAAAAGTGTCAAAAGTGTGACCTTAAAAAAAGAGAGAGAGAGAGAGACATCCTTCTCCCTGTCCCCCACCCCTTGGGAAGCCAGCAAAAAACCCTGTCTGCTCAAGTCATAAAA
>OY757546.1:22301308-22321308 GCA_963584105.1 Alviniconcha strummeri | reverse complement strand
ATCTGCAGTGGTAACATGGCTGTCAAAAAGATACTGAAATAAGAATCAACACAGAAAGCTGACCCTGGAGAAAGAAATTCTCTTGCTGCTCATGCCAGGAATCAAACCCATTGACCTTTTTATCAGAAATCTGGCACCATACCACTGAGCTGTCCCTATTTCCGGATAATTCCCCACTGGCACTGTCAGTCTCTCTGTTGCTTGGAAAGTATAAACTGCCAAAAGTATGCATCTCGTTATGTACAGTCCAATTCTTTTTAAAGTATTCTTTATAACCTTTTCTGTGTGTGTGTGTGTGTGTGTGTGTGTGTGTGTGTGTGTGTGTGTAATTGTGTGTGCATATGGCCAAACCCAGAATGGAATTTTGTTACATCAAATTATATTGCTAATTGAGACTACACATATTACGATAGTATCAAATCTGAAGAAGAAAAAAAATCCATGGCATTATTTGCTATTTTTTGTTGTTGTTCTTCTTTTACTAAGCAAGAAATCCCTATGAGATGTAAGTGCATTTTTTTCCTTTCTCTCAATATAGGCATTATCATAATCATTACTGGTTACTGCAACCTATAAATCCAGATCCAGATCCTGAATACATTTATACTTGAAACAATAGCGAATAAAGCAAGACAGCTGGATAATACCGAATTGCCTTCTCTCATAGTTACAGTGATTATGGATTAGATCCAAATCCATAATCAATCAAAAAGCATGTTCATTTAAAATGACATTGCAAAATAATTAAGTGCAAATTATCAGGATAAGCCTCCTTTTCAAAGCCACGAAACATCAGTTAAACAGTGATAAATGTAAACTTTGTACTTATCCAATTGTTCTTCAGGTGTGTTGAATGCTTGGAGTGTGTGAATGCCATTTCAGTGTGTTTGATGCCTAGAGTTGCCTGGAGCATCTGTGTGGACACTCCAACTATCCAAGCATTTAACACACCGCAACTGGATATAATATACACAGTATTTCCATACTGTTTAACTGTTGTATTGTGGATTTGAAAATGGGTCTTAACCCAAAAATTTGCACATTTTGTATTGTCATATTAATTTAGCATTCTTTTGAACCATTTATGTGTTTGGATCTTGTTTTAGCAGCAGTCATCCTTGTTTCACATCACTTTTTCTCCATTACAGATTTATACTGATTAGTCTGTCAATGGCGAATCGCGAATACTGGTTGTTGTTGTTGTTGTTGTTGGTGGTGGTGGTGGTGGTGGTGGTGGTGGTGGTGGTGGTGGTGGTGGTGGTGGTTTTTTGGTTGTTGTTTTTACAGAACATGGAAACAGTGTTTCCTTACCTCGAGTTCTTCAATTCTCTGCTTCAGCTGCTTATTTTCGTTTGCAATTTCCTGAAGGAAGGACAGAGTCTTGACGTGTTTGTTTGTCAGTCTTTCGTCCTGACTATGCAACAGCTCCCTTGGGATCCTATCCCCTTTGCCGTAACAGTTATCCATGTTGTTGTTTGTATTGCATGTAACAGTTCTCGGCAAAAAGACAGCACAATCACGCCCGGGCAACTACATCTTTCTTCTTCGAAAAAAACAAAAACAAACCACACACACAAAAACGGCGTCAATTGCTAAGCAGCTGTCAACAAGTTTCTAACCACTTCACCGCCCGAACGGAAATACTTCCGCTGTGAAACAACACTAAATTCTGGTCGATAATTTTCATTGCATCTCTTGTGTTGTAGAAACAAATCATCAAAATAATACTTTCTCCTAGCTAAGTGACGTTTCGGTGTGTTGACCAGGCAAAATGGTGACAAATCATATGAACAATAAATATCCATACGCTTATTGCAAGCGGATATCCGGCAGACTCCATACTTGTCGGCTAGAACTTGTGGAGTCATTTTTCGGAAACTTGGAAGCTACTGGGTATTTCAGATAACTGCTTTAGACCTTCAAAATGTCGCCCACGGATTCCAACAAGATATCAAAAGTTGTCGTCCATCCGCTTGTGCTGCTGAGTGTCGTCGATCATTTCAACAGAATGGGGAAAGTCGGGAATGTGAAACGAGTGGTTGGTGTTCTGCTAGGTGCCAACAGAGGAGGTATTCTTGATGTTTCAAACAGTTTTGCAGGTAAGTGCCACTGTTCATGTGGTTTTGTAGTATCGTACAATTTTGGAGCATGTGTACATGAATTTGCGGGTGTGAAACGCCCTTTTTTCCCCCCCGTTCTTTTTTCTTTCTTTTTTTCTTATCGCCCTGATGAGTGATACACCCGCACTGGTTGACTGGGCGTAAAATACCAGTTTACTTTCTCTTTTTGTCTTTGTCTGTGATTGTGAATGTGTGTTTAACATACATGTACGTATACAAATACATTATTTGCACCAGAGCAGACTTGTAGTTTTACAAATTAAGTTTTACTACTACTAGTCTACTACTGAAGTTGTAGTCTATTTTTGTCTAAATCACTCAGTGGCAGTTATCATATAGTATATTATTATTAATAAATAAAACTTAAAACTGCGGGTCTTGACAATTGGTAATGTTATCACTATATCAATTTATGTTATCTAGTAGTATTAGACTGTTACCCCTTCTCCTGTTGTGATAATGTAGCATTGTAGGTATCACTTTTGAAACTGAGTATCATCAAGTACTGAAGTGAAGAAGAAGTTGGGTACAAAACTAACAAACTGGGTCAAAGACAGGTAAATTTAATACATAACAAATTAGCATGTATGATAAATTAGTAACTAGGTACCCAGGCAAGTTGGTTTCAAATAAAGATAAATTTGAAAAACTGGGATGGTTTTGTGTTCAATCCATGTGTATGAACATGCAGAAAGATAATAATAATTATTTAAAAAAATATAATGTGCCTGTCCAAGTTCTGCACAAACGAGCTCCAAGCACAGTACAGCATCACATATCATGCTCAATACATAGCTGAGAAACACATGCAATAAAAAAAAAAAAAAAAAAAAACAGTATCTAGATACTACTTTTACTAGTAAAGTAGTATCCTATGAACATGCAAAAAGATCACATTAATATGCAGTAAAAGATCCTGTAGCCCATGTGAGAGTTCTGTGGATTATGGAAACAACAAAATAACCCAGAATGCACAAAAAGTTTCAGCCTACAGAGTCCTCAGAAAATATTAGAATTGAAGTAGGACTAGGAGTAAGACCCTATAGTCTATACAGTTGAGTATACAGAAGAACTCGAGAAGAAAAAGAATTAAAAAGGCCTAAGCCAGGTTTCAGAGTGTGTGTGTGTGTGTGTGTGTGTGTGTGTGAGAGAGAGAGAGAGAGAGAGAGAGAGTACTGTCACTGTCAATACTGATACTTAGTGTCAGTGTGTGTGTGTATTTTATATGTCTGTGTGTGTGTGCAAAGGGCCACCTGGCTGAACAATAAAAAGAGAAACCACACCACACCCAGCTGAACAGTTACCCAGTAAACAAGTTGTTAAAAAACATAAGGGGAAAAGAAGTAAAAGAAACAGTAACTGGTTGTTTTTCTGTCTTTTTCAAGGTTCTAAATTTTCTGTTCTTTCTAATTATCATATAAATATTATAATTTATTTATGTCAAATCACTCAAATTATCAATATCATTTATGATGATAAATAATTGTGAATATATTATGGTGGATTCTTTTAAAACATCTGCTACTTCCATTCCAGTCCCCTTTGATGAAGATGACAAAGACAGAAATGTATGGTTTCTGGACCATGATTACCTGGAGAACATGTACGGCATGTTCAAGAAAGTCAATGGTAAGTTCAAAAGTTGTTAATCAAGACAGGCATGCTCTTTTGGTCTTATAATAATAATGTACATTTATCATCATAATCATGCGCTCATCAACGCTCTGAGTGCTCACATGATACATATTAACCTAATCTTAATGAATTAGGCAAGTGAAGTTCTTGTGTGTAGTGACTTGCCTTGTTCTGTGTTTTTAATGCTGTTAGTGTTACTGTTAGTTACTAACTAAAATAACACTGATTCAGTGATTGTGTGATAGTACTGTACCAGTGTACTAGTACTACTAATAAAATTATTTATTAATCAGAATAACACTGGACAGTCATGAATTTATGTGATTTGTCTTGAATATATCATGATGTCAGATGCATGCATTCTGTTAGTGTTACAGCATTAGAATATTACTGATACTTACTAGTCACAAACTCATGAATCACGAGACAGTGAACAGGCAATGAACTGATTTATTGTTTTTAACTTTAAGTTGCAGTGTTGCTGATGGTCTCATACTATAAGTAATTATAATAGTATAATTACAAATACTATTTAAAAAATAAATAAATTATTTTGTGTTAATATTAGTATTATTTCTGTACTAAATGACTAACAGAGCTGTAGATGTTAGGATCATAAATGTTTGGTAATTTTTTTCAGTTTTATGGTCAGTTCATGAATGTGTGCCAGTCAGTTCATGAATGTGTGCCAGTCAGTTCATGAATGTGTGCCAGTGTGTTTTTAAAAACAGGCATTTACCATAATTATGTGCATAATTTAGCATCATTTACTGGATGCCTTATGTTTATTTGCCATGCAGCTTAGAGTAGATAGCCTCATTGCGCAGTTTATAGATGTGGCTTTTGTTTAAGTAACTAGTAAAACTGGACTCAGTAAAGTGAAAAGTAAGTATGTGCTGTGTGCTGTGTTTACAGCGCGGGAGAAGGTTGTCGGATGGTACCACACCGGCCCCAAGCTGCATCACAATGACATCGCCATCAACGAGATGATCCGCAAATACTGCCCCAGCTCTGTAAGTTACAAATGGCTGCACTGGTACCAGTACTTACCAATCTATCATACCCCATTTTGTTAAATTTGTTGGCGTTCGTATGGTAAGGTTAGTACTTAGACAAATTGGAAAATGCCAGGTGACATATATGCGTCATTGTATGCTCATCTTGTTTTATGGAAGTGACTTTGTATTTCACTATTTTCGGTTTGTTTCATGGGTGTATTATTATAGCATTTCACTATTTTCAGTCTGTTTCATGAGCGTATTATCATAATTTTGATCTTATCAGTAGTGATAAGTGATATATTGCTAGCTTGTTCTGATGTGTACACACGTTAAGATTCGCAGTCTCCTTACAGTTACAGTACTAAATCAGTAATTGAGTAAATGATATCAAATATGTGTGGATGTGATACGTGGGTGGTATTTGCACTGTTGTAAGGTACTGTGTGTGGATGTGATATGTTGGTGATATTTGCACTGTGTGTGGATGTAATATGTTGGTGGTATTTCGCTATTTGCACTGTTGTCCAGTACTGTGTGGGGATGTGATGTTTGTGGTATTTGCACAGTTGTCAGGTACTGTGTGTGGATGTAATATGTTGGTGGTATTTTGCTGTTTGCACTGTTGTCCAGTACTGTGTGGGGATGTCATGTTTGTGGTATTTGCACTGTTGTCAGGTACTGTGTGTGGATGTGATATGTTGGTGGTATTTCACTATTTGCACTGTTGTCCAGTACTGTGTGGGGATGTGATGTTTGTGGTATTTGCACAGTTGTCAGGTACTGTGTGTGGGTGTAAAATGTTGTCATTTGTTGGTGGTATTTCACTGTTTGCACTATTGTCAGGTACTGTGTGTGAATGTAATATGCTGGCGGTATTTGTGCTGTTTTTGTTATGTACTGTGTGTGGATGTGCGGATCATCTCATTGTCAGGTATCATATGTTTTTGTTAGGTACTGTATGTGGCAGTGATGTGTTGGTGGTATTTGTGCTGTTTTTGTTAGGTACTGTATGTGGAAGTGATGTGTTGGTGGTATTTGTGCTGTTTCTGTTAGGTACTGTATGTGGAAGTGATGTGTTGGTGGTATTTGTGCTGTTTTTGTTAGGTACTGTATGTGGAAGTGATGTGTTGGTGGTATTTGTGCTGTTTTTGTTAGGTACTGTATGTGGAAGTGATGTGTTGGTGGTATTTGTGCTGTTTTTGTTAGGTACTGTATGTGGAAGTGTTGTGTTGGTGGTATTTGTGCTGTTGTGAGGTATGAATGTTTTTTGCACTGTTTTTGTTTGGTACTGTGTGGGAAGTGATATATTGGTAATATTTCTGCTGTTGCCAGGTACTGGTTGTGATCGATGCGAAGCCAAAAGACCTGGGTCTGCCCACTGAGGCCTACATCGCTGTGGAGGAGGTGCACGATGTAAGTACTCCCATTGCTGCGCTTTGCTCATGCTTTGTGGGAGTGTTTTGCCACAGGAAATTGTCTCATTCCTGTTGCTGAAAGAGAACAATGTCAAATGTGCTGTTCATGCTGTCTGACCTGGATTTTATGGTTGTCTGTTTCTGGGTACACCTCTGGTATTTGACCATGTACATCATCTCTATATCATTCTTCAATCTGTGCATGTGTTCTGAATCTGCACATTACATGTGTCACGCTGTCTTGTGGGATGCTTCATCACCCAGAGTGACTCCTGTCTGGCTGACAGGACATTGTGATACACTGACTGACTTACTGAGTGACTGTGAATGTGATGTTTCAGGATGGTTCTCCAACCACTAAGACATTTGATCACGTCCCCAGTGAGATTGGTGCCGAGGAGGCAGAGGAAGTGGGAGTGGAGCACCTCTTGAGGTAACCAGTCTTGTCTTCATTTCTCTCATTGTGTGTGTGTGTGTGTGTGTGTGTGTGTGTGTGTGTGTGTGTGTGTGTGTGTGTGTGTATACATGTGGTATTAGGTGATCATGTCTTGCTGTAGTTAACATTTGGACAGTTGTAGAAATGTTTTTACATGCTTCAGGTAAACCTCCAGAGTCGAGTGATACTGTGTTCACATCTGTTTCCTGACATGTACAGCACATAAATACACGCAGACCATTGCGTAGCATTGCCCCTGGTCATTCAGCCAGATACAAACTGACTTCAGGATTTGACCTTGACATACGACATGACACAGAGTACCATTGCTGAATTTCATCATGAAGTAGGACAGTGAAGGCAACAAACTTTGGCTTCAGCCTTCAGATGAATTAGTGTCTGTGGCCTTCTGTGTAGACTAGGTAGGGGCTTGTCTCCACTACACAGCCATGAAGTGGTTATAATTATATCTGGCAACACCTTTTTAAGTTCACCGTTTCTGCATGAACATAATTGTTATCAGATGGCCTTCTTAACTTTACAAAATGCACCTTAATTTGTGTGTCTTTTTTGGAAGATTTTGCAGGGATCTTTGCTGTTGTTTGTAAACCAGGTGATGTAAGGGCACAGTATTCTAAAGCTGCGTAAAAGTGAAACCATGTTAAATCGTCACACATTGTCGTCCGTGTTAGGCCAGCATCTGTCCCCGGAGCTTTGGCTTTGCTTATTAAAGTAAAAGTCCAAGGTTTTTGAGTATGCAAAATGACCATCAGAATGACTGACAAATGAGTCACTAGTTTCAGATTTAATGAAATAAAAATGATTAATTGGGTTTTTAGTCGATTTTATTTTCTGGAGGCTTCCCCGGAAGTGACTTCAGTCTGGGGAGTCAGTGCGGTTGCCATCTTAGATTCTTCAGTAAACTGTGTATGTGTGTGGTCGACAAAAAAGTTAGCTGTGCTGGCCTACTGTGTTGCCGCAAACTGTAACAATTCGCAGACGACCCCAGGTATAACAATGCACGAGCTCCCGCGCAATCAACCCGCAGTGAGGCAAAAGTGGATTAAGTTTATACAGTTCAAAGAATCTGACTTTCTTGCTGGGCCGCATCACATCCACTTGTGTAGTGAGCACTTCAGTGAGTGCAATTTCGCAAACCCCATGGAATACCGCATGGGGTTTGCTTCAAAGCTGACACGATGTTCTGGTACTCTTTCAAAATCCTGCCTGACAGGCTTAAACTGATACGGCTGTATCCTTGTGGGTCTCTTGGGCAAAGTATCAGTTTCATCTTCGGAGCTCAAGTTGGCCTTTTTGCAGCAACTCCCCAGAGTGACGTAGTAGGCATATGGTCAAGTGATTTGGGCGTCATGGCGATGCTTTTGGTACGACAGAAAATGCCTTTTTTTCATGCATTTATAACCCTCAGATCACAGTTTCACCTGCATCATCGTTCTCAGCGAGCTTTAACAGAAATCATGTCAAAAATCACCCCCAACCTTGGACTCGTCCTTTAACCTCTGATGTAGCACTTTTGCCAATCAGCAGGTTGTGTTCAAGGAAAACAAAGAGATTGGTGAGACATAACTCCCCTTTAATTTAAAGACCTGCATTGACTACTGGTCACCGGTGAGGTTGAGCCTGTTCTAAGCTGCAGTCTGTTAACTCTTGTGGGAGAAATGGTTCTGTCTTTAACCACTTGAAACCATACCCCCCTCCCCCCACCCCCCTTCCTCCAAAGTACAGTTTAGGAGCATTTTGAAAGTTGTTTGGTGGCAATATCTGTGACAAGGAAGGTTACATTCACAGGGACATCAAGGACACAACGGTGGGCACGCTGTCGCAGCGCATCACTAACCAGCTGATGGGGCTCAAGGGACTGCACTCTCACATACGAGACATTGACGCTTATGTCGGCAAGGTGGTCGCAGGCAAACTCCCCATCAACCATCAGGTAAACCAAACTTTAGATTGAGCATCACTGTTTCCTTTATACATAATTACAGTCATGAACATCGCTATTTCCATTATACATAATTACTGTCACTCTCATTGATTGATTCAGGTATGGGAATTTAATGTGTCGTGCCAGTATGTCAAATTGTTTTGCCTAGTGCAGTGGACAGTTGGGACTTCTGAACTGCCAACCACCTGAACACTTCAGCCAGCCAATCAGAACCCCAGGTTAGCATTCTACACTAAAGACCCAAAGGTGCCACCATTTTTTCCTCATGAGCGAAAGCCTAGCAATGGATTGGAAGACTGGTGGATTCTGAACAAAACCTTCAAAATAAGTAATGGTGCCCATTCATCAGTGATGAGAGATGTCGGCTGCAATCAAGTGGGGCAAATTACAATCGCTTGAAGGCTGGTTTCGTACTAAAATCATTGTGCATCCCACCAGTCAACACAGTACTACATGGTGGCCCGGCCCTTTAAAACTGCTCAGGGGTCCTGTGTAAGTTGTAGCCGGGAGTCCCACAGAACAGACCCCCTTAGAAAGAACACCCCCCCTTAGAAAACTAACGAGAGTCCTGCGGTTGATGTGTTGTTGACCAGGTAGTGTACCAGCTCCAGGACATCTTCAACCTACTGCCGGACGTCAAGCTGGTGGACTTTGTGCGCTCCATGCACATTAAGACCAACGACCAGATGCTCGTCGTCTACCTCGCCTCCCTCATCCGATCTGTCATCGCCCTGCACAACCTCATCGACAACAAAATCCAGAACCGCGACGCAGAGAAGAATGAGGGCAAGGACCCCAAGAAGGAGAAGAAGGAAGAGAAAGGCGATGGAGACGCCAAGAAAGATGACAAGGGCAAAGAGTCAGGGGACAAAAAGGCAGCAGCCAAAAGCAAGAAGTGAAAGGAAAGAGACGGACAGAGTGATGCGTGATGAGGACTTTGCGGAGTAAAGTGTGCTTGAGTGTAAATGGGGCTGTCAGATTAGCTGGGTAAATGTGTGTGCATCCTTGGGAAGAGGCTGTGGAGAGATGGATGAGTGAACATGTGGACAGCCTTGGTAGCAAAGAGGGTTGGGGGCTCAGAGATCTTTGCTTGGGAGTTTTCTTCACAACTCCAAACTGCAGGGCTTGCCAATACCGTTACTGTCAAATCAGCTTCACGGCTGAAACTTACACAGCTAATTTATGTAGAAACAAATGCAGAACTGACTAAATAAAATTCACATTTTCTTGTTTTTTTCCAAAATGAGAAGAAGCTGTAAAACGAAATGAAAACATGGAGAAAATAATCATATTCTCTTGTTGGGCATTTAAATGTTTTGGAAATGTGCTTGAAGGTGTTGCATCAGTTTTGATTGTTCTTCTACTTATTCCTGCTGCAAAATCTCTATGATGTCTTATTACTGCCCTTGTAATGCCATCTTAATGCTGGTAATAAATTTCGGACTGGCCTAATCTGCAGTTGTGTGCTGAATTTCTGTGTGTGTGTGTGTGTGTGTGTGTGTGTGTGTGTGTGTGTGTGTGTGTGAATTGCTTGAACAAAGTTTTTTGTGTTTTTTTCCATATTCTGAAACAAAGTTACAGATGTTGGTCTTTTTAATCAGACTGAATCAGCTTCAAGCATGCACAGATCTCTCTCTCTCTTCATTCTCTGCCTCACACAAATCAGCAGGGCATTCTCAAACAAACACATCAATTTAAAGTTTTTATTTTGAGCTCCTGTATATTTATGACATGCTTACTTTAAATGCTAAACCTTGAGGTAACCTTAACACTGATATTACTTGTCACTGAGCTGACCCTTGCCACTGATGTGGCCTTCATCATTCAGATAACCCTTGACACTGATGTGGCCCCATCATTGAGACGACCCTTGACAGTGATGTGGCTATCATTCAGACAACCCTTGACACTGACGTGGCCCCATCATTCAGATGACCCTTGACATTCATGCAGCCCCATCATTCAGACAACCCTTGACACTGTTGTGGCCCCATTATTGAGATGACCCTTGACATTGATGCAGCCCCATCATTCAGACAACCTTTGACACTGATGTGGCCTCTGCCATTGAGACGACCCTTGACATTGATATGGCCCCATCATTCAGACAACCCTTGACACCGATGTGGCCTCTGTCACTGAGATGACCCTTGACACTGATGTGGCCTCATCATTCAAACAACCCTTGACACTGATGTGGCCTCTATTGTTGAGATGACCCTTGACATTGACATGGCCCTAGTCATTGAGAAGACCCTTGACATTGACATGGCCATTGTCATTGAGATGTCCCTTGACATTGACATAGCCCTTGTCATTGAGATGACCCATGACATTGATGGGACCCCCATCATTGAGATGGCCCATGTCACTGAGATGTCCATTGACACTGACATGGCCCTTGTCACTGAGATGACCGTTAACACTGTTGTGACCCTTGACACTGATGGGGCCCCCATCACTGAGATGACCCTTGTTAATATGTCCAGTGATACTGGTGAGGCCCTTGTCATTGAAATGACCTTTGTCATTGAGATGACCCTTGACATTGACGAGGCCCTTGTCACTGAGATGACCCTTGTCACTGAGGCAGTCCGCTGCACCTTGAACATGATCTGCTGCTATGGTTTCCACTGTACATGAAGGAATGTTGAAATATGATGCACATGCCATAGTGATATAATTAGAACAAGATTGTTGTTGTTTTTGATAAACGATTGCATGGGTATCACAGATGTACAAGTTTGCATTTGAAAATGCTCCCAAAATTTGAGCATCACTAACAAATATCTTAATAATGTAAAAGTTATCATCCAAATAATAAGGGCACTTTGAAAAAACAAAAGTGTACAACCCGTAATGCAATAGCTAATTCATCTGTTTGAGATAGAGATATGCTAGATCTGGAAGAAAAAGTCTTCCAGAAATACAACTTGTAAAATAAAATAGAAAGTTTTACAACTGATGTCTGACATCTATTACACAAAGGTTTGAAACCCCTGGTGACTGACATCTGTTTAAAAAAAAAACCTGATGACTGACATCTGTTACATAAAGGTCTGAAACCCCTGGTGACTGACATGTTACACAAAGGTTTGAAACCCCTGATGATGGACATCTGTTACACAAAAAAGGTTTGAAAAATACAAAGAATGCCCTTTCAGTAACGTAACCAGTTCTGGCAGAGTCTGGATGAAGGTGCCAGAAAGCAATGGTCACAGTGTGAGAGGTGTATTGTGTTAGAGAGGGAGATACATTTCTAGCCAAGTAAAGAGCAGTGGTAGATGTAAGACTGATTACAATCTGTCACATTATAAATGGTGTGCGGCAACGTCCACTGCACCCTTGCTTTGAAACTCTGGCAGTTCAGTCATCTCCCAAGATTCTTTCAGATCACAGGCTTATCTTGCAAAACCAGACAGTTAATCATTTCTCTCACAACTTCAAAACTAAACATATCCTAATACTCTGAAAAATCATGGTGCATATTGTTACCCTTTCGTTACATATTATTTATGCATACAAATCAAGCTTTTTCTCTTTCTGACAATGACTCTGGCCATTCACTCAATCACCAAAACATAAATGTAACTTCTTGGAAGCTATGTTACTATCATCAAGATGTTGTGACCCCTTCATCCTCTGCGTCTTCTGCTTGTGATGATGTTGAAAAAGCATCTCCCGCGTCAGAAGGTTCATGATAGTGTTGGTTGATTCTGTCACTGCTGCCAGATTCGTCTAAGTACCGCTTCCTGTCAGACAAATTATACAGAGATGAACAGAAAAATGTGAGTGAATGGTGTGCATGGGTATTAAGATGTTCAACTGTAGCAAACAGACCGTGCTGCTGACACTGAAGAGATGGCAATGACCGTAAATCAAATTATCTCCCCTGCATTGTGTACTGTGGTGGTTTTCAGTTTCAGTGTTACTTCATGTCCACGAAAACTGTCAGGCATATTAGGAGGACCCTCTTGACTTTCACACAGCTCCTGAGCTCTGACTATGGCAGAGTCTCAGTGAAGGCTTTCAACTGCTTTGTGTGTGCAGTTTAGCTTGGTTGGGGCACTGCTTTGTGCAGTTTAGCTTGGTTAGGACACTGCTTTGTCTGTGCAGTTTAGCTTGGTTGGGGCACTGCTTTGTGCAGTTTAGCTTGGTTGGGACACTGCTTTGTCTGTGCAGTTTAGCTTGGTTGGGACACTGCTTTGTCTGTGCAGTTTAGCTTGGTTGGGACACTGCTTTGTCTGTGCAGTTTAGCTTGGTTGGGACACTGCTTTGTCTGTGCAGTTTAGCTTGGTTGGGACACTGCTTTGTCTGTGCAGTTTAGCTTGGTTGGGACACTGCTTTGTCTGTGCAGTTTAGCTTGGTTGGGACACTGCTTTGTCTGTGCAGTTTAGCTTGGTTGGGACACTGCTTTGTCTGTGCAGTTTAGCATGGTTGGGACACTGCTTTGTCTGTGCAGTTTAACTTGGTTTGGATACTGCTTTGTCTGGGCAGTTTATCTTGGGTGGGACACTGCTTTGTCTGTCCAGTTTAGCATGGTTGGGACACTGCTTTGTCAGTGCAGTTTGGCTTGGTTGGGACACTGCTTTGTCTGTGCAGTTTTGCTTTGTTGGGACACTGCTCTGTTTGTGTAGCTTGGTCTGGTTGGGACACTTATGACTTGCAAAGTGCTCAGTAAGTAGCATTTAAAGCTATAAAAACTAAAAACTAAACAAAATCAAACAGCAGTGAGTTGAGGTGTTCTTAAAATGGGACTGCCAGCCCCAGATGCACTCATTTTCACACACATACATCATGAGAGGGAAAAATGAAGGTGCATTCACCAAACTGTTTCAATATTTCATCACACATTATATACCATTTTCATTTCAGTTGCATCAGGGTATTTCACACTTCTTTGTTTCCTTTTTTTTCTTACTTGAGTTCCCTTCTCTTTTCTTTTTTTATCCTGCACCTGGGTCAGCCACCTCAACTTTCACACAGCTCCTGAGCTCTGAAAAAGTAATTCAAGTGCTGAAGCCCGATGCACCTGAACTGCAAGTCAGCCAATTACCTCCCCTGGACTGTTCTGAGTGGCTCGGGAGATGTAGATTTTTTAAATTATTTTTTTATATCCAATCCGTCACAAGATTTCACAATCACAAAGCTCTTCTTTTTTTTTTAACAGACTGTGGTGATATCCCCCTCCTCCTCCTCCACCACCTCCCTCCTCCCCCCCACCCCACCCCCCACCCAAAGATAAAAATAAATGAATAAATACACACCACAAAACAGGAAACTGGTCACTGACGATATCTGGTCGCAATGACCCAGCATCCACAGCGGTCATGGACCATTTGAGAAATCCCACACCCAGCACCTGGCAACACAGGGTAACAAAACGTCAGCCAGGTAGGGTCAGAATCATTGTGTGCAGGTAATTATCGCTAGCATTCAATGTGATCTGCATCCTCACCCAGCTGAAGGTGTAGGTTTGGAATGGTTTTCTTGGTTTTTGTGGCAATTTTGTTTTTATGATTGCATGAAGTTGGGGAGGAGCATTTTCTGGCTGGTTTGTTTGGCAGCAGGGGTTGGCGGGAGGGGTGGTAAGGAAGAAAGATGCAGTGTACTACCTTCCATGCTGCTAGCGTGTCTGCCTCCAGTCCTAGCCAGGTCTGAATGTCAGCCAGTCGGTTCTCCATCTGACACACACCACAGTTCACTCCAGTTCAGAAACTGATAACAGTGAAAGTTTAGTGCATATCCAGTTGTAAGCTACACTAGGTGTTGTACAGTAATACATTCCAACAACAACATAAATTATCATACCTACAGTCAGTGCTTACATCCAGCAGCATCCAACTACAGCAGTCATTCCATCAAACAGGTCTGCAGGCTATTTTCATCCTGTAGTAACTTGGTGTTTTATGCCCAGATTTTTATCCTCTACACACAGCCAAATCACTCATTAACAGTGCAGTCAAAATTTAGATACATTTCATAGAGCAACAGGCAGCAACAGTCTCCACACAACAATACAGACTGATTTCCATGTACTTTTTGAACAGGTGTGTTTTCACATAAGACTTGAATAATATATGTGTGTGTGTGTGTGTGTGGTATCTGACAGTTTGAGGGAGGTTGTTCCAGACAGTCAGGGCTTAACATAAAAAAGATCTTTGTCCAGTTGTCCTTGTTCTGAAATAAGGGATTCAAAACTGTCTGGTATCAGATAAGCAAAACAATGCTAACAAGAAAGTACAGTACGTAGTCAACTGTTCAGACATATTCTAGGCCTAACAGAGAATTAAAAGGAGGGGAGTTGTCATCTATTCTTTGGGTGATAGGAAGCCAGTGCATATTGTGTCCCTAATTCCTTCCCCTCCCCCCTCCCCTTGAAGTGTGTTCCTGACCTTCTTAATGCAGACACCCATGGAGAAAGTGCTGGCATTCTTCAGTTTGCTTGCTGCTGCTGCCCGAACCTTCTCCCGGATGGCTCGGCAGATGATGTACCTGCAGCATGCAAACACATCATCAGTGTCCGCATACACAAAATGTCCCTGTGTGATAGCCACCAGTGAGTAGCAGTCAATAATAAAACAACATTCTAAACATAGGTCCATGGTGTACATGCATTCTGCCCTGAAGTATCTGCAGTGTTCATGTACATGGAGATGTTTGTAGTGGTAAATGCTGTTGCAGACACAAAAGGTTGGTTGAAGCATATGAGTTGAATGAATGACACAGTCTCAAAGAGCGTGTATTTTGTTGAGAAAAAGTGTGTTAAAGTACCACTGACAGTAATCTGTAGCCAGTAATCTGTAGCCACTGTTAACTGAAATGATTCGGGGTTTGTGTCTTTTGACTATTTGTTTTCTGCCCTTGCATTTGTGCTGACCTTGACCTATGGATCCAAAACTGACAGCAGGATGCTCTGCACTAACTGCACATGCATCAGAGACAGTATGCCCATACTGCATGTGTGAGTGTGTATGTATGTGTGTGTGTGCATGCGTGCATGTGTGTGTGTGTGTGTGTGTGTGTGTGTGTGTGTGTGTGTGTGTGTGTGTGTGTGTGTGACAAGCTGTGTGAGTGTGAATGTGTGTGTGTAAAATGTGCTTGAGTGAGACTTGGGGGGAAGGGGGGGGAAGGTTGAAGTGTGGGTATATTTGCATGCATTCACATGTGTGTGTGTGTGTGTGTGTATGACAAGCTGTGTGAATGTGTGTAAAATGTGCTTGAGTAAGACTTGGGGGGGAAGGGGGGAGGTTGAAGTGTGGGTATATTTGCATGCATTCATGTGTGTGTGTGCGTGTGTGTGTGTGTGACAAGCTGTGTGAGTGTGAATGTGTGCATGTAAAATGTGCTTGAGTGAGACTTGGGGGGGGGGGAAGGGGGGGGAGGCTGAAGTGTGGGTATATACATTTGCATGCATTCATGGGCATGTGTGTGGGGGGGGGGTGTATGTGTGTGGGTATGCTGCACTCACAACCTTCAACACATCACAGAAGCAGCACTGTTTGCATTACACTAACACTCCTGTCTGTGCTACGCACAAGTACCTACATATGCAGAACGTACACATTTACACTGATCAAAATGGCTGCCTCACCAGATTGTCTTTTTCTTCAGCAGCCCCATCACAGAGCCACTTTCATCCAGAAAATATAGCACTTCTCCTTCATATTGGTACCCTTGACGTATCTGAATCAGAAGCAAAGGAAGGTGAAATTATCTCATCAAAAACATGCACAAACTGTTAGCATCGCTATGTAACATCATCATTCAAGTGTAAAGCTGTGTGTTCACACTGCAGGGTGCATCACTGGTGACAGTAGAAACTAAAAAACATGCATGTCATACACTTACCTGTGTCATATGTGACTGGACTGCAGAGACAGGCAGACTTACCTGTGTCATATGTGATTGGACCACAGAGACAGGCAGGATTACCTTGTCATAATTGTGTGACTGGACCACAGAGACAGGCAGACTTACCTGTGTCATACGTGGCTGGACCACAGAGACAGGCAGACTTACCTGTTTCATATGTGACAGGACCACAGAGACAGGCAGACTTACCTGTTTCATATGTGACAGGACCACAGAGACAGGCAGACTTACCTGTGTTATACGTGACTGGACCACAGAGACAGGCAGACTTACCTGTTTCATATGTGACAGGACCACAGAGACAGGCAGCCTTACCTGTGTCATATGTGACTGGACCACAGAGACAGGCAGGCTTACCTGTGTCATAATTCTGTGACTGGACCACAGACAGGCAGGCTTACCCATGTCATAATTGTGTGACTGGACCACAGAGACATGCAGGCTTACCTGTGTCATAATTGTGTGACTGGACCAGAGATAGGCAGACTTACCTGTGTTATAATTGTGTGACTGGACCACAGAGACAGGCAGACTTACCTGTGTCATACGTGGCTGGACCACAGAGACAGGCAGACTTACCTGTTTCATATGTGACACGACCAAAGAGACAGGTAGACTTACCTGTGTTATACGTGACTGGACCACAGAGGCAGGCAGACCTACCTGTTTCATATGTGACTGGACCACAGAGACAGGCAGACTTACCTGTGTCATATGTGACTGGACCACAGAGACAGGCAGGCTTACCTGTGTCATAATTCTGTGACTGGACCAGAGATAGGCAGACTTACCTGTGTTATAACTGTGTGACTGAACCACAGAGACAGGCAGACTTACCTATGTCATACGTGACTGGACCACAGAGACAGGCAGACTTACCTGCATCATACGTGACTGGACCTCGGAGACAGGAAGGATGGTGTAGTCTACTGTGGGCAGGCCCAGGGCACGGGCTATCTGTCAAAAGATGTAATGCTGTTAATATTAAATGCAAGAACTGCTCAGCTTCAATGTCTAAACACCTTTGAGTAAATATTGGGCCCATAGACACAATACATGGTATTATCAAGTCAGCGACTCTGTAATAGAGGGTTTTTCATGATGGTTTTTGCTGCTGGTGTGGGTTTTTGTTTCTTACTTTCTGATCTGTCCCTGTTTTTAGGGCAATAGGGAGGAGTTATTGGGGTATATGAGTGCTTCCCCCCCACCCCCACCCTCATCCTTCTCTCTCTCTCTCTCTCTCTCTCTCTCTCTCTCTCTCTCTCTCTCTCTCTCTCTCTCTCTTGTTTTGTGTGGAAATTCTCATGTATAACATTTCACTCACTCATTATTGCCTATATGTATATAAATAATGCCTGTAATTTGATATCTGTTCATCAGTAGCTTAGCAAGGACTAGTTGTTAGACAGGTTTTTGAATGAACCTAAACTACAATCCTTGTTCAAGTTCGAGTTCTTGCTCTCTCTCTCTCTCTCTCTCTCTCTCTCTCTCTCTCTCTCTCTCTCTCTCTCTCTCTCTCTCTCTCTCTCTCTCTCTCTCTCCCTGGATCTTTGATCACAGCAAAGAAACACGTCCATTTCAGGAAGAGCAATCAGAGCAAAGCAGCGGATCTGCCTTCAGCATGCCTGTAGACCTGCACTGGGATGAACCACAGTGCTGGCTCTGTATGCACTGTACAGGTTGTCTACATTCATCTCTCACTTTTGTTTGTCCATTTAGCATGCTGTTCATGCAGCTACAGTCTGACAAACAGTCTTACTAAAAATAAAAAAAAGTATTGTGCTGGTGGTTTGTTTTTTATGAAACTTTATTCAGTTATGTATCATGCTACAAATGGAATGATCAGACAGCACAATGAGCATCTGTTAAACTGACCTCAATACCAATGTGAGGTGGCACCGTACAAAGTTCACTGTCTGATGCGGGGTCGAGGTCAGGTGATGTCCATGTGATGAATTGAAGCTGGTTGCTGTGGGCAAGTTGAAAATAATTAATTTCCAAACGATTCAGCATTGAAATATCTACTCGCAAAATTAATAATTCAGCACAGAAATCTCCATTCACAAATAATTTATCATAGATATCTCCACTCACAAAAAATTCAGCATAGATAGATAGATAGATAGATTGATATATATATATCCACTCCCAAATATGAGAATTTAGCACAGACCTCTCCGCTCACAAATACTTTCCACAGAGATTTCTACTCCTAAACAATTCACCACAGAAATCTCAACTCCCAAAAACATTTGTATATCATTTACATGCCATGTCCATTGAAAACAAACCACACACTCATTTTGGATATTTTCATTGAATTAGTCAGTAGTCTCCCACAAACGGTCCACAAGCAACTGATAAATCCCCAGAAAGCAACAGCAAAAAATGTATAGTTAATGAGCGGACAAAACAAATAACATACCACCAATAAATAAAGGTGGGGATCTGTCAAGCAAAACCCTAGGACAACATGAGAAGAGAAGCAGCTTTGACGTGTTTGCTTCACAGCTTGCTGGTTTCACTTTCCATTGACTAGCCAGCAAAAGGATGTCTGGCTCAACTACTGCACTGACCCAGGGAAGTGGCTACAGTCTACTGCACTGACCCAGGGAGGTGGCTACAGTCTAACTACTGCACTGACCCAGGGAAGTGGCTACGGTCTAACTACTTCACTGACCCTGGGAGGTGGCTACAGTCTACTGCAATGACCCAGGGAAGTGGCTACAGTCTACTGCACTGACCCAGGGAGGTGGCTACAGTCTAACTACTGCACTGACCCAGGGAAGTGGCTACGGTCTAACTACTTCACTGACCCTGGGAGGTGGCTACAGTCTACTGCAATGACCCAGGGAAGTGGCTACAGTCTACTGCACTGACCCAGGGAGGTGGCTACAGTCTAACTACTGCACTGACCCAGGGAAGTGGCTACAGTCTAACTGCTTCACTGACCCTGGGAGGTGGCTACAGTCTACTGCACTGACCCAGGGAGGTGGCTACAATCTAACTACTGCACTGACCCAGGGAGGTGGCAACAGTATATCTACTTCATTGATCCTGCGAGGTGGCTACAGTCTACTGCACTGACCAAGGGAAGTGGCTACAGTCTACTGCACGGACCCAGGGAGGTGGCTACAGTCTAACTACTGCACTGACCCAGGGAGGTGGCTACAGTCTAACTACTGCACTGACCCAGGGAGGTGGCTACAGTCTACTGCACTGACCCAGGGAGGTGGCTACAGTCTAACTACTGCACTGACCCAGGGAGGTGGCTACAGTCTACTGCACTGACCCAGGGAGACTAACTACTTCACTGACCCAGGAAGGTGGCTGAGGTTTTCCACATGCTGGTGATCAGGGGACAAAATCTCAAAGATGGCTGTGTAGCCCGTTGCTGCCAGAAACTTCAGTAACCTGCAGTCAGAAAAATGACATTACAGTTACTGAACATAGACTTCAACAGATGATGCAAATCGCAATTACATTACAGGTATTGAATGTAAAATGTCTCTGCTTTCAAGTTTATCCAGCCAAAGTAAGCATACCTTGATA
>OY757546.1:22286403-22298608 GCA_963584105.1 Alviniconcha strummeri | reverse complement strand
GTCCTGATCTTTAGTTCAAGTGGCGTTTCCTGCCTTCTAGTTTCGACCGAAGCGGTTGACTGGGCGTTAAGAGCAAGAGACATACGTTATGGAGACGGGTGCATGGCAGGGATCAGTGCAGTTAGTGACCGTTGGTAACCTTTGGCCAGTTGGTGACCGCTGGTGACCTTTGACCATTTAGTGACCGTTGGCCAGTTGGTGGCCAATTGCTGACCGTTGACCAGTTGGTGGCCAGTTAGTGACCGTTGGAAAGTTGGTGGCCAGTTAGTTACCATTGGCCAGTTGCTGGCCAGTTGGAGGCCAGTTGGTGACCGTTGGCCAGTTGGTGACAGTTGGCCAGTTGCTGGCCAGTTTGATCGCCTGCCAGTTGGTAGCCACTTGGTGACCTTTGGCCAGCTGGTAGCCAGTTGGTGACCGTTGGCCAATTGGTGACGTTGGCCAGTTGCTGGCCAGTTAGCGGCCGTTGACCGCCCTAGGTACCTACCTACCTGTGCGGTGATCAGCATCGCTTCTGCCAGGAGGTTCAGATGTCCGCCACCTGGCCATGGTCAACAGCCACCTGCAACGACAACGACAAGTCTGCTGAACGGATGGCAGAATTAATGTCCGCTCCCCTGAAAACACACAGGTGGTGTGTGTGTGTGTGTGTGTGTGTGTGTGTGTGTGTGTGTGTGTGTGCGTGCGTGCGTGCGTGCGTGCGTGCGTGCGTGCGTGTGTGTGTGTGTGTGTGTGTGTGTGTGTGTGTGTGTGTGTGTGTGTGTGTGTGTGTAGTGTGTGTTTGTGTGTGTGCGTGCGTGCGTGCGTGTGTGTGTGTGTGTGTGTGTGTGTGTGTGTGTGTGTGTGTGTGTGTGTGTGTGTGTGTGTGTGTGTGTGTGCTGTCACACGGTTAATGTTGATGGGGAAATGGTCACGGTTGATGGGGACATGATAGTGTTGATAGACCGGAACACGGTCAACGTTGATGGAAACATGATCAAACGGCAGGAAGACATGCAGGCAAATCAACCCGGCACTGATCACTGAGAAGCAGCCTGTTTTTCGGAAGATCTCAGTAAAACGTCTGTTGATGAGTTCGAGGCTCTAGCTGGGGGCACAATGCCAAAGACATCACACTATGGTTCCCTGGAGGAGATAGGCACAGGCATATACACCGGCGTAGGAAGAGGCTGAGTAATGCTGTGTTGACATTTTCGCCCAGTAAACCATGGTCATACACAACTCATCAATCGCTGGAAGGTCTCACCGGGAAGGACGAGAGGGGACCATCCAACACTGAGCCGGTTTCAAAGGCAGCATTTGGGAACACTTCTGGGAGAAGGTGTGAAGCGTCTATGGGTTTTGCCGAGCGCTTAGATACAATTTTGAGCGGAACTGAAGTGAACTGGTCGGTACCTTGAAGTAGTTCACTTCTGACATACGCGCGCGCGCACTCACAGATACACACACGCACGCATACCATCACACACACACACACACACACACACACACACACACACACACACACACACACACACACACACACACACACACACACGACGGACCACGTACTGGTCCGTGGCGGACACTCAGTGACGGGTGTTCTCAACGCAAACGCAAACCGGCATCACCATGCACTGACAATGTGACGAGGAAGACAGAAGACAGCCGCAAGCAATAACTGATACAGCCACGAAGCAATGTCTGCACGAACGAACTAACTGCCTGTGACCCGCGGGACTTCAAAACCGGCGGGTCGGTGTTGCGGGTTACGATCAGGGGCTGTGATTATAGCACCGACATCTTTCCTGAGGTCTGTATTCAGGGCGCTTGAGGACGGGGCAGGAATTTGTCCTGACGCTGAGAGTGCGAAGACGGCTTTCTGCACACGTTTCATGCACCATCACTGCTGTTGTCCCCCCCCCCCCTCCCATCTCACTCCTAGAGCCCACACAATGGAATCCAGACCCTCTGCGGTGTTGAAGAGTTCCCGGCAACATGTGCACATCGTGTGCTCAACAAGATCGGAAGCCAAAGGTCACAGGAGGCGGCAGGTTGAGAAAAGTGATTCCATCTTCCTCCATCTCCCTTCATCTGCACCCCCACCCCCACCCCTCACCCCTCACCACCCCCACCACCCGTCCCCGCCCTGCCTCAGTCCTCACCATCTCCCCAATCTCTATCCCTCCCCTATTCTTTTTATTGCACTCTCGCTATCGCTACAACCAAAGCATTCAGAGGAGAAAGAAGGGAAAAAAGCGACGGAAGCAAGGGGTATGGGGGAATGTTTTCAGGCTCTCTTGGGGGGAGGATTTCCGAATGTCAAAACAATTTTGAAGCTTTATGGCCCGTCTTGTGGGACTGAGGAGAAAGGGGGAATTGATCCGACGTGAAAGCGAGCCAGACACACACGTCACGCGCACCGCCAGTCTGACACATCGTGCTACACACATACCGCCAGTCTGACACATCGTGTCTACACACACACCGCTAGTCTGACACACCATGTCTACACACACACACACCGCCAGTCTGACACAGCGTGTCTATACACGCACCGCCAGTCTGACACACCGTGTCTATACACACCGCCAGTCTGACGCACCGTGTCTACACACACACCGCCAGTCTGACACATCGTGTCTACACACACGTCACTATCACCGCCAGTCTGATACATTGTGTCTATACACAAACCGCCAGTCTGACACATCGTGTCTATACACACACCGCCAGTATCTACACACTGACACACCGCCAGTGTCTAATACACTGACTCACCGCTAGTGTTTACACACTGATACATGGCCAATGTCTAACACACTGACACACCGCCAGTGTCTACACACTGACACATAACAAATTGACACACCGCCAGTGTCTACACACTGACACACCGCCAATGTCTAACACACTGACACACCGCCAGTGTCTCAGTAACACACTGACACACCGCCAGTGTGTACACACTGACACATCGCCAATGTCTAACACACTCACACACCGCCATTATCTACACACTGACACACAACACACTGTCACACCACCAGTGTCTACATACTGACAAACCGCCAATGTCTTCACACTGTCACTTCGCCAGTGTCTAACACACTGACACACCGCCAATGTCTTCACTCTGACACACCGCCAATGTTTTCACAATGACACACCGCCAGTGTCTAACACACTGACACACCGCCAGTGTCTAACCGCCAGTGTCTACACACTGACACACCGCCAGTGTGTAACACACTGACACACCGCCAGTGTGTAACACACTGACTTACCGCCAGTGTCTCAGTAACACACTGACACACCGCCAGTGTTTACGCACTGACACATCGCCAATGTCTAACACAATGACACACCGCCAGTATCTACACACTGACACACAACACACTGACACACCGCCAGTGTCTACACACTGACACACCGCCCGTATCTAACACACTGACACACCGCCAATGTCTTCACACTGACACACCGCCAGTGTCTTCACACTGACACACCGCCAGTGTCTTCACACTGACACACCGCCAGTGTCTAACACACTGACACACCGCCAATGTCTTCACACTGACACACCGCCAATGTCTTCACACTGACACACCGCCAGTGTCTAACACACTGGCACACCGCCAGTGTCTAACCGCCAGTGTCTACACACTGACACACCGCCAGTGTCTAACCGCCAGTGTCTACACACTGACACACCGCCAGTGTCTAACCGCCAGTGTCTACACACTGACACACCGCCAGTGTGTAACACACTGACACACCGCCAGTGTGTAACACACTGACTTACCGCCAGTGTCTAACACACTGACACACCGCCAGTCTCTAACAAACTGACACACCGCCAGTCTCTAACACACTGACACACCGCCAGTCTCTAATACACTGACACACCGCCAGTCTCTAACACACTGACACACCGCCAGTGTCTAACACACTGACACACCGCCAGTCTCTAATACACTGACACACCGCCATTCTCTAACACACTGACACACCGCCAGTCTCTAACATACTGACACACCGCCAGTCTCTAACACACTGACGCACCGCCAGTCTCTAACATACTGACACACCGCCAGTCTCTAATACACTGACACACCGCCAGTCTCTAACACACTGACACACCGCCAGTCTCTAACACACTGACACACCGCCAGTCTCTAATACACTGACACACCGCCAGTCTTTAACACACTGACACACCGCCAGTCTCTAATACACTGACACACCGCCAGTCTCTAACACATTGACACACCGCCAGTCTCTAACACACTGACGCACCGCCAGTCAATCATCTCGTGCACTGAGTGTACCGCCTACTTTACCATCTCCTGCATTTAGAGCATTTTTGATTTTACCGTTTTCGTGACGATTGTGGCTTGATGGTTTGCGGATGAAAATGAACTTCCACGTTCGGTTTAATTTAGTTTTAGTAACAAAATTAAAAGGGATGTTTGGTTGTTGCTTACTTTGTTTTCGTAGTAAAATGCTCCGCCTGGATGCTTTTCTTTCCTGTTTTTCTGTTTATTCCTGAATGTTATTCAAGTCAGTTCCTATTTGTGAAACCTTTTTTTTTTTTTCTTTTTTTTTTTTTTTAAGCTACAGGTTTCAATTTTTATGTCTTTCCGGCAGATTCTCCTTCTGTTTGATTGAACAACGGGCAGTTTAACGGCCATTTTCTCGGCTTGCAGTTGTGCTGGGAAGCCGAGCGATGGTAGTTAGTAACCTTGTTAAAAAAGAAAGGAGGAAAAAAGAAAAAAGAAAAAGAAAAAAAAGAAGAAAAACACCCCGCAACAAATCAGCACGAAACACGCCTCTCTCGCAGGCGATGTGTTCGTGCCCGGGAGTCAGTCTCTGCCTCCGCACTGGTCTGCCCTTCCCTCACGGCCCATCCCTGCCCATTCCACATCAACTCCTTTAATTTCTTCCTTGATTGCCCCCCGTAATCACCGCCCTCCCCCTGTTTGTGCACAGATATGGACCACACCACGAACCGGCAACAGGCCCTTAGTCTCCGGTCTGCCAAAGACGAAAGGGGCAGGGGGGCTGGGAGAGAGGGTGGGCCGTTGGAGTGGGGGGTGGAAGGGGTGCGAAATCGGAGAGTGTGTGGGTGGCGGTCGTGTTGGTGTTGGTGTTGGTGACGGTGATGGTGACGGTAAGCGTTGCGGGTGATGATCCCTCTTCGGATCGCGTGAAGTGTGGAATTGCGTCAGAGGGTAGAGAGGCAGGGCTGAAGTCGCCATCCTCAGGTTCAGTGCTGCTGCATCACGGCCATCACCATGGAGGCACGGCTGCTGCACGTCCTTACCGACAGGAACGAGAGCATTTCCTTGTCAAAAACTCCCATGGGGTTGTTAGCCCCTTGACTTCCCCGGCCTTTTGAATTCCTGGGCTGTAAAGGGCTCACACAGATGCCTCCAGACAGTACATTGGACGGCCCTATAACAGAAATGTACTGTCAATATTGTGAGTTTTGACAGAAACCCTTTCACGCCCACATGCGAGAGGGGAGGGCAGACTAAAGGGGAAGCCTTAACGATTTCAAACTTGGCACCTTTATTGTTCGTTTTCCGACCGACGGCGCAGCAAGCAAGCATAGCTAGCAGTGAAAGGGTTAAACACACACGTATGCTATTGATAATGATTGATTCCCGTCAAACACTGAAACATCAGAGTTGTTGCATGCAAGCGTGACCTACTTTGAAATTTACCACGATATCTTGCATATTAGCAGTGAAGAATAAATTCTTAGAAACAGACCACTAAACAGTTTTAATGATGTGACTTACTGCTGCTTATCCTCTCCGTTCTGTGTGGGGGCCCTGGGCGTGGCTTACGGTGTGCAGTGTTGTTCCCTTGCCGTCCCCACTTGGTTCCTGTGCTGTGTGTCTTATCCCCACTTGGTCCCTGTGCTGTGTGTGTCTTATCCCCACTTGGTCCCTGTGCAGTGTGTCTTATCCCCACTTGGTCCCTGTGCTGTGTGTGTCTTATCCCCACTTGGTCCCTGTGCAGTGTGTGTCTTATCCCCACTTGGTCCCTGTGCTGTGTGTGTCTTATCCTTCACTTGGTCCCTGTGCAGTGTGTGTCTTATCCCCACTTCGTTTCCTGTGCAGTGTGTGTCTTATCCCCACTTGGTCCATGTGCTGTGTGTCTTATCCCCACTTGGTCCCTGTGCAGTGTGTGTCTTATCCCCACTTGGTCCCTGTGCAGTGTGTCCTATCCTTCACTTGGTCCATGTGCAGAGTGTGTCATATCCCCACTATGCAGTAGTCTTGTCTCCACTTGGTCCCTGTCCAGAGTGTGTCTTATCTTCACTTGGTCCCTGTGTAGAGTATGCCCTGTCTGCACTTGGTCTCTGAGCAATGTGTCTTATCTTATCTCCACTTGATATATGTGGAGTGTGTCTCATACCTCCACTTTGTCCCTGTGCACAGTGTGTGCTGCCTCCATTTGGTCCATATGCAATGCGTGTCTCATTCCCACTTGGTCCATGTGCAAAGTGTGTCCTGTCTCCACTTGGTCCATGTGCAGAGTGCGTCCTAGCCATCTCCTCTCACAATTTCCTTAATGATGCCAGAGATATGCATTTGTTCTGGTCTCTGCCACAGATCCTGTAGCTGCACTTTCCATCTGGCGCCTGATTCACAGAATTTGACATTCATTGGTTACATGAAGTAATTCATATATATATATAATGTCTTGTATGTATTAGATCATTATATACACATATAAAATGAATGCATCAGATCATTGTTACAAGTATCAGATTTACCGTATACCCACAGAATGATATACAATGATTTAGAAACAGGGATGGAATCGTGATTACCCGTGTGCAACGGACTTATTGTGATGAACAAAGGCTTAAAGACTTTTCAAGATGTCAACGTGGTGGAACGGACCTAAATCATTGTGATGGGAGGAACCTAAACACTTGCCGGTATGCCTTTATGTGGAACAAGAACATACCTATAAACACTTGCCGGTTTGCCTTTATGTGGAACCAGAACATACCTAGACACTTGCCGGTTTGCCTTTATGTGGAACCAGAACATACCTAAACACTTGCCGGTTTGCCTTTATGTGGAACCAGAACATACCTAAACACTTGCCGGTTTGCCTTTATGTGGAACCAGAACATACCTAAACACTTGCCGGTTTGCCTTTATGTGGAACCAGAACATACCTAAACACTAACGTTTCCAGACGTCATGGCCATGGAAAGACTTAAGGCGTTCTGAAGTTCTTATGTTGGTGAAAGACCCATACACATTTCTCAATGCGTTACTGTAAAAATAAACTTTAAAAAACCTACACCCCCCTCCCCGCCCCCGCCGCCCCAATGACCCCCCCCCACACACACACACACACGTACACAACACACACACACCACTAAACATTTAACAAGCCGTAACTGTAACAAGAAAAAACAAACAAGAAAAACAAACAAACAAACAAACAGAAAACTAAACGTTTCTCAAGGCGTGATTGTAACAGGGGAAAAAAGAGAAGAACAAACAAACAATAAGAACAGAAAACTAAACGTTTCTCAAGGCGTGATTGTAACAGAAAAACAACAGAAAACTAATTGTTTTTGAAGGCGTAATTGCAACAGCAGTATTGATCTTGTGTGAGCATTATGCTTCCATGCTTTCCTTTTTAGAATTAGGTCATAAAGCGCTTGGAGTCGCTGAAAGCACCCTATACATTCGTTATTATTATCATCATCATTGTCAGTTATTAGTATCATTATCGTATCTTATGGCTTATCGTTTACGTCTGATCAAAAACATTTGAGGCAACTCGTCAGAACATAGTCGAGAGTACCTGCACTCAGAAAGTACAAGGTCAAAACAATCGGTCAAGTCACAATTACAAAGTCTGACTTCCAGTCTTATAATACACAAAAACGCATGTGTATTCTGCTCCGACAAACACCCTGACTATCCAGGCCAACAAATACCAGCTCGTCAACTGCGACAACGCAGATCATGATCAAAGGCGGAACTTCCGTTAAAAAAGTCTTAACAATACTCGTTTTTGCAGCCATATTCCCAAAGCCATTCTCACTTTTGTTTTTGAGCTCGTGTACATTAAATGTACTGCGTGCACTCGTGTATTTTATGTTCGTATAAAAAATAAAAAAAAGATGTGTGGGCAATTGTTCTGTATGCACACCTCGGGTTTAAATTCAAATATGCGTACGTATTTAATTTTATGTTCTCAAATCCAAAACGTGTATGCGTAACCCTGGCCCAAGCGCATCGAACCGTTTTTTACAATCAGGATCAGTGTGCATTATAAAGGCTGTTATTATTCTAATGATGATGGAAAAGGCCCAGAGATTTCCTGCAGAAGTTAATTCACTGGAAAAGACCTCAAGACTTTCACGAGACGTCATCGTACTGGCAAAGAGCTAAAGATTTTCTCCCAGACGTCATTGTAATGGAAAGGACCTGAAGACGTCCTCAAGAGGTCGTTGCATTGGGGAAAGACCTACAGACTTTGAGGCCTACTTAATTGTGACTCACAGGCAAGTCACTCGCTCAGCGAGGAGACAGGGAGGTGGGAGAAAGGGAAGGGGAAAGGAAGGGGGGTGGGGAGGGAGAAGGGGAGGGGGGGGGGTCAGGGAGGGTGAATATGGGTCGCGGAGCGAGAGGCAGCAGTGATATTGAACGGCCACAGCGCCACCATTGGAATTCAAGGGGGCATAAATCTGTTGATTTCATTTGCTGCTCGTGTCCCGGGGACAGCGCCATTGTCCCACCGCCAGAGGGCAGCAGGGGTAACGCAAGCAAGGCTGGCACGCGGGGAGGCGGTGGGGGGTTGGGGGTCGGGGGAACGTTGTAAAGGACGTGGCAAAAGAGAGAACGATAGTAGACGGTATATAAAAACTGACCTCTTAAGCGCTGCGGACACAGAAAGGTGGTGGGCGGTTTAAGATGGGGAGATCTTTGCGACTGGAGAAGTTGGGGTGGGGGTGGGAGGGGAGGGTGATCCAAAAGAAACCAGAATACAAAATTTGACCGATTAAGTCCTGGATAAAATGGGGTGATGGCGAATACGGATGGGAAGATGGCTGGCAGGAGAGGAAGCAGGGGGAAAGTCGGTGGTGTAGATATGTAAAGGAGCTGTGTGTCTGTCTGTCTGTCAACGATGAGGACATCACCGATTCATCATCCGCCTCTTCGAGAAATCAGTGACGCCACAACTGGAAGCCCTAGAACCACACTAGCCGTCTCCCAGCCTATCGGTCCTATTCTGCAAGACAGTTTGGGGTTTGCCTTCCGAGAATGCGGCAAACTGGGAAATCGTTCGGGCACAGTATAGGCCCACTACTGTTACTTCTGCTGCTATACCAAAGTCAGTGATATTCTGCTATGAACCTTGTGGCTTAAAAGCGCTGAACAACACACACACACACACACACACACACACACACACACACACACACACACACACACACACACACACACCATAATAATCAACACACACACACACACACACACACACACACACACACACACACACACACACACACACGCAACACACACACACACACACACACACACACACACACACACACACACACACACACACACACACACACATACACACACACACACACACAGAATTTCCTCAGTCGAAACTTGTTTATCGCCGGGGATGTCTCCGGAGAGGTTGCTGGCTCCGAGATCCCATGAGGTGGGGAAAAGGGGAGACAATGCATAACGCTACACTGCCGCCACCACAATGATTCAGCTTATGAAGAGCTGAGATGTGGACCTTCAACTGTTTCGGCGTTCCTATAAACTTTTCAATCCACAATTCACCCAATCTTCACAAAACTCCAAAGACCATTTCTCTAAAATTCTTAAATCAAACTCGATAGAAAATTCACCTTTTCAGCTTAAATTTATCCCACGTGATGTATGTACGCACTTCACTTCAAAGTTCAGACGTCAGGGTCATATATTTTTCACCGACTATCAAGGCCTTAAAAATGGCGAACCATCTTCTTTAACGTTTGACAGACTAGAGACCTTTGGAACTCTGTTCATTATGGGGAGGTGTGTGTGTGTGTGTGTGGGGGGGGGGGGGGGGGTAGAGAGGGCTGGAGGGGGGGTGGAGAAGAGAGAGCAAAGCAAGTAAACATGGAGCTTAACTTCCACAGAAACCATACCGCTTATTAGGGACGGGGACAAGGGGGGTGGGGGGGGGATATAGAAGTGGGGGAGGGGGGGGGAGAGGGAGATTATATACCTATCGCGACACTGTCACCACCGGAATGACTTCTGCATTAAGGTGGGCAGCGATGACAGCCATTTTAATGTTTCATAATTGTGAGGGACAAAGTCACAAGACAGTGTCCACAGACAACAACTTTTGAAGAGAAAGGAGAGCCGAAGCGGATTCGAACCGAGCTCCCTCTGCTTACCAGCCTAACGCCTTACCGCTAGGCCAAACCTGCTCACGAGAGCGGCGAGGATGTCTATAATAAGCCACAAACTTGTGAGGAGAAAAAAATGGGCCGAAGCAGAATGGACAATGGGTCCGTCTGTTTTCCAGCCGTTAGTGCTTTACTACTGAACCACACCACCCAAAACAGCACTCGTTTCGAGCCCCCGTTGTGTATGTACTTGTAGTCTCGTGGTAGGCTTATCCTGTTGTGGGCTCGTCTGTTTGATATTTGTGAAGGCGAAAGGCCTTGTTTTAAAGGAGATTCCGATCGCAGACTCAAGTTGGCATGAAAATATCGAAAATGGGCCAATCTTTTCCATTAGCCATTCAAGCTTCGTATGCTTATTCTAACAATATTTATACCACAGGAGCACTTTTTCTTTGAATTTGATCTCCTCGGGGCGCAGTTATGCTGCTTCGCTCTTTACCAATGAAGAACAGAAAAAGATATGGCTCTTGACGTCAAAGCACCACAAATGCGAGCCTTGTTCATGTCACACTCACTCACACACACACACACACACACACTCACACACACACACACTCACACACACACTCACACACACACACACACACACACACACACACACACACACACACACACACACACACACACACACACACACACACACACACACACTCACACACACACTCACACACACACACACACACACACACACTCACACACACACACACACACACACACACACACACACACACACACACTCACACACACACACACACACACACACACACACACACACACACACACACACACACACACACACACACATACACACACGCGCGCGCAGAGAGAGAAATAGAGACAGAGAGACACAGACAGACAGACAGATACAAAATGGCGGTGCCTATGGTCAGGTTTTCGCGACTTTTAATTGTCCTTCCAACAAACTAGACCACAATTAGTCGACTGATTGAAACGTGCTTTTAAAATGTATTTACTTTATTGAGTTATATTATATCTCGACAGGGACCGCGAAGCTTCTTTGCTAGGTGTTCCCTTTAACTTCACACTGCGCGACTGCAGACTGCTCAGTGCCCAATCAGAGGATGCTGGCACTGTCGTCATACTGTCTCTACTTTTGATCTCCTTTAATTGTTCAGTGCCCAATCAGAAGCTAATGACTTTGTCGCCATACTGTCTCTACGTAAGTACTTCTGATCTCCTTTAATTGCCCATTGTCCGATCAGAGGCTGCTGACATTGTCATCTTATTGGCTCTGCTTTCGGTCTCCTTTAATTTGCACACTGCCCAGTGAGAGGCCACTGACACCGAAATCATACTGTCTCTACTTTTGAAACTGTCATTATCGGTAGCCTGTCTTATGCCCCTGGCCAGAAGGTCAGAGCTAAAGCAAAACGTCTGTTGTATTAAGAGTCCTATGCGAGGATTACTACCAGCTATAGCCACATTTATGACGACGACAAACCCCACTTCGAAAATCCCCAGAAGTCGGAATACAGCTGTCGGAGTGGCGGGCAACATTGAACTTGTGTGTATGGCAGTATGTACGGGTGTGGGGAAACGGTTGCACACTCTACCTTCTCACCCAGCATTGAGTGCAGCTGCTGGAGTGGTTAGTAACACTGAACTTGTGTGTATGGCAGTATGCACAGGTGTGGGGTAACGGTTGCACACACTGCCTCTCATCTAACATCGGGTGAACCTCGGGGTTTTAGCTCAGGAACGCTAACAAATAAATAAACTTATTAACACTTGTCCCTTCCC
>OY757546.1:22277306-22286203 GCA_963584105.1 Alviniconcha strummeri | reverse complement strand
CTCTCCTCTGATCATAGGTTTATATTCATTCAAATCACTATTTGATTTTGGCAATAATCTTTACGACCATCTCACTACTTAAAAAGCAACATCCTTTTAGGTCAAAATGGACATGTTGATCACAGTCAATGCACGTTCATGCCTCCCCTGTGAAACCAACCCACGAAATCCACACTTCAAAAAAAAAAACAAAAAAAAAAACACTTCCTTTCGTACAGCCAATCCTCAGACACATTAAAAAAAAAATATATATATAATAATAAAACAAAAAATGCAAAAATAATATCAAACGAAAACGTCACAAACCAAGCATCGGCTACCAGCCTGCCCTCCTCAAAATTATGAAAGTGTAGGGGTGGGGGGGTTGTTACTGACTATACTGCTGAAGTTGAGAACAGCCACCATCGACTGCTTCCCATCAAAGTCGAATAAATCAAAATAAAACAATCAAAACAAGAAATTAATTATAAATAACTACTGACGGAATGTCCAGCGCTGGACTTTGTTTGGTATGCAGCTCTCCATTGACGTTGAAATTTATACAGCACGCTACCGAAGGCTTTTGTCTTCTTCGCATTGCAAACACCGAAAGCGAGACAAGACTAGACAGCTCTGGGAATTCTATGAGAAGGAAGTTTAAAGAAGAAATGCCCAAGAAAGGAGATCTTGTTCAAGAAGACAGAGGACTATTTACGTGATTCAGTTTTATAGTTATAGTTTAGCTACTCTGGCCCGCTCCTCTATCAATGAAAAAGTAGCTTAGCTGTTAAAGCCAAAGAAACAAAAAAAACGGATCATAATACAAGTTTACATGGAACGCTTATTGACAAATTTAAGCCCAGTTTGCGGATGATTTGGTCAGCTACAAATTGTGTACTGTGTCAATGTGTTAAACTACTAGAAACCAACTGACGACGTATACTGAAGTATAAGACTCTTCCTCTCTCTTCACTTACACCAACACACATTCTCACTCCCCCCCACCCCCCGTCAGCTGTAGCAAAAACAGGCACCATACAACAGCAAAAAGTGAAAGTTACAAATCAGGAAAATTCTGTAACAACCATGACCGAGATCACACATGCACAGACAGATCAACACATTGAGTAGGACTTCAAACCAACGCAGATCTAGCAAACAAATAACTTCTAATAACCGCTTTGAACCGGCTGCGTGTTCACCCACAGACTCCTGCCTCCACATCATTCATAAACACCCTCGTGTTCTCACCTAGAATGAAAACCTCAAATCTGGCATTGACCAACCTCTCGGGCAACACTCCCTCCTTCCGGACAACATTCATTTCCTCCCGGACAACATTAAATCCCTACCAGACAGTCACTTCCTCCCGGACAACGGTCACATCCTCCCGGACAACATTCATTCCCTCCAGGACAACATTCACTCCCTTCCAGACAACAGTCACTTCTCCAGCACAACAGTCACTTCCTCCCTGACAACATTCACTTCCTCTCGGACAACATTCATTCCCTTCCAGACAACATTCACTCAATCGTCAAAGCATAAGGGACACAGTGGAAGGGCACGTTTTCATCAATGTCTATTTGAAATGTTCCTTTGCACGCATTCAAGTCAAAAACATGAGATATGCAACGTTCATAGTTTGCGTCCTACTGAGATGGTGAAACAGCCTTCTGCCCTGTCCCACAGAGAGGACTACTCACCCATCTACCCTAAGCTGTAGGGGTATCAAGGTTTATCGTCCAAGAAAAACAAAAGCTCAAGTCCCGACCGCATGATCCATGCGTTTTGTGAACACTTAATGGTATATGCTTCAATATGAAAAGAAGTATCATTCAGAAGAACGAAAAACCAAAAAGCAAAATAAACAAAACACTAGATAAAAATGAAAGAAAGATCACAACAGAGAGAGAGAGAGAGAGAGAGAGAGAGAGAGAGAGAGAGAGAGAGAGAGAGAGAGAGAGAGAGAGAGAGAGAGAGAGAGAGACAGACAGACAGAGAGAGAGAGAGAGAGAGAGAGAGAGAGAGAGAGAGAGAGAGAGAGAGAGAGAGAGAGAGAGAGAGAGAGAGAGAGAGAGAGAGAGACTTTGATGGAATATTGGGCTTAACGGCAGTGGGGAGAGAAATTCTCCGCCATGGCAAAAGATCTTGTTCATCCATGAAATAACAAAAAGCGGTGCAGTTCAGAAATCAACATAGATCACATAATATGCTTCCTCGTGTGATAACACCATCATGGAAATTATTGTTTTAAAGTGTGTGTGTGTGTGTGTGTGTGTGTGTGTGTGTGTGTGTGTGTGTGTGTGTGTGTGTGTGTTCAAGGGGAGGGGTGGGAAAAAAGCAGAGGGAGGGGTGGGGGTAGGCAACAAAATCATGAAGTCTTGTAAGTGTACTGTCAAATAATTACAATACAAAATTCTGGTTGTCTAAGAATTGGTCCATACAAGTCAATACAAATAATTAACAGCAACGATTTCTACATATCTATGCAGTATACTGTAAGGTTGCCATGGCAGAGTAGATATATATATATGGTATTCACAAATATATATATCCAGCATGACAAGCGGCAAATGACTACTCGAACTACCATCAAAGGATTTCAATACATCTTTTAGGTGAGATCTAATGTAGTAAGAAGACCACAAAAAGTCTACTCAAATATATACAAACAAAAATAAATCTGAGTCCTGATTTTGAGAGATGTAAGTTAATAGAGTGCGGGCCTAGGCACCACTACATCGGAATTTCACAGAATCGCTAGTGTACATGTATCATGTATTCCACTCCATCTCCATCGTACCATGAAGACAAAGCAGACAATCCCCAAAACTCAGCATTTTTTGAAAATTTCCTTTAAATCAGATAATTCATAACAAGCAAAATATAGATACATTCAGAAACATTTGTTACCTTTAATATGCAATTGCTTTATTTTTTATATTTAAATGATATTCAGATCAGTAAACCATACTAAGATTAATCTGAACGCCAAATAGTCAAAAGCAACTTCTACTTAATGGGAATAAAGAGCAAGATGCATAAAATATTGCTTCAAAGTGGTTAAGTTGTACTCGCTTTGAGTATACATGTAGAAACAAATGATAAACAAGATTTACCATTTTATCAAAAATGAAACAGATTGCTGCAAGAGAGAGAATGCTGCATTCAAAATGAAGTTTAAAAAAAGAATGAGAAGAATTCTCTCTGAATTAAGATTCTTGAAAGAGTTGGATGAATCATAATCATTTGAAACTGACAATTTCCAAGTGAGAAAAACTCAAACGAGAAAAGACCCTTTCTGTTCACCAAGATCATGACGACTCCACCAGAACATAAACAAACACTAAAAGCGATATAATTACAATAGAAAAGAACATTGCTGAATGTGTCAACGTGGCTAGGGTATACAGGCCATGTGAAAATAAATGGTCATTATTTTATAAAACACTGGCATGACGAAAACATCGGCGTCAACACCACTCCACAAACACATTTCACTGGATGTCCTGCACGACCTTTGACCCAACAAAAAGAGAAATCAGTCAAGCACCCTGTATGATCAATTTGCATACACATCAAGTGGATACGTAAATGTCAAATGCTGAGATAGTTTTCTTTTCTTGGAGAAAATGTAAGTTGCGAGTAAAAGAAAAAAAGAAAAAGAGCAGACAACAATGTACAACAATGGAGAACATTTGTCAGGAAAGGTTTGTATCAGTGAGTCCAGAGAACACGAAAGAAGCTGGAAGGCTGGTGGGGGTTGGGGGGTTGTACTAGAAGGTTACAGAGCAAAGGGTTTAACCATTAATGCCACACGTGTACTTCACCAAAAACACGAACCCTGTTCAAACTGGATATAAAGAGTTTGGGGGGGGGGGGGAGGGGGGGAGCAGGGAGAATGGAAACCAGTGTACCGTGGGACAGCACAGCCAGACGACATCACAACCCACCAACATAAAAAATACTGACAACTGGAACTGGGCAGCACACCAACACGGGGGCCGACGAGACAAGTACTGGGTTTGAACCATCAACATCACAACTCCACAGCAAATTCGCCTCTCGACGCACATTGACACGCAAAACGCAACAACATCGTTCTCTCGCTCGCCCACACCCACATGTATATCAAAGAGAAACAGAAAGAAAAAAGCTGACAGTCTCACTGGCACTAACTCACGATGGAAATACGCATGACACGAAGCAAGGTATATAATATACGACAGTGACCACAATGGAAGCCAATGGATGTTCATCTTTGAAGAGGAGACATCATCAAGAAAAACAGACAAATCATAACCCCCACCCCCACAACTGAACAGGATGTCATAGTATCGCGGATTTTGTTCAAATTTCATGACACCTGATCTCCAATATTTCACAGATGACGCTATAAAATTCGGGACAAAATGTCATGCATTTTTGGACGAAACGCCAAACATGGAACAAAATGTCCCAAAGTTTGGACAAAATGTCCAGTAAATGACATGGACAGGTGCTGGGTACCCTTCGATCACCTAAATAATGATGTGGATTCCATCGTTTCAACTCTGTAAGTTCCATCTGGCCACTATGAGGTGGGTCCTTCGATCACCTTAACAATGATGTGGATTCCATCATTTCAACTGTGTGACTTTCATCTAGTCGATTCGATCACTTCAGTGTGGCGGACTCGATCATGTCATTGTTGCTAGGTTTGGCAGGGAAAATGAGATACGTCCTCAAAAAGCAAGGACGTTTAAGGTCATGAGTCATGGCTGAGTTCTTCATGAAAACTATGGAGCAAATGTACAACTAAACACCACTAAATGCACAACACGACAAGCCGGGGCCTGACCTCAGTCTTTACAGAAATTACACAAGGTCACCCAAAAAAAGAAGAAAGAAAAAGAACGAAAGAACCGTGCCAGGTCCCGAAAGGAGCGGTAAAGTTTTTATGCGTCTCAGTTCAGTACACATGAACCGAATTGTTAGTGCACAAGCACGTTTTGTGTTGAATAAACCGCATGCACAGAGTGCGCAAGCACTAAGCGTACTGGCGGCAAGAACACGTTGACTCTCAGCACTCATTCACAACACAGTCAGGTCTGAAATAGTACAGTCACCTAATCACAACACACAGTCATGTCTGAAACAGTACAATCGACTGAAATTAATAAAAAGAAAATCACCAACATGGTAAACAGACAATTGTAAAGCTTTGTCTCCCTAACTTGAACACACTGCAGAAGGAAAAGTACCAGTCATGTCTGTCTGGGGAGCGGGGTGGTGGGGTGGGGGGGGGGGGGGGGGGGACAAAAATACGTTTCACTTGTTTGGCATCACAAATAAGACATTTAAGTCAACCGTTTGTCATTCTAGTGCAAATCTGACATGAAGCGCTTCAAGAGAAAATGAGGAATATCAATCAGAAATATAAAATAATAAAAAACAGATTCGAAAGTACTTTGTTTTGTTTTTTTACAATGGGTAATAAGTAATAACAAATCACACATCTTTTGTAATCAAATGCAAACATGTACAATGAACGGAAGAGATGAGAAAATGTTGATATGATGAATTATCACTACTGCACATGCTGAACCTGCCCACCACCGCAACTATGTCATTCACCATACAAAATATACACTGTAAATGTAATCTGAAGAAAACGGGTACACCATACTGACGAGGAGAGGCATAGATACAGCCATCCAAAAATACACACTTAGGTCGCCTTGTCTCATGAAGAACGTTCGTCATGTGGTTCTGACGTGGTCGCCATGGCTACCAAGAACCACTGGCAAATTCTTCCATGGCACAGTGAGTGCTGTGTCTTGAACGTGACACGTCAACAAGATGTACATGACACGTCAATAAGATGTACATGACACGTCAACAAGATCCGGACAGTCGTACCACGATTGGTCAAAATCCCCAGGCCCATTTGGGCGACTCCCCCTTAACACTGTTACTTACTATACGCATGTACACAAAACAAACACCACTTGTCACACGTGCTGGAGAACACTGACCTTTCTCCCACTTTCAAGTTCCTGTCTTATCATCGCTCCCCCCCCCACCCCCTCCAAATTACTCCTTTTCTAAGGGTTAGTTAGTTAGTAATTGTACTTTCCACGTCCTGTCAACCGCATAGTGTCAGTTCTGGACGAACGCGAACTGTCATGGATTTACAAGTCAATACGCATTCTAAGCCACTTCTCGCATGTAAAACTATACCCAAGTCACAGCTACCAACTCAGTACGAAAGAACGAAGGTTGTGTACTGATAATGTACATTTCTACGCTCATTCAGAGACACCCCTTTCCTTCTTCTTCACTGTCTAACGAGAAAAGCTGTGTTTTTAAGCAGATATGCTAAGTCTGGTTTCCCTTTCAAAATGTGAAACAGCTCTTCATAAATCATGTACTCTCTCTTCCACACACTCACCCTGTCTTCACAGAATGGCGTATAAAATAATTACAAAAAATGTGTAGAACACATCGTGAGGTATTGTAAACAGAAACAAAATATTCCGGAGTAGAAATCACTATCAAAAACAACAACAACAAACAATTCAGCTGAAGGAACTCCAACACGTGGCGTGTTTCATTCAAAAACCAATGAAATTCATCGAGAAAACTAACACAAATTATATCTGAAGCTGAATCTGCCTTCTTCTTTTCTTCTGTGAAAAGGAACAAAGAAGCAAGGCATAAGAAGAAGTAGATCTCGGTTTAAACTGTTCTTTTGTTGCATCGCGTGCATCTGGCTGTAAGTCTGTAAACTAAGGAGCCCTGTACATGATCCGATCCACGCATTGCCAAAATGCACAATCTGCTGTTCTTGATGTCTTTGCCTTGGCAGAGAGCTCTGCAGAACGCCACGAAGATCAACTGCCGCTCCAGTGTGGCCAACGCTCGGCTTTGCTCTTTCAGTATTTGAGATGTATCACTTAAACTCATACAAAAATAGCAACAACACGCACTTTGCACGCCTCTGCTTCTCCATAATCACGCACACTGAACCAGATGTGATTGCAAACTTTCCAACCAAAGAACACAAAATACTCTCGTATCATTATTAGTAGCTGAAGAGAACGCTTTGTTATAGACAACACAAGACATTTATTTTATGTACGGTTCAAGAATTAAACCAGGGCAAAGAGCAGGGGAACAAAAACTTCAACAGAAGCTACAGCTGCAAGTGCTATGGACAACGATGATTAAGGACTTCGCCTCGCCCTGGCTTCGACAAGGCATAACCTGACGATGACCTGACCGTTACCAAGAAGCAGAATGATCAGCACGATGATCTGTAGACTGACTACTCAATGAAAACAACGAGTGATGGTAAAGGAGAGAAACGAAGAAGAAGAAAAAACACCCTCATACATTCCACAACACGTGTCTTTGCATCTCACATCAAAGGACCAAAACGTAAGCTCTGGCAGTGGACTCATATCTGTTGAAATTTCCATCGTTCCTGTCTTTGTTGTTTCCCTGAGAAAAGACCTACGCCTCCGAATGTTGTCACGGTGTGATGTCATCTAAAACAAAGTGTTCTCTTTGGTAGTCTAGAACTGCAGTAGTAATAATACCATTTCCGCGTCTCATTCAGACACACATGAACAAATCTATTTTTAAAGAAAAAGAAAACGTCATGGGTATTTCAACACAGGCGAAAAGGACACTGCTGAATCTGAAATAAAAGTCTTATGAAGAATGATGAATCGATTCATTTTTCCATCGATATATTATATACATGTACTGACAACAAATGTAAAGTTTATATATTTTGAATAAGCGTAATAAAAAGAAATCGAAAAGCAAAAATATTTTGGAGACAGCTTATCATATATGAAACTGATCAACTCAACAGTTTGACTGAACAAAGCAGTGATCCTCCCGGGTGAGTGTCCAGCAAGCTTGATTGGTCAACAGCACTCAGGGCAGCCATTGTGTCCCAACAGGCCTGGCCACACCCACTGTCAATCGCCTCAGATGGACAGGCGGGAAGGTCAAGGTATCGCTCTCCATTACCATCCACCGCTGGTCAAAAGAGGTTGAAGATACATCAGCACCAAACCCAACTCTGTGGAACAGTTCCATTCTGTTTGTACTGTCACACGTTCACCCGCGCCCTATGCAATAATACACATTACTCTAGTATCCCTCACAGCTGTTCTCCACCATTCGCCAACAGTCCATGGATGCTGTGTTCACCAATGTCTCACTTAGAGTGATTCCATACATCCATGACACCTGGTGAATCGTGTGAGGAAAACGTCACAGATGAAATATAAAACTCTCCTCCTCATCCATTTGCACAGTTGCAATATTGTGCTTGCTGTTTTCACCCTCTTTGTAGCTCCGTGTGTTGTCACTGTGCAGAAACAGTCCAACCACACAATTCCTTTTCAGTTTGTCGTCATTCAAAATTCCGGTTTGAGCGCACTGACTGTGACAGCGCGAGACACTGAATATCCAGCCTTCTGTATCACAGTGGTTGGCCCCGGGTTTTCAACACAGTCTTTATTATCACTGCTGGAACTTGGCAGCTGTACTGGCTCTGCTTCCTTGCTTATGAGCTGATCCTTCTTTGGTCACCTTCGTTAACACCAGCACTCTGACTCAGATCTTCACCGTGCTGTGCTTGGGAACATCCTCGGCCCCTGTCGATGGTATTCCCCACTGTGTCCCTCTCCTGCAAACTGCTGGTCACTTTTCTCTCCATGGCGTCTAGACCACAGCTGCCGCTGCTGACTGCTTCAATCGGAGGAGTCTCCTTTCAGTTTTGTCGACACCACTGGCGCGCCCAAAGCAACGTACCAACGGTCTCCCTTCTTTCACTTTTCCTTCCAGCAAAGGCCTCTGCAGCAACTAGGTCAGATCGGTGGATTCTCTTCCCTTTCTGCCTTCATCCCGTCACT
>OY757546.1:22264806-22272306 GCA_963584105.1 Alviniconcha strummeri | reverse complement strand
GGGGATGGCGTCCACGTTGATCTCCCCCTTGGCCATCTCTTCCGGGTGCTTGGTGGCCAGGTGAGATTCCAGAGCGGACTTGGCGCGGAAGAGCGCTCGGCAGAAGGGACAACGCTTGTGGATGAGCTGCTGGTGCGCGCGGTACTGGCCCTTGCGCTCCCTGGCCCGCGTGTTCTGGAACCACACCTGCACCACCCGCTTCTTGAGACCCACCTCCTGGGCGATGGTCTCCAGCTGCTTGCGGCTGGGGTTGCAGTCCAGCTGGTACTTCTGGTACAGGTAGTCCAGCTGCTCGGGCAGGATGGTGGTCCTCAGGCGCTTGTCGCGAGGCTGGTCGTCGCCCCGCTCCTCCTCCAGAGGTTCCAGCTTGCGCTTGTTGGCGTTGGCAGTGTCGGCGGCCATGGCGGCGGGGGTGATGGTGGTGGCGGTGGGCAACGCCGCCGTGGCCACCAGAGCCTTGCTGTCCTCCTGCTGGGCCAGTGACTGCAGCATGCCGAAGGCGGAGGTGGAGGAGAAGGGCGGGAAGAGGCCGGGGGCGCTGGGGTTGTGGATCTTCTGGTGGTCCTGCCACTGGTCGATGCGGTTGAAGGTGGCGTTGCACTTGTCGCAGCGGAAGGCGCTGCTGAGGGTGGACGGGGAGGAGCCCTCTTTGTGCGAGCTCATGGACAGGTTGAGGGAATAGTCGGACAGGCCAGAGTCGTCCAGAGACGTGCCGCTGGACAGGCTATCGTCGTCGGTGGTGGCGGGCAGCGGCTTGTTGTTGTTGTTCTCCGATAGACACGGCCGTTTCTGGTGCTTGATCAGCTCGTAGTACTTTTGAAACACGGCACCGCATTTCTTGCACAGGTAGTTGAGGCTGGGCGTTCGCTGGAACGGGGTCCCGCTGCTCTCCTTCGTCTCCGCAGCCGGCTGGTTCTCGTAGATCTTTCTGGCTTTCTGGCGCGCGTTCTGGAACCAGACCACGATGACCCTGGGGCTGAGGTTCAGAATCTTTGAAAGGTGGTCCAGCTCGTCGTCCTTGGGGTAGGCGTTCTGCTCAAAGTACTCCTGTAGAATCTTCACCTGGTAGTCCGTGAAGCGCGTGCGGTTGGCGCGCTTGGTGAGCGCGTTCTGCGCGGCGGCGGCTTCCCGGGCCAGGGCCATAGCGTGGGTATCGAGAATATTAGCAGCGGAGCCCGTGGGGGTGGGGGTGGGGGTGGGCGGAGCGGAGCACGTGGGGGTGGATGGGATGGAAGACAGGTTGGAAGGGGTGGAGGTGTTGGAGCGACTCTCGTACTCCTTTCTCTCCTCCGTGTCGGGCCTGGGCAGGAGGTCCGGGAGGAAGGAGGCGGAAGGCTGCTGAAGCTCCTGCCCACATTCCGGCTCGGGCACTTCCTGCTTGACGCTGGGGGCCACCTCCTCCTCCTCTTCCCGGGGCTCCGTCTTCACTGTGGTGGCCGGGATCTTGCCCGTCTTCTCGTACTCCTCCAGGTCGATGGTGGTGGAAGGAGGGTTGCTGAAGTTGTAGGGCGAGTCCTTGTTGCGCTGCCTCTCCTTGAACAGCGTGTTCCTGAACCAGTGCTTGATGACCTTCTGGGGCAGTCCGGACTGCTCCGACATCTGGTTGATCTGCGCCTCCGTAGGGGAGTTGTTGATGTCGAAGTGGCCGCGAAGAATCTTCAGCTGGTCGTCGCTGATCCTGGTGCGGACGCGCTTTTGGTTCTGGGCGGCGGAGGCGGCTTGCTGTATCTGCTGTTGCGCGGACACGAGGCTGGGGTCCAGCATGCCCAGGTTCAGCGGGAAGCTGCCGGCCATGTCCATACCGCTTCCGGGCATCATGGACATCAGAGGTGACTGCATGCCCAGCGACATCAGGTTCATGGGCATGTGCATGGGCATCATGCCCAGCATGGGCATCATCTGGGCCATGTCATAGGCTGAGGGAAGCTGGGGAGGAGGGGGTGGTGGAGGGGGCATTTCCTCCTTGCTGGCTTTCGTGCTGCTTTTCTCTGTGGTGGAGGTGGCGGAGGTGGTGGTGGAAGTGGCTGTGGTCGTCTGAGAAACCGCCTGGGTCGTCGGCGAAGGTACAACTGGCTCTGCTTCCGGTTTGGGCTGCTTCTTCTCGAAGTCTTCCTTGAACTTCTCCCCAAAGTCTTCCACAATACTGATGGGAACGACGTTCTTGTGCACTTCCTCCTCGTGGGCCTTGAGGACGAAGACGCTGGAGAACTCCCTGCCGCACTGAAGGCAGCGACTCTTGTTGATCTCAGGCAGATCCACCACGGCCTTCTGCTCCTCCTCCTCTTCCTCCATTTTCTCAGCAGGCTCCGCAGACTCCTCCGCTTTCTTTTCAAGGTTTTCTTTGTCCTCGGCATCCTCGCCTTCCTTCTTGCCCTCCTTCTCTTTCCCCTTCTCTCTCTCCCTCTCCTTCCGCCTGTGCTGGGTGTACTCGTTGAACTGCATCACGCACTCGAAGCCGATGTTTTCCAGCAGGTTGCGGTGGATCTGCGGCTTGAACCTGCCCATGAAGCCTCGGGGCCGGGCCAAGGTGACGGGCATGGAGGCGGCCAGCATGGGGTTGCTCAGCTGTTCGTTAGTCTTCATCACACCAGGCAAGGAACCCTCCGTCGTGTTGGTCGACATCTCAGACTTCAGCCCCGCTTGCGGCGTAGCGAATGCGTCCGAGGAAACGTCGAGGGCGTAAGAATCCGCCATGTCATCCTCAGGCTCCGTCTTCACTGACACGTCACACCTGCCGGCCTCCGCATCCACCTCCATCTTTACCGCCGGCGGCTCGTCCGACCGCTCTCCGCTCTGCTTGAGCATCTTCTCTGACGACAAACCGTGCTGCTGCTGCTGCAACTGTTCCGTTTCCATGGCTGCCGCGTTGGCGTAGGAGGCCAGGGCCGCGGTGGTGGGGCTGAAGAGCGAGGTGGTGGCGGTGGTGAAGAGAGGGGGCACGCCCTGAAGCATGGGGAGGGAGTTCAAACCCGGAAGGGCCTGGAACATGAGCGACTGGCTGCTGACGGCGTTCAGCTGCTGCTGCTGCTGCATGATCTCCATAAACAGCTGCATCTGCTGCGCCTGAGCCGCGTCCATCACCATGTCCGGCTGCTCGATGAGAGGCTGGTTGACGTTGATCTGACCGGCCATCACCAGCTCGTGGATCTTGGACACGCGCGTCTGGTGCGCCACGGACCGCATGTGGATCTCCAGGTTGCTGCTCTGGCTGTAGGCCGTGTTGCAGATGTTGCACTTGTACGGCTTCTTGCCGGAGGCGGACGAGCTGTCGCCGCTGGGGCCGTTGCTGGGCCCGTTGCTGTTGCTGCCGGTGGCGGAGGGCGAGACGCTGGGTGAGAGGTCGGCGGGGCCGCTGGACAAGGCGGCAGGGAGCGTGCCCTGGCAGGCCGCCTTGTTGACGGTGTGCAGGTGTGACACGGAATTGTAATGCACCAGCAGGATGTTCTTCTGCGTGAACGACTCCTTGCACACGTCGCACTTGTAGGGGCGGCTGGGGTCGTGGTAGCGCTCCAGGGCATAGCTGGAAGAGCCGCGGCCCTGGCGGTGCAGCTGCGTCTTGTTGTGGGCCGTCAGGTAGCTCTGCTTGGTGAAGCCCACCTTACACCGGTGGCACCTGAACTTCCGCGTCGGGTCCTCGTAGTTGCCCACTGCCATGGCCTGGCTGTTGATGAAGTCCTCCAAGGACTGCTGGTCCGGGAAACTCTTCTCCAGCTGCTCTTCATCTTCGTCTTCGTCCAGCTGCTGCGCCGTTTCCGCGCCCCTGTTCTTCTCCTCCACCTTCCTGGCAATGTCCACCGCCAGCGCGTCCACTCCTTTCTGCTTTCGTCCCTGAGAGGTCTTCTCCACCATGCTGAGTGGGGCTCGCTCGGCGCTGGAGACGACAGCGACAGCAGAGGCCGCCCCGTCGCCCTCAGACTGGGACACCTCACAGCCCAGAAAGTTGGACAAGAAGTTTTCAACGCGCGGACTGCTGGTTAGGGACGCGATGCTCGTGTCGATGGCGTTGTGGAGACCTTCCAGTTCACTCTTGCTCAGGCTTACGTGCTCCTTCTCTAGATGGGCCCTGTGGGCTTTGACTGTCGTGAAACACTTGCAGCACTGGCTGCACTGCGTGATGGCTTTGGCCAGGTGGTACAGCCCGTGCGACTGCAGGGAAGCCTCGTCTCTGAATGCCTTCGTGCACTGCTGACACTTGAAGATGTCCACGGAGCTCTCCCCGTCAGGGTAATCGCACCTCCTGGCGTGGATTTCTCTGAAGTGGATTTGCAGGGTCTGGGCGGTCTTGAAGTACTGGTTGCAGCCCTTCTTCCAGCACAGGTACCCCGGACCGCGAGGCGTCTGTTTCAGTTCCAGGTGTCCCAGCTCCGTTTGGTGGGAGTACAGGTGCTCGATGTTGGTGAAGGTACGCGTGCAGGTCTGGCAGCGGAACTCCTCGCTCTCGGCCTTGTCTGGCCCTGCGGAGCTGCTCTCTGGCACACCTGCAACACAGGTAAACACAGGTAAAGTCAACAGAGACCTTGAAGTTACCCCTGAGAGATGGTATCAACACAAAAACTCAGATGAAGTTAGTGGACACCTTGACGTTAACTTGAGGGCTGGTACCAAAAAGAAGTTAATAATTATTAGTGAAGTCATGGAGTCACAAGGGGGAATGACGTTACAGGAAACAAACAGACATCAGGTGATGAGTAGAGGTGGGTAGGGGGTGACCTGTTAAAAGTACTGATGTAAAGGGATGTCAATCAGATCAACATATAGTACATAAGGTACTCAATATTAAAAGAATCCGAAGCCATAAAATGCACGAAAACAGAAACACAATAATGAAATCAAGTGAAGCCAATAACCAAGTGATGACTGAAAATGGCGAAGGAAAATGAAACAACTGCCAACAAGTTTAATAACAGTGGACAGAAGAAAAGATTCTGTAGAGGTTAATATTTCACAGGGCTGATTTCACAAGGGTAGTGAAACAGACCCAGCGTCGGTTCATAATGCTATTAGTATTAATGCATGTATTGATAACTGCATGGATATAGAAGAAGAAAAAAGGAAGGGGGGTAATGATTAAATGATCAACTACACAACCCACCTAAATATCACGTACAGATGCTGAACGAAACATCGATTGACACATTTACTGACAGCCAGAGGAGACGGAAAGCAGTGAAGCGAAAAGGTGTGAAACCGCGAAAGAGGAAGGTGGGGGGGGGGGGGGGGGGGGGGGGGATAAGGGGGGCTGCCGTTAAGCAAATGGGCCAAAAATAGCGTATTATAGACCGCAGCAATTATTTTTATACATGTGAATGACTAGCAAAGAATGAATGAGAATCTAGATTAAGTCTGCACCAGTGAGACAAGTACGACAGTTGAGCATCATGAGTGTATCCTGAGTTTTGCAGTGGGGACGGAAATGTGCTCAGCAGTGGGTATGCCTTGGCCATTCACGGTGATGAAGAAGGGGGAAGATTGGAGACTGATGGGTAAAGGGGCAGAGAGAGAGAGAGAGAGAGAGAGAGAGAGAGAGAGAGAGAGAGAGAGAGAGAGAGAGAGAGAGAGAGAGAGAGAGAGAGAGAACTCGAACTCAAGCACTTTTGACAAGGGTTGTAGTTTAGGTTCAATCATGAATCAACTAGAATTAACCTAGTCGTTGCTAAGCCACTGATAAGTAAAAATTCACAAGAGAAACACACACAGAGGAGGGAGGTGCGGGGATGGAGAGAGAGAGAGAGAGAGAGAGAGAGAGAGAGAGAGAGAGAGAGAGAGAGAGAGAGAGAGAGAGAGAGAGAGAGAGAGAGGCTCTTCCCACGACAGCATCACCATTTGCTCAAGCTCCTGCACAAAAAGGACAACCTACTTTCTCCGTAGTTCAGACAAGACCCCAACTGTCCGTGCATTCCTCAACACGACCTCTCAGTACTGGCAAACCACCCTCGCTGGCTTCCCCCGTCTGCATTCATTTACACCCCAACACCAGCAGCCAACGACTAACACCCACCCACCACTGAACAAAATCCCTCTTTCCGTTTCCTGTTTCAGTGATTAAAACCAGGAACAATTGGGGACACAGCTCCGCTTGAGCACCCAACCGGGACTCAAACAAAACCTTGGAGCCCACAACCAACCCCTTTTCTCCTCAGAGCTGTCCCCCCTTTAGTCAAAAGTTGGCGACAAAAGCACTCCGACTCCTTACCCCATGACGGCAATAGTTTTGGGGGTGGGGGCGGGGGGGGAGGGGGGATCGGACACAAAGAACAGCCCGATGAAAAGGGAGCGGGGCCTGAGGGAAGGGGGGGCGGGGGGGGGGGGGGTCCAAGATGGTGGACAATCGTCGGGGGGACGCGGAGGAATGTCCCAGAACAAAAGCGGCCGGTGTAAAAGACAAGGGGGCCAGTGACGCACGCTAAGTAAGCGGCTTGTAACGACCCGCTGTAACGACCAACTGATGGATGGACGGCTCACGGCTTTCACCGCGAGGGACTGGCTGCCCACTTCCCGTCCACTTCTGCCCGTGTCCACCTTGAGCCTGGACACTACACTACACACTGACAGCCGTGTCCACCATTGCCAAACACGTGTTTCTTCTTGTTTCCACCAAGCATTGGTCAAAACACGCAACGCGTTAAAAAACAAACAAATAAAACCCCGGTGTTCTTACACACAACACGTTAAAACACACACACACACACACACACACACACACACACACACACACACACACACACACACACACACACACTCACCAACAACAACAAACAAAAAAGGTGTTCTTGATGGGGACAATACAACACAAAATGCTAAATTTCGGCACAGACTGCTGGCACAAAGGCATGGACACGTAGTGAAGGTAGAGAGTGTCAAGGTGCAGTGACACGGTGCAGTAAGGAAGTACAGTGTCAGTGTACAGTGTCGATTAAAGGTAGGGTGACATGGTGCAGTGACAAGGAACAATGACATGGTACAGTGACACGGTACAGTGACAAGGTACAGTGATATGCATGGTGCTGTCATTAAACTGACTTATTCTTGCTGTACAAAAAAGAAACGCTTCCGATCAGTAAAAACGACGAATTTCGAGTGCGTACGCGGATGTGTGTGTGTGTGTGTGTGTGTGTGTGTGTGTGTGTGTGTGTGTGTGTGTGTGTGAGTGAGTGAGTGAGTGAGTGAGTGAGTGAGTGAGTGTGTGTGTGTGTGTGTGTGTGTGTGTGTGTGTGTGTGTGTGTGTGTGTGTGTGTGTGTGTGTGTGTGTGTATAAAACAGCCTTCTCCACCTTTTTGCCCCCAAGTATTTCGCACTTTGTCTTTCTCTGACAACACTTTCATTGCCCGAGGCTCTGGACTCCAATAGCAGCAACCAGGAAGGAGGAGAAGCACGCCTTGTTAATTAGCGTTCAGCGTTCAGCCCAACACGGCCCAACGCAGCCCGCATGGACCAAAGCCTGTCTATTTGAACCCAGCTAGCCCAAGCAGCGGGCGCGGGTTTATGCAGGCTTTGACGGCC
>OY757546.1:22246952-22264606 GCA_963584105.1 Alviniconcha strummeri | reverse complement strand
GTACGTGTGTGTGTGTGTGTGTGTGTGTGTGTGTGTGTGTGTGTGTGTGTGTGTTGTGTGTGTGTGTGTGTGTGTGTGTGTGTGTGTGTGTGTGTGTGTGTGTGTGTGTGTGTGTGTGTGTGTGTGGCTAAACATCACACCACTCAGAGATGTTTGTCCTGACCATCGTCAGTCCGGCGTGGTCCTCGCTCTGATTCAGGCTGCGTCCACCTGCACTGACCCACACACCCGTAGGTCCAGGTACACAGGCTGACCCACACACCTGTAGCTCCACAGGCTGACCCACACACCTGTAGGTCCAAGGCTGACCCACACACCTGTATGTCCAAGGCTGACCCACACACCTGTAGGTCCAAGGCTGACACACACACACCTGTAGGTCCAAGGCTGACCCACACACCTGTAGGTCCAAGGCTGACACACACACACACCTGTAGGTCCAAGGCTGACCCACACACCTGTAGGTCCAAGGCTGACCCACACACCTGCAGCTCCACAGGCTGACAGCGTGGAAAAGCAGCAGAGGACACAACACACAGCTGCCGGCCTTTCTCCACACCTGTTCTCCACACTCCATACAGTTAATGAGGATACACCGCAGTTTCTCTCCTTTCCGTCGGACTGAATGAGATGGCAGACCTTGTCGGGGTGGACTGGGGTGAGATGGTAGACCTTGTTGGGGTGGACTGAGGTGAGATGGTAGACCTTGTCGGGGTGGACTGGGGTGAGATGGCAGACCATGTCGGGGTGGACTGGGGTGAGATGGTAGACCCAGACGGGATGGATCGGATGAAATGGTAGACCTTGTCGGGGTGGACTGGGGTGAGATGGCAGACCATGTCGGGGTGGACTGGGGTGAGATGGGAGACCCTGACGGGGTGGATCGGATGAGATGGTAGACCTTGTCGGGGTGGACTGGGGTGAGATGGCAAACCATGTCGGGGTGGACTGGGGTGAGATGGCAGACCATGTCGGGGTGGACTGGGGTGAGATGGGAGACCCTGACGGGGTGGATCGGATGAGATGGTAGACCTTGTCGGGGTGGACTGGGGTGAGATGGGAGACCCTGACGGGGTGGATCGGATGAGATGGTAGACTTTGTCGGGGTGGACTGGGGTGAGATGGCAGACCATGTCGGGGTGGACTGGGGTGAGATGGCAGACCATGTCGGGGTGGACTGGGGTGAGATGGGAGACCCTGACGGGGTGGATCGGATGAGATGGTAGACCTTGTATGGCAGTCCTCTGGCTCGAGGTACTGAGGGTAAGTAGTGACTTGGTTTCTTACGCCTCGGGTACTGGTGGCGGAGAGAAAATTGGGAAAAGTCTGGACTTGGCTCGGTGGGTGGGTGGGGGTCAGTCAGTCAGTGTGAAATTCGGGGGTATTTGTGTCTCAGAACACAACGGAATCAGAAAATTCACAATCGGTACCCTCTGTCATACAGATACAGGTCAAGTACGAGCTGCAGTTAGCTGGTTTGTGTTTAGAGACCAGTCAACCACATGGGGTTATATATGGACTCAGGTCAGAAGTTAGTTGGCGCTTTGAGCCCAGTCAACCACATGGGGTTATATCAGGGCTCAGTATCAGCTGCAGCAAGATCCCGCCATCGCCAAACGAAAAGTACCAACATGACACCATCATCATCAACCAAACAACTTGGGGGGGGGGGGGGGGGGGGAAGAGAGGAGGAGGAAGTGTGCACTGCAAACATAATGTTGAAACTACGAAATATTATATCCATTCAACGGGTCCCAAGGACGCGGATGCAATCAAAACACGTAAGTATAATATACAGTGTGCGTGCGTGCGTGCGTGTGTGTGTGTGTGTGTGTGCAGAACTAAATAAAGCTAAACAGATCTTGTACTAGAACTATAGAAATGCACCAGTGACGATGTCAAACGTACATGAAGGAAAACACTTGAGAGCCTAACCTACTTGCCCGTTTACTCTGGCTATCAGAGGGATGCTGAACTGTCATTGAAGCGCTTTGTATGCAGAGAGGATGTAGCATTTCACTCGGACAAGAGCAATACAGAAGCTGCTCCTCATCCGCCGTGAAAGGAAATGTGAAATTAGCCAGTGGGAAAACGAGTATGTAATGACAGGAATCCTTTTCCACATCTCCGTTTTTGTGTGTATATGTGTGTGCGGGGGGAGGGGGTGTCACAGGGAGTGTCATCCTGTTGAAAACTAAACAAAACTCCTTTAATGAATAGTGGGCGAGGCCCAGTTTACTTACTCAGCACGTCTCACATCAAAAATAATAACTGGATTTAAGAGCGTGAAGGAACTGGGTTAACATAGACGTCCAGACAAGCTGACGCTCATCCAATCGTCTCAATATTCTGTTTCTGTCTTTTTTCGGTTTCTTCTTTTCTTTCTTTCAAAAGCTCTTGTTTTCTTCCCTTTTCTCCCTTCCCAAGGCAAAGATCTATTGATTGAAATGGTAAGTAAATGGGACAACGACAGGAGTCGTGCAAGCGAGGCCAATTAATGTGGTATGAAAAGGTGGAAATGCGTGCACACGCGAAGGCGTCTACTCGCTGTAGCGGTTTGTGTGATTTTATGCCCCGGCTTGTGTCAGATCTCCTACACAAACGGCCTTTGTGGAGACGGCGAGAAGCCTTTTGACTGCTTGCAGCCGTGTACAAACCCGACCACCACCCTTTTCACAGTCGGCTCTTTATTCCCTCCCTTATGATCGTTAGTGACTGGACTCGGGTTTTCAAAATCAAATGCACCAGCGCTGGGAAGAGATATAGCCCTCCAAAGCTGACATTCTTTTCCCTGCACAAACACACACACACGCACTCGTCGGTAAGCCAAAGAGAAAAGGGCATAACTAGCTGTCAAGTTCTATAGCGAGCGACAATCACCGCTGTCTCCCGGTCTGTGCGGCTTGTTTTTAAATCCCTCGCAGACGACACTGAAACGGACGGAAAGGAGGGGCGTGGGTGGGGGGGAGGGTGGGTTAGAGAAAAGGGAGAAGACAGAAACGAACCAGGCAGTGAAAAAATTCACGCATGACAAAAGATGTGCCCATTAAGCCTGTGGTAGGCTGGTCTCCCTTTACACGGCTGTCGTCTGTCGACCCGCAGTGTTGGTTGTTTGTCCTTCCCGGGCTCAGGATATGATCAAATTAGCGCAGTCAAGGGAACGACTTCAACAGTCAGGGGGACGACTACAAGCTACCCCCCACCCCCCCTCACCACCTCCCCCCTCCCTCTGCACACCCTGCTCTCTTCTGTAGGCCACAAGCACTCCACTCCTTCCCTTGCCCAAGCCGGGGACACTCCGTACAACATCTTTTACACGCGCCAATAAATCAAAACTTCAATGGCTCGCATAAATTTAGTAATTTCAAGGAAATTTCCCACATCAAAGCCACGGATTTCTGCCCATTAAACACCTGTGTAGTCTGCTCACGAAGACGGTGACAATAAGTGGCGACATGTACAGCAACTGGAATGAGACGTCAAAATGTCTGACCTTTCAGTCCCGAGGTCACGACTTTGACAGGTGTACAGTGCAAACAGTTCCATCACGAGACAAGAAACTTCTGCTGTGAATGTGCAGCACGAACCCTGTTGGGCAGACCTTAGCACCATTCTGAATCTAAGATAAAGCTGCTATCGTGCTAAAGGTCCGTCCACACGACGTCGGTCATTGCCTTTTTTGGCTGCGGTGGAAATGACTGACAAATGTCACTGCGCATGTCCATACTGGATTCCACGCACGTCAGCTTACGCCGCAATGAAAACTTGAGGTACCGACGCGAGCAGAACAAGGCAGCATCGAAAACCAAAATGATCACTGTACTAGTCTACTATCTACACCCGGAACTACTACTATCTACATAATCCGATCATCCACACTTTAAAAGCATCCAGACGTATTCCCATCGCTATCGCATTACAGAAGGATGGCCACACATCTGCTCAGTTAAGTGCAGGGGTGGAGACTGCATAAACAGTGTCAATTTGGCGGCTGGATTTTTCCAGTCTTGCAGCACCATGAAATAATTTTGGGGAGAGAGAGAGAGAGAGAGAGAGAGAGAGAGAGAGAGAGAGAGAGAGAGAGAGAGAGAGAGAGAGAGAGGAAACAAAAACAAAAAACGAAATCGTCTGTCAGTCTCCTCAACATTAACACCAGCTACACTGCTACTATCCCAGATAACCATGACCAACAACGCTACTGACTGCTGCATATGAGACGACGTCCAGAACGTGTAGATGGTCCACTGACTGACCTAACCGCCAAGGTCACAACCGGGTGAAATGAAAGCCCTCAACTCGTAGGCTGTAGTCTTGTCCACTGTTCACGTTGCACGTCAACTAACGTTAGGGGCTCTAGGTAAGGGTAAGTAAGTAATTAAGTAAGTAAGTATTTTATGCCCAGTCAGCCTGTAAGGTTAGGTGAAACGCTATATAATAACAATAAAAGTAGATAATTCTCAAAGTTAGGTGGAACGCTGTATAATAACAATAAAAGTAGATAATTCTTAAGGTTAGGTGGAACGCTGTTTAATAACAATAAAAGTAGGTAATTCTTATAAAGTGCTATTCTCTAACCAGAGTTAAACTCACTGCGCTGTACAAACAACTCGTAACAAAAACCACATTAACAACCTATTCCAGACTTAAACCTTTACGGCTCTGGATTTTCTGCACAGGGGACTTTAACTGCAGCGTTCTCGGTCCCCCACCTGCACCTGACGCGGGGAGTCATCCCGCTCTTCGTAACTGGCCTGAACAACGGTCCCCAGTCTTCCCTTATCGGACATTTAGACGGTTAGACTTGACGTTCAAGATCAGTGTGTGCGTTTCAACTTTACGGGTGAGTAGCTCTTTAAGGTGACGCTAGACAATAGCGCACAATAGTGCAAGAGTGTAGTGGCGGAAACAGTCACACATACATCAGAGCAATTAAGAGACGGTCACACAAACATCAGAGTAATTAAGAGACGGTCACACTGACATCAGAGTAATTAAGAGACGGTCACACAGACATCAGAGTAATTAAGAGACGGTCACCAAGACATCAGAGCAAAAGACGGTCACACAGACATATCAGTAATTAAGAGACGGTCACACAGACATTAGAGCGATTAAGAGATGGTCACAGACATTACAGCAATTAAGAGACGGTCACACTGACATCAGAACAAGAGACGGTCACATAGACATCAGAGCAATTAAGAGATGGTCACAGACATGAGAACAAGAGACAGTCACACAGACATCAGAGCAAGAGACGGTCACTCGGGCATCAGAGAAAGAGACGGTCACACAGACATCAGGGCAATTAAGAGATGGTCACAGACACGAGAACAAGAGACAGTCACACAAACATCAGAGCAATTAAGAGACAGTCACACAGACATCAGAGCAAGAGACGGTCACACAGACATCAGAGCAATTAAGAGACGGTCACACAGACATCAGAACAATTAAAGACGGTCACACAGACACCAGAGCAAGTGACGGTCGCACGGGCATCAGAGAAAAAGACGGTCACACAGACATCAGAGCAATTAAGAGACGGTCACACAGACATCAGAGCGAGAGACGGTCACACAGACATCAGAGCGAGAGACGGTACACAGACATCAGAGCAGATCATGCACGACACGTCTCTCCATAACTTTCCCGGGCCGAACAAGCCGAGCGAGTGCTCATTAATGGCAGGTGCGTGTGCCACCATGAGATCGTGACCCTTCACTCCCGTTGATGATCGTGACCTCTTCCACTCTCGAACAGCCCCAGATCCGGGAGCCATGAGAACAGACGTAACGTCCCAGATGTTTATCAACTTCTCCAACTTCCCCCACCCGCCCCTTCCCTCTCTCCCTGTTGCACGGAGCTGACGACTCTCACACTGTGCGGTGGCAAGAGTTGAAATTAAAATACCTGGCCTACTTAGGAAAATTGGCCTGGCTATCAGATTCAAGAGTGAAGAACCGGGTATGACACGGCAGTACAGGCCGGGCCGGGGGATTTCGTCACGAAGGCAGGTGAATGTATTGTGTAACGCTATACACGGCATTCAAATGAGGAACAGTAATGATGATGTGCCCCACTGGAAGCCGCTTGGGGCTAACATTTCACCCCTCTTGTCACAAGTTGTTTATGGACAATGCAGCCCCCCCATTCCCCCCCCCCCTTCCGGTTTCCAGTTAATGAAACACTCATGACTAAAGCCATTGCCCAATGCAGAATCATCTGATGGTGACAGTAGAATGCCAGGTATACCCTCCCTCCCCCGGCCCCAGTTTACATTAGAGTGTGTCAGGTACACCACCCTCGTAAACTTACGTTGACAGTACAGTGTGTCAGGTACACTCCCTCCTTACGTTGACAGTACAGTGTACCCCCCCCAAAAAAATAATAATAATAATATATATATAAAAAAAAAAAAATATATAAAAAAAAAAATGAATACGACTACGTTTAAAGGACATTATTACAAGGACACAAGTTCTCTCGCTCGCTAACACGTTGAGAGTTCGTCGCCCCGACGTTCATCGGGTGGCGCATTTCTATGATCTGCATCCCAAGACTCTCTCATAACTTCAAATCAAACCCACGACATGTGCCTACCCTCTGCCTACTCTGGCGACCGTTGAGAAAACCTGCAGTGGATGTAAAAGGAACTCGAGTGTAGCACTGATCCAGGAACTCGAGTGTAGCACTGATCCAGGAACTCGAGTGTAGCACTGATCCAGGAACTCGAGTGTAGCACTGATCCAGGCGGTTATAGTCACGGACCTACCTAATTATAGGTCTTTGGTTACAGTACAGGGCGTGGACATGAAGGCAACGGCTTTGTGATGCATCCGAGGACAGTCTGGCAACCTCTGTATGTGCTCTCTTCAGTACCTCCAGTCTGACAACCTCTGTAACTATGTGCTCTGGTCAGTACCTCCAGTCGGACAACCTCTGTAACTATGTGCTCTGGTCAGTACCTCCAGTCGGACAACCTCTGTAACTATGTGCTCTGGTCAGTACCTCCAGTCGGACAACCTCTGTAACTATGTGCTCTGGTCAATACCTCCAGTCGGACAACCTCTGTATCTCCTCAGCACCTCATTTTCCTTTTCAAACTTCCCAGTCAGTATCGCAGCAGAAATCAAAATCTGATCGCAACAGCACCCTACGACATTACCCCTCTAACTTCTAAGTAGTGTATCTCAAAACCACTCCCCCCCCCCCACTTCCCTTGATCATTTCGGTGTGCTTTTCAAAAACTGTCCAACGGATCAGAACAACGGTAGGCAAACATCAAGATGATACAGACACTTTAATGTGGCTCATCTACATACACCTTCAATACACACCTTTCCTGACAGCGTTCGGCAGCTCAGAAGGGTACACACACCGGTGTGGGGCCGAAGGGTGGGGGGGGGGGGGAAGGGGGGGCGCTGTGCGGCGAGGTGAACGGTTGACAATCAACCCTTCAAAAGTGTGTACAGGTTTCCCTTGTTTGGCTCACGAGTCGTGCCATGAAGTATGTCACTTTGTGTACGGTCCCGGCGACAGCGGGCTGGCAAGCCGTGCCGATACCTAAGACCCCCCCCCCCCCCCCGCCACTTCCCCCAGTCCCTCCCTCCCGCCTCCACTCCCCCTTCGTTAGATAAAGGGCTGGGGGAGCCAGCAGCCAATCAGACCACTCGGGGCCTCGATAAATTTGGAAAGTAATCAGTCATGTGTTTATCTAACCGCTGATCTACATATGACGGAGAGGTGGCCTCATTTGCATACCACCACGTCGTGGTCCTGCCGCTCTCCTGATAAGACTGAGGTCCCGTAGCGCGTCTTAATGTCTTTAGCAGAATTAAAGTACAAAGGTTGCTCGCTTCAGCTTCACGTCATGTTTATAATGAAGTGCTCACGAGCCGTTTGGTTTTTAAAGCAAGAATTTATTCAAGTACAGCTTCACGTCCGGTCTTTAATGAGCCGTTTGGCTTAAGCAAGAATTTATTCAAGTACAGCTTCACGTCCGGTCTTTAATAAGCCGTTTGGCTTAAGCAAGAATTTATTCAAGTACAGCTTCACGTCCGGTCTTTAATGAGCCGTTTGGCTTAAGCAAGAATTTATTCAAGTACAGCTTCACGTCCGGTCTTTAATGAGCCGTTTGACTTAAGCAAGAATTAATTCAAGTACAGCTTCACGTCCGGTCTTTAATGGGCCGTTTGGCTTAAGCAAGAATTTATTCAAGTACAGCTTCACGTCCGGTCTTTAATGAGCCATTTGGCTTAAGCAGGAATTTATTCAAGTACAGCTTCACGTCCGGTCTTTAATGAAGTACTCATGAGCCGTTTGGCTTAAGCAAGAATTTGTTCAAGTACAACTTCCGGTCATTAAAGAAGCGTTCATGAGCCGTTAGGTTTAAACAAGAGTATTCAAGTACAACTTCCGGTCATTAAGGAAGCGTTCATGAGCCGTTAGGCCCAGCGGTAAGGTGCTCGGCAGGTCAACAGACAGACCCGGGGTCAATTCTGCCTCGGCTCGCATTTCTCTTCACAAGCTGCAATTTATGACACTGTCTCGTGATGCCCCCCCACCCCCACCCACCCCCCAACCTCAATCAACGAAGCATTCGAATGACTCACACCCCGTGTGTGCGTGAAAGTGTTTGTGTGATAATGGTTATGAGGGTTAGAGAGTGTATTGTATGAGTGTACATGTACAGATGTACTATATGACATAATGACATCGTATGACGTGCGAGTTTTATGTCTGTGTGAAACCATGAAACAAAGGCAGTTACTTATGGTCCGAAAGACGTCACATGAACACAGAAACAAAGACCAGAATCTCCTACAGTAACGCTCGCCTGGCACTGGAGTAAATACAACTTTTATAAGGTACACAAACGCCCCAAAAGGTATAGCCTTTATTTTTTGAGTAAGCATAAATGTATGAATGCGTGCGTGCGTGCGTGCGTGCGTGCGTGCGTGAGAGAGAGAGAGAGAGAGAGAGAGAGAGAGAGAGAGAGAGAGAGAGAGAGAGAGAGAGAGAGAGAGCATAACTATCAAGTTGGAGTGTGTTATTTTATGTCAGTGATCGCCCTGATATAACCGTAATGGTTGATTGGGCGTAAAACACCAAGTTGCTTGCTTACTTACTCATGTCAATGGGTGGAGTAGATCGTTTCTTTCTTTGTTGTTGTTTCTTTCTTCGTTGTTTTTCCCTAACAGTTTGGTAACTCGCGAATTCCAAGCTCAGTCTAAATTCACAATCGTGAAAGGACTCAACAAAAGAATAAGCATAAGAAAGAAGTTGCACACACGACTGCCCATCTGATCACGCACAACCCCTTGTGTCAGTGACACGTAATTAGGTGTAGTCCCCCTCTTCCCCCACCTCCTGGGATCTTCCTCCACGCCACTGTTCTACAGTCAGAGGAAGTTCGGCGTTAACAGGTATAACAACAGCCTGAACGTTTCATTTCATTTCAGCCACAGTGATGCCTGCTGACAAGCAGACAAGTTGACATCAAGCAGACAACAGTCTGACTACAAGCAGACAACAGCCTGACTACAAGCAGACAACAAGCAGACAACAGTCTGACTACAAGCAGACAAGCTGACAACAAGCAGACAACAATCTGACATCAAGCAGACAACAGTCTGACTACAAGCAGACGACAATCTGATAACAAGCAGGCGAGCTGACAACAAGCAGACAACAAGGACAATCAAGTCTTTGGCTGGCCCAGTGTGGGTGACCGTATGTTCAAAAGACAGGGTCACTAGCAATACCTTTGTAGCAACAACTAATCAAATCGAACATTTTGAGACACGAGTAAGCTTTTAATACAAGCAAACCTGCTGGATAGAAACAACAACAACAACAAGAAACAAACAAAAAGAAACAGAAAAAAGAAAGAAAGAAAAAAAGAAGAAAAAAAGTGGGGGGGGGGGGGGGGGGAAGGGGGGTGGTGAGACAGAAGGCAAGAACACCCTTCCCTAACGTCCACACACACACACACACACACACACACACACACACACACACACACACACACACACACACCACATTGACAGTGACACAGATACACACACACAGTCCGTTTCTGCGCGTGTTATTGTGTGTATGTATAATTATATGCATACACACACAATATATAAAACACACGCACTGACACACACGCACACCACACTTCATTAAGCCCTATCGAGCTGCACTGCAACAGCTTTGCAGACATTGCTGAAACAATCATTACAGGCGACACCACGGAAGATCAATGCTCCCATTTTCACTTGCCAGCAGATCATGTTATTAGCATTATGTTTGCGTTCCAGGCGGTATTAAATGCAGACGTGACTTGGGGAAAGTCATTAATTCCGCATCACTTGCCGTGCACTGCACTAAGGGGAGACGTCACAGCCAGAGCAAGGAAAAAGGAACAGACCTATAGATGGCAGTCAGTATTGGTGCAACTAGGGCAAAGGAACAGACTTATAGATGGCAGTCAGTATTGGTGCAACTAGGGCAAAGAAACAGACCTATAGATGGCAGTCAGTACTGGTGCAACTAGGGGAGGCAAAAGGAACAGACCTATAGATCTATAGATGGCAGTCAGTATTGCTGCAACCAGGGGAGAAAAATGAACAAACATGTGGCAGTCAGTATTGCTGCAACCAGGGGAGAAAAATGAACAGACCTATGGCAGTCAGTATTGCTGCAACCAGGGGAGAAAAATGAACAGACCTATGGCAGTCAGTATTGGTGCAACCTAGGGAGGAAAAAGGAACAGACCTATGGCAGTCAGTATTGGTACAACCTGGGGAGGAAAAAGGAACAGACCTATGGCAGTCAGTATTGGTGCAACCTGGGGAGGAAAAAGGAACAGACCTATGGCAGTCAGTATTGGTGCAACCTGGGGAGGAAAAAGGAACAGACCTATGGCAGTCAGTATTGGTACAACCAGGGGAGGAAAAAGGAACAGACCTATGGCAGTCAGTATTGGTACAACCAGGGGCAGGAAAAAGGAACAGACCTATAGATGACAGTCAGTATTGGTACAACCAGGGGAGAAAAAGGAACAGACCTATGGCAGTAAATACTGGTACAACCAGGGGAGGAAAATGAACAGACCTTATGACAGTATTGGTGCAACCTGGGGCAGGAAAAGGAACAGACCTATAGATTACAGCCAGTACAGGTACAACCGGAGGCAGGAAAAAAGGAACAGACCTATAGACCTATGGTACTGGTACACCCAGAGGCAGGAAAAATGAACAGACCCATGGCAGCAGTCACTATCGGCAAAATTCAGTGGGTATAAATTATAATGACTGTCCTGACAATAAGACAAAGTGAAAACGTCTCTCCTTCAAGCGCCACAGCTTCTAAACGCTGAAAATTACCGTCACACATGAATATATAACATAATAATTCTGATGTCAATATATATATGTGTCAGCTTGCCAAGTACACGAGTTCATAATTACGTCACCGTTAGCTTTGCGCTGAGGAACGTGCGCAACTCTCAGATTGAAGAAAGACATCTGGTATGTAATCCAGGCACAAGTCAAAGATCGATGAAAACCTGGCCAATCAAACTGATTAAATCGGCGACGTAGGGAAATAAGAAAAGCAGCCCCACCCCCTTTCCCTTACCCCCACCCCCCTGCAATGCAGAATAGAGAAGGCTCAGTCCACGACAGACATGAAAGAGAAGGTGAAGAAAGCCGGATAACACATTCAACCTGTGTTCCCCCCACACACACGCCACAGCGACCCACTCAGTTCCCCCGGCCCTGCAGTAAATCGTTATCAGCAGGCTCAATATGGCGACACTGCTCCTCTCGAGCGGTGGAGACAGCGCCGGCCTAAAGACACCACCAGCTACTACACAGCTCAGTTATGGCGGACAGCGTCTCCCTCCCCTTCCTCCCCCCGTTTACACTTTACACACACACACACACACTCTCTCTCTCTCTCTCTCTCTCTCTCACACACACACACACACACAGACAGACACACCGCGCGACATGCGGCCGGTCCGACATTGATCCACCGCTCGCCAGACGACATTTTAGTCAACAGCAGCAAAATAGAAGAAGCCGACAGATTGGGGCGGCATCATCGGCACCGCTTCTAACCCCCCAACCCCACCCTCCCCCGCGTCCTCCGAGCGGCAGCCGATAGGAACGACAGAGTGCAAGTATTTCCGATAACTTGGCGGCCTCTCTTGCTGCAGCCGCATCATGGATCGCCAGCGCAGGAAGCTCTACAGGTTCGCGCGGGAAGGGAGGGGTGCCGACCTGTTGCTGCCGCCACCGCCCCGGCCTGAGGGAGCCGGCCCCGGGGGCGACACGGCCGGTTGAGGGGGGTGGAGGGCTCGGAGGGAAGGGGAAGGGGGGGGGGGGGCGTTGGGGGACAGTAGGGCTGGGGAAGGGAGAGGAAGTGTGGTGGTGGCGCACGTCAGACGCTGCAGTCGTGGGACAGCCTTCTCTCGGCTCCGAGCACAGCCTGATGATGGCCGGCCAGGGCTGCTTGCAAGCTAGCGGAGCCGGGAAGGCAGCGACAGCCCCACACCCCGCCACACGCCAGGCCGGGGGGGTTGAGAGACAGCTCCTTGTAACACCCAGTCACAACAATGGCGAGGGGCCAGATTTTCACTGACCCCGCGCCGCACACACACACCATCGGCCGCCAACGCCACCCGCCACTACACACACACACACACACACACCACACACACACACCACCGGTCAACGTTCACCCCTTGCTGACCCAGCGGCGCGTGTCGCTGCAACGACTACTACTACTACTACCACCACTACACTACACTACACACTTGAGAGAAAAGAGCAGGTAGGTGGAAAAGTGAAGCGAGGTGGAGAGAGGCGAGAGCGGAGAGAAGAGGAAAAGCGAAGGAAAGCGGCAGCAAGAAAAAAACACGGCTTACCAGCGCGCGGTGGGCGAAGAGACAGCGCGTCCTCATTAGGTGCCGCCGACTCCAGCATAGCTCATTACCACATTCATACGACTTTCTTATTTTAATTTTTCCTTACAGCGGCCCTGTGAATGAGACACACCTCAAAGACCAATAGCGCGCTGTCGCTCACAGCCAGATGGGCTATTGTGTGCCGTAAACTTTAGGTCAGTCGCTACACACTGCTTGGGCAAATTCAATTACAGTCCACAGCTCCCCGTCCCTCTCTCTCTCTCTCTCTCTGGCTGTTGTTTCTTAAAAGTCTTGTCAAAATATGCCCATTTATTGAGGGGGTCAGGCCTAGGAAAGTAATACAATTTGACACCCCCAATTCATAATGGGCGGGATTGTCTCTGGCGTGCGGGCGAAGGGGCCCCAGTCAAAGGCTGACTCACTACGAGGGGGGACAGACAGCCAGAGACGCTCTCTCCGACCGCGCGCCGAGAGGTGATCAGCTCATAAATGGGCTCCTATCTACTAAGCAGTCGCGGATTAGAATATGAATAGATAAAAAATGAGAAGTGAAACCATTCAGGCCTGCATATCAGTGTTAAGAAGTTAAACAAAGGCGACGGCTGTTGCCAGGGGCAACGTGCATTCCAGGGGAGAAAAGAGGGCGACCTTTATGAGGGAGGGGGCGAACCCCCCCATAATGAGACCTCTCCTTCTTGGCTCCACAATTGATTTAGGAAATTCTACCCACACTCAGCTCGGGCTACTGTTGAAAATACTTCACCCCCTTCACTTTTTCCGTCTTTGACTGTACTCTCTACACACTCGCTCTCTGTCTCTGTCTCTCCCCACCCCCCTTCTTCTCACCTCTGCTGCTTCTCCTGTTCTTTTGTTATCTCCCTCCCACTCCCTAGTGCTATCTCCCTCCCACTCCCTAGTGCTATCTCCCTCACACTCCCTAGCGCCATCTCCCTCCCACTGTCTAGTGCTAACTCCTTCCCATGCCTTAGTGCTATTTCCCTCCCGGTCTAGTTATCTCCCTCTCACTCCTTAGTGCTGTCTCCCTCCCATTGTCTAGTGCTATCTCCCTCCCACTTTCTAGTGCTATCTCCCTCTCACTCCCTAGTGCTGTCTCCCTCCCATTCCCTGGTGCTATCTCCCTCCCACTCCCTAGTGCTGTCTCCCTCCCACTGTCTACTGCTATGTCTCTCCCACTTCCTAGTACTATCTCCCTCCTACTCACTAGTGCTGTCTCCCTCCCAGTGTCTAGTGCTATCTCCCTCCCACTGTCTAGTTATATCCCGCCTACTGTCTAGTGCTATCTCCCTCCCACTGTCTAGTTATATCCCGCCTACTGTCTAGTGTTATCTCCCTCCCACTGTCTAGTTATATCCCGCCTACTGTCTAGTGTCATCTCCCTCCCACTGTCTAGTTATATCCCGCCTACTGTCTAGTGTTATCTCCCTCCCACTGTCTAGTTATATCCCGCCTACTGTCTAGTGTTATCTCCCTCCCACTGTCTAGTTATATCCCGCCTACTGTCTAGTGTTATCTCCCTCCCACTGTCTAGTTATATCCCGCCTACTGTCTAGTGTTATCTCCCTCCCACTGTCTAGTTATATCCCGCCTACTGTCTAGTGTTATCTCCCTCCCACTGTCTAGTTATATCCCGCCTTCTGTCTAGTGTTATCTCCCTCCCACTTCCTAGCGTCATCTCCCTCCCCCTCTCTCCCTCCTTCCATCCGTCTCTCCCCTCCCCCTTCTCTCTCTCTCTCTCTCTCTCTCTCACTCTCTCTCTCTCTCTCTCTCTCTCTCTCTCTCTCTCTCTCACACACACACACACACAAACACACACACACTCTCTCTCTCTCTCATCTCACACACACACACACACGCACATACTCTCTCTCTCTCTCACACACACACACACTCTCTCTCTCACTCATCTCTCTCACTCTCTCTCTCTCTCTCTCTCTCTCTCTCTCACACACACACACACACACACACACACACACACACACACACACACTCTCTCTCTCACACACACACACACACACACACACACACACACACACACACACACACACACACACACACACACACTCTCTCTCTCTCACAGAGAGAGAGAGAGAGAGAGAGAGAGAGAGAGAGAGAGAGAGAGAGAGAGAGAGAGAGAGAGAGAGAGAGAGAGAGTAAAACGTGTAGTTTTCAACACTTAAAAAATAAATATATATATATATTATCAGTCTTTGCCTGTCTCGATCATCTTTTCTTGGGACAAGTAATGTGACAGTAATCCCCTGTATTTTAACCACTTGACATCAGTTTGATTGTGCTACCCGTATTTTAACCACTTGACATTAATTTCATTGTGTTACCCGTATTTAACCACTTGACATCAGTTTGAATGTGTTACCAGGATTTTAACCACTGACATGACCCGCGATTGTGATACCTGGATTTTAACCACTTTATGACACACATTTTTGTTGTGTTACCTGGATTTTAACCACTTGTCATCAGTTTTTTTTTCTTTTCTGGACTTTAACCCACTTGACGACATACATTTTTATTGTGTTACTGGATTTTAACCACTTGTCATCAGGTGTGTGTTTTTTTCTTCTGGACTTTAACCACTTGACGACATCAATTTCATTGTGTTACCTGGATTTTACCTATGTCCAGCCCGTCTCCAGCAGAGACGTAGATCTCCTTTTCCCACCAAAAGACGTAGATCTCCTTTCCCCATCCGCTTCAGGACTAATGCTCCTGGTTTCCCCCCTTTTTAATTATTTCCGCCTTCTCTTGCATCCTGTTGATTTTTTATTCTCCTACTTAGCACAACTCTCTCTGTCTGTCTGTCTGTCTCTCATTATATAAGTGTTCATGTTCTCACTTTCCACGTCTCCGCAGTGTTAACCTGAACTAATTTTCATTTGCCACTTTGCATGCATCTCAACCAGTGTTGGTTTTCGTTTCCCCACTATGAATGTATCTCAACCAGTGTGTGTTGATTTCGTTTCCCGCTTTGAATGTATCTCAGATTTAATTTTCATTTCCCACTTTGCATGTATTACCAGTATTAATTTTCGCTGACATTTTGCAATGTATCTCTACTAGTGCTAATTATGAGTTTGCACCTTGCACAATATTTCAGTCAGTGTTAATTTTCATTGTTCACTTTGCATGACTCTAGTTCCGTGTTAATTTTCACCTTCCATTTTCATATCTGTACGTGTTACTTTTCAACCGCCGTCTTCATCCAACTGTTGATCTCTTTGCCGTCTGTCTACAGTGCTTCTTTGTGGGTTTACACACACACACACACAACACACACACACACACACACACACACACACACACACACACACTCACACACACACACACACACCACACACACACACACACACACACCACACGCAGTAAAATTTATTTATATATATATTAACGAGAGAGAGCAACATATGGAAGGGAGAGAATGAGGAGCGAGCGAGCGAGCGAGCGAGAGGAGAGAGAGAGAGAGAGAGAGAGAGAGAGAGAGAGAGAGAGAGAGAGAGAGAGAGAGAGAGAGAGAGAGAGAGAGAGAGAGATCCATCGTCCTAATTCTCTCTACACCCATTTTCCTCCATCTCTCCCTCCTCCCCACCCCACCCCCCCGCCCCTCCCTCTTGCCCCCTCCCCCTCCACCCGCCCCTCCACCAGGTCTGCTCCATTCTTTTTACGGCCCGTCCCCAGAGCCCCATCTTAGAGGGGTTGACAATGCCGTGTTGTTTGTCTGCTCTTGGCTTTTTTGTGGGGGTGATATTCCAGTGATCTGCGGCCGTGTGGACACTGCGAAGGGACAGAGAGCGGAATATTGTCCCCTCTAAGCCCCTCCATAAACATGCCCGGATTCCTTAATTACGCGGCCCTACCCCGCTGCTGCAAGCTGATCGTAATAACGCCAGCACGCCGATACCGCTCCGTGCTGGCCTCTCTCTCGGCTCCCCACAAACAACGCAACGAACGCTGGAATACCTTTGTCCTCTTCGAATTTTTGTTTCATTTACAAATGAAATATTAAACTGTTGTTGTTGTTGTTCACCAGATTGTGTTCATTATTCTTTTGTATGTCAGGTGTGTTGAAGCTCTGTTATCTTCTCGAAGTAAGTAAGTAAGCTGGTGTTTTACGCCCAGTCTCTCTTCTCGAAGAAATCCGTAAAAACTAAAACGCTTACAAAACGTTTCGTTCTGGAAATGAATACAGTTGATCAGAAACGGTTGAAATAAAGTGGCCATCGATTTTTCCTTGGCTAGTAGATAATCATAATATTAATGGTCATTTTTATAGCGCGGCATCTGACTGTTAAAGGATGAGCCCACCTCACTTTACAAGACCATGTCCAATGCACAAAATACTTGTATAATTATAATACAACAAAACATACCACACAGTGACCCACATATGCGCGAGTGCATATTATATGAATGAAACCAAAGGGGAAGAGAGAAGAAGACAGTTTGTTGTAGTTTGTTTGTTTATAGAAGCGAGTCTTGAAGGTATACGCTGACCGAATATGACGATGTCAGAAGGGAGAGATCAGATATAACTATTCTAACCGCTCCATGTCTAAATGAGCTGTAAGCGCCGTAGGGCAGGGCACTTGGAGCCCATTACCAAAGGGTGGTACTTAACGTGGAAGTTACCTTCCATCTAGCTACGTTTCTGCTTGTGACCATTGTGTACTTGAGCAGTCTCAACCTTTGCATT
>OY757546.1:22212595-22246752 GCA_963584105.1 Alviniconcha strummeri | reverse complement strand
CACACACAACCAGCAGATAAGGCAGTAGAAACTGAAATTTATATCACTAATACTGGAGAATAAAACAGAAGCAATCGATGCCTATCTTATAAACAACAATAAGAGAGAGGGTAAGTAACTTGGTGTTTTACGCCCAGCCAACCATTACGGTTATATCAGGGAGAGTAGGACAACAAACAAAAAGCAAAAACCAAACAAAAACCAATGAAGAAGCAAAAATACAACAACAAAACGTAACTCGCACAAGCAGTCGGGAGGACTGGGCGGAAGTGAAGGAGTGTAGAAACGACCAAATATGACCAGTCACTGCAATTGCAATCACTGAAAAAAACTCCCCCCCCCCTTTTCCTCGTTTATTTAATCACTCTCGTCAGTTGATTTCTTCTTTTCTTTTTGTCCTTTTTAGATGATGGACGTCATCTTCTCAATACCAACTGTGCAAGGTGTGCAAGGGGTCACTGACAGTAGTGCAGTGTGCTTGCTATTGATGATCTACTACTTCGTGTCACCCTGCTTTCTTTGAAGTTATAGTTATTGCCTTTGTGTTTTCTTTGAAGGTGTGCTTATCCTGTCTCTGTGCTTTGTCTGGGCCCAGTGTAAGACCTCGTGAATTTTTCCCCCAAAAAAATTGTTTGCAAGAGATCCAGTCAAGTTTCCACCAAGGTTGGAAGTTTCGCACTTACACGGGTCGGGAAATTATTAGTGTCATTTCAACAAGTAATGTGATTTTAAGCTAACTGCTTTAACATAATTGGAGGAGAAAAGTCACCTATCTAACTGATCTCATCTTCGTATTTGGAACTTCTGTGTCTTTCTTTCTTTTATTTGTCTCTCTTTATCCTCTGTGTGTGCCTTTAAAAAAAAAAAAAAAAAAAAAAAAAATTTTTTAAAACACTTCTTTTCATGTTTCTGTTTCTTTTTTTTCCCCAGTGACATGTGTTTCTTGTATTTTATTTCCTCCAGTGGCTTTCTCTCTCTCTCTGTGTCTCTTGTCTCTCTCTCTCTCTCTCTCTCTCTCTCTCTCTCTCTCTCTCTCTCTCTCTCTCTCTCTCTCACCTCTCTTCTTCATCTCAAGTGTCTTTCTTTCCTGTTTTTTTGTTTCTGCTCATCTCGTGTGTGTCTGTTTCTTTGTTTCCTTCTTCCTTTTTAATATTTGTTTTTTCTTCTTCTGTTTTTTCTTCTTCTTTCTATGTCTCTGTTTCTTTCTTTTCCAGTGACATGTATTAATTGTCTTTTATTTCCTCTTGTGGCTTCTTTATTTCGTCTCTCTCACCTCTCTTCTTCATCTCAAGTGTCTTTCTTTCCTGTCAGTTTCTTTGTTTCTGCTCATCCCGTGAGTGTCTCTCTTTCTTTGTTTCCTTCTTCGTCTAGCCAATAACATTTAAGGCTGACCTTTTATTAGTTCGACAGCTTCTTCGTTTCTGAGTTCTTACACCTTTGTCTCTTGCCCTGCTGCTTGGCTGCTTTTTCATGTCCTTGTCTCTCTGCAAGAGTGTCAGAAATGAAAAGTTCAAGAACTGGTGGCAGTAGGCGTACGTAGCATATGCAACGCTGTGTTCTGACCTACACCAGTCTCAGTACGAACGGCTTCGGAAAGCTATTGATTGCTACACCGCACGAATAAAACAAAAAGTGTTTTGGGTGGGTTTGGTTTCGTGTGCGTGTTTTCTGCGGTACACGGACCGGAGAAGCGGTGTGTTGTTTCCGGTAAAACATCACTCACGATGCAGTGTGACGCAATATGCATGGCAACCTCTTTCTCTCCTCTCCCCCCTCCTCCGCCCCCTCTCCGCCCCACCGTGGAAATGTCACAGGTGTGAACAAGCCCTCGTTTACGCCATTGTGTGTGACAAAGGTGACGTATCAGCAATGAACCGCAACCTCGGGGATTTTTGTTTTGTTGTTTGTTTGGTTGGGGTGTTACAATTCATATTCTGTCATCATACCATGGAACACAAGAGACAAAAAAAAAAAATATATCTATAAAAAAAAATCTGTGTTTGCACATAGATGGTTTCGAGCAAAACACTAAGCAGGTTCCACTTGTACAGCAAAATGTATCTCTAAATTTAAGCTACTAACTGATCATACGGTGTCCATTTCTAGATAAATTTATTATTTAAGTCATTTCCATTAAATGCATTTGCTTATCAGCTTCGTACAAATGTGAAATTATTTATAAAAGCTTCAAGTGTGGGCTTAGGTTTGTTCAGTCTGCAAAAGAACAAAGTCAAAGCCTTCATTTGATTTTGTTTTTATCCATCGTGGCCAGAAAGAATGAGTGTGGGACCGATTGAAAATCTATCGCAATTAGATTTTTTTCTTCTTTTATCCATCTCTCAAACCTGACCCAAAAGGACTGAGTGTATTCACACTGGCACATCAAGTGACAAGTGGTGTGTTTTTCTGTCCCCCCCCCCCCCCCAAAAAAAAAAAAAAGTTTTGCATACATTGCTCTCGACCACTTGTCTTTCAGAAACGAGTCTGCCACAAGAATTCTATAGCAGAGCTTTTTTGGAAACCATTTTAACTTAACTTCCCTAATTTTTGTTTGATACCTACGATAACTTTTGTCCATTTAATATCTTTTCCCCACTCTCTCTCTCCCTACCCCCCTCCCACTCCAAATTTTACATGCCTCAGATATTGCAACTTTTCCAATCAAATATCATTTTTTAAATGAGGTGAATTAAAAAGAATAGTGTACACCCTACAATGTTCCTAAAAATGTACGTCATCAATACTTAAATTGTGTGCCATTAAATAAGATGTAATAACATTAATACATCCCAAATACTTGTGGATCATGCTTCCCATTCCTCCAGATAAAGTTCAGAAACTCTGTTTTTATTTTGTGTGGGACAGAAAACGGGACAAAATTCTGAGATTAATCGCAATTCACAATGCATCAAGTGGCGGTATTAATATTCCAGACATTAAAATGTATATTATGGCACTAAAATTAACCTGGCTGAGGAAAAGAAGAAACGTATCAAAACAGACTCAACTGAAGAAACATTTTGCAGGCAACATGCCCTGAAACAGACTCAGTCAAACATATGGACCTAGTATGTTAACTACAAAAAAGGTTACAAACCCTTTTCGGATCAATGTATTTCAGGCCTCTGAAAACCTTTCTGACGGGATTGAGTTGAGTAATGCAAGCGAATTGTTAACTGAGCTTTTGTTTTTAAACGATCAGTTTAAGATTAACCACCCTCACCCCCCACGCCCCTAAAAAGTTTGTGTGTTTTTTTAAATAAAAAAAAAATGGACAGGTAAGAATGTATTTTTTGTGAAGGGTCTTTTGAAAGAAAATGGGAATTTTGTTAAATGTTCAAGAATTTAATGAAAAAGTTGATATTACAGTACCCCTGGGAGTTTTTGCTTTTTAAGCAGGATCTCCACGCAAATTAGAGCTTGGCTCATTACGCCACGGAGCAATGCCTGGCCAATCAGATTTGAGAGCGAAGTTGGAGGGTGCTGGACTTCCTGTAGATAACCAGACGACGAGCAAGTTTCATGTGAGAAGCAACTCAACTCTAAGCCTTTCTTTTTCTCTGGTATCAGTGAATCCGACGCTACTCTCTCTCGTCTCTCTCTCCTCCACCTTTCTGTTTCCGTGTTTGTTTGTTTTGTTTTGTTTTGTTTTTCGTTTTTTCTTTCTTTCTTTCTTTCTTTCTTTCTTTCTTTCTCTCCATTCTTTAGTCTCTTCTGGGTTTTTTACGGTCTTCATTTCTGTTGCGCCTGTATTCCATTTTCTCTGTACTATTATTAACTTATCTTTGTAACAGACCTTCCTAAGCCATCTTATGAAAGTGGCAAGAAAGAGATCAGTCAAAAAGCAGAGCCTTGGGGATATAGTTAATGCTTTTGTGATTAAGTTTCTTTGAATCAGAATACATGTACTCGTGAACTTCTCAAGTAATTTGTTCCGTGTTGTGAATAAATACCTGTTTAAACCAAAGTGATTGTTCTGGGGTGCTACGGGGCGGGGTGGGGTGGGGTGGGGGTGGGGATGCTGGGTGGGGGTGGGGGTGGGGGTGGGGCCTGGTGCTTGACTTCAGCGTCCGCGATAGCGGAGAGAGAAGAGCTGTAAGGACTGAAACAACAACAACAAACGTGATAGCGGAGTGAGAAGTTAGAAGACTGAAAAAGGACAATGTGACAGAGGAGTGAGAGGCTAGAAGACTGAAAAAGGACAACGTGACAGAGGAGGTGAGCAGTTAGAATATTGAAAAATGACAACGTTATATCTGAGTGAGAAGTCAAAGCACTGAAAAAGGACGTGATAGAGGAGTGAGAACTTAGAAAACTGAAAAAGGACAACGTGATAGAGGAGCGAGAAGTTAGAATACTGATAAAGGACAACGTCACAGCGGAGTGAGAAGTTATAAGACTGAAAAGGACAACGTCATAGCGGAATGAGAACTTAGAAGACTAATAAAGGACAACGTGATAGAGGAGTGAGAAGTTAAAAGACTGATAAAGGACAACGCGACAGAGGAGTGAGAGGCTAGAAGACTAAAAAGGACAACGTGGTAGCGGAGTGAGAAGTCACAGCACTGGAAAAAGACAACGTGATAGCGGAATGAGAAGTTAGAACAGCTGTAAGCACTGAGAAAAGACAACGCGAGGACACAAAACGCATAGTGAACAAGGCATTGCCATTTATGTTTCTTCTTTCTTCTATAAGGAGTAGCCACGATCACCACTGACGGGATTGATTATTCTGCGACAATTATCTGTGTGTCTCCATGCCACCCGTCGGTAGACCTTCTCTTGCACAAAGGTGGACATGGATCTTTAAACGTGCGAAGCTGTCTTAATGCGTGCTGTGTACACGAAGGCGACACACAGAGACCAGAATGCATAAGTGACTGATGAATACTACTCGGATCAACTGACAAAGTTCCGTCCTTCAGCCTGTCGCGTGCAGGAGTCGAACCCTCGGCCCCTAGACTTGTAATCCTGTGCATTAACCACCAGCCACGAAGTCCCGTCGTAGCCTGAGGGCGCTGGCAAGAGGAAGATGCACCCAGACCACAGTCACAGTCACCTTTAACTCCGTGGCATTAAATTGACACTTTCTGCAGCAAATCAATCTACGTGGAACGACAGCGCAGCAGGTGTACGTGCTGTACACTTTCTCAGCTGTTCTGATAAAACTGTGCTTCCTATTGATCAAAGCAATAAACATGATGTCAAAAAAGAAGCGAGCGAGCGAGCGAGCGAGAGAGAGAGAGAGAGAGAGAGAGAGAGAGAGAGAGAGAGAGAGAGAGAGAGAGAGAGAGAGAGAGAGAGAGAGAGAGAGAGAGAGAGAGAACGAAGTCACAGGCAATCCGCAGTCAACTGTCTGCAAAAAGTGCTGATATTGAACACTTTCATGCCGACATTAAACACGGTATGTGTAAAAAACACACACACAAAAAACACAACAACAAACAAACAAAAAACGCAGATTGTGATGTAATGTCTTTTGATCGCTAATTAACTCCCTTGTGTACTGGTAATGTAAGATAGTATTCATAAAGGGCTTACACATAACGTGAGCCCGAATCGCACAATACAAAAAACAAGAGGGTCGACCAAGCTATACAGACCCAGAAGCACCACTTACACCAGGCCAGTGACACACCCACAGTATTAAACAACACAGACTTGTTAACACACAAGACCTGTTAGCTGCACAACTACAGTGTAACTACCAAGACTTGTTCAAACATCAGACGCATTAGGCAAAGGAAAGACGCACTGTATGAAGTAATTAGTAAAGGAAAAAGACGCAATGTAAAATACGACGCGTTATGCAAAGGACTACAGTAAGCGCGCACGCGCTCGCACACACACGCACGCACGCACATACATGCGCGCGCGCGCGCGTGTGTGTGTGAGTGAGTGTGTGTGTGTGTGTGTGTGTGTGTGTGTGTGTGTGTGTGTGTGTGTGTGTGTGTGTGTGTGTGTGTGTGTGTGTGTGTGTGTGTGTGTGTGTGTGTGTGTGTGTGTGTGTGTGCAGGGAATGACGCCGTGTATAAAAACTCTGTACAAGAAAGACAAACTATACATGTAAAAGAAAGACGTACTTTAAAAAGGAAAAACAAAGGCGAATATACGGTACATGCTACCTTTGTGAACAACCAGAACCAAGAATTAGTGCGAAGTCTGGTTGACACATGTCTGCCTTTGCTACATTAATACTCATCGTACTGTGGTAAATAACCCTGTCCCTAATAAGCCTGATGGCATCTGTGGATGTTAAGCACCAAGATTACGTGGTAAATAATCATAGGAAACAATACGATGGAAAGGAGTGGTGAGGATAATATATGATGCTTTTTAAAATTTATTTTAACGCCAGCAAGTTCTGATTTCCAACCCGTCCTAAGAACCGCCTCGTCATCTTAGACGATACTCTCAACCGTCGTCCTAAAAGGCGTCTTGTCATCGTTGACGGAAATGACACGATACTCGCAAGCGTCGTCCTAAAAACCGTCTTGTCATCGTTGACGATACTCACACGATACTCTCAACCGTCGTCCTAAAAACCGTCTTGTCATCATTGACGATACTCACACGATACTCTCAACCGTCGTCCTAAAAACCGTCTTGTCATCGTTGACGATACTCACACGATACTCGCAACCGTCGTCCTAAAAGGCGTCTCGTCATGGTAAGCGATACTCGCAACCGTCGTCCTAAAAACCGTCTCGTTATCGTAGACGATACTCGCCGCAACCATCGTCCGAAAAAAAAGTTTTGTCATCGCAGACGATACTCACACGATACTCGCAACCGTCGTCCGAAAAAAAAGAAAAAAGTTTTATCATCGCTGACGAACACGATACTCGCAACCGTTGTCCTTAAAACCGTCTCGTCATCGTAAGCAACGCTCATAACCGTCGTCCTAAGAACCGTCTCGTCACTGAGGCCGATACCACAACCGTCGTCCTAAGAACCACCTCGTCACTGAGGCCAATACCACAACCGCACAAGGACTGGTAGTGGTAGAGTGTTAATTTTGTACAAAATTTGATACATGTACTAATATGTGCCTTTATTGAATCGTCAGTTACAAGTTTGGTTCCAGTTTCATTCTTTTGACGCGATTAGTTTTACCCCCCCCCCCCCCCCCACACACACACACTTCCCCCAACTCGTCTTCTCTTTCTTCATCCTGAAGTGACCTTGCGTGGCTGACTGGACGTTAAAATCCAAAATTAATACTCTCTCTCACTTTGTCTTCTGTGTTTCACTGTTGGGGTGGGCGTAGTATGTGGCGTGTGGGGTGGGTGGGTGGGTGGTGGGGTGGGGGTGGTGGGGTGGGGGTTGCGCACCATGCACAGACTGAAGAGTGGTGCAGCCGCAGAATTGGGTTCCCACACCAAAGAACTGGGCTCCCACACCAATCACAGGTGAGGAAAATAGTATATGAACATGCTCCACAGAAACCATAAGGCTTATCAGGGACGGGGAGAAGGGGGGGTATGGAGGTGGGGGCAGAGGGAGTTTATATACCTATCGCTACACTGTCACCACTAGAATGATTCTTGCATTAAATGGGCAGCGATGAGAGCCATTTTAACGTTTCATTAACTGTGAGGGACAAAGTCACAATTAGGCAGTGTCCACAAACCACAACTTTTGAAGAGAAAGGACAGCCGAAGCGGATTCGAACCGAGGTTCCTCTGCTTCACCAGCCTAACGCCTTACCGCTAGGCCAAACCGGCTCAGAAACAGAGGTGAGGACGTCTTCACACCCAGCTCCTGCCCCCCAGTGTTGACGTCAGACGACACAGCGAGTGGGCACTGCTCAATGCGGCGACGGTGGGTGGCAATTAAAACTAGCCACCGACGCTTTCCCTCGGACGGCCCGGCTTTGGGATTGCCGTGTTTGTCGGTGGCCCCACCGCCAGCCAATAAGCCGTGCATGAATTAACATAACTGCTCCGCCACTCTGCTGCTCATGGCAACAGAGCCCGTCATCATTTCACCTATCACACTGCCCCTGCCCTGCAAAGGGGTCCCACCTTACCCCCCTCTCGTCACGTCAGGCGGGGAGGTGGGGGTGGGGGTTGAGACTGATTCACCAGTCTGCCAAGCATTCTCTTATTCTCTTTGCCCCCCACCCCTCCCCAACCTTTCTCTCTATTTCAATTCAAATGTTTGAAATTTTAATCGGACGTGTGAATTGCTGACGGCTAACCCTCTTGGCTGGATACCCAGAGTTCAGAACCTGTAGAGAATACGCAGGGACACAAATAATCAGACCGTCCCGGCCTCCAGTCCCTTTCCTTCTGACTTGCTGTTTGCCACAACTTGCTCTTTGCTCCACAGGGAACGTCTAAGTGCGCGCGGCAAGCTTTATCATAAAACTTATTACAAAGGGCAAATCGGAAAATTTTCATTTTTCCTAGCCCTTCGCCTTGATCATTTTTGACGTATATACTAGCTAGCACCCCTTCCTTACTCCAGGCAGAGTTCATGAGCTGTGTGAAAGTCGAGGTGGCCGTCCTGGGCTCGTCGGCCCTAATAAGCCTGATGGTTTCTGTGGATGTAAAGTAACACTGGAACGAAAAATTTACTCCAGGTATTAAAACGATGGCACCTGCAAGTGGGGAGGGAGGGAAAGGGGGTGTAAGAAGAGGGAGGGGGGAGAACATTGTCACACGGTGAAGATGTAAATTCTTCCCCCCACTCCCCCCCCCCCCCCCACCATACCCTCTCCCCCTTCTCCCCGTCCATAATAAGCCTTGTGTTTTCTGTGGATGTCTAAAGCCCTGGACGAATCCACTTGAACTGAACTGCCGTCCCTAATAAACCTACGGTTTCTGTAGACGTACAGCAACACTTCATCTTGGTCTGAACTGCCGGCTGATCAGTGTTGTCACCGAGAACATCGTTGTCACACGCTGAATGACTTTGCCATCCTGCACAGCCCACAAGGCCCACAAGAGCACGGGACAAGGACCAGGACCAGGCCGTCCCGGACAGCCAGGGAGAGGCTTCACAACCTCCCCACACAATGGCCGGCGTGGCCACTCGGGGCGCCCACTTAGCGCAGCAATTAAAGCTCCCGCTAAGTGTCCGGCTGAAGACAGGCGCCAACAAACCGGGATCGACTCCTCTGGGCGCAAGGGAGAATAAAAAGCCGAAGGTGAAATCCTCACGCGTAATCCTGACCAACTAAAGTGCTCTCACTTTGCAATAACTTGTCCAAATCGCCGACTGAAAATGTGATGCCCCAAACCCTCGCATTAAGACGTGGGGTACCACTGAATACCAGGACAGAGACAACGTCACGGGAGCAAGATTTCTGAAGGATTATTCCCCCGTAAAGTCTCTTGAAAGTTGAAAGGGGCCCAAACTAAAGTCCGAGACTAAAGATGACCTACACTTCTCTTAGCTGAGGAGGGGGTTACAGCCTCTCTAAAGCTAGTGGGGGTGTGGGTGGACAAAAACAAGAATTCCGAGAGTGAAGATTATTAACTCACCTTTATCTAACCTTTGCAAGAAAACAACAGATCTCAGAGGAACGAATCAACACACAAAGGGGTTAATTAGCGCTCGAAATGCATAACACCAGTACAACAACAAAGACCCGAGTCGCCTTCGGTAGCTCTCACGTGGCATGCGTGTAAATACAACGTACATAAAACTCCACCAGCGGTACAACCTCAAAAGGAACGGATTACTGGATGGCCCATTCTGCAGAGGACGCCACTGGTGACGTGGCCAAAGTGTGACCGCCTGCAGTGCAAGTTGCGGAGGGGGGAAAATAAGTAAGTAAGTATGTAAACATGGTGCTGAACATCCACAAAAACCATAAGGCTTATTAGGGACGGGGAGAAGAGGGGGAGGGGGGGTATGGAAGTGGGAGTTGTTGGTTGAAGTGTTGCTTTACATCCGCAGAAACCGTAGGCTTATTAGAGACGGGAGCCCGGGACGGCCACCTCGACTTTCACACAGCTCCTGAGCTCTGGAAGTGGGGATTGGTTGCCGTAGATTCATTATGGACGGAGGAAGTGGGGGAAGAGGGCGGGATATTATATACCTATCGCTACACGGTCACCACCAGAATGACTCCTGCATTAAGATGGGCAGGCGATGAGAGCCATGTTAATGTTTTATCAATTGTGAGGGACAAAGTCACGAGAAGGTGTCCAGAGACTACAACCTTTTTGAAGAGAAAGGAAAAGCCGAAGCGGAATCGAACCGAGGTCCTTCTGCTTACCAGCCTAATGCCTTGCCGCTTGGCCAAACCGGTTCACAAGGAGGAGGGGAGGACAAGGCGAACCGGGGGCACTGGCTCCTCCCTTGCCCTAGCTGCCCGTCCCAGCTGCACTTCAAAGATGCCCTGCAGTCTTTCGGACCTTAGCCTCTCTCATCACATTCCCATTGCGCGTTAGTTGATAGTGACGTAATCTGACATCACTTCCGTCCGGACGAACAAAAGGGTGACTGAGGGGAGCGTTGGAGTCTTCCCGGTAACAAGACCCGCTTCTGCCCAACAGGGTGGCAGCCCAAGGGCCGAACAGGTGTAATTGTCGAGGTGTACAGCAATTATCCCTAGCAGTCAAAGACTGAGTTGAGTAAGCGTTCACCTCCGTTTCCGAGGCAACGGACAGTGTGGGTGTGAAGTCCAATCAGCGGGTGGACGGTAAGTCCGGCGGCACCTAACTCCGCGACCACGCTGATGGTCCAGCTGATGACCCAGCCCTTACTGCCTTGAAGTCAAAGAATGGGCACATTATCTGTGACATTTTCTGCGGGGATTTAGCAAGTCTGATAACTATGAACAATTCACCCCTCCCCTCGTCTCCCCCCCCCCCCCCCCCTTCCAAAGAAAGGCATTTGATAAACGAGCGGCCATACTGGGCCAGATCGGACGTAATGATAGGACTGCGTGACCATGAAAGGCCTGTTAAAACAAGTTCAGCGTTGCTTTACGTCCACAGAGACCACAACAACTGTTAGCGGCGGAGAGCCCTGGACGGCCACCTCGACTTTCACACTGCTCCTGAGCTCTGAAGTATCACGCGAGTGAAACTGACATTAAAATAGTCTTCTTCCTTCATGGCGCTTTGCGTCCACAGAAATCGTATGGCTTATTAGGGACGGGGAAAGAGCGGGATAGGAACCGAAAGCCCAGGCCCATCTTCCTCTCAAACAGACTGAAGAAAGAGCAGGTCAGACGCAGGCCCATGCAAAGATTCACGTAAGTAAATATGGTGCTTAACGTCCACAGAAACAATAAGGCTTATTAGGGACGGGGAGAAGGGAGGGGAAGGGGGGTACGGAGGTGGAGGAAGAGGGAGATTATATACCTGTCACTACACTGTCACCACCAGAATGACCTGCGTTAAGCTGGGCAATGATGAGAGCTATTTTAACGTTTTATTGGATAAAGTCACATGACAGTATCCACAAACCACAAACGTTTCGAAGAAAAAGGAGAGCCGAAGCGGAATCGAACCGAGGTCCTTCCGCTTACCAGCCTAACACCTCACCGCTAGGCCAAATCGGAATGCCTTTCCAGACCAGATCAGACATAGGCCCATCCGATCGCCTATCGGAGGCATTGTTGGACGCTATCCAGCCGCATGGCCGAAGGGATGACCTTCACACAACTTGCTAGACCAGTTTGCTGTAGGTCTTGAGGTGGTCTATGACAGGTCTCACTGGAGAAGGAGACCACGGAAAATCTGCTCTGCAAAGGAGCGAGTTAGTTAGTACGACAGAACGATAGCAATAAAACAGGCACCGGCGCTGTATACTTCAATAATTTATTTCACGCAACCCCTCCGCAGATAATAGCACGGCCTCCGACTCAACGGTGGGGTAGGAACGGAGGAAGAAGACAGTCCCTGGGCAAGGTGGTTAACGGCTCGCTCTTCACGGGCAGATAACCGCGATAAGTGGTCGTGTAATTAATGGTGTGTTGTACACCAACACACTCACACCAACAACTAACAACCTGCAATTGGTGGTTCCCCAGCGCTCGGTTAAACACAGGGATCAGAACTAAGACCAGTTCCACCACCATCCCTCTCCCAACCCCCCCTCCTCCCACCTTCTGGCAACCCCCCCCCTCCCCCACCCCCTCTCTCTCTGTGGCTGGGCTTTGGGCAGATAAGAATGACCACCCCGATGACACAACCCGTCCACCCGGTTTCTTCACTGCGCCCGCCGTCTTAATCAGGGGTAGGGGTCGTGAACTCTGGTGCTGATTAGAAGCACTAATTCCCAGCGTGGCGTGTCCGCACCGCGGCTGTGTCCGTGTGTGTCGGAGCCTCGCATCGTGTGCACAGCGGGCAGGTGTCAGAGGACGAGTGCTGGGACGTGGACCTTCGTCTCCACCTCTCGCCTGACGCCATAACGCGGCAATTACCCCTGCGTGGCAATTGCGCCGCGCCCGTTCCCTTTCCCCACCGCCCATTAAAGCCTCTTGTACTTTGTACACTGCGGCGATAAGACATCAGCGAGTGAAGGTGAAAGTGCCAATAAAAGACCCATACATAAATGAAATGAATTATCTCCGCGTCTCTGTTTGTTTGACGGGGAAGCGTTGACCCACTTTGTCTATCTGACTGCGGGAGAAGGAGTCACGTACAACGGACTGTAATTAAAAGCGGCGGTGAAGAAAGACGGCCTCAAGACCGAGACGTGCTGGGACGTGCTCTTTAAAGCACATGCATTATTACAGCAGTGTGCCCCATGCATACATTACAGCAGTGTGCCCCATACATTCATTACAGCAGTGTTCCCCATGCATTATTACAGCAGTGTGCCCCATGCATACATTACAGCAGTGTGCCCCATGCATTCATTACAGTACTGTGCCCCATGCATTTATTATAGCAGTGTGCCCCATGCATTCATTACAGCAGTGTGACCCATGCATTCATCACAGTAGTGTTCCCTATGCATTATAATCACAACACTCTGCCCCATGCATATATTCATCATAGCAGTGTGCCCCATGTATTCAGTCATCACAGTAGTGTTCCCTATGCATTATAATCACAACACTCTGCCCCATGCATATATTCATCATAGCAGTGTGCCCCATGTATTCAGTCATCACAGCACTGTACCCATGCATACATTCACCACAGCACTGTGCCATATGCATACATTCATCACAGCACCATGCCCTATGCATTCATCTGAGCAATGTGCCCCATGCAGTAGCACTGCACCATGCCTTCATTCATCGCAGCACTGTGCCTCATGCATTTATCAGAGCACTATGCCCCATGCATTCATCTGAACACTGTACTGTGCCCCATGCCTTCATTCATCGCAGCACTGTGCACCATGCATTCATCTGAGCAGTGTACTGTGCCCCGTGCCTTCATTCATCGTGCAGTATGCCCCATGCATTCATCATAGCACTGTGTCCCATGCATTCATCTGAGTAGCGTGCCACAGGCATGCATCACAGCTGCGATTAAAATTCTAGCAAGTCAAAGAATGGGTAATGTGGCCGAGTGTGTAAGAATGAGTGAATAAATGGGTAGTGTGGCCGCCTAATAAGTAAGAATGAGTAAATGAATGGGCAGTGTGGCTCAGTGAGTACGAATGAGTGAAAGAATGGGTAATGTGGCCCAGTGAATACGAATGAATGAATGAATGTAGTGTAGCAGAGTGCTTGCGTGCAAAAACAAACAAACAAACAAACAAACAAACAAAAACAAAAAACTAAACAAAACAAAAACACACACGTCAGAGCCGTCATTAAGGGTACATGTTCCGTGAGCCACTAAACCAACCAACCGGTCAGCTTCGTGTTGGCTATAGCTGCCTAAAGGATAAATAAAGCTGCAGGAAGATAACACATCTCGACCACCGGGCTGCCGCGTGCCAGGAACCAGTCGTCTGAATCAAAGGAGACAGATTCCTTCCGAAATGTGATCTCTCTCTCTCTCTCTCTCTCTCTCTCTCTCTCTCTCTCTCTCTCTCTCTCTCTCTCTCATTTGAAGAAGTGGACTGGGGAAAACACTGAATGACGTTGACTGATCCAAGAAGTCAGAAACAAGAGATAATATTCCCACTAGAACCGTCATCTGACCAATTCTAGGCACACAAAAGATATTCGTTGACAGCTCTGGGTTCTCGACAGAGGGGACTATAAGTTCTGCGTCCGCGGTACCAATCGCGGTCAGAGTTCAGGAGCTGTGTGAAAGTCGAGGTGGCCGTCCTGGGCTTTCCGTCCTAACGAGCCTTATGGTTTCTGTGGACGTAAAGCGATATTGAACCGTGCTTCGGCATTGGTCACAATATGTCAACCGACACCCGAGGACATGAAACTTTACTTCATCATCTTCACCAGTCGCGGGGTTAGGCAGTCTGAAGGATTGTCAGGTGAGGAAATCTGCAGGATTGTCTGGTGAGGCAGTCTGCAGGATTGTCAGGTGAGGCAGTCTGGGGGATTGTCAGGTGAGGCAGTCTGCATGATTTAGGTGAGGCAATCTGTGGGATTGTCAGGTGAGGCAGTGTGCGGGTTTACCAGGTGAGGCAGTGTGCGGGATTGTCAGGTAAGGCAGTCTGCAGGATTGTCAGGTGAGGCAGTCTGTGGGGCTGTCAAATGAGGCAGTCTGCGGGGCTGTCAAATGAGGCAGTCTGTGGGGCTGTCAAATGAGGCAGTCTGCGGGGCTGTCAAATGAGGCAGTCTGTGGGGCTGTCAAATGAGGCAGTCTGTGGGGCTGTCAAATGAGGCAGTCTGCGGGGCTGTCAAATGAGGCAGTCTGCGGGGCTGTCAAATGAGGCAGTCTGTGGGGCTGTCAAATGAGGCAGTCTGCGGGGCTGTCAAATGAGGCAGTCTGCGGGGCTGTCAAATGGGGCAGTCTGTGGGGCTGTCAAATGAGGCAGTCTGCGGGGCTGTCAAATGAGGCAGTCTGCGGGGCTGTCAAATGAGGCAGTCTGTGGGGCTGTCAAATGAGGCAGTCTGTGGGGCTGTCAAATGGGGCAGTCTGTGGGGCTGTCAAATGAGGCAGTCTGTGGGATTGTCAAATGAGGCAGTCTGCGGGGCTGTCAAATGGGGCAGTCTGCGGGGCTGTCAAATGAGGCAGTCTGCGGGGCTGTCAAATGAGGCAATCTGTGGGGCTGTCAAATGGGGCAGTCTGTGGGGCTGTCAAATGAGGCAGTCTGCGGGGTTGCCAGGTGAGCCAGTCTGCGGGGCTGTCAAATGGGGCAGTCTGCGGGGCTGTCAAATGAGGCAGTCTGTGGGGCTGTCAAATGGGGCAGTCTGTGGGGCTGTTAAATGAGGCAGTCTGCGGGGTTGCCAGGTGAGCCAGTCTGCGGGGCTGTCAAATGGGGCAGTCTGCGGGGCTGTCAAATGAGGCAGTCTGTGGGGCTGTCAAATGGGGCAGTCTGTGGGGCTGTCAATTGAGGCAGTCTGCGGGGTTGCCAGGTGAGCCAGTCTGCGGGGCTGTCAAATGGGGCAGTCTGCGGGGTTGCCAGGTGAGCCAGTCTGCAGGGCCAGGGTCTCATACCACCGGGTCACCACACAATCAAGGTAGGTGGGCCAAAGATACACACTCACGTCTCAAGGACCCACCGGCTGCTTTATGGGCGCAATTTGCATGTCATTACAGAGGGGCTAATAATCCCCCCTACCCCCCCCCCCCCCCCACCCCCTCGTGCTGGTCCCCAAGCAGCCGGAGCGGGAGAGGCTGAGCGGGGCGGGGACATTAAACTTCCCCTCTCCCGGCCACACGGGGGGCCACGGCTTTGAACGCAGTGCGGGGCCTCTCCGTTCGTGCCCCTTTTACGACTGACGAGAGCTTCAATTAAACCCAATTAATGAGCTGGAAATGTCCTTGCTATTCTCACAAAGGCCGGTGAAACTAGAACATAGCGGGTGGGATGGGCGGAGGGGGGGGGGGGGGGGGGGGGGGCGGAGGGCATTGTTCCTAACAATATGACATACGCAAAGGTAATGTGATTTTTTATTATTATTTTTTAGGTAGGGGACTTCAAGTCATAGTGGCAGGGTTGTGATTTGATTTTCACTTTGTTGCTTCTGACTGCAACATCATTCCACTGTTTCCTTGTCTTAGAGCAACATTTCACTTTGTTGCTTCTGACTGCAACATCATTCCACTGTTTCCTTGTCTTAGAGCAACATTTCACTTTGTTGCTTCTGACTGCAACATCATTCCACTGTTTCCTTGTCTTAGAGCAACATTTCACTTTGTTGCTTCTGACTGCAACATCATTCCACTGTTTCCTTGTCTTAGAGCAACATTTCACTTTGTTGCTTCTGATTGCAACACAATTTCATTGTTTCGTTTCTCGGTGCAACATCATCTCACCTTGTTGCTTCTGATTGCAACATCGTTGTACTGTTTCGTCTCTGAATGCAACATCATTTCACTTTGTAGTTTCTGATTACATCATTCTATTGTGTGTGTGTGGGTGGGGTGGGGGTGGGGGGTTGCAAAGACACATGGGCTGGGGAAGTGTCACCCCTGTATGTGCAGTGTGTGGTGCATGTACACTCAATCAGGGGCTAGAGAAGTGTTGTCACCCCTGTAAGTACAGAGTACTAACACAGGGGGGGGGGGGGGGGGGTGTTGTCACCCCTGTAAGTACAGTGAACTAACGCAGGGGGCGTGTTGTCAGCCCTGTAAGTACAGTGAACTAACGCAGGGGGCGTGTTGTCACCCCTTTAAGTACAGTGAACTAACGCAGGGGGCGAAAAGGAAGCGTTAAAACTAATTCCATAAAACCTAACAGTGAACGCCAATTTTTTTTTATTTTATTTTTTTGCATCAAGCACCTGCGTTACTAAAACCCGAAACACCGCATTAGTCAGCTAGCAGAACCAAGACGCTGACATCTTCTACGGGTGGCGGTCAAACAATCAGCAAAGCCCCTTCCTCCAGGTAACCACACCCTGCGACACCCTCTACCCCTATTGCGTAACCAGTGAGACTCGGGTCTGTGGACACACGGAGTGGCTGGCGAGCTGCATTGTGTGCAGTTGGTAGGCAGGCGGTCCTTGTCCCAACATAAAACAATCCCCCGGTTACGCAACGGCAGTGGTGGGGTGCGAGGGGCAATCACACCTCCACACGCCTCATCGTAACGTTTCACCGACCAACCAGCCTACCCCTCCCCCCCCCCCTCCCCAATTCCGCGGGCGAAAATGACATTGAACTATTGGGTAAGGGAGGGAGAGGGTCTTTGAATTCCACCCCACCCCTCTCTCTTTCCCTTTTATTTAGTCCTCGTGCAGTACATCTCGGATCATAGTTCAGGAGCTGTGTGAGAGTCGAGGTGGACGTCCTGGGCTGTCCTCCTAACGAGCCTTCTGGTTTCCGTGGACGTAAAGATTTATTGCACCGTGCTTCGGCATTTTCACAACTTGTCCCTAATATGTCAACTGACATCTGAGGACAGTAAGCATCAACTCATCATCATACATCTCGGATGGAGTGGACACTGTATCATTTGTGACTTTGCCCTCACAATTAACGCAACGCAAAAAATGGCTATCGCTGTCCATCTTAATGTAGGAGTCATTCTGGTGGTTACAGTGTATCGATATGTATATAATCTACCCCCCCCCCCACCTCTTTACCCCCTTCCTCCCATCCCTAATAATCCTTATCGTTTCTGTGGACGTTAAGCACCACGTTTACTTACGACACGACGGTCCCAGCACTAGCTCGCTACCCCTGCAGGCAAGATGACAAAAGGGAAAACAATCACCAGGTACACAGCAGGTCAAAGGCAAAACAACTTTCAGTCAGCTGAAGACAGTACGATGTTTCCTGTTGTAATTCACTGATGTTTTACGATGGGCGTGAGTGTACGATGAGTGCACCTGGCATTACGAAACGTTCCTAGTGCAATTGTACTGACACAAAAAAGGTTCAAAAGCACGCTTATTTATTCTAGCAGCAGACATTTTGTTTCAGACAGTTGTACTGACACTTAGCAATAAAGTTATGTTGTGCATCGTCAGCTGAAGATAATACGACACAATTAACTGAATACCTCTCCGGCTTATTCTCTGACCGCCTCACTCTGTCCACCCCCTTCTAGGCAGCTTCGTTCTTCTGCAGACAGACAGATACTTCGCATCTCCCATGTTCGAACTAAAACCTTCGGCCAACGCTCTTCTCTTACTGTTTTCCAAAGAATTGTCTTTCTCTCCCTTCTGAAATCAGTTACATTCAATATTTCTTTGGACGTATAGCACCATGGATTAGAAGAAGCCCACACAAGACAGGTATCGCTGAAGACAACACCAAACAGAATCAGCCACAAGGTAAGTCCGGGTTCGGGGAGTTGGGGTAGGTGGTGGGGACGGGGTGGGTGGGGGGAGAGCTCAGGAGTGTGAACAAGCAGAAGTGAGGAAATTGCCACAGGCCGTCGGCCAGTCGGGGCCGATGGAAATGGGACTGACAACCAACCCGCTGACCTGCAGACCGACCTGAAGACACGGTGTCTGCACACTGTCCCACAAACAAGGGGTTCGAGAGACAATTCAACGGCGCAATCCCCACACAGCTTGAGGGGGGATAGGAGTGGGGATGGAGGAGGGGGGGGGGTGGAGGGGGATAGAAGAGAACGGAGAGATAATTACACAGTTGTCATTATCGGGGCGGCGGTGAACCCTCCCCTAGCGGCCACTTGTGAAGTTCTGTGACGCAAGCAGACCCACTTACGTCATTCCGGGGACCCGTAAAAGTGTCCACCAACGTTACGTAAGCGGAGATGTCATTCCCAGCGTGGGTAGGAACCGACCCGCCTTGCGTCACGGGCACGCTGTTATCTGCCGCTTATCGGCTGACGTGTCCACAATTAGTGCAAAGTTCATCAGGATATTGGACCGCACACTTTGAGGAGGTTTCGGTAGGCCGGGAAACAGTCGACCTGTTGGCGCAATCAGCTTCATCGGTAGACAGAACAACAGAACCAGGAAAGTATCGACAAACAGTGATAGAAAAGTTAATTCTGAGCCCCAGTTTCTGACGTACAAAGCCGCTACGTAAACAGCCACTGTGACTTTCATAGTTCAGGAGCTGTGTGAGAGTCGAGGTGGACATCCTGGGCTGTCCGTCCTAACGAGCCTTCTGGTTTCCGTGGACGTACAGATTTATTGAACCGTGCTTCGGCATTGGTCACAACTTGTCCCTATTATGTCAACTGACATCTGAGGACACTAAGCAACACTTCATCCATCATCCAGCCACTGTGACATACCGCCAGTGACATGAAATACATCGGATTGCTAAAGACCAAACACTGCCGGCTTCATTTCCGTGGTAAATTCAAATCCAAATCGAAGTGCATACATTATCAACCCGAGAAAAGCTTCCTCAGTACTAATCATTTCAAATTACAATTAATAATACCGACCCGACCAACTCCATCAGCTCTGTTAATTAATTGTGTCTCTAAGTAAGTAGACGGCATAGTCGTAAAGACTTGAACTTTTGAAATCGACACACTGATATTGTGTGGACAACTGAGAGAAAGCTGAAAGAAAGCATCTCTCTCTCCCGTCACACACACACACACACACGCACGCACGCACGCACGCACGCACGCACGCACGCACGCACAAATACAGTTAACAGCCGAGAAGATGTAGCAGTGTCAACGCAACAGGTAACAGCAGAGAAGGAATAACAGTGTCAATGCAATATGTAACAGCAGCGAAGTGCTAACAACGTCACTGTAACGTGTAACAGCAGAGATTGGGTTAAGTCAATGACATGTAACAGCAGAGGTGGGTAACAGTGTCAATGCAGCATGCAACAGCAGCGAAGAAGCAACAATGTCAACGCAACAGGTAACAGCAGAGAAGGGATAACGGTGTAAACGCAACAGGTAACAGCAGAGATGCGGTAACAGTGTCAACGCAACGGGTAGCAGCACAGAAGGGGTAACAGTGTCAACACAACAGGTAGCAGCAGAGAACAGGTAGCAATGTCAACACAACAGGTAGCAGCAGCCTCCGTCTCACAGGTACAGCCCCGACATGGGCTACCCAGCGCGCCACTCACACCCTACTTCCATTTCACGTCCACCGCCATCGCCGAAAAGCCCCATGTCTTCAGGAGTGGGAGGACACAGACACCGAGGCCAGGGCACTGCGGGAGTGCGCGCGTTAAGGACCTCGTGGCACGTTAAAGATCATACGGCATAATTATGACAGGTCAAAAATATCACGACAAGTTAAAGATCTCAAGGCACGTTAAAGATCATACAGCATTATTATGACACGTCAAAGATATCACGACACGTTAAAGATCTCAAGGCACGTTAAAGATCTAACGGCATGTTAAAGGTCTAACGGCACGTTAAATATATCACGACACGTTAAAGATCTAACGGCACGTTAAAGATCTCACGGCACGTTAAAGAACTCAAGGCATGTTAAAAGACACTTTGCACGTTAAAGAGCACACATGACGTTAAAGAACACACGGCACATCAATGATAATAATAACAGCGACAGGTACATATACTGTGCAGAATAACTATAGTCTACCAAACAGAACCCTCTCTCACAGACAGTTTCTTCGCCGGCACACCACGGTTAGCAGTGGTCTGGTCTGGCTTGATCACCGCCTTCTTTCTCTCCATTGGGTGTTCCTTTCTGCTTCCTCTACTTTGACCCACAGCCAAGTTCCCACCTGGACAGCTTTCGCGGTTTACTGGGTGTCACACGTCCGCCATCAGTCAACTTCCCACTGGAGGTTCGGGTTGCTTTTCTCACAGAAAGCCAACCCCAAGGAGTGGCGTTACCCACTCAATTAATTAATGCCTGTTTTTGTAAACGGCTCTCCTCTTTTATCCCACGCCGCCGTGGCAGAGAGATGTGTATTAGGAGATGCACTCTGAGGTTCGGCCGGTTCATCAGACACTGTCGTATCCAATCGACCACCTCGCTCAACAGGTGAGACGGTACCAAGCACGCCCCTGGCGTAAATCACTCCCAACCCCCCCACGATGACAGATCAGCCCGTCCCAGAGCCGCCCTCTGACCAATGCACGCGTCCTCAACGGCACAGCCCATTCTTCGACAGGGGTGTAAAGCCGGTGCAGAGCCGGGTCAACGAGGCAGTGACCTGCGAAGAGTCCGAGAGGCGAGGGGTCAGTGCCAGTGGACGATAAGAGATGGAGGGAAGGCAGGGCGCCAGGGGCACGATGGATGAGGGGGGAAGAGTAAAGGGGCAAAATGATAGAGTGGTTGGGGTTTCCTCCCTGAACTGGGAGAGACGGCGACACGGGCCCCTACTTAGCGGCGGCCATTAATCAGGGGCAGGGGACCGAGGGGCAAGAGGACAGCGTCACTCAGCGGACGGTAGCGACCAGCCAATCAACGCCTTGTCCGTCATACAGGCCGCCAGCCCTGCTCCCACAACCCTCAGACGGACGACCGGCCATACTTAACGTCCACAGAAAACATAGGGATTACTGAGGATTATTAGGGACATGGAGAAGGAGGGGGTACGGAGGTGGGGGGAGAGGTACATTACATACCTATCGCTACATTGTCACCGCCAGAATGACTCCTGCATTAAGATGGGCAGCGATGAGAGTAATTTTAATGTTTCATTAACTGTGATGGTCAAAGTCAGAAGACAGTGTCCACAGACCACAACATTTGAAGAGAAAGGAGAGCCGAAGCGGATTCGAACCGCGGTCCCTCTGCTTACCAGCCTAACGCCTTACTACTAAGCCAAGCCGGCTCACAGCCCTAGATAACCCTCAGACGGACGACCAGGCCTCACACAAACATGGAAGGACCCCGAGACAATCATGCAGCAGCTCCCAACTGGCCACGTTCAGCCATCACCAGCCTCCATCAGAATCAATCATGCACAGTCACCGCGCACCCATACAGACACGACAATATGACAGTCAGTAAATCGAGTCTGACCCCCTCTCCCCCACCCCCACCCCCCAACCCACCGCCACCTCCGACCCCCCTCATCCCCACACCCCGTCGGGGCACCGGACACTGGCAGCAACGGAGCTGGAGTCAGAGCAGTTTGTCTGGCGCCACCATTTTGTCAGTTCTTCACCGACTCCCCATGACCATCAAGCCCACCCCCTTTCACCCCCCACTCACTCCCCCCCCCTCCACCCCCCCCCCCCCCAAGCAAAACCCACTGCAATCATCTCTTACCATGCCATCCGCAGTTCCGTCTTCGTTTGAACAAAAAACAAACAAAAACCGCACAGGACTCTGTGTGTGTGTATGGGAGGGGGGGGGGGGGGGTGCAGTGGGAGGTATATCTGGTCCATTTCAGAGAGCATAATTAATGAAACATAGAAAACAGAAACAAAATCCCGAGATGTCCAGACGCATCAAGAAAACTGCGTAACGGAAACAATTTTTTAAAAAGAAAACCTTGTTCGCCCTTCAAAAACTACTGTCAGCTAAAGAAACAGCACAAAAATACCACATGAGACAAGTGATACCAAGTGTTCAAAGTGCACCCCCCCCCCCCCCCCCCCCCCCATCCTCCCAACTGCACTGACATGCGATCGAGGCTGAGAGAAACAGAAGACGTCCGGTCCCCAGCGCATCGATCAGACGTCCTGCAGACGCAGCGCCGCAGACAGCGAGCAGTACGGCAGTGTGACTGACCCCTGCGGGCACGTCACGCCCGCACGGAAGGGAAGGGACTGGTTCGGGACTGGTGTGGGACCAGTGCGGGACTGGTGATCGACTGCTGTGGGACTGGTGATGGACTGCTGTGGGACTGGTGCGGGACTGCTGTGGGACCGGTGAGGGGATGGTGTGGGGACTGGTTTGGGAATGGCGTGGGACTGGTGCGGGACTGACGAGGGACTGGTTCGGGACTGATGAGGGTCTGGTGTGGGGTGGTGTGGGACTGGCGGGGGGGACTGGTTTGGAAATGACGTGGGACTGGTGCGGGACTGATGTGGGACTGGTGCCGGACTGGTACCGGACTGGTGAAGGACTGGTGCAGGACTGGTGCGGGGCTGGTGTGGGACTGGCGTGCCAGCAAAACCATAAGGACACCTACCTGCCGTTCTCAGCTGCGGGCAAGGGGCCGGTGTGTCACCGTTCATTCATCTCCATCGTCATCATCGTCTAGTCGCTGTCACCGCTTTGTGTGTGTCCTGTGTTCTGTGACGGTGCTCTTCTGCTGATCAAACGTTTAGCAGACATCCTCTCCACGTGAACGATTCGCAGTTATCACACTGAATCGCCGACAAGCCAGTCAATGTAAAGGATTTGGCGTCATAACGCTAAATCACCAACTGACCAATCCTTGTGAAGGAGTTGGTGTTACCAACAAATCTGGGACTCACCAACAGACCTAACCACGTAAAGCATTTTATATTTTCACATTCACTCAGCAGTTGACCAGTCACTGTGAAGAACTGGATGTTTCGAGAAAGGCGAATTAACGAATAAAGCAATCAGTGTGAAGGCTTTGGTGTGTGCACAATGACTCTGCAGTTGACAAACTGACAAACTGCGAAGGGTTGGATGTTTCCAAACTGACTCACGATTTCACCAATTGATGTGAGAAGGAATGGGTGTTTCCGCATTGGTTCTCAAATCCGCCAATCACAGAACGACAGAACATTGATGAAACAGTGGTCAGTCTCACATCTCACAGAAAACTCGTGACAAGATCTACTGTTCAATACCTCGTCACGGTCGATCGACCACAGTTTGAACAGTTCAGCGGGTCAATATTATCAGTAGTCATACATGGCAACAAGACGACTGACAGAGACCTAATAGTTCAATATTGTCCCGGTCACAGTCGCTCCATCACTATCGGGACAGTTTCAGTAGGTCAAAATCATTATATAACCAAGTCCTTGCCAGCAGTCAGACCAGTCCAGAAAATAGCAGTCTGGCAATCGACTCACAAATCCACTCCATCACTGTTGATCCACAAATCCAGTCCATCATTGTTGATCCACAAATCCAGTCCATCAGTCTTGATCCACAAATCCAGTCCACCCTAGATTCACGAAATCAGCCCAGCCAGATCAGACGGCCGCATGGACACAGTGGAAGTGTCGCCGCCAGCAGTCCACTGACTTCATTGTACAGACACAGATTGTGCCGGCCAGTGATTAAGTCTTCGTCGTCAGCGGAGGCGACTGGTGAACTCTGCTCACCGAGCTTTGTGTCCAGACCCTCGCCGCTCCACACAGGACTTGACCGGGCTAATCAACGCCTTTCCTCGCTCTCCTGGCCGCCCCAAAACAGCGTAGACACCGTGCCCCAATACAGCGTAAAGACACCGTGCCACAATACAGTGTAGACACACCGTGCCCCAATACAGCGTAGAGACACCGTGCCCCAATACAGTGTAGAGACACCGTGCCCCAGTACAGCGTAGAGACACCGTGCCCCAATACAGCGTAGAGACACCGTGCCCCAATACGGTGTAGACAATACAGCGCAGACACCGTGGCCTTTTGGATGAGAGGATCCGGCAGTCATTCACTCGCACAGTGAGCCGGTTTGGCCTAGCAGTAAGCCGTTAGGCTGGTAAGCAGAGGGACCTCGGTTTGATACCGCTTCGGCTCTCCTTTTTCTTCAACAAGGTTGTTGTGGTTTGTGGATACTGTCTTGTGACTTTGTCCCCTCACGATTAATAAAACATGTAAATGGCTCTCGTTGCTGCCCATCTTAATGCAGGAGTCATTCTGGTGGTGACCGATAGGTGCATAATCTCCCTCTTCCCCCACTTCCGTATCCCCCCCCCCCCCCCTTCTCCCCGTCCCTAATAAGTTTTATGGTTTCTGTGCACGTTAAGCACCATGTTTACTTGCTCACCGCACATTCCACCTTCCTCTGCACCCTTCTTCCTCTCCCTCTTTCTGTCTGACGCTCGTTGAATCTCAACTGTAATATATTGCTCCCTAGCTACAAGCATACAGGGCACAGCAGCCGCGGGGTGGGGTGGGGTGGGGAGGGTAGGGCTGGGGGTGGGGGGAGGGATAAATTGGTAATAAAAGCGGTATTAGCAAGATACCGGTGCTTGAAGATAGTCTTCAACGTGGCAGAGGCGGACAATGAAGAGTGATTTGCGCCCATTGACAAACTGCACTTGCTGATAAGTGCTGGACAGGTATTGCAAGAGGTCTTCTCATTCTGTTCGTATGTATAGCATAGGGCCATATTCTCTTAGCATGGGGTGTGTGATCAATAATGTCGAGGATATTTTTTTATAAAAAAAAAAAAATCGAAAACACAAACACATACCCCCATGTATTCCGATCTATAAAGCACGTGACCATGATCCTGTCATTATCATTAAAACACACACTACACACAAACATTCACACACCCCGAACTTGATCATTACACGTCAGCAAAAAGCCACAAATAAAGACAACACAGACGATCTCAGACGGAGGTATAAATAAATAAAGACAACACAGACGATCTCAAAGGGAGGTATAAATAAAGACAACACAGACGATCTCAAAGGGAGGTATAAATAAAGACAACAAAGACGACCTCAAACGGAGGTATAAGAAAACACAAACGATCTCCAACGGAGGTATAAATAAAGACAACACAGACGATCTCAAACGGGGGGCGGGGATAGCTCAGTGATTAGAGCGCCGGACTCGTGATTGAAAAGTCGCGGGTTCGAATCCCTGCTGGAACGGCGGGAGAATTTTCTTCTCCAGGGTCGACTTTCTGTGCTGACTCTTATTTCGGTATCCGTTCCACCCCCGTGTTACCACAGTAGCACGTAAAAAATCCAGGTCATTCTGCCAAAAGTGCAGGTGGCAGGTTACAGCTAAACACGCATACACCTTACGTATGTGGCTTTATTGAACCGTGCTTCGGCATTGGTCACAACTTGTCCCTAATATGTCAAATGACATCTGAGGACATTAAGCATCAACTCATCATCATCATCGATCTCAAACGGAGGTATAAATAAAGACAACACAGACGGAGGTACAAATAAAGACAACACAGACGATCTCAAACGGAGGAATAAATAAAGACAACACAGACGATCACAAACGGAGGAATAAATAAAGACAACACAGACGATCTCAAACGGAGGTACAACACAAGAGTATTAACACGTGGGCGTACCTACCTCGCCAGCATCTAACGATGTCACATTCGTGCGCTTGACGTCACACCTCGGCGGACCAATGGCAAGGCACGTTGTGCATGCATGCACGAGGCCAGAAGCCGCGCCTGAACGGCTAGCGTCTTAATTGCTCTGAAGAGTGCAGTGAACACTGAGGCAGGTGGATCTGCTCAGCGGCGTGGCCTGCAACAAACACATCACATTGTCCTTAGCACCACGTTGCTGCTTTGTGCCAAGTTCTGGGGATGGGGCCGTTCTTGGATCTCAACGTCCCTCACGTTGTCCTTAACATCACGTTGCTGCTTCGTGCAAAATCAGAGCTCAGGAGGTTGCCGTCCTGGGCTCCCGTGCTTAATAAGCCTACGGTTTCTGTGGACGTAAAGCAACACTTCAGCCGTGCCAAGTTCTGGGGCTGGGGCTGTTCTTTGATTTGAACGCCCCGGCAACCGCACTCGGTCACCTCAGGTCGAATCACACACTAACAGGTCTTCCGCTATACTAGTTAAAACACGTCATCAAATCACAAGCGTTAGGTTGGTCGCAGTTCTGGACACAACACAGACAACAGCGAATATAAACAAGCCAAAAGCAGTCAATAGTAATCGTATCTGGAAATATTTACATTTCACTTTGTTGTTGTTGTTGTTGTTGTTTTTACCACCGACAATGCATTGTCCTCAAAACTGGGGCCCTCGACTGAATCACAGGATGAGCTGGCGTTGTAGAACGGAACAAAGTGACTGCTACATGCATGGGAGAGGCGGCTAATGGTGACTTCAACAGCATACAACGTTGTTTGGATACCCTCCTTTGCTCGGAGGACGCACATTTTCCCGGGGCAATAAACCGTCCCGGAACTTGACAGCATTTGAATGAGATTAAAAGCTGGTTATGTTTGTCTCCTGCTGTTTGATTGGGTCACGCTGATCTTTATTACGCTGTTTTTAATCTTTTATCTTCCTCCTTAAGCGAGCATACGTTTTCAGCCTTCGCAACAGTCTTCTGAACGCGTCAGCGACAAGAACGCTGTGTCAAACAAAACACAAAGCACGCACGGGAGAGGGTTGGTTCAAAGTTTCAAATCCTGCAGCGCTTCGTCATCATAAACCTTCAACCTGGAGTCAACACTCCGCCGCCCTCACGCTCTGAGATTCAGCCACGGAACAAAGGGGTGTGAATTTTATGTATGAGACCGTTCGTCCACATTATCACGCATATACCACATTCATTTTGCTGCCTGCTACTCTGGCAGCTGCATTCCATCTTCGGGGTAAACGTCTACGTAATCATTACATCCAGGATCGATGGGACTATTTGAGTGAATCGGTGAGAGAGTGAATGAGTTAACGCCTGGGTTTTTACGTCCCGACAGCTGCACAAGGACACCTCGGGACAACCACCACACAGTCACAGTTACTCCAGACCAGGTCGAAATGCAAGCCACCTAGACATAGTTCTACACACAACACAATCAATAGCAAAACACAACCAAGCCACAAAAAGAAGCCAACAATGAGCACATCTCAAAGTTTACATGTCGCTTATTTACAAAAGAGAAAGATACTTTAAGGTTTATTCCGGCTCTGACAAGGATTCAGTCCCTATTTGTTATCTGTTTATGTCTTCTGTAAATTAAGTTGCGTATAGTTAATATACTCGTGTGTGTGTGTGTGTGTGTGTGTGTGTGTGTGTGTGTGTGTGTGTGTGTGTGTGTGTGTGTGTGTGTGTGTGTGTGTGTGTGTGTGTGTGTGTGTGTGAGTGTGTGTGTGTGTGTGTGTGTGTGTGTGTGTGTGTGTGTGTGTGTGTGTGTGTGTGTGTGCCTGTGTGTATGTGTTTGCGTGTATGCGCTTAAAATAGTCTCTCCGGACACAATTTTCCGTTGGATAATTAATTTATCAGTATTATTATTAAATTTAAAACACAACTGATCAAATCACACGTGTGTGGAATTCATTGTTGCGATACACAAGTACACATAATTTGGTGCCCACTTCTATTCCACAGGCACTCAACACGAGGACCTGCTTTTGACTATCGAGCTGAGTGACACATTTTATTCCGAGGGCCAACACGGGAAAATTGCATTAGCCAAACCTAACGCCACTGAAAAATAGGGAGAGGATTTGGGGGGGAAAATGAAGGTGGCGGGACCGGGACGGCAGAAATTAGGACAAAGGAGAAATTCCTGGTAATGGGCGAAAAACGCATGGCTACATTCTGACTTACTTGAAAAATAGGGAGAAGATTTGGACAAAATGAAGGTGGCGGGACCAGGACAGTAGAAATTAGGACAAGGAAGGAATTGCTGGTAATGGGCGAAAAACGCTTTAAAGGGAGAACATTTGTCAGTTCTGGGTTCTCAACACGCGGAAGGGGGAGTGGGGAGGGACCCTAAGTTGGTCACGTGGGGGTAAACTGAGACAAGTGCGCCCTGCCACGTGGAGGTAAACTGGGACAACTGTGCCCTGCCATGTGAAGGTAAACTGGGACAACTGCGCGCTGTACGTGAAGGTAAACTGGGACAACTGCACGCTGTACGTGAAGGTAAACTGGGACAAGTACGCGCTGTACGTGACGGTAAACTGGGACAACTGCACGCTGTACGTGAAGGTAAGCTGGGACAAATGCGCGCTGTACGTGAAGGTAAACTGGGACAAGTGCGCGCTGTACGTGAAGGTAAACTGGGACAACTGCGCGAGTTACCACCAGCCGGGAAGAGAGGCGTGCAAGCCGCTGAGGCTGAAGCGCACTGACGGACAATAAGTATAAACCGGGAAGACAAGTGCATCCCGCAGCCCAAACAAAAGCCGATAATGACAGTGACCTGTTGCTCGCCGCGGTCTTAATGAGTCCCGGCTAAACACCTTTTCATGGCACCAGACCTCGCTAAACGAGCCACACAGTCTTGACTCAGGGGCCCCGGAACCGGCATAATGAGATCTTTATCGCGTTTGTTTCAATGACGGACGTGGCAGCCGCTACCAGGCAGCCGCCATTTTCATGCAAATATCATAGCTTCACATCCGGGACTGCGGCAATCCGCTACCAAGACCAATCATTTTTCCGGCACAAATGGAATTTCCGCCACGAGGGAGAGCGGAGATGGTCGAGAGCGGATTGGTTCATATTGCCTATGAAGGCAAGTCGTGGAGCGGTTATCCCCTCACAAAATGTCTTGATTGCAGAGATTGGGCCTTCAATGCAAGCTGTTTCGTCGCAACGGGCGCCATCTTGCTCTCTAAGACAGCCTGAGTCACACGAGACTTGCTAATGATGTTTGTGTATGCGTGCTGTCCCGCAGGCCGCTGGAACACGCCCGCGACCGTTCGCTTTCCAGGAGCGGGCATGGGCTGCGGGGTTTCGTTAGCATTGATAAACCTTGATCAGTTTAGCTGCTCTCTGAAATCTTGAACCCAAACTGACAGGTCAAACAGTTAGTTTGTTCCTTGGATAAAATCGTCTTGCCAATCATGTTTGAAATCTCACCTCTACAAGCTATCCTATTGACGGTGTATGTGCGTGCGCGCGCTCCAGGACTGAAGTTCGCTCTGACTTTGTTTTGGGTTCTTTGCTTTGTAATGGACTATGTGCACCAATTTGGAGAAACAGCACATAAAAGAGTACATTATTATGGTATAGGGTCACCTCAGGACAAATCACACATTCTAAATTCCGTTACACCAGTTCGAAACATACGGCATGAAATCACAGGTTTGTCTAATTCACTGTTACGACATTAAAAACCAACCATCTATTTTTCCACCAATGCGCACTGACACATGCTTTGGTACCTATTTTACTCCGTAGGCACTCACCACGGGCACCTGCTTAAATCGCTTGTGACTATGACCATAGTGACATAGTTTATTCCGCCGGCCCTCACGGCACACTGCTTCAGCCAAAACTAACGCAGGTAAAAAGTAGGGACTGAAGGGATTAGGACCGGGAAGATCGAAATTAGGACAAGGAAGAAATTTCTGGCAGTGGATGAAGCATGCGTGGCTATAATTATTGTGACCTCCTTCGGGCTTTAAAGGGAATCATTTGGCAGCTCTCATTCCTCAACTACCCATACATATTTTCCACGGCAAAAGTAACTGATTAACCATACACTCTTTCCACAGCAAGAGTAACTGATTAACCATACACATACTTTCCATACCAAGAGCCATTTTCCATTCGCAATTTGCACATCAAGAGTCATTTTCCATACGCATTTTTCCATACCAAGAGTCACTTTCCATACGCACTTTCCGTACTAAGAGTCTTTCCACATCAATAGTCATTTTTCATACGCCCTTTCCACATCAAGAGTCATTTTCCGTACGCACTTTCGGCAGTACCAAGAGTCATTTTCCATACGCACTTCCCACATCAAGAGTATTTTTCCATATGCACTTTCCATACCAGGAGTCATTCTCTATACCCGCTTATTATACCATGAGTCATCATCCATACGGAATTTTCACGTTGAGTCATTTCCAATACGCCATTTCCACACCAGAAGTCACCACCAATACGCACTTTTCACACCAGAAGTTACCACCCACACGCACTTTCCACACCAAATCTCAACATCCATACGCACTTTCCACACCAAATCTCAACATCCATACGCACTTTCCACACCAAATCTCAACATCCATACGCACTTTCCACACCAAAAGTAATCACTCACACTCTTTCCACATCCAAAGTCATCACACATACGCACTTTCCAAACTCAAAGCCATCACCATACGCATTTTCCGCATCAATAGTCCTCACATACATGCAATTTTCACGCCAAAAGTCAACACTCATACGCACGTTTCATACAAAAAGTCATTACCACCCATCCGCAATTTACGCTTAAAATGTCATCACCACCCATACGCACTTTCCGTACAAAAAGTCATCACCACCCATACGCAATTTCCGCTTAAAAAGTCATCAACGGCCATACGCACTTTCCGTATAAAAGGTCATCACCACCCATACGAACTTCCCGTACAAAAAGTCATCACCACCCATACGCAATTTCGGCTTAAAAAGTCATCACCGGCCATACGCAATTTCGGCTTAAAAAGTCATCACCGGCCATACGCAATTTCGGCTTAAAAAGTCATCACCGGCCATACGCACTTTCCGCACAAAAGGTCATCACCACCCAGTAAGTAAACCTGGTGCTTAACGTCCACAGAAAAGGCTTATTAGGGACGGGGAGAACGAGGCGGAGGGAGGGGGGTATGGAGGTGGGGGGAGAGGGAGACTATATACCTATCGCTACACAGTCACCACCAGAATGATTTCTGCATTAAGATGGGCAGCCATGAGAGCCATTTTAATGTTTCAGTAGGAAGTGATGGGCAAAGTCACAAGTGTCCACAAACCACAACCGTTTTGAAGAGAAAGGAGAGCCGAAGCGGTATCGAACCGAGGTCCTTCCGCTTACTAGCCTAACGCCTTACCGCTAGGCCAAACCGGCTCACATCACCACCCACACGCACTTTCCGCTTAAAAGGCCGTCACCACACACACGCACTTTCCACACCTAGCGTCTACAAGAAGGAAGGAAGACGAATTTGCCGCGACGTCCTCCGGCCTTCCAGCCCAGGAAATCTCTTTGTTTTGTCCTTTAATCGCCGCCGTTAAGACCGGGATCAGCCCCGGCAGTCAGCAGCGGTCAGCCCCTTACGCCGCGGCCCAACAAACGCGGCCTAATAGCGGCTACAGTGGCTGGGTTAGGACTGGGCCTGGCGGCTCTGTTAACACTTTGCAAAACCAGTGCAGCGCCCGGGCTTACCCCACCCCCACCAGCAAATTACATTCATTTGGCTCGAGCCGAGGAAGAACCCCCCCCCCCCCCCCCACCACCACCACCCACCCGCCAATCAGACCTACAACGCCGACCGCAGACCTGCTGCGGGGGCATCACCATCAGCGGCTCCCCAACCACCAGCCTCAGTCCGCACACCCTCCCTGCCTGCCTGCTGGGAGGTTGGGGCTATCGGAGCGGTCATCGTTTACGAGCCAAAGAGTTCGCGGGCATTAAGGCAGCCTTGTGTGGTCAGCCTGCTGCCGGGCCTCTAGCTGTTGTTGAGTTGATGCTTAATGTCCTCAGATGTCATTTGACATATTAGGGACAAGTTGTGACCAATGCCGAAGCACGGTTCAATACGTAAGGTGCATGCGTGTTTAGCTGTAACCTGCCACCTGCACTTTTGGCAGAATGACCGGGATTTTTTACGTGCTACTGTGGTAACACGGGGGTGGAACGGATACCGAAATAGGAGTCAGCACAGAAAGTCGACCCTGGAGAAGAAAATTCTCCCGCCGTTCCAGCAGGGATTCGAACCCGCGACCTTTCAATCACGAGTTCGGCGCTCTAACCACTGAGCTATCCCCGCCCCCTGGGCCTCTAGCTCTAGGCATGAGCCGTTTGTTTCTCTGTCCCTGGTTCATTCAACTGTGTCTTTGTCTTCAGCCTCTCCAACAGGAAGACAAAATAGAAGAGTACAAGCTGATGAAAGGAGGAGCAGAGAAGAAGACGACCGGACACGTCGCCCATGCTGACATAGCTGGCAATGCAAAGCTCCTGTCGGTTCTGTATGTGACCAAGCGGAAGCGAGCAGGCAGAACTAATTGCTGGGTGTGATCGTCAACCAAGGAACGGAAGCCAAAGCCAAAAAAGGGTCGATAGAAACAGCCTGTGGTGCAAAGCGGTGAAGACAGCAACCAGTCACATTCAGCAGATTAACAACCAACGGCAAACAATAAGTCTCAGTCAGCAAATCAACAACTGACTAACGGCAAACAGCCGTCACACTCAGCAAATCAACATCCACCGCCAATCCAGTCACACTCAACAAATCAACAACTAACGGCAAACAGCCGTCAAACTCAGCATATCAACAACTAACGGCAAACAGCCAGTCACACTCCGCAAATCAACAACTAACGGCAAACAGCCAGTCACACTCAGCAAATCAACAACTAACGGCAAACAGCCAGTTACATTCCGCAAATCAACAACTAACGGCAAACAGCCAGTCACACTCCGCAAATCAACAACTAACGGCAAACAGCCAGTCACACTCAGCAAATCAACAACTAACGGCAAACAGCCAGTCACACTCAGCAAATCAACAACTAACGGCAAACAGCCAGTTACATTCCGCAAATCAACAACTAACGGCAAACAGCCAGTCACATTCAGCAAATCAACAACTAGCGGGAAACAGCCAGTCACACTCAGCAAATCAACAACTAACGGCAAACAGCCAGTCACACTCCGCAAATCAACAACTAACGGCAAACAGCCAGTCACACTCAGCAAATCAACAACTAACGGCAAACAGCCAGTTACATTCCGCAAATCAACAACTAACGGCAAACAGCCAGTCACACTCAGCAAATCAACAACTAACGGCTGTCCTTGAAGTTGAACTCAAGAATCCAGACTCTAAAAAGAGAGACAATAATAACGATTGCAATTACAGCCACCGAACAGCTTCAGCTTTGCGAGAAAGTGGCCTCGGTGTGTATAGGAAAAGGAACGTGACTGGTAAATCTGGAGGAATTATGTCAGAGAAAAAATGAAGCAATGCAGAGAAATTAGTATCGTTAATCCCAAGGAAGGATTGTAAACAGAAAAGCAATTAAAAGTGACGGGGGGATGGGGGGGGGGGGGAGGCAGTGGTTTGGGGGGAGGGGAATGTTCAGGGGATAGGCGAGGGGCGAGGCTGGCGGGGAGGTGGTGGGGTGAGGGGGGGGGGGAAGAGAGACAGACAGACAGACAGACAGACGGACAGACAGAGACAGAGACAGACTGAGAGAGACACAGAGAGATAGAGACACACAGAGATACACAGACACAGAAGGAGACAGAGACCACAGAGAGAGACAAACGTCAGGTAGATGTCAGAAAGGCAGTCTGGACTGGTGGGGGGGGGGGGGGAGGAGGCGAGGGTCGGGACCGGGGGGGGGGGGGGGAGTCTTGTGTCTTGACATTTAACGCCCAGTCAACCGTGAAGGTGATGTGAGGGAGAAACACAAGGGCTCCAACCCCAGGCGGAAAATTCTGAG
>OY757546.1:22208506-22212395 GCA_963584105.1 Alviniconcha strummeri | reverse complement strand
TCACGGCAGCAGCAGCGTCTGGCAGCGTCGCAGCGTTTACACAGGGAGAAAACCGGCTGGCTGGCTGCGGGGAAGTCCTCGATAGCTCAGAGGTACCGTCATGGCTTTTTCCACGTGCACGAGTCAATGATGGCTTCGATGTGAGAGGTATTTGCTCATGAGGTCAACGTTATGATTAATCACGTTGTATAGTTAGTTAAAATGTGTGAAGAGTTGTTATTCTTAGTTCGCTTGGTTCATTGTCATTATTCATTTCGTGCAGTCATAGTAACTGCCGCGGCATTGAACATGGAGTCATTTTGAAAATAAATAACTGAGTGCGGGAAAGTCAGCTATAATTATTACCGTTTGATCGAAACAGTACTGCTCTTTCCTCCCCCCCCCCTCCCCTACTGTCTCTGTCTCTCTTACTACTTAGTGAAGTGGCCACGTATCATTCTTTTAAAATGACTTTTAAATAAGCACTGTTTGGGTTGTATGTAAACTGCAGAGAGAGAGAGAGAGAGAGAGAGAGAGAGAGAGAGAGAGAGAGAGAGAGAGAGAGAGAGAGAGAGAGAGAGAGAGAGAGAGAGACTAAGGAATATAGGCCAACGGACCCTTTTAGTGGGGAAAGAAGAAACCAACAGGTGCTTGAACACAATTACAAGTAATGATAAACATATAAAGATGATTACATCCACTTTCATATTAATTTTGCACACACGTATTCATTTCCGAACGAGTATGGTGTTCACAGTACATGATAACATACTTAGCAGGCTTACATACAGAATACTCACGGCTTAATTATCAAAACATCTTACAAACAAGAGGGAACTTCCATCTTAGACGTTCTTAAGTGCACAAACTAAGAATTTGGCCGAATCAACACATAAGGGAGTCAGTTAGCGCTCAAAATACGTAACACAAGCACAACAACAAAGACCCGAGTCGCCTACGTTAACTCTCACCTGGCATGCGTGTAAATACAAGGTACATAAACTCCACCAGAGCATTTTAATAAAAGAAGAAGAGAAGAAGAAGAAGAAGAAGAAGAAGAAGAAGAAGAAGAAGAAGAAGAAATTTAGCCACACTGAAAAGTCTGCAGAGATTTACTATTCATAAGACTTAGGAAATGACTTCTATTATCTTGGGCATATGCTCTGTCTGGCAAGCCTTAAGTGAACGGTGAACGTACACTGGACATTCAAACAAAACAAACAAAAAAGTATTCTTCGGCACAAAATGGACATGCCACACAATGCACTGTTGGTGAAAAACGGTGTTGATGGACATTAATCTGGGATACACCCATTCTGAGATGGACAAAAGCGTTCCTGTACACATCCATCCAGAGAAACTCAACATATTTTTCCATTTCAAACCAGTTCTTATAACCTTCATAAACTGACAGCCTTTCGCTCGATTCTAAGTGATTCCACCATCCATGGCAGAATGAACTGTACAACCGTTCCTTTAGTTCATTGAAATAGATGTCAGTCCCACGACCAGCCACACTTGTTTAAATCCGTTATAGCGCAAAACTGACACCCATGTTGTTTTAAAACCTCTGTTTTGCATTTCTTAATAACATTTTGTATGATTTCTTTGAGTAAAGGTTATCTGTTTGCCTGAGTAGTTTCAGCCAGTACTTGACAAATCTGACTGTAGCTGGTATAAACAGTGGATAGCGACTCAATTCTCCGTGGACGTCATTCGGAGTCTTTTTATGCACAAGTAAAAATCTTTTACATACAAAAAGATGCACATGCTCTATTTGCTCATACATTTTATAACCCCAAATCTCAGCTGCATGTAAAAAAAATTGGAATAATTTGTGCATAAAAAAATGGAAACACACACACACACACACACACACACACACACACACACGCACACACGCACGCACGCACGCACGCACGCACGCACGCACGCACGCACGCACGCACGCACGCACGCACGCACGCACGCACGCACGCACGCACGCACGCACACAGAGTTACAACCGATCTGTTTTAGTGTTCTTAACATTTCTATTATACCTTTTGTCGATAATGTGTGTGTGTAAAGCTTACTTAAGATGCTCAGAAGTAAGTAAGTAAGTAACTTCGTGTTTTACGCCCAGTCAACCAGATACTCAGAAGTGATACCCTACTGTAATTTTTGGATTGTTTACGTCAGCTTTTTACGCATGAAATTATAATCGCTTTTGTCCACTTAAGAGGAAACTGCATACTAGAGAGGAGGACATTGTAATATGCTGCCTGAACAGGTGGTATTTCTTGTTCTGCTGACTTTAGCGTTTCAGTGATTATACGATCCGCTTCTGCATCTTTACCACTTATGGGGCGTTGAATAGTCTTTTCCGCTTCATCTTCACTTATATCAACATCAGGAATTTCACCATAGCTTTCCTTTGTTCCCAGGATCCCATAAATGTTTTCATTCTCAGACTAGGCCTGTGATATTTAAAAAAAGAAGAAAGAAATTATTAAATACTTTGTCAAAATGATCAACCTACTCCTCTTCTTAAATATTGTTTATTAATGTGGAGAGAGAGAGAGAGAGAGAGAGAGAGAGAGAGAGAGAGAGAGAGAGAGAGAGAGAGAGAGAGAGGAGAGAGAGAGAGAGAGAGAGAGAGACAAACACACACACACACACACACACACACACACACACACACACACACACACACACACACACACACACACACACGAGTCGTTTTTGAAGCACCACGAAGCATTTATGAGGCAAAAGCAAAGCAATTGTACGCTAGTTTCCTGCACATAAAAATAATGACTACAAATTGTGAAGTCTCCTCTCCACAACATACAAGTACAATATATTAATGTAAAACTGTAAATGAACAATATACAGTCAAACTGTCCATGATCAACATCATCAATGCGGAATAATTTTCATTAAAACGCCCATCTCTTGCAATATCATAGTTACTCTATTTCAGGCAATGCAGTAATTATTCCATCTTAGACAGAGCAATAATTATTCCATCTCACACAATGTGATCATTATTACATCGCACGCAGTGTAATAATGATTTCATCTCAGGCCAGGTATTTCTTCCATCTCACAGTATTTTAATTATTCCATTCTATTCCACCTTACACAATGTAATAATTACTTCACCATATTCCACCTTACACAATGCAATCATTATTTCATAGCGTCACATCGAATATTTCCACTGAATTTAATGTCATTCCATTCCATGCAATGCAAGACTGATTCCATCTCACGCTGTGCAATGATTATTCCATCTCACGCAAATATTCCATCTCGCGTTGCGTAATAATTACCCCACCTGACACAATGCAACACTTATGACATCTCACGCGATGTAACAATAATTCCACTTCACAGAATTTGATCATTATTCCATCTCACGCAATATTTTCAACCAGATCACAGGGACTACTGAAAAAGTCGGAATCATGGCAGCAAGAATTAATCTCGTTATTAAGAAACACAAAAGCACAAAACAAAGAGACGAACACAAAGTGACGCACAGACTGAAGGAAACAAAGCAAACCAATCGGTAAAAAAAAGCACAAAAAAAAAGCAACAACAACAACAAACAAAGAAAAAGTAATATCGTACAGCGCAATGGTTAATCTGAACAAAAACAGAAGTATCATGTTACAGGTTATTAGAACATCAAATTGGTGAAAACAAAAACTGAGTTGGAAATAAAACTGGCCTGAAATATTTTTGTTGTATCCGTTTTGGTAAAGATAGCTAGGCGATTAGTTTTAACGAAACAAAAAACAAAGAACAAAACCCAAACAACTAAATCTCTCTCTCTTTCTCGCTATATATACATATATCGGCAAACAGCGACAAATAAAAACAAAACAAAGATAAAAGGGGGGGGGGGGGGGGTATGGGGGAC
>OY757546.1:22196006-22206006 GCA_963584105.1 Alviniconcha strummeri | reverse complement strand
TAAAAATAGAAAGGTTTGCAGGAGGTTTGTGTTGAAGAATCAGGACTCAGCACAGGATACAACTGTACAACAACTTAGACACAGAAGACAAAAGCAGAGATCCTCCGAATTTAGAAATGGGTGTAAACATTACTGTGGTGAGGATGCCACACCCTGGGCCATGAAGACGACGACAAAAGTGAGCGGTCTTGGTCGCGGTCCAATGAACGTTTGGTGTTGTATCGGATCCTGAACTGCATCTCAACAAAACATGTAACATTCATCACCATCACAACCCACACATATCACAGTGAAAGGTATACAGTCTTAGAGACAGATAGGCTGTAAATTTGGAAAAATGGTAAGGTGCTTTTGGAAGATTGTTAAAAACTGAACAGCAACAAATAAGGACAGCTTCTCTCTCTCTCTCTCTCTCTCTCTCTCTCTCTCTCTCTCTCTCTCTCTCTCTCTCTCTCTCTCTCTCTCTCTCTCTCTCTCTCTCTCTCTCTCTCCCATTTATTTAAAAGACGACTAAAACCGAACAGCAACGAATATATAAACAGCCATGCTTTAAGAGATGGCTGAAACCGAACAGCAGTGAATATAGACAAAAACTGAGACCGTGGGGGAAACTGCTCAGAAACTTGCTACAATAATTATAAACGGAAAACTGGTCTGAAAACTACTACAATAATTATAATCATGTCAAATAGTGTTCAACTTCTTTGCTGTTGTTAAGTGTAAAGGCAAAGCATGAAACTGTACAGTGTACCTGCACACAAAAAGGTCAAAGAGGGGAAATGTTATCTGTAAAAGTAACGAAAGTCCTGCAAAAGATTCTCTATTCGTTCATACTCGCCAGACAAACAAATAGACAAAAACAGCAGCAACAACAACAAATCTTCACCTTAAACTCTCTATTCGTTCTTTCTCTCCTGACAAACAAATAAGCAAAAACAGCAGCAAAAACAACAACAAATCTTCACCTTAAACTCTCTATTCGTTCTTTCTCTCCAGACAAACAAATAAGCAAAAACAGCAGCAAAAACAACAACAAATCTTCACCTTAAACTCTCTATTCGTTCTTTCTCTCCAGACAAACAAATAAGCAAAAACAGCAGCAAAAACAACAACAAATCTTCACTCTAAACACGAATAGCAATTCTACTGAGAGAGCATGCAGGTGATCGAGAAATGTAAGAAATATTTGAACAGATTTTTCAAGCTCGTCTTTGCATGGATTACACACAGAACGCTGGAGGGATAAGGAAGGAGGACTGACCCCCCCCCCCCTCCCCCCCCGTAGCATGCTAGCAAGTTGCACATCTATACACGAACAAATTACGAGTTTGGTTTGTTTGGTTTTAAATTAATCGCAATATCAGATCAAGCTCGTACCACAATTTACTACTAAATAAACAGACGGAAAAAAAGAAGAAAAAAAGTAGCCGCCATGGCATTTTAAATACAAACTGGTAGGTCAGTGACATGCCTCGACGGTGGTTGCAAACACGTGATGGAGCCGGTAGTCTGTCTAGACGGTGGTTCCAGACACGTGTTGGACGCAGGAGTCCGTGTAGACGGTGGTTCCAGACACGTGTTAGACTCAGTAGTCTACCACAAAGAGGCCAGGCCCGCATACAGATAAATGACCATGTCTGTTGACCTTCAATCCTATCTCACGTGACCACCATAGGTTAAGTAGAAAACGAAATGACATCCACGCCCAGCGACCAACTTAAAGTAATCTCATTATGAGTCGCTGAGCTTCAAAATCCTTGCATATACTGAAACCCAGGAGCGCACGACGGCTAATATGTGACTAGTATGTTATGTACATGTATCCAGTTCGCTACCGGCCCGGTTACTCACAGAAGGCCCCAGACTAGACAGCGTAATATATAATCCTACTGTGTACCAGGAAGCCTACAGTACTTTACAGTGCCTGTCAGATCAACCAAGCACTTTACTTATGTGTCTGAGTATTTATCGTAATCACTGAGTACAAATGCACCAAACTACCGATTACTCGCAGCATTACAAACTAGTAGTGCGAGTTACACTTGCAGCTTTAACTGTCGTTACAAAACAAGCAATGCCCAGCCCCCATGCATCTAATGACGCTGTATTTTCTGTGATGTGAACAACGTCAGTACAAAATGTCTGCAACAAAAATGCTTTGCACGCGAAAGATACAAAATGAGAAAGTCACATTCATGGTTACAAATACAAAAAGTGCAAAATATACATTTGGAATTGATAAACTTAGCGCTTGAATTGACTTAAAATGTTATCCAGCAGCGCGAACAGGAAACGGCCTCCTGCCTGCGTCTGTGCTAATGGACAGCATGCAAAGCAGTGACGTCAGAAGCATCCATATTTGCATGTGCACATGACGTCAGAAGCGTCCATATTTGCATGTGCACCCGAACTGAGTTTTCAAATATGATGGAAACCAATTGAAAGAAACAGAAGCAGCACCAAATATCTGCGAATAGTTAAATGGATTGTTTGGAAAAGAATCATTCCTCTACAATAACACAAAATGTGTGTGTGTAGAATAACAGGCGGACTCTAATGCATCACCATCAGGTCCAGAGACTACAATAACTACAGCTTTGCTTTAGAGGCGATGAGCTGCACCAGCAGGGTTGGCGCGGCGGTGGGGAGAGGGGGTAGGGGATCGAGGGGGGTCCGATAGAGCTACACACATCTCATCCCATTTTTAAAGACAAACAGAATACACATGCACTTGTCACAATTAAAACAGAAAAGATGGGGACGTCCCTAGTCGTATTGTAACAAGGCAGTTTCATACTTCACCTAGCGCGACCCCAAAAGGCAGACAAAGAGAGAGAAAGCCAAACAAACAGATGGGTGGACAAGCAGCTATTCTGTTCATAAGCTCCGTCACGAACAGTGAGAGTCCGGTGTCCCAAGTCCACGGGAAGCAGGATGTAACCAATCCATCCCAGGAGGCCTCGCCCTCCACGCTGACCCAACCCGCGCCGTTTTCCTAGGCAGCTACTGGTGCTGTAAACAAAGTCGGCCCATACTGCAGGCAACGTGGGGACCAGCCACTGAACACGAAGGACACGGTGATGGTCGAACCAAACATCGGCTGCTGGCCTGCCCTCCTTTCCCCTCTGCCATAGTTGGTTAGGCCTGCACCACAGCCAGCCCCAGCTCCACACTGCCACTGCTAGCCTGCCCCATTTGCTCTCTGCCATAATTGGTTACACCACAGCCAGCAACGGCTACACACAGTCACTGTTAGCCTGCCCCCTTTTCTCTCTGCAATAATTGGTTACACCACAGCCAGTCACGGCTCCACACCGCCGCTGCTAGCCTGCCCCATTTTCTCTCTGCCATAATTGATTACATCACAGTCAGTCACAGCTCTACACCTCCACACTGTTAGTCTGCTCCCATCTTCTCTCTGCCGTAGTTGGTTAGGCCTGCACCACAGCCAGTCCCAGCTCAACACAGCCACTGTTAGCCTGCCCTCATTTTCTCTCTGCAATAGTTGGTTATACCACAGCCAGCCACGGCTCCAGGCAGCCACTGCTAGCCTGCTCCCATTTTCTCTCTGCCATAATTGGTTACATCACAGTCAGTCACGGCTCCAAGTAGCGACTACCCGCAAACAGTCCTTTCGTGCACTGATGGAAACTGTCAAGTACCTGGGTGTTTCCGAGGCTGTGGCGAAATGTCCGAAGGGGATGGACGGCAGGCCAGGAGTCGTTGCGTGGAATGTCACTCCCAAGTTCCACTCGACCCTCTTCTCATCGGATGGCGTTCAGTCGGTAAGTTACAAACAGTCCAAAGCACGAATACAGAAGAACACTAGAAATATCTGATGAATTAACTTAAATGCTTCTAGTGTTCTACCCTTCAGACATTGTTCTTGTGTGGTCGTGCTTTGAACTGTTCTTCTACCCTTCAAACGCTGTTCTTCTGTGGGCGTGCTTTGAACTGTTCTTCTACACTTCAAACACTGTTCTTCTGTGGGCGTGCTTTGAACTGTTCTTCTACCCTTTAAACGCTGTTCTTCTGTGGGCGTACTTTGAACTGCCCTTCTACACTTCAAACACTGTTCTTCAGTAGGCGTGCTTTGGGCTGTTCGTCTATGGCATTTTCTCGCCTTCTGTGTGACTGATATCACCTGATTGCTGGCATCGTTCTGAGGAAATCCCGGCTCGTCTTCTGGGCGTTCTGTTGTAGACTCTTCGGCATCATCTTCCCACAGTCCTGTACGTCAGTGCATTCCTTGCGGAATCCCGGATCCTTGTCGGTGTTGTCAATGATCTCCTCGGGTTTTTAGCTCTGTGGACGGGGGCCAGGCAGACTGAGGCTGGCGCTAGGAGTGAGAGTAAATCAAAAAAGCTAGAAAAAGAGGCAGTGGTGAAATCAAGTGGTGGAAGAGGCGGAGGCTACAAGTCGGTGGTACAGCTGGGGATGGAAGTGGAGGAGGAAGAAACTCATCTTACCCAGCGGCTGGTCACATTCGCTGACACCTGCACACACACCAACACACGAGCTGTATCGCTGCAATGGCTGTGTGGACTGAATGAATGAAGGATGGGATGGATGGATGGATGGATGGATGGATGACTCGATGACTGAGGATGGCGCTTAGACAACTGTGAGAACTGTCAACACATTGCAACGCAAAGTCCCATTCACTCCTAACACGTACGCCACATTAATATGGCTGAAAAAGATTGGGAAACGGGAGGGGGGGGGGGGGGGGGGGGGAGGTGTAGGAAGATAAACCAGGAAGGCAAAATCTGAAACGCAGGTATTAATGGCAGCAGATGAAACGTGCAACGCTAAATTCTGACCTAGTCCAGACTTTGAAGGGAAAATCAATGACACGCTCTGTCGAGAAGACCTTAATTTCTGCATCAGAATTATCCCACACCAAGCAATAAATAGATGGATGGAAGGAAGGATGGATAAATGGAGTGATAGAAGGATGGATGCATATATATATATTCACAGCATGGATCAAGCGGTGGCCACCAGGGCGATTTGTCTCCATGGAGAATGCATAACTTGCGCCTTACAAAAACTCTTCTACATTACATAAGAAAACGGTAACAATCACTGCCTATTTTGCTTGTTTTTTCGTTTTTTACTATAGGCCCTACTGTACACTGCGTCGATTGTTTGATTGTGGAGGTTACGATTGTATTTTGCTTTCCATGATCATGATGGTGATGATAATAATGATAATGATGATGATTACCGTTTCTTCACGAGGCTGCTACGCAGAGGTGGTGGCAAAATATGACCTCCAGAATAGCAGAGGGGCAAACTAGCGGAAGTACCAGCCCATACGCTTGAGGTCAGCAGGTTTAACAAGGGTTGTTTTTATGCCGTTGTGTGGATCGTTGTCACGGCCTGGCCAAAAGGGGGCCGGGACAGGGAAGCACTTAAAAGGCATTCAGATCCTATTCCTGCTTTCCCTCTCGTCTTGTCACCCTCGAACAATTCCTATTCCAGCTCTTCCTCTCGTCCTTTCACCCTCGATCGATTCCTATTCCCGCATTACCTCTCGTCCTCTCACCCGGAAATGATTTCTATTCCCGCGTTCCCTCTCGTCTTCTCACCCTTGAACAATTCCTATTCCCGCTTTACTTCTCGACCTCTCACCCTCGAACACTTCCTATTCCCGCTTTTCCCATCGTCCTCTCACTCTTGAACGATTCCTATTCCATGATTCCCGCTTTCCCTCTCGACCTCTCATCCTTGAACGATTCCTATTCCCGTTTTCCCTCTCGTCCTCTCACCCTCGAACGATTCCTATTCCCGCTTTCCCTCTCGTCCTCTCACCCGCAAACGATTCCTATTCCCGCTTTCCCTCTCGTCCTCTCACCCGCAAACGATTCCTATTCCCGCTTTCCCTCTCGTCCTCTCACCCGCAAACGATTCCTATTCCCGCTTTCCCTCTCGTCCTCTCACCCGCAAACGATTCCTATTCCCGCTTTCCCTCTCGTCCTCTCACCCGCAAACGATTCCTATTCCCGCTTTCCCTCTCGTCCTCTCACTCCTGCATACTGCCGAGTCAAGCTGGATAATTGGTAATCAGCACACTCCCTATCTGCCAAATCACTTGGCCTCTATTAGTCTCCACAAAATACTTTACCACCCAGGCAAATCTCTGGCTTAAGACGCTGTCACCACTGCAAGGACTCCCATGAAGAAGAAGAAGAAGAAGAAGAAGAGGAGGAAAAAGAAAAAAGAAAAAGGGTGTGGGGGGTGGGGTGGAGGGGTGTGGGTAGGGGCGGGGGGTGGGGGTGGCTGGGTGGGTGGGTGGGAAGGAAGCATAAATACAGCAGAGGCCATTACGGTACGTCAGTAGATGTCAGCAGCTTCAAAAACAACTTTTAACAACAACAACAAAAAAGAAAAGAAAAAAAGAAAAGAAAAAAAAAGAAAAATATTGTGTGTGTGTGTGTGTGTGTGTGTGTGTGTGTGTGTGTGTGTGTGTGTGTGTGTGTGTGTGTGTGAGTGTGTGAGTGTGTGTGCGTGCGTGTGTATGTGTATTTGTATGTGCGCGCGCGCGCGCGCGTGTGTGTGTGTGTGTGTGTATGTGTGTGTGTGTGTGTGTGTGTGTGTGTGTGTGTGTGTGTGTGTGTGTGTGTGTGTGTGTGTGTGTGTGTGTGCGAGGAATACGTTATGCTGATATATTGTTTTTGAGGTTTCATGTAGACATTTCTGTTGATCTTTTGTCGGTGAGATACAGCGCTAGAGAAATGACCGCTATCACGATTATTCTTATTAATTAATGCACCGTACTTAAAGATCACTTTAGAGCGCAACAAGCTTGGTTGAGAATTTCAAACTGTGCCTTGATTAGTTTGACGCCCGATAGGATTGTATAACTCCACAATGAAGACGCAAAGAGTATGAAGGCTTCATGTTAATGACTCCAGGGTTAATGGGAGTAGAGCCACAGGAGCCATGTCATTAAAACAGGTGTTTGTTGAAACTTAAACTTCCAACACTTTTGCCTACAACACCTTTTGATCTGAACACACACACACACACCACACCACAACACACACACACACACACACACACACACACACACACACACACACACACACACACACACACACAGACACACAGACAGACAGACACACACACACACACACACACACACACACACACACACACACACACACACACAGAGACTCACACACACGCAACACACACACACAACACACACACACACACACACACACACACACACACACACACACACACACACACACACACACACACTCAAACACGCGCGCGCGCGCGAACACCCACAAACAACAACAACAACAACAACAACAACCTGATGACCTGCAGCTGCAAATTTCTTGAGCGGGAATGAAAGTGAATGCATACATATACATTAATATCGTATTCATACATGTGTCTTGCTAATGGCACATTAACGAACTCAACCATAGTAATATTTTATTTTGACACTGTGTCGAATTTATATACGAATGCTGTGAAGAAAGAAAACACGACTGTCGTTTATCACACATAGTACATCAAAAGCGGAAACAGAGCCAACTGTTGGATACATGCAAGGACAAAAAACACACCAGTAGTAAAGCGTGAAAAAACGATATGCAATAACACATTTAAATGTAGAGCATGCAATGTCAGCCCAACGCGAATATTGACAAACAAACAATAAATCTCCCAGCCCATTGTAGAAACATAAAAGCAACACACAAACATACACACACACACACACGCGCGCGCGCGCACGCTCGCACGCACGCACGCACACACAGAGCAAAAAGCAAAGCAACGCAAACTAATATTGTGTGTTTTGTTATAATGTTCCTTGATGTATAGATAGAGTTAATGTGTAAAGACGAAGCTGCAATAAAAGAAGAACGGTGTCGCAAAAACATGCTGCATGCAGTGCAAATACAAAACACGACAAAGCCATCCGTGTAGAGCACCATAAACATAGCCAGTGCATGCACAAGGGACGGGAAAACTGGTGAGACACAGAGCGAAGGGGGGGGGGGGGGGGGGCAGACAGAGAGAGAGGAGGTGGGGGGGGGGGGGGGACAGAGAGAGAGAAGAGGTAGGGGGGCGGGGGAGGGGGGGGGAGACACAGAGAGAGAGAGGGACACAGACAGACAGAAAGAGAGTTACAAAACCAGCTAAAAAATCCAAAAAAAAAAAAAAAAAAAAATCTGTACCGCTCACAGAGAGAGACAGAGACAGAGAGAGACAGAGAGTTATAAAACCAGATAAAAAAAACACCAAAACTCTTCAGATCTGTACCGCTAACAGCACAAGGCGGGAAAGGGGTGGGGGGGTGGGGGGGTGGAAGCGAAACGGGGAAGGGGGAAGTGGGAAGGGTGGGGAGGAGGGGGCAGAAAAAGGGAGACGAAGAATGAAAATTACTCGCTTAAGATGGATATTCTAGGTTCAGCGGGGTCCAGGAATCGTTTTTGCAGACTGACATTTTTCCAATTTCAATTTTCAGCTAATTAGGCCTGGCCCGTGATAAGTAATGCAACCGTCATTGGGGTCATAATTAAGGCCAGGCGAGCGGCGGGCGAGAAGTAATAAGCTGTCACCCAGAGAGATGGGCCCGCATTGATTGGGCGACAGCAGATTGAAAGTTTTCCAGCAATTAGCCGCAATTTAATTGTCTGCCCAATACCGCCACCTCCTCTATAGCCACCTCTCAGCGACTGCTGGCTTTACAGCCAGGCTCCAGACCGGGCTTCGGACAGCAGTCCTTGGAGAGCTGGAGACTGTGATGGAACTTGTTGAGGTGATGGGAAGGAGGGGGTGTAATTGTGAAGGGTAGGGACCCACAGACCTTGCTGAAGAGTAGGGTGTACTGCGTGTGGTGGAATGTGGGGTGGGAAATTGGAAGGGAAGGAAGGGGTGGGGCTGGGTGGTGGGGGAGGGGACTTGTCGAAGAGCTTGACGGCGAGAGGTGTGGGGGTGGGGTGGGGGGTGGGGGGTGACGGACAGTCGCTGAACATTACTCACTCCCTGTTCTTCTCTCATCTTCCCAGCAATCCATCGAACCGGTTGGGCTCAGTGGTAAGACGCCGCGTTCGTCAACAAGTTGGCTAACGTTGCTGCCCATCTCAACGCAGAAGTCACCCTGGGATTGACAGCGTAGCGTTAGGCACAGGTTCCATTTTGGGATTTCGGGCTGTCTCTTTACCATGAAGGTGGAGCAGGACATTAAGCTGGTTCAAACAAACCACCAGCAGTTAGGGAGGGAGACCGGTGGTCTGTATGGTGGCCACGAGAGACACGTGGCTGCACGAATAGCCACAGTGTGAGACGTACGTGGCTGTATGAATGGCCAAAATGAGAGATATGTGGCTGTATGAATGGCCACAATGAGAGATATGTGGCTCTACGAATAACCACAATGAGAGATATGTGTCTGTATGAATGGCCATAATGAGAGATATGTGTCTGTATGAATGGCCACAATGAGAGATATGTGGCTCTACGAATAACCACAATGAGAGATATGTGTCTGTATGAATGGCCATAATGAGAGATATGTGTCTGTATGAATTGCCACAATGAGAGATATGTGGCTCTACGAATAACCACAATGAGAGATATGTGTCTGTATGAATGGCCATAAAGAGAGATATGTGTCTGTATGAATGGCCACAATGAGAGATATGTGGCTCTGCGAATAACCACAATGACAGATATGTGTCTGTATGAATGGCCATAATGAGAGATATGTGGCTGTATGGATGGCCATAATGAGAGATATGTGGCTCTACGAATAACCACAATGAGAGATATGTGTCTGTATGAATGGCCATAAAGAGAGATATGTGGCTGTATGAATGCCACAATGAGAGATATGTGGCTGCATGAATGGCTATAATGAGATATGTGGTTGTATGAATGGCCACAATGAGAGATATGTCTGTATGAATGGCCATAATGAGAGATATGTGGCTGTATGAATGGCCATAATGAGAGATATGTGGCTGTATGA
>OY757546.1:22184573-22195806 GCA_963584105.1 Alviniconcha strummeri | reverse complement strand
AACACCTAAGAGAGATAACATATGAAGCGTAATTTAAACACTGAATGACTGACTGGAAGCCTCAATTCGCTGGGCAATGAGTTCCAGAGAAAAGGACCAGAATAAACCAGGCTGGACTTGATGTGTGTGTCTGTGCTCTAATTTTTTTATATGAATATATATATATTTTAATGCTCATTATGTACTTGTTTCTTGGTTTACTGGTGTCCATTTCAACATAAATTGTATGAATGTACATGTACTCAACATACTCACTGTATCCTTAGTTAATAGTAGTTTCCCTCATGGGCGAGGGCTGGATGTAAAAAGACCTCGAGTCTTCTCCACTACCCTCGTAAAATAAAGTTTATTCATTCATTCATTCATTCATTCATTCATTCTCTCTCTCTCTCTCTCTCTCTCTCTCTCTCTCTCTCTCTCTCTCTCTCTCTCTCTCTCTCTCTCTCTCTCTCTCTCTCTCTCTCTCTCTCTCTCTCTCTCTCTCTACGTGGTAGGGAGTGAGAGGGGACTGCAGTTCTGTCAGAGACGACGCCTGCTGTAGTAGATTGTTGGGGGAGGGGGGGGGGGTGAAGTTCTGTCAGAGACAACGCCTGCAGAAGGTGGATTGTGGAGGGGGGAGGGGGCAGTTCTGTCAGGGACAACGCCTGCAGATGGTGGATTGTGGTGGGGGGGGAGTGCAGTTCTGTCAGAGACAACGCCTGCAGATGGTGGATTGTGGGGGGGGGGGGGTGAAGTTCTGTCAGAGACAACGCCTGCAGAAGGTGGATTGTGGAGGGGGGAGGGGGCAGTTCTGTCAGGGACAACGCCTGCAGATGGTGGATTGTGGAGGGGGGAGGGGGCAGTTCTGTCAGGGACAACGCCTGCAGATGGTGGATTGTGGAGGGGGGGGGGAGGGCAGTTCTGTCAGGGACAACGCCTGCAGATGGTGGATTGTGGTGGGGGGGGGGGTGCAGTTCTGTCAGGGACAACGCCTGCAGATGGTGGATTGTGGTGGGGGGGGAGTGCAGTTCTGTCAGAGACAACGCCTGCAGATGGTGGATTGTGGTGGGGGGGGGGTGCAGTTCTGTCAGGGACAACGCCTGCAGATGGTGGATTGTGGTGGGGGGGGGGGGAGTGCAGTTCTGTCAGAGACAATGCCTGCAGATGGTGGATTGTGGGGGGGGGGGGGTGCAGTTCTGTCAGAGACAACGCCTGCAGATGGTGGATTGTGTGTGTGTGTGTGGGGGGGGGTGCAGTTCTGTCAGAGACAACGCCTGCAGAGGGTGGATTGTGGGAGAGGGTGGTGCAGTTCTCTCGCTCTACGCTGTCATCCCCAAAAAGATTTTACATTAAGATGCGCAACGGTGTAAGTGATTTTAATGTTGCATTAATTCTGTAGGGATAGGGTCACAATCAGACAGTGCCCATGAAGTACAGCTTTGATGTGTCCAACGACAGTCGTGATGCGTCATGCAGCCCACCCCATGCAAATGAGAGCCTCGCCTTCCTCCCCATCACCCGCGGCTCGTTACCTTGTTGCGCTGTTTGAACAATCGCATTAAAAACCCGTGAAGATGCGCAGGCTCCAACTTTAACCAGATTGAACGCTTCTGCCACGTTAGACCAGTTTGGGCTCTCTTTTTTTCTCTTTTTTTTTCCTGTTTTTTTCCCCCTTCTTCTTTAGGTTGGGGTTGGAGGGGGAGGCCCGCATTTGTGCATAATTATGATCAAAGTTATGTGCTGGGATCTGGGGGTGCGTGTCTTACGTACGTCCAGTGTCTTTTCTAGCTGGGCCTGTTTCATTGCCAGTTTACCTGCTGTTTCACTTCTTCCCTTTATTCCCCCAGTTTATCTGCTGTTTCACTCCTTCCCTTTATTCCCCCAGTTTATCTGCTGTGTCACTTCTTCCTTTTATTCTCCCAGTTTGTCTGCTGTGTCACCCCTTCTTCCCTTTATTCCCCCAGTTTATCTGCTGTGTCACTTCTTCCTTTTATTCTCCCAGTTTATCTGCTGTGTCACCCCTTCTTCCCTTTATTCTCCCAGTTTGTCTGCTGTGTCACCCCTTCTTCCCTTTATTCCCCCAGTTTATCTGCTGTGTCACTTCTTCCCTTTATTCTCCCAGTTTGTCTGCTGTGTCACCCCTTCTTCCCTTTATTCCCCCAGTTTATCTGCTGTGTCACTTCTTCCTTTTATTCTCCCAGTTTGTCTGCTGTGTCACCCCTTCTTCCCTTTATTCCCCCAGTTTATCTGCTGTGTCACCCCTTCTTCCCTTTATTCTCCCAGTTTGTCTGCTGTGTCACCCCTTCTTCCCTTTATTCCCCCAGTTTATCTGCTGTGTCACCCCTTCTTCCCTTTATTCTCCCAGTTTGTCTGCTGTGTCACCCCTTCTTCCCTTTATTCCCCCAGTTTATCTGCTGTGTCACCCCTTCTTCCCTTTATTCTCCCAGTTTGTCTGCTGTGTCACCCCTTCTTCCCTTTATTCCCCCAGTTTATCTGCTGTGTGACCCCATTCTTCCCTTTATTCCCTCAGTTTATCTTCTGTGTCACCCCTTTTTGTTCTGTGTCACCCCTTTTTGCCTTTATTCCCCAAGTTTATCTTCTGTGTCACCCCTTTTTGTTCTGTGTCACCCCTTTTTGCCTTTATTCCCCCAGTTTATCTTCTGTGTCACCCCTTTTTGTTCTGTGTCACCCCTTTTTGCCTTTATTCCCCAAGTTTATCTTCTGTGTCACCCCTTTTTGTTCTGTGTCACCCCTTTTTGCCTTTATTCCCCAAGTTTATCTTCTGTGTCACCCCTTTTTGTTCTGTGTCACCCCTTTTTGCCTTTATTCCGCAAGTTTATCTTCTGTGTCACCCCTTTTTGTTCTGTGTCACCCCTTTTTGCCTTTATTCCCCAAGTTTATCTTCTGTGTCACCCCTTTTTGTTCTGTGTCACCCCTTTTTGCCTTTATTCCGCAAGTTTATCTTCTGTGTCACCCCTTTTTGTTCTGTGTCACCCCTTTTTGCCTTTATTCCCCCAGTTTATCTGCTGTGTCACTCCGCCCTTTATTCCCCCAGTTTATCTGCTGTTTCACTCAGATGTCTTCCCCCAGTTTATCAGCTGGTCCTCTGTGTGAAGCACATTGATTTTGTCTCATATGTTACTCCTGTATGATCTTGGTTCGTTCAATACAACACCAATGGGCCGACTATTAGGTAGGGGCCGTATTTAATACCCATTGAATATGTAACTCTAATAATACAGCAACTAGAGGCATTATATCGAGCGTTCTATATATAGAGACAGAACACAGAAAACTTTATTGTGCCCGTGAAACAAATTTGTCTTTAGACAGGAAATTAGAAACAGTAATTACATCACATCAGTAATATATAATAATAAAACCTTTTCGATACGCCCCCTCACTAGCCCTCCCCGTCCCCTCTCATACTCCCCCCCTCTCTCTCTCTCTCTCTCTCTCTCTTTCTCTCTCTCTCTCTCTCTCACACACACACACACATACACACACACACACACACACACACACACACACACACACACACACACACACACACACACTTATGGTGCATTTTTCACACTTACGATATGTTGCATATGTGCTGCATTTTTCATACTTAGAGAGTATGTAATCTGCTCGCACAGATGACTGAACTGGTTACCTTAACCTGTGTTTCAGATAGCAGAACGCATCCCTAAGATTTGAGTCCAGTAGTGGCCTGTCTATCGCTTCAGCAACTCGTGAGCCTAGCAGGTGGCCACCTATTCCATCGTCAACAAGTCAACCAGTCAGTAACCTGCCTATCCATCCGCCAACAGGTGAACTCAGCAGGCATCCATCCGTCAACAAGTGAACTCAGTAGTGACCTGCCTATCCATCCACCAACAGGTGAACTCAGCAGGCATCCATCCGCCAACAAGTGAACTCAGCAGTGACCTGCCTATCCATCCACCAACTGGTGAACTCAGTAGGCATCCATCCGCCAACAAGTGAACTCAGCAGTGACCTGCTTATCCATCCACCAACAGGCGAACTCAGCAGGCATCCATCCGCCAACAAGTGAACTCAGCAGTGACTTGCCTATCTTTCCGCCAGCAAGTGAACTCAACAGTGACCTACCTATCCTTCCGCCAGCAGGTGAACTAAGCAGTGACCTGCGGGTAACGGTAACATACCACAGCGATGGATTCCTCAGAGCCAGATGTGTTCGTCGACCACAAGGAGAGCGTCATCATCGTGCCCAGGCCTCGCCAGATGAGTGCCTCCAAGGTGGAGATCATTCCAGCTGAGGAAACAGAGAGCGCGCAGATCGCCAATGCAGAAACAAGGGTCACAACACAGACAGCCTCCCATGTGTCTACAGTAACAACTCAGGAGACGCTGTCCACAACCAGAGAGTTGTCGTCAGCATCATCAGTAACAACCACAACGAAGGTGGAAAAATACGCCACGACCATTTACACCCAAAGACTCAGCGGAAGGTCATCAAGATCATCAGACAGCGGCAGCGACATTTCATCACCAACAGAGGAAGGTTCGGACCCTACCAACGCTCTGGTCTTTGGACACAGGGACCCAGAAGACGCACACTCACCCACAGTGTTTGGATCCGGAAACCCAGAAAACCCACACTCACCCACCGAGGTCTGCAGTGTCCAGTTCAACGTGGCAGCGGGAGTCAGCTCCAACACCACCACTGCCTTCTCCAAGCTGTTCACCAAAACTGTGGACACCACCACGGAGGTCGGAAACAAGGAGCGCCACCTGTCAGAGTGCAGCATCTCTGTGGGTGAAGCTCCCGCCATGCCTCAAAGCCAAGAGACCGGGGCTGAGGAAGTTTGTGAAGAACCCTTCACGTTAGAGAAAAATGCTGATGATCAGGAGAGTTCAACCGAGCAGATGACCGATGGAGGCCTAGTCTTCGCAGAAGATGCAGCCCCCAGGGGCAAACCCGAGGAAGAGAAAGAAGTATCAGAGTATTGCCCTGGTTTGGCCATAAGAACTCTCACTCTGGAAGACCTACAAGAGAAGAAGATCTCCCCGGAACGAGAGCTTTCATCCACCAACAGTTCTACGTGGCAGGCAACGGACATGTCCACGACATCGCTCTTCGCGAAGGCTTCATCCACCACCACAGCACAGTCAGGATTCTTCTCCTCCTACGCTGGTCAGTTCGGAGACAGCCTGTCCCTCCCTTCAGGCGAGGCAGGCCCGTCATCCTCCGAATTCAGCACATCCCAGATGCTGATATCCCAGTCTTCCACCACCACTACGTCTTCAGCCACGTCCAGCAGCCTGACGTCCAGCGGTCAGGCCCTGATGCAGTGCACTGAGGACTCTGCTGCCGCCCACAGAAAGCCTCTCTTCAACCCCATCGAAGTGGAGCGCAAGTTCAGCATTGCGGAGGACACCGAGGAACGCCTGAGGTCGCTGGGAGCCCGCCTGCACAAGGAGAAGACTTTCACCGATATTTACTTCGACAACGACGACTACGACCTCATCCTCACCGACTGCTGGCTCCGACGCCGCAACGACTCCTGGGAAGCCAAGATCCCGTTCCAGTCACAGACCGCCAACGCTCTCTTCGCCCCGGCCTCCCAGTACCGGGAGGTGACCGACGAGAAGGAGATCTCCGCCTGGCTGGTGCAGCGGCTGGGTCTGGAGTCGTGGATGCGCGGGGACCCCATCGACCTGCTGGTGCAGGCGGCAGGGCTGCGGGAGTTCGCGCGCTTCACTACCACACGGCGCTCCTTCGCGCTGCCCTCGAGCCGCGTGGACCTCGACCTCACCAACCACGGCTTCCGCGTGGGCGAGATCGAGGTCATGGCCGCCTCCCCGGAGGAGGTGCCCCAGGCCTTGCAGACCATCAGCGAAGTGGCCGGGCAGCTAGGTGAGGACCGTCTCTGCCTCTGTCTGTCTGTCTCTGTCTCTGTCTCTCTGTCTCTGTCAATCTGTGTCTGTCTGTCTGTCTGTCTGTCTGTCTGTCTGTCTGTCTGTCTGTCTGTCTGTCTGTCTCTCTCTCTCTCTCTCTCTCTCTCTCTCTCTCTCTCTCTCTCTCTCTCTCTCTCTCTCTCTCTCTCTCTCTCTCTCTCTCTCTACGCTCTTAACGTCAGTGTTTATCTCAAGATACACGTTTAGCTTTGATCTCAGAATAGATGTTTTGACCTTCTGGTTCAGGCACTGAAAGTTGTTAAGAAAGTATTGCCTGCTTGGTCAGGTTGTCAGAATTAGTTGGTTTTTTTGTTTTGTTTTTTTTTTTTTCTTTTTTTTTTTCTCTCTCTCTCTCTCTCTCTCTCTCTCTCTCTCTCTCTCTCTCTCTCTCTCTCTCTCTCTCTCTCTCTCTCTCTCTCTCTCTCTCTCTCTCTCTCTCTCTCTTCTTTTCTTCTGTTTCGTGTGGATTACTGTCCATCTTTTCGAGGATTTGTGTTTTGTTCCTTTACCTTAAGGCCCAGGCTTGTGAAGGTGAAGGTAAGTAACAAGAACATAACCAAACATACAAACAAGCGAGTGATTACATCAAAATAGTATTGTAAGATTTATAACTAAAGAAATGATTTCGTCCGCTGATTTCGGTCAGGATCACCAGCGTGGCTATAGTTTCTATACCCGTTTATAGTGACGTTCACAGGGCAGGAAGAGAGAAATAAAACAAGTATTTACTGCTGTTGTTTTGTTTTGTTTTATTTTGGTCGTTGCACGTGCACCCTTTAGCAGACACCAAAGAAGGCTTGTGTGATTGACGACAAGAAATCCACCTCATTAAGCGAGCGTTTCTGTCTTTTAGCTGTTAGAGAGTGGCCAGATTCGGATGATAAACACGTGTGCATGTAAGAATGTCTTTGCTTGAGGAGTATTAGTGACTGTGATTATTTTCCATCGTAATGGGGGCAGTGTAATTTGGTCCTTTAATCATATAAGCCAGATACCTTGGCATTTCATTTCGCACCTGATCTAGACGGGTTATTATCTCCCGAAGACATTTCATATCCCACGGAACATCGCGAGGCAGACGAAAAATTTAATTTACAGCTCATTTTCTTTAAACAAAGTGGACATTTATGTGTCTAACGTTTCTGCCGAAAGACTAACTCACAAAATCGATCACAGACTGAGTACACCAATCACTCTTACGTTTTGTTATTTCACGCACAGGTCGGGTTCAGCAGACTTTCTAAACTTTAAATGACTATCAGACCAGGACGACTTCCTGTATTGGCGACGTTGTCCAGATGTCAGATTGCTGCAGACAATTGTGTTTCGTTTCAGTGGAATTGGGTATAGTTTCTTTTGCAATAAGAATATTATGAAGTTACCTTTATGCTAAAACAGGATACCTACCGTCTTTGAAAGTTTGGAGGGGAGTGATCTGCCATTTCTGTTCAAGGACTTGGAAATTTGTGATAAAAATAAATAAATAAAAAAATAAATAAATAAAACTGACTTGGGTTTTGAAAGTTTGCGAACGTGGACTTTTCCTGTAACTGACAAGCCAGTGATTTCATTTCATTTCACTAGGAATTAAGACTAGCTGGATAGTTTCATTCTTGGACTTTTTGTTATTCAAATTGTAATCATGGAACGGCAATACTTCAGCACTTTATTATTAACATTATAATCATGGAAAATATTTGAATGCCAATACTTCAGTTTGCAAACTACAAAAAACGTGGTCTGGTTTGATATTCGTGTGCACAAATTTTGTACAGCTACTTCCAGTACCGATAAGTTTTGGTTCACTGAGCCTGGCAATACGACGGACGTCTATGGGAAAAGCGGCTCTGTCCCATGAGGAAAATCACGCTGGATATATTAAAAGTGTAGATCAAGGATTTTGGTGAGCTGCTTCTCTGTTTGACAGCGACTGGCTCAAGCTATACCTTCCCAGTGCTGTTCACACACACACACAAACACGGACGCACGCACGCACGCACATACACGTGTACGCACACGTACATAAACACGCACGCGAGCGCGCGCACGCCCAAATACACACACGCACGCACACACATACACAAACACACGCACACACATACACACACACACACGTACGCACGCACGCACACACACGCACGCACGCACGCACGCAAGCACGCACGCACACACACACACACACACACACACACACACGCACGCACGCACGCACGCACGCACGCACGCACGCACGCACGCACGCACCCGATGATGTTGGTGGCAAGTTTCAAAAACACGACGCAAACAGAGCATAATGAGAGAGGAAAAACAACTCAACTTTTTTTCTCTCTCTCTCTCTCTCTCTCTCCTCTCTCTCTCTCTCTCTCTCTCTCTCTCTCTCTCTCTCTCTCTCTCCGTAAAAAAATGAAAAACAAATCTGGACAAATAATCGAAGAATCATTTCAAGCTTTCCATTTTTCCTGGTTGAAGAGTGAATTGCCCATACGTTTCGTGTCTCGTTAGAGCATCCAGACCTTTTTTGTAACCTCTGGTGGGCGAAGAAAAAAAATCAATCATTTTGTAGTGAGGTTTGAGTGAGGAGGATATTGTTGGCTGGCTAAATGAGGTTGCGAAGCGGGGAGTGTTTTGCCTTTATTAGCACCACTGTCGTTATTTTAGCCGGAAGATGCATCGCTTTTGTGTTTTATGCAACAAGTGGACGGGCCGCCAACCGCGCGCATCACTATGCAAATTTCATCAGCGATGTATAATGGATAGACGTAATGCGATTGATGAAGATTACAGGAGGCGGGCCGGCTGCTGAAAGAGGCTTCATTGGGTCCTACAGGCCGCGATATGGAAATGCTGTGCAAAATTAAGCACTTGTTTGATACGGCGGACACTGCCAGGGAGCATACAAATGAAACATCAGCCGTTTCCGCCAAGACACTAGATGAGAAAATACCACAATCCATCATAATTACTCAGGCAATTCAAACAAGATTGTGAGCAAAATGTGTATTACGGCCGGCGTTTTATTGGAGTTGATTTGATTATGCAGATGAGGCGGAGAATTACCGAAGAGGATATAAGTTGGAGCTGGCACGGGCTCTGCCCTCGATATGAAATAATGGGGACAGGAAGTTGGCCCTGGAGTGGTGGGCGAGAGGTATTGCACACAAAAGGTCTGGGGAAACCGAGTTTGAGGCCATCTCGTTTCGACCATCCTGGTCCTTTCATCTTTATTTCCTTCAGATCCTCTCCCTGCCTTTAACGGCGTTAATTTTAGCTAACACAGTGGGCCATGTGGGCCCGCTGAATCAAATAGGTCACCCTGCTGATAGTTATAAGCGATATGAACAGGTTCTTGTCGTGAGTGCCAACGGAATATTGATAGGTACCAAAACATTGTTATTGTGCAGTGATAGATATATTGTTTTTGTTTTTAACGTTTAACAGTGAATTAGACCACGGACCACGCACGCCTTCTACCTGTAATACAGACAAGCAGTCTTTCAACCGTTAGAGGAAACCAAGCAGTCTCTCAGCTGTTAGATCAAACCAAGCTGTCTCTCAACCGTTAGAGCAAACTGGTCAGTCTATCAGTCAACCGTTAGAGCAAACCGGTCAGTCTATCAGTCAACCGTTAGAGCAAACCAGTCAGTCTCCCAACCGTTAGTGCAGATCAAGCACGTCACTATACCTGAAACTGAAAACCCATCTCTTCTCCTCTGCATACTGATCTGTCGTTTTACCAATCCATCACCAGTAATGTATGTATTTGTAGTGTGTGTTGGGGGGGGGGGGGGGGGGGCTTTGTGTGTGTGTGATGGGCTCTTACGAGATGGGGCGCCATAAATAATCTCTGTCAACCTGCCTCGCAGACCAAGCACATATCTCAACCGCTAATGCAGACGAGGCAAATCTCAGTTCCACAGACCATCGATACCGTCGTCGTTTTACAGAGGTCAGAAACTGAGAAAGTCTCTGAGGTTTTCTTGATGCCGAAGAATGCCTGGTGACAATAAAGCTGTGTCAACCTAAGAAGTAATGAATGCGAACAAAGCAACGACTAGAGATTTCTTGGGTCTAAAATCCATCAAATCCTTCAAATGCGACGAGAGTTCCTGAACTGTGCAGAGGTTCAAAGCGTCTCAGAACCAGTTGCTGGAGGCCAAGATTGTAAGCTGAACACTTTAGGGGTGGGACACCCAGTACATGCAGTTGTACGTTGACAGATGCATTTGACAGGGTGAGAGAGATGCGTGTGTAACTGTTTCTATTACCCTACCACATGAGAAGCCACACGCCGTCTTCGGAGGATTTAACTCCCGTCTTTGGAGGGTATGGATACTGTTATGCAAGGAGATTATCACGGCTGAAGGTAGTGCCCCACATTCTTCTGCAGCGCGTAAGAACATTTTAGTGTAGCTTTGGTGTTTCCCAAGGCTCGCTGTAGCTATTGAAATGACATCACGGACTTCACGGCGTCAAGCAAGTCCAAGAAGAAGTGAGTACTGCGGGTATCCTTCATTAGCGCTATGTGTGGCTGTTGGAAAGACTGAGCATCCCCAGTGAGTACTGCAGGAGTTCCGTCCATCTGCTTGGCGTGTGGATATTGATGGTTTGCTCCTGGCGACGAAAGACACAGAACTGAAGAAAGAGCAGCATGAATCTGAGCAGGAGAAGCTGCCGAACAATTAGTATTGAAGGAATAGGATGGCACAGACGGCACAAACTCAACGAAGAAATTGAGATTCCTCCATCCTCCCGTACCCTCCTCCTCTACCTCACCCCCCCCCCCCCCCCCCTCGCCCCCTCGCCCCTCGCTCTCTCTCTCTCTCTCTCTCCTCTCTCTCTCTCTCTCTCTCTCTCTCTCTCTCTCTCTCTCTCTTCCCTCCCTCCTTCCCTCCCTCCTTCCCTCCCTCCACCCCCCATCCGAGTAGGCGAGCATTACATCGGTGGCCTCTGCCCCCAATGTTGAGGGTGTAGAAGATTGCGTGGTGCATATGGTGTATTGATGGCGGCCTGTTTTGACAGGTTCTGTAATGGGGGGCGGTCACCCAGTAATTAGGACCAGGGGCAGTAAAAGACGTTTGCGTGATGCGCCATGGAAAGGAGGCACAAGTGTGTGTGTGTGGGGGGGGGGGGGGGGGGGGGGGGGGGGGGGGGGGCATGGCTGCCAAGTAGTGATGTTATATTTTGCACCTTATAATTAAGGGCTGGCTGTCTCTCCTGCCTGCTTCTTTCCATCTCTGTTCTCTATTCCAGAATGAGAAAGATATTCACTCCACCCCCGTCCCCCTCCTTTCCATGTTCTCATTCCACTGTGTTTGTGAAACTTCTG
>OY757546.1:22166332-22178832 GCA_963584105.1 Alviniconcha strummeri | reverse complement strand
AGTGCAGCTGTGTCAGTCAGTTCTTGGTGAACGTGTCAGTACAGCTGTGTCAGTCAGTTAGTTCTTGGTGATCGTGTCAGTGCAGCTGTGTCAGTCAGTTCTTGGTGATCGTGTCAGTGCAGGTAACATCTGCAGCAGGGAGAGAGTTGGCTGACACCGCCCATGGAGAGCTGATCACTTAATTCCTCATCAGAACTGCTCCCTACCAGCAACAATAATCCCACCAGTGAAGGCTATCACAGTTATGTCAGCTCCATTCCCGGGCAATAAGAGGCCATCTGCTTCACCACAATCCACCGCTTTCAACACGATGCACGGTCTTTCCTCCGTCAAGACAAAGACAACAGACGGGTCGGCAGACTCAACTTCTGTGTCACTAGCCGGCGAAAGATCGACACCAGAACCTAAAACCGCCAAGCAGACGATTGGAAAGGAAACTGGCCGTGGATGGCAGACGCAGTCGACAAAGCGCTAAACCCACGCAAACATGATCATTTTAATGAAGACTGAAAACTCTGAGCCCTAGCATACAGATAGACATATATATATATAATGACACCAGCTGCTTTCTCAGCGCTGGGGGAAAGGGATTATGATCCTCCGACAGTGCTTCTCAGTCTGTAGGGATAAAAGGTGTGCGGCCCGAGAGAAGCACAATGCGCCAGGCGGAGCGGGGAGCCGGGTTGACTTGATCTGTGGCTGAGTTAATGAGAGAAGTTAATAAGCCGACATGGTAACACCTGGGCAGCTGGGCATAAACAATCACTCATCGTTCTGACTGGCTGAACAGCGTCACCCCCCTCCCCCCACCCTCCAACTCTCTCTTTTTCTTCCACACCCATCCTCGCTGCTTTAAACTGCGCAACCTCCTTTCAACAACAGAAAATGGCTTGGTCGCTTATGTAGCAAGCTAGCTTAATTGCCTGCCTTAAAAAAAAGAAAAGGGGGGGAAAAGGTCTGTTACATTTACAATCAGTTATCCAAGCAGCATCTATCGACAGCACGTCACAGGACCCAGTGAATTCAAATCTGCAATTCTAAAGCATGCGGCATCTGGCTAAAATGGGTCAAAATGAGCAGCTATCATACGACCGAGTGAAGTCAGAGGTGACCTGCAGTTCTGAAGCATGCATCTTTCGGTGGCTAAATCACTAGTAAGTAAGTAAACATGGTGCTTAGCGTCCAAGCCATTTTCTGTTGTTGAAAGGAGGTTGCGCAGTTTAAAGCAGCGAGGATGGGTGTGGAAGAAAAACGAGAGAGAGTTGGAGGGTGGGGGGAGGGGGGTGACGCTGTTCAGCCAGTTTAATCACTTCGTCTGCTTCCGTATATGTAATGACGCCAGCTGCTGGGGGAATTTTTTTATGATCCTCCGACAGTGTCTGCACCGACTTCGAGCGCACCCTTCCTCACGTCTCTGCCATAGGTGGTTAAGCCGCAGCCTCCAAAACTAACACGTAACTGTCCGCTTTCTGTCGGTGCACAAGAAACAAAAGAGCTAGGATTGGCTATGACGTAACCAACCGTGGCAGAGACTGAAGCGACGGAGGGTGGGCGGCGTGGCGCTGGTTGGAGTATGCCTGATCGTTTGTAAGCTTCCCCTCTTGGTGGTTTAACACGTCAGCCGGTTTGGCCTAGCGGTAAGGCGTTAGGCTGGTAAGCGGAAGGACCTCGGTTCGATACCGCGTCGGCTCTCCTTTCTCTTCAAAAGTTGTGGTTTGTGGACACTGTCTTGTGACTTTGTCCATCACTTCCTACTGAAACATTAAAATGGCTCTCATCTCTGCCCATCTTAATGCAGGAATCATTCTGGTGGTGACAGTGTAGCGATAGGTATCTAATCTCCCTCTTCCCCAACCTCCATACCCCCTCCCCCCTTCTCCCTGTCCCTAATGAGCCTCGTGGTTTGTGTGGACGTTATAAGCACCATGTTTACTGGTTTAACACGCTGTCCCAGAAGAGAGCCCGCTCAACACCGACACTGACGTTGTTGTTCCCACTGTCATGAGAGGCTGGTTTCGTCGTCACTTGTTCCGCTTGGTGAGTAGACGCTGTCGGTTGGTTCTAGTTGATAGGTTGGTTTGTCGGTCGGTCGTTTGGTTGGTGGGTCGGTTGGTTGGTTGTTTGGCCGACCGGTCGGTTGCTTGGTTGGCTGGTGATAAGAAACGCGACAAGGCGGGCGGCGGCCCGTCCCTAATAGGCCTTATCGCAACCTTGGACGTTAAGCAGCAAAACCTCAGGCGGCGGTTGAGCACGACCATCACCCATGAAGACAGTGCAGCCGGCCTCAACCTCCTGCTCGACAATGGATGTGGAAGCAGACAGCCATGCCCTCCGCTGGATTGCCTCAAGAGGTGACAGTCAGACCATGCATGCCCTGGGGGCGGGGATAGCTCAGTGGTTAGAGCGCCGGACTCGTGACTGAAAGGTCGCGGGTTCGAATCCCTGCTGGAACGGCGGGAGAATTTTCTTCTCCAGGGTCGACTTTCTGTGCTGACTCTTATTTCGGTATCCGTTCCACCCCCGTGTTACCACAGTAGCACGTAAAAAATCCCGGTCATTCTGCCAAAAGTGCAGGTGGCAGGTTACAGCTAAACACGCATACACCTTACGTATGTGGATTTTATTGAACCGTGCTTCGGCATTGGTCACAACTTGTCCCTAATATGTCAAGTGACATCTGAGGACATTAAGCATCAACTCATCATCATCATGCATGCCCCTCATACTCATAGTCCAGGAGCTGTGTGAGAGTCGAGGTGGCCGTCCTGGGCTGTCCGTCCTAACGAGCCTTCTGGCTTCCGTGGACGTAAAGCTATACTGAACCACGCTTCGGCATTGGTCTCAGCTTGTCCCTAATATGTCAACCGACATCCGAGGATATTAAGCAACACAACCGAACCATGCATGCCTGGGCTCTCCGGTCCCTAATCAGCCTTATGGTTTCTGTGGACGTCAAGCGCCATATTTATCTACATACATGCCGTTATCCTCACAGGTTCAGTGAGTCTGCTTACAAAAAGCGAAGAAAGAAATGGGAAGCCCAGACTGGAATGTGTCAATGGTCAACATCCACCGTCGAAAACTCCTGTGGATCTACTGCCCTGGACATGCCGGAGTGAAGGGAAATGACCGAGCAGATAGACAGGGGGGAAAGCAACCATTACAAGTGACTTGCTTCTCAGAAGATCCGAAGTGTTGAGAAGCTTGAGACATTATCTGCGGGCACAAAGCCAAAGACACCACATTATCGATCGCCTGGAGGAGAGAGGCGTGGTCGGAAAGAGGAAGCGCTAGACGATCTTCCTTGAAAAGACGAGAGAGGGTCATCGTCAGTTGCCAATGGAACTGTTTCAAAAGCAACGTTGGGGAAACAGCTGAGAGACGGGGTGGAGCGCATATGAGATTTTCCGAGCGCATAGATACCATCTCAGTTTAACTGAGCTGAACTTAAATACTGTGTAGCTACCTGCAGACTAGCTTCTTGTATCAACGCAACCACTCTCCCTGCTGACAAATACAAAGTTTTCACTTCTTCCGTTGTGCAGTTCGTATTTTAATGTCTAAAATATTCTGTCGCAGTTCTGACGAAATAATGCTTTAACCAACTCAGCCGGTATTATTACGTGTATTAATGTTACCTTGTGTTTAGTCGTATAGGTGAGCACATTTCCATATGTCAGCACATTTCCATATGTGAGCACATTTCCCTAGATCTGTTCTATTTTGTCAAACCTTACCAGCAGTAGTTCACTCATTCCTCCAACTCAGCCGGTTCAATCGATTTTCCGGCTTGTTGGCTTGCTTGGTGTCTCCACAAACTTTCCAAAACCTCGCGTAAGCGGAGACTGGTTGATTAACAGAGACTGTAACACGCAATGCACAAGGAACATAACAGTCTAACTATCTGCACCTGACAAACAAGCTGACCGCTTTCGTCCAAGCATCCTCATCACCATTATCTCCAGTACCCGGAAACTTGCCCCCCTCCCCCCCACTCTATCGCCACTCCCGCCCCACTCTACCGCCACCCCAACCCCCTCCTCCTCCCCTCCAACCCGGTGATCTGTTTCAATCTGGATAAATAACAAAAAACGTTTGAACGTTTATTCACCAGGCTACTCGGACAACCAGGAAACACTGCAGTGAAAGCAGCTGGAAGTCATTTCCAATTCACGTTTTCTGACTCCAGCGTCCCGAGTCTGAGCCCAGCTCCGCCGCTTCCGTAACCAGCCCGCAAATGTTAGTTAAGCCACAAACATTTACATCAACACTGTCACACAGCACCGCGCAATAAACCCGCCGTCTACACGCTCCTCCTCATCTCCCAGTTGTCATAGTGACGCTTAATGAGCCAACCCGTTCGTTTGTGACAGCGGTAAAATTAATACTCTCTCTGTCTCTCTGTCTCTGCCTCTGCCCCCCTCCCCCTCTCTCTCTCTCTCTCTCTCTCTCTCTCTCTCTCTCTCTCTCTCTCTCTCTCTCTCTCTCTCTCTCTCTCGTGCGTAAACCTTTATCCTTGCGTAATTAAAGTTCAATCAATCAATCAATCTCTCTGTCTCTGTCTCTCTGTGTCTCTGTCTGTCTGTCTGTCTGTCTGTCTGTCTGTCTGTCTGTCTGTCTGTCTGTCTGTCTGTCTGTCTGTCTGTCTGTCTGTCTCTCTCTCTCTCTCTCTCTCTCTCTCTCTCTCTCTCTCTCTCTCTCTCTCTCTCTCTCTCTCTCTCTCTGCCGGGGTTCGTGAATCGGGATGATGAAACACAGGATGATGAGACACCCCTCTCATTATCTCTACGTCGGATGGACAGTTTAATGAGACAAACCTCGCTAAACGATACACTTTCGTTCGGAGCGCCGAGATCGGACCGGTTCATCACAGCAACTGATATCATAGGTTATGATTTATACATGTAGTAACCGTACCAACCCGACATCACAGGTTCTGACTTGTACAGTAACCGTACCAACCCGACATCACAGGTTCTGACTTGTACAGTAACCGTACCAACCCGACATCACAGGTTCTGACTTGTACAGTAACCGTACCAACCCGACATCACAGGTTCTGACTTGTACAGTAACTATACCAACCCGATATCACAAAGATTGTTACTGATAGTACTCACGGCAAGTGGATGCATCAGGGTTTTTTTACCAATAGTAATCAAGGTGACTCAACATCACAAGGCTTTGTCACGAATAGTAATCACGGCGACTCGACATCATAAGGTTTTGTCACTAATAGTAATCACGGCGACTCGACATCATAAGGTTTTGTCACTAACAATAATCACGGTGACTCGACATCACAAGGTTTTGTTGCTAATGGTAATCAAGGTGACTCGACATCACAAGGTTTTGTCACTAATAGTAAATATGGTAAGTCTACAAGGTTTTGTCAGTAACAGTAATCACGGCAACTCGACATCACAAGGTTTTGTCACTAATAGTAATCACGGTGACTCGACATCACAAGGTTTTGTCACTAATAGTAATCACGGTGACTCGATATCACAAAGTTGTGTTGCTAATAGTAATCACGGTGACTCGATATCACAAAGTTTTGTTGCTAATAGTAATCCCGGTGACTCGACATCATAAGGTTTTGTTGCTAATAGTAATCCCGGTGACTCAATATCACAAAGCTTTGTTGCTAATAGTAATCCCGGTGACTCGACACCACAAGGTCTTGTCGCTAATAATAAATTAACCTCTACAACACGAGTTTTTGACACAAACAGTAATCCCAATAAAACAACGTCACAAGTTTTTATCATCAATGCCACCCCAGTAAAACAACATCTAAAGTTAATGTTACTAATAGTTTAGACAGCAATCCTAAATGTTTGTCATTAATAGTCATCACAACAAACCGACATCACATGGTTTTGTCACTAATAGAAATCCCAGTAAAACGACATCACAAGTTTTTATCACCAACAATAATCCCAGAAATCCCAGAAAATGACATGCAATTTAGTGGAGTCGGCTCTAACTGTTCGCCACACCTTTGCCAAAATCACTTTTGTATAGACCGACTGCTGCTGTTGTAAGTTCACAATGACGAACATACAGCTGATTACTGCCGTACAACACAGTCAAGGAACCACGAGTGGTGTTTTATTATTGCTACGTGTGTCAGGAAGTCGTTTTGGACATTGTATCTCTGTATCATTGTAAATTTGCAATTGGCAATAGTCAGCCAGTTCTGAAGCAATATTTCTTAAGGTATAACACTTAAAGAATACAGAATACAATTTTTTTTATTGTCTATGAATAACATAGAAATTTGCCTTGCGACTGTATAAAAGATACCAGTAAAATAACACACAGTATAATACATGAACATAAGAACACATAAAACTCATGCTACGAGATCACACCAGGCCAGTATATTACACTCTACCATCACATAAATATTTTCAGGTAGCAAATGTTATTATTATTATTAATAATAGCTTTTATGCAGCGCTATTCTCTGCTCTCGAGCAGACTCACTGCGCACATTGGCATGTGATTCTGGATGAGTGACTGTATCCTTTTATAGTGCGTATTATTAATATCCACAGAAGTGGTGTACTGATAGCGTTCTTTGGGTGTTGCATGGCTGGTGCCACGTGAAATGCTGCCGTTTCGGCGCCAGTTCTGTGTACACCATTCAACCATGCACCAGGTTACAGTGTCACTTCATTCAAAGCCACATAGGTAGGGTGTATGTGTGTTTAGCTGTAACCTGCCACATGCACTTTTAGCAGAATGACCGGGATCGTTTACGTGCTACTGCGGTAACACGGGGGTGGAACGGATACCGAAATAAGAGTCAGCACAGAAAGTTGACCCTGGAGAAGAAAAGCCTCCCGCCGCTCCTGCCGGGACTCGAACCCGGGACCTTTCGATCACGAGTCCGACGCTCTAACCACTGAGCTATCCCCGCCCCCGTTCATTAACGAGCGTGTGGCTGTTTTTCCATACGGTAAGAAGCATTGGTAACTGTTCATCACATGAATGGCCCCGGCTTCTCAGCAATAATTCACCCTGTTGATACAATGTGTCGAGACAGATATATATGATTTATGTACGAAAGGTAATAATGTTTGTGGTATTAATCTTTCTTGTATGTTGTCAAGTACTTCTTTATTCCATTCGAAGGAAAACGTGGGGGCCACATATAAATTACAAACAGCACTTTTGTTTACGGTTTACTGCAAATAGTGTAATTATTTTCAGCATGTTTCTTTCAACATAAATATTGTGATTAATAATTACGATAATAATAGACGTTCCTGTGACACAGAAACTGTTACAATGATATAACGTCAGACGGCCCGCACAATAACAAATCATACCACACGACCCCAAGATATCACCGCTGATTGCCCCTGTTCAATAAGCAGCCAATCAGACAAATTCAGGGGTAGGGTGGGACGGGGGTGGCCCTAAAACCGTAGCAGCCATCGCTGTCCAATTTCCTGCCGGTTTCAAGGCCTTAATAGGATCGAACACTTAGCACGGCCGCTTCACTCTTTCCACATGCTGCAGTATATCTATATATGTATATGCGGTCTTGTGTATGAGACATAAATCACATGAAATTAACTATCTGTATGGATACCGACACAAATGCATATGTGGTTGTTTTTGCTGACTTGCAAATAAGGTGTTTTTGTGCGTGCGTGTGGATAAATTTCGATTGCTGCAACTTGCTGACACATGTTGTTATGATAATTAACAAGATCAGTCTAATATAACTTATGTGAAAACACTTTCAAGAAAAAGAAAAAAGAAGAAGAAGAAGGAAACACGTGCTACCAGTGACCAGCTGCAGAGTTTTACCTGTCACTATTCAGCGAAGCCTCACAGAAACAGTTCAGCTTTGCTCGCACATTACCTTCTGGTTTTCGTGACTGAAGTGGTCAGGACTGCATGATCTATATTTCAAGCGTGTCGACTAGAGACTTCAATATCACGGGCGCGTGGTTCCCAATGCTAATGATGATGACCTTAATAATGATCAAGATGAAGAACTGGATGACCAGATAAAGTGATGATGATAATGATGATGATGTCCATGTGTACAGCGCCTGTTTTGTTGTTGTTGATGCTGTCTGTGTGTTTGTTTGTTTTGTTTAATTTTGGTTTTAATCGAATGGTGCTCCGTTTAATTGTGAGAATTTAAACTCACAGAACTGAGGAAAAAGTGGGGAACAGATCTGTACATCGTGCAAAGTAAATCAGATGAAAACGACTAAACAATCAAACAAACACGCCATTAACTTACATTTACAATGCTGACACATCAATATTCATCTGCCTACTCGTGAGTAACTGTATATCCCCAACAACTGCTGTGTCAGGCTGAGTGATCGAGTGTCCTTTTTCCCAGTGTACATAATGCACTCATCGCCCGAAACCGAGTCCACCCAAACGGCAGCTCTACCAACTGAGCCAGCGCGAAAGCGACACGAGAGGTCAGAGTTCAGGACAGTGGGCGCGACAGGGCGAGGAGATAAGGAGCGGGGGGGTTGGGAGAGAGAGAGGCGTGGTGGGGAGGTGTGGGCGGGGGGCGGTAGCAGACAGGGATTTCGCTCTAAAAACTTACTTCAAACCGCTCAGCGCGCACCTGCAGTACTCACTCGGCCAGTCCTCTGGTGCTGCCGCTGCCGTCGTCGTTGACTGCTGCTTGTCTGTGGTGGAGGGGAGACTACACACACCTCCGCCACAGTCTGCACAACGCACGCAGCAGCAGCAGCTTTGGGGCAGTGTGCAGCACCAGGACGTAGCGGCGGAACACTGGCGCAGTCTGCGTCAAGTGAAAGGGATGAGCGATGTGGTCAACAACAGAAGCCGTCTCAACTGGATGCCAATTGGTCTAAAAGCAACAAGGCTTTTGAAAACGAAATCCTTCATCTGACATTTTTAATTTTTTTACATTTTATTTTATTTTTTTAAATCGTGATGAATGATTCTACACTGTGAGCAGAGCCTGTTGCCGATGTGGACGAGTTCCTTCACGACGTGGAATCGGTTCTGCTTTTGCAATCCGCTCTTGTGCAAAGAGCGCCCTAACCAACAGGCTTCCTTCTCCGTCAGCAGTCAGCAGTGTCTGTGACGTGGGTGCTGGTGGAAATGGCGACGACCGCAGACGATCTTCGGGGATAACCACAAATGAACACACGTACTTTAACCAATCTCTCTCTCTCTCTCTCTCTCTCTCTCTCTCTCTCTCTCTCTCTCTCTCTCTCTCTTTAATCAATCTCTCTCTCTCTCTTTAATCAATCTCTCTCTCTCTCTCTCTCTCTCTCTCTCTCTCTCTCTCTCTCTCTCTCTCTCTCTCTCTCTCTCTCTCTCTCTCGAGGGCTGGATGAAAAAAAGTATTGTACTTATTCCTTTACCCTCGTTAATAAAAAAATCGTTCGTTCGTTCGTTCTCTCTCTCTCTCTCTCTCTCTCTCTCTCTCTCTCTCTCTCTCTCTCTCTCTCTCTCTCTCTCTCTCTCTCTCTCTCTCTCGTCCACCCCAGCATCTCTTTCCAACACACATCTACCCTCAAGAACCAGCTCCACAGCTCGTCCTCTGCATAAGAGCTTATAATGTATTTACCCTCATTTAAGGTTCCAACGGTTTAAAAATATGAATACCAACAACAACAAAAAATATCAGGTAGTGGACTACTGCGTTGAGAGTGACGTTTTGGTATGAAACAACAGTCGATACAAACAAATAACATGGCAACGAGCTGGACATGACCAGAGGAAAGAGAATTCAAGACTTAACACACACACACACACACACACACACACACACACACACACACACACACACACACACACACACACACACACACACACACTCACTCACTCACTCACATTCACACACACACACACACACACACACACACACACACACACACACACACACACACACACACACACACACACACACACACACACACACACTCACTCACTCACTCACTCACTCACATTCACACACATTCACACACACACACACACACACACACACACACACACACACACACACACACACACGCACGCACGCACGCACGCACACACACACACACACACACACACACACACACACACACACTTCTTCTTCTTCTTCTTCTTCGTCGTCGTCGTCGTCGTCGTTGTCGTCGTCGTGGGGTTTAAAAGAAACCAAAACTAATTCTAACTAGCCCTGCAGCATCTTCCATATTAAACGAGAAGACGCGGGCTAATTAAATGTTGACATGTCAACTGTGGTAGCTACGTCAGGACGAAACCCAGGTCACCCGAGAGTACAAAACTAAATCTGAACTGAAACACATTTCATCATATCACAAGGCAACGGTTGATTCATCGTTATGACCTCGTCACCATTATGACCTCCATCACTCTAAGGTTGAAAAGGATTTAAAAAGACAAGGAAAAAAAAGACCAATCACTCTGAATGACTCGAGAAGGTATAATTAACAAAAGGGACCATTCCTGGCAGCAGGCAGAGCACAGACGGCCATATTCTGACGTCTGGCTTGTCAGCAGCTGCGACCTTACTGTCGGTGTTCTGTATTACACTTACTACAGAAGTTCTGTGTTACACTTACTACAGCCTATAAGTCCGACAAGAACACTAAGCTCTGAGCGCCAACAGTGAGGCGGACACGCTCCACGTACAGCCTATGAAAAACTATACTCGTGCAGCGATTAATCAACTCCCGTTTCTACTGACAAATTCAACGACCGAATCTCTGGCGATCGAGAAGGTACGTTGTAAAGGCGCGGCACACGGGCAGTGTCCAGCAGCCTTTTCTTGGACTGCTTAATGGGCGGGAGGCGAGTCATCCCTGGAGCTACAATAATCCAATGCTGGAAAAGCCGGCACATATCTGTCTAGCGTTTCCCTCCGTTCCTCCACTCTCCACGGCCTCTGACGTCAGCGGCCGGGGTGGGGGGTGGGTGGGTGATCAAACAGACCACCTCGGCCACCGCACTCGTCATGGATATGCAGATGAGCCAATCGCGCCTCGTGTGCATACGTAATGACTAATTAGCCGGCGTGGACAACGCCGAAGGACTGGGAGAAGCAGAACAAGACTCTGGCATCCCGAGGACAGAAATTAGCTACAATTCATTCGCCATCCCTCGCAATCGGCCCTTTTCTAAAATCGGTCATATTCTGATGAGCTCCGATTCTCCACACTGTCAGCTCATGTCCTGTGCGTCCAAACCTTTTGTTTCAGACTCTGATAGAAACGGTAAAGGGAGGGCTAAGGGAGTGTGTGTGGGGGGGGGGGGGGAGGGGGAGGAGACAGAAAGCTTCATCAGTACAAACTGGTTGCCGTGATTTGCTCTTTGACTGTTCCCCCAGTGCCCACAACCCCTTCCGCTGAGCGCGACACCCTCGTCTGAGACTGAGTGCTAACACGTCCTGGGACTGAGCGCTAACACGTCTGCTTAGCGCTTCACCCTCGTCTGGGAGGGAGTGCTAACACGTCCTGGGAGTGAGTGCTAACACGTCCTGGGAGTGAGCGCTAACACGTCCTGGGAGGGAGTGCTAACACGTCCGCTTAGCGCTTCACCCTCGTCTGGGAGGGAGTGCTAACACGTCCTGGGAGTGAGTGCTAACACGTCCTGGGAGTTAGCGATAACACTTCCTGGGAGGGAGTGCTAACACGTCCTGGGAGTTAGCGCTAACACTTCCTGGGAGGGAGTGCTAACACGTCCGCTTAGCACTTCACCCTGGTCTGGGAGGGTGTGCTAACACGTCCTGGGAGTGAGTGCTAACACGTCCTGGGAGGGAGTGCTAACACGTCCGCTTAGCGCTTCACCCTGGTCTGGGAGGGAGTGTTAACACGTCCTGGGAGGGAGTGCTAACACGTCCTGGCAGGGAGTGTCAACACGTCCTGGGAGGGAGTGTCAACACGTCCTGGGAGTGAGTGTCAACATGTCCTGGGAGGGAGTGTCAACACGTCCCGGGAGGGAGTGTCAACACGTCCTGGGAGGGAGTGTCAACACGTCCTGGGAGGGAGTGCTAACACGTCCTAGGAGGGAGTGCTAACACGTCCGCTGAGCGCTACATCATAGTCTGGGAGGGAGTGCAAACACGTCCTGGGAGTGAGTGCTAACACGTCCTGGGAGGGAGTGCTAACACGTCCTGGGGGTGAATGTTAACAGGTCCTGGAGTGTGAGTGCAAATACGTCCTAGGAGGGAGTGCTAACACGTCGTCTTATCGCTTCACCATGGTCTGGGAGTGAGTGCTAACACGTCCTGGGAGTGAGTGTTAACACGTCCTGGGAGGGAGTGCTAACACGTCCTGGGAGGGAGTGCTAACACGTCCTGGGAGTGCTAACACGTCCGCTGAGCGTGACACCCTGGTCTGGGAGGGAGTGCTATGAGCGCTACATCCTGGTCTGGGAGTGAGTGTTAATACGTCCTGGGAGTGAGTGCTATGAGCGCTACATCCTGGTCAGGGAGTGAGTGCTAACACGTCCTGCGAGTGAGTGCTGTGAGC
>OY757546.1:22060914-22163632 GCA_963584105.1 Alviniconcha strummeri | reverse complement strand
TACCAAGAGATCAAGTTATATATACAAAGGTAAAAAGGTAGTTAGGTAGATGAAACACTAGTTTTAAGATTTTTTGTTGGGAAGTGAAATTCGCAAATAAAAAAAATATTCTATTTAAAGCTAAAATACTGAATCTGCGACAGTCTTGAGGGAAACTGGGATTAGATACCCCATTATTCTTGACTATAAATTAATATATAATTTACCAGAGTACTATGAACACATAGTTTAAAACTCAAAGGGCTTGGCGGTGCTTTAGACTATTCAGGGGAACCTGTCTCGTAATCGATAGTCCGCGATACACCTAACCTTTTTTAGTTATCAGTATGTATACCGTCGTCGTCAGGTAACTTTTAAAAATAAAGAAGTTAGCGATAAAAATTATGATAATTTTGTACGTCAGATCAAGGTGCAGCCTATAAAAAGGTGAGGATGGGTTACAATTAAGACTTATAATAACGGAAAGAGGTTTGATATAGCTTCTAGTGAAGGAGGACTTGAAAGTAAAATTGTTATATACAAATTTTTTGAATTTAGCTCTGAAGCGTGCACACATCGCCCGTCGCTCTCGTTGAAAAATGAGATAAGTCGTAACACAGTAGGGGTAACGGAAGTTGTCCCTAGATGAAAAATGTAGCATAAATATAATGCATTTCACTTACACTGAAAAAATACTTGTTAAAAGTCGTTTTTAAGTTATATAAAGGGAATATAAATTTAATCTGAGTTCTTAGATAGAAACATCTATTAATTAAGTAAAGGAGATTAAAAATTAATTTTTTTAAACCCAATTTAAGTACTGCAAAGGAATAAATTTAGCTGCGTATTAGTAGTTCTAAACAAACGTACCTTTTGTATCATGGCTTAGCTAGATTTATAGCTTAAAATATAAGCGTCTCGAATTCTAATGAGCGATCTTTGGTTCTTGTTTTAGCAAGCACAAGAATAACTGTGGCAAAATTTTTCTTAAAACCAAAGATAGAAATGATATTTTATCCGCATTAGAAGATAGCTAGTTTCTTCATAAAGGCATAGAAGTGCCGGTTATGTACATCTAGTTTCAAAATTTTTTGATACTAAATTAAGTCATATCTAAGACTTTTGAGGATAAGCTCAGAAGTGTAATACAATTAGATAATATGTTCTTTTTTTAAATTTAAGCTTGAAATTAGCTAAAATACAAAACTTGTTATAGAGTATATTGAATGAAAAGAAAGGATTGATATTATGAAACTTAAATGAAGAAAAACTTATAAACTAAAAGAAGTTTTTTTAATGCTAAGATGAGTATTTTTGAAAATATTTCGTTTTGGTTTATTTAAAACCAAGATTTAATATAATATTTAAATTTAAAATTTTGTAAAGGAACTCGGCAAAATCAGCTGCTCTGCCTGTTTATCAAAAACATGGCTCTTTGTTTCATAATTATAAGGAGTCGGACCTGCCCGGTGAAAATATTTTAACGGCCGCGGGTACTCTGACCGTGCAAAGGTAGCATAATCATTTGCCCTATAATTAAGGGCTAGTATGAATGGTTTGACAAGAGCAGCACTGTCTCTGCAGAAATACCTAGAATTTAATGTCCAAGTGAAGAATCTTGGATCAAATTAATAGACAAGAAGACCCTATCGAGCTTGAAAGAACTAAGTGGATCTATATTTAAGCTATATTTTGCATTTTTTTCCACTTAAAAATTTTGGTTGGGGCGACTAAGGAACAACTAAAGCTTCCTAAATACTATTGACTTATAAGTTTTGATCCGATTATTTCGATTAAAAGAATTAGTTACCGTAGGGATAACAGCATAATCCTTTTTGAGAGCTCCCATCGAAAAAAGGGTTTGTGACCTCGATGTTGGACTAGAATATCCAGAAGATGCAGAAGTCTTCAAGGGTTGGTCTGTTCGACCATTAAAATTCTACATGATCTGAGTTCAGACCGGCGTGAGCCAGGTCAGTTTCTATCTTTAATTAGCTTGCCTAAACTCAGTACGAAAGGACCTGTTTAGGGTAATGTTTGCATAAAATTGATGTAGTATAATTTTCTTATAAATATAATGAATGTAATCTAAAGTTGATTAGAATAAAGATGGCAGAAAAGTGCATTAGGTTTAAGCCCTAAATATAAAGAAGTATTAATTCTTTTCTTTATAGTATGAATAAAGATGGCAGAAAAGGTGCATTAGGTTTAGAACCTAAATATAAAGATAATATCTCTTTTTCTTTATAATGGCTTATGTATTAGTTTCCTCTCTATTTACTTATGTTTGTATTTTACTCGCAGTCGCTTTTTTTACTCTCTTAGAACGGAAGGGATTAAGCTATATGCAGATTCGTAAGGGACCAAATAAGGTAGGGTTTGCAGGATTACCTCAGCCTTTAGCAGATGCTTTCAAGTTGCTTACCAAAGAGATTGCTAAACCATCTATGGCAAATCGTCTACCTTACTTCATTGCCCCTATATTTAGATTCTTTTTAGCTCTGTTGTTGTGACAACTTTATCCAAGAATTTACTCGCTCGGTTATTTTAAATCGGGAATTTTATTTTTTCTTTGTGTCTCAGGATTAAATGTTTACGGAACCTTACTAGCAGGGTGAGCCTCTAATTCAAAATACGCTCTACTTGGGAGACTTCGAGCAATTGCTCAAACGATTTCTTATGAAGTAAGAATAGCTCTGGTTTTATTATTTCCTCTCTTCTTGATTGGCACCTTTAGATTTATTGAAGTTCAAGAGAGACAAGGGAATGTTTGACTCGCTTTCGTTATAGTTCCTGTGGCTTTAATTTGGCTGGTAACCTGTGTGGCGGAAACAAATCGCGCTCCTTTTGATTTTGCAGAAGGGGAATCAGAATTGGTCTCTGGTTTTAATATTGAATATGGGAGAGCTGGATTTGCACTCATTTTCTTAGCTGAGTATGCAAATATTTTGGTTATAAGACTATTTTCCTCTGTCATTTTTTTTGGTGGAAGGTCAATAGCTTTCTTTAATAGAGATTTTATATTTATGGCTAAAGTTCTATTTTTTGCTTTTGCATTTATTTGAGTTCGGGGCAGGTACCCTCGATTCCGTTATGACTTATTAATAAGTCTTACTTGAAAAGGGTTCCTTCCTGCGGCTCTATCATTTCTACTTATAATATTAATACTTAGTTATCTATTGTACTTTTACAGAGTTGTAGTTTAAAAAAATATTAGCATTGGAAGCTAAAGATTAGGTAATATAATCCTACACTCTGAAAATGACAGCCATTATTATCTTAGCTTTTACTCTATCAAGAACCTTAATGTTTCCTCTAATAGCACAGCCATTGAGTTTAGGTTTGGCAATTATGGTATCTACACTTTTAATATGCATACTAAGCGCTATTTTTTTGTCTGCCTGATATGCTTATATTTTATTTTTAATTTATGTGGGTGGACTCCTTGTAATATTCGCCTATGTTGCTGCTCTCTCCCCCAATGTTCTTTTCGGTGGTGCTTTTCCCCTAATTTTTTTCCTTACCATAGCTTTTATCTTTTCATGTATTGTATATTTTTATCCCCTTACCGACTATAGACAAGTTATGGACTATAAAGATTTCTCTAGGGGTAAAAATTTAAAATACATGGAGTTGAACTAGTTAGCCCCAGATATATTTCGATTTTAGTAGGCCTTAGGTATAATTTTATTAATTAATCTAGTAGCAGTAATTAAGATCTCTTATTATCAACATTCATCTTTACGCCCTTTTCCTGCCGACCCATCGTTGTCTTTGCTGGTGCCAGGGAGCCGTTCTGGCCCACACTGTCACAGCATTGGTTTGAAACAAACGTTTATTCCAGACAAAACTAAAGGTACAGTGAATTATTGTGTGCTCATCAACAAGCTTTTAGTCCTTACGGGCGATGAGTTCATACAGTTGTAAAAAAAAAACATACAAATGTACGGCGGGGCGAACAATTTCGCCTAGCTAACAGTAAATAATAAACGAGATGTAACAAAAACAACAGCAGCAGCAGCAACAGCAACAGCCACAAAAACCACGAGGAGAAACGAATAAAGAACCTGGGAAAAAACGGGAGGGGGGAGGGGGGGGGGAGAGAGAACAGTTACTAGGAAAAAGTCAAAACAAATTGTAGCAAAAAAACAACAACACTGTTAGATAGATATATAAGCTGATGGACTAAATAAATACTAACGAGAGAGAACTGAGTGAGGAGGTGAGGAGACTGAGGTGGGGGGGGGGGGGGGGAGGAGAGGGAAAGATGTCTTGAAGCAATTTTTTTTCCACAGTAGCATTTATTGTAAACAAAGTTCAGAAGGATGTGTGGGCAGTCAGTCATTTGTATAATCAAAACAATAGGTTCAGAATCGGCAAGTCTTTCCTAGCATTGCCGACAAGCACTGTGCTACCTTGTGTGTGTATGGTTTGACCACCAGATTTCCTCGTCAAATTCACGGGTACGTCTGCGGCGCTCAGGTAATTAGGCCTACCTGTGTTGTGTTCGCTGTCTCGCGTCAGTTTGTCCTGAATGAACCCAGCTCATTCTGCACACTGCTCATGGCGACCCTCCAAGAAAGGGCCAGACCATCCGACTCTCTAAAAATTCTTCTTCCCAAGGACCCTCCGAGAGTGAAACCAGCTTCTACAGTGGCACACCAGAACCACTCCAACTGAGGCATTTATAGACGGCCTTGGCGTCGGTGCAACCCAGTGTCACCCGTCGTCGTCTTCTGTATAGCCAGCCAGGCAGACTATGCAGATAGTTCTAAATCATTTTGAATGCCATTTGAACGCAGCCAAAGTTGCCGTGCATGCGCGCATAAGTTTTATTAGGCCGCCAACGCTCCATTGTGTGAGCCAAGTATTAGGTAGAAGAAGAAGAAGAAGTCGTCAGCTGTCTGGGACCAGCTCCTCTATATTTCTATCAAAATACGTTTGACGTGCGCTTGCCAGTAATTAATCAGTGTCCAGGCCCGCTTCCCATCCAAGTCGGTACACTATTGACGGCCACTTGACCATGCAGCTAAAGTCATTACACTATTGACAGACACTTCACCATACATCTGAAGTCGTTACGCTATTGACAGGCACTTGACCAGACAGCTAAAGTCATAAACTATTGACAGACACTTGACCATACATGTAAAGGCGTTACACTATTGGCAGGCACTTGATCATACAGCTAAATTCGTTACACTATTGACAGGCACTTGACAGTACAGCTGAAGTCGTTACACTATTGACAGACACTTGCCCTTGCAACCCTCACAAGTGGCTTGCTCCTCGGAAGACCTGAAGTCTTGACGAGCTTGAGACATTACCTGCAGGCACATAACCAAGGACATCACACCATCGATCGCATGGAGAAGAGAGGCGTGGAAAGAGGAAGAGCTAGACGATCTTGCTTGAGGACGAGGGAGGGCCATCGTCAATCAGACGAACATTAGAACTGTTTCAAAGGCAACGCTAGGGAAAACTTCTCGGAGACGGGGTCAAGCGCATATGGGCTTTCTCAGGCGCATAGATTCCAACTTAAACTAAACTTCCCTTGTAATGGTCGTTGCCATGTCCTTGTGATGTACTGCTGGCGGCCCAGTGATGTACTGCTGCCGACCAATAGTACAGGTAACGGCGCACCTGTCACTTTGCCTACCAAAAACATAGGTAATGATGCACCTGGCACTCTGCCTACCAACAACATAGGTAATGATGCACCTGGCACTCTGCCTACCAACAACATAGGTAACGGTGCATATGCCACTCTGCCTACCAACAACATAGGTAACGGTGCATATGCCACTCTGCCTACTAAAAACATAATGATGTAACGGTGCACGTGCCACTCTGCCTACTAATAATATAGGTAACGGTGCACCTGGCACTTTGCTGCCAAAACATAGGTAACGGTGCACCTGTCCGGATCACTTTGCTGCCAAAAACATAGGTAACGGTGCACCTGTCCGGATCACTTTGCCTACCAAAAATATAGGTAACGATGCACGTGGCACTCTGCCGACCAACAGCATAGGTAACGGTACACCTGTCCGGATCATTTTGCCTACCAACAGCATAGGTAACGGTGCACCTGGCACTCTGCCTACCAAAAACATAGGTAAAAGTACACCTGTCCTGATCATTTTGCTACCAATAGCATAGGTAACGGTGCACCTGGCATTCTGCCTACCATAGACCTAGGTAACGGTGCACCTGTCCGGATCATTTTGCCTACCAACAGCGTCGGTAACGGTCACCTGGCACTCTGCCTACCAAAGACATAGGTGACGGTGCACCTGGCACTCTGCCTTCCAAAAACAAAGGTAGCGGTACACCTGTCCGGATCATTTTGCCTACCAACAGCGTAGGTAACGGTGCACCTGGCACTCTGCCTACCAGCAAACATAGGTAACGGTTGCACCTGGCACTCTGCCTACCAGCAACATAGGTAACGGTGCACCTGGCACTCTGCCTACCAGCAACATAGGTAACGGTGCACCTGGCACTCTGCCTACCAACAGCACTTGCCACTCGCCTACCGACGTCGGTCAGTCAGTCAGTCAGTCAGTCAGTATAAACCGCAGAGAAGGGAAGGCAGTGGTGGAGTGGATGCATGCCTGCAGCATGGCCCAGGGGCTGACTGACGCTTCCCCTACCACTGGGCGGACCGGGCGAGGGTTGCCAGGGACCCGCTTGTCTGACTAAGCGGCTCATGGCGCTTTACGGCAAGGAACAGCCAAACGCACAGAAGTCAGGTGTCAGCCAAGCGGATTAGAGGCCGGCTAATCCCGCGCCGAACACTGTTAGACAGCCCTCGCTAGGAGTGCATTAGTCAAGAGTGGTGGAGAGCCATTCTACACTTGCCGGGAACACGGCGGTGAGTTTGGGATACATTCCAGTTCGATCGTTCGTTTGATCTCTGCTAAAAAAAAATGTTTTGGGTGAAAATGTCGCGTTTGGTGCAATACTGTGCATGCTGATCACCCAGAATGTGTACATGTCCTGACCTTTAAACTCACAACACACGTGAACAGTTAAGCACCCTACTGCATTATACGACGTACAGTGAAACCTTTATTTTGTATATCTCAGTTTTTCTCCCATAAATCAGTATGTTGTAAAACAAAAACTCGAATAAATATCTGGTTGGGGTGTTGGGTTTCAAAAATATAGGACAGATACCGAGGGGCTGCGCCGGAAAGAAGCCGAGATTTTGTGTTCAGTGCGAGCTGTTAATGCTAGCCAGTGCATGTCGAGTCAGTTGGAAGAACAGGGTGGATTCAACTGAGTTCATTTGAATGAGTGAATGAAAATTTATATATGGCTCATAAAAACTTATACACAAAACCTTACGTGTTCACAGTGCCAGATACACACTGCATACATGTAGGCACACTCCGAACATCGCTTTCCGGCACCTTCCTCCAAAGGAAGGATGTCGTAAACCAGTGCTTGGAGTTTGACATGAAGGCTCTCACAAGCTAAAACTACTAAGAGACAGTTATACCCATGAAGTACAAACAGCCCTACCCATAATGACACTTTCTTCATCCGGTATAGAAAAAATCCATTAGATGTGCTTATATGTAACTAGACGTATCCCAAAGTGACTGGGCAGGTGTGTTAACGATAAATGGCAAGATTCAGACAAGTCAAGAAACGATGCCCCTCTCCTCCCCCCGCCCCCCCCCCCCCCCAAAAAAAAACAACAACAACAAAACAACAACAACAACAACAACAACAAAAAAAAAAAAAAACAAAAAAAAACAACAACAACAACAAAACAACAACAACAACAACAAAACAACAACAACAACAACAAAACAAAAACAAAACAAACAACAACAAACAAACAAAACAAACAAAACAAAATCAAACAAAAAACAACAACAACAAAACACACACGTATAAACGAAAGCAGAAACGACAGGCGCTAGAAAAGGACACAATGAACACAACAGGCAAACCAATAAAACTGTTATCACCAAAAACAAGAAAAGCACGCTCACACCCAGACCTGTTTTGAAGGCTCGTCCTGTTTTCCGCCGTCCTCGCGCTTTTCGAGCTTTTCTGCTGCTTGTTTGAGTACAGTTGAACAACTTGTTTTATAAACTGTTTCAGTTGACTGATGTGCTGTGTGCATGATTTGAACTGCTTCTAGTCATTGTTACTGTCGTTTTCCGCTTGAGGTGTCTCAACGTGGATGTAGTTTATAAATAATTATTTGAATTATGTACAGCGCTCAGAGCTCTTTTTCAGTTTATGTTAGAGGTTGGCGCTTTATAAATATGTTATTGTTTCTAACAATAGGGCAGCGCTTGCTGGCCTAGTGTCAAAATTAACATTGTAAGCCTACCCTGATTTTTTCAGCAGACAATTCCCACCTCCCCCCCCACCCCCCCGCCCCCCCCCCACCCCCCGGCGGGTTAAAACTTTAATGTGTTCAGTTGCAGAACTTGCAAACAAGTACTTTGCAACAGCAACTTTTTTCTTGCCCACAGACAAACTATATTTGTCTGCAACGGCAGGTGTTGTTTGTTGTTGTTGTTGTTGTTGTTGTTGTTGTTGTTGTTGTTGTTTGTGTGTGTGTGTGTGTGTGCGTGTGTGTGTGTGTGTGTGTGTGTGCTGTGTGGTCGTGTGAGAGAGAGAGAGAGAGAGAGAGAGAGAGAGAGACAGAGAGAGAGAGAGAGAGAGAGAGAGAGAGAGAGAGAGAGAGTTACTTTTCTCTTTCAGTCTTTTTTCTTTTCTTTTTGAGAGAGACAGAGAGAGACAGAGTTTATTTTTTCTTTCAGTCTTTCTTTTTTGTTGGGGTTGGGGATGACGTTTTCGGTCTGCACGACCAGCGATGCCTGCCATAAAGGGTGTCGGCAGTTGCACTGACGCTCAGAAATCCCGTGTCTAGTTGAAACCAGGTTTATTGGGCTTCGGTGACCCATCCCTAGAACACCAAGTCACTGAGTCATCGTCACCCGTGGCTTGCCGTGTCCAGTTTCTGACGAGGACCCTTGCGTTTTGAGAACTCTTCGTCATTTTGCGCGTGCGCTTAATTGTGACAGGACCACAGGAGAGCTATGTCAGCACCAAAAAGGACAAACTTGCAGTTTGGGTGCACGACGTTCCAGCGGGTCGGGTTGACATTCAATTGAAGAGTGCTACTTGTAGTCACCGCGATGAACCTTACCAATTTATTGTTTAGCTGGAGCTGAAGAAGAAGAAGAAGAAGAAGAAGAAGAAAAAAAATCCCGTGGTGTAATATGACCAGCCCGAGACCAGCGTGCGGGTTCGCCCGAAAAAGAAGCGCACAGCATTTTAAGGTAAGTGAATAATAAGTAGGCCTGGCCTACTGGTCATTCCATTTTGTCCTGAGGTGAACCTGTGCGGTTGACATGACGTTAAAATCCAATTACTAACTATCAGTTCTAAGTATGATTAAATCTCACGCACACACGAAAGGCTCTACAGCTATCATTCCATTGTTGTAGAGCCTTTTGTGTGTGTCAGTGTGCGTGCGTGCGTGCGTGCGTGCGTGCGTGCGTGCGTGCGTGCGTGTGTGTGTGTGTGTGTGTGTGTGTGTGTTTTCGCGTGCGCTATCGGTAAAAAACAGAAAAAAACAAAAACAGTATTGCGTTCAGACCCGGGGTTTTCTTCTTTGATCTTCTTTCACTGGGCAGTATTTAGACTTCCGACAGTAGTGCCTTTTTTTTTTTTTTAAACTCGTCTGCCCATTTAAAACCCGTGTATTCTCAGCTCACTTTGTTACTGTGTTGAATGGCTCAGCCCACTATGGAATTCAACGTCAATTGAATACTGCCCGAGTCAGGCACTCTTGTATTATGTATTACGGAAACATTGCTTCTCCATTCCTGTTACGCCATTCACCAAACCACCAAGCGATGTTACCGAGACGAAGTTCTGTTACAGTACCCCCACCCCACCCCACCCCCCGCCCCGCCCACCCCCCTCCCGCCGCTCTCACACCCCAACATCTGAATGTCACGTTGCTACGCCCGTTCAGTTTTAATCTCGCCATGCCAACTCAAGTTCATCGAGCAGGTCCAGATTACAAGAAGAAGAAGAAGAAGAAGAAGAAGAAGAAGAAGAGGAACAACAACAACAACAACAACAACAACAACAACAACACAAATATTTCCATAGCCAAAAATCTTATTCTGAGACTGAGAGACTGTTCTGTGTGCATACACGCACACAAGCACACAGGCACCCGCACACACGGGAACACACACACATGGAACAAGAGGGGACCATTTCAAGCTATGCAAGAAGATGATAATTGATCCTAATCAATATGCACTTCTTCTTTTTTATATTAAACATTATAAACAGTTGGAACAGCTTGACATCTGACATTGTATCAGCAAGAACACTATATTTCTATAAAACGTTCTAGGTAATTATTGAGAACATAGAATATTTTGCCCAAAATGTATGTATAATTGGTGAAAACAAGCCAGGACAGCACTTTTAATGGGAACAATGTTAACCATATTATACACCAGAATTATGACATAGCAGGCAAAAGATAAAAAACAAACAAACAAAAAACTGCAAATGAGCCTAAAATTTAGGTCATAAAAAATTATGATAGTATATGTTACAAGTGGTAAAACATGGCCCAGTGCAAGAACCTGAACATCAAACAGAAGGAAAAAAGTGTCATTATTGTTAACAGTATTGTCTGCTGTGACATTCAGTGTTAGCTGAATACTCCCTGAGTATTGAGGACTTTTTGGAGTCTCATGTTTCATTCCAAAAGGTGGGTCTTTTGGGTCACTCAAATTCCACACTATAAAGGGACAAGTAGTTCAATACAACAAAGGTAAGACTAAGAGTATACAGATAAAATGGAGTAAAACACCATAAAACATCACTTCTGAGATCAGTTAATATAAGAATACAATAATTATGAAGTTTCAACAGTTTGCTTTAGTGTAGTCACAGGCACTGGACCACAACACCTCTCTCTGGATGGCACCTGTACACTCCCTCTACAGATATTCACTCTTCCATAAATATATGCATACTCTCAAAATTCCTCATTCCAGTTCCAGGACATTAGGTCAAATATCATTCTCACATGCTAGTCCCTCTGCATAAAATTGTCCTTTTACAGTCTTCGTCATTCCAGGTATTAAATACTATATTTAGACAGGCCTTAGAAACACATCTCAGAAAAGCTAATCTTTTCCCACATCCCTCTGGTATACCCACAGTGGGTTACTGTGGACACAGAAATTAAGGTCCCCTCTGTTGAGAATCCAGAGCTGACAAATGTTCTCCCTTTAAAGCCAGGAGTAGGACAGAATATAGACACACATGCTTCACTCAGAGCCAGGAATTTCTTCCTTGTTCTAATCTGTACCTTTCCAGCCCATTCACCATCATTTTATCCACATCATCTCCCTACTTTATAATTGCATTAGCGGATGAGTTTCTCTTGTGGGACCACATATTAAAACTGGCCAACCTGCTCATAGCTGTGGGCAGTTTGAGCAAGTTTCCACAGTGAATGCCTATGGAATATAAATTGGTACCAAAACATGTCTTATTGCGCATTGACTGATGGACAGATGAAAGGTTGGATTTTAAATTTGTAACAGTGAATTCACAATTTACTGACTTGTGTTTTGAACTGGTGTAAAAGAATTCTGAATGTGGGATTCAACCAGAGGTGACCTTATATGCTTGATGGGAGGTTCAGATCAAAGAGCTATCCATCTGATATATTTTCCTCTCTGTAAATATAATATTGTGTGTGCGTGTGCATGCATGCATGCATGTGTGTGCATGCATGCACACACACGTGTGTGTGTGTGTGTGTGTGTGTGTGTGTGTGTGTGTGTGTGTGTGTGTGTGTGTGTGTGTGTGTGTATGTGTGTGTGTGTGTGTGTAGAATGGTGTATCAGTGTGGGTGTGCTGATGTATTCTATTACAGTGTGGCTTTACTATTGTATGTGCCTAGCACTCTCCTGTTCCTTGATGGGTAAGGCACATTGTAAATGTCTATTATTAGTAGTTTGATTATTAAAAATAACTAGTCATGTGGTAGGTCAACAACACGAACAAATGCATACTGGTGAAGATGCTCCAAAAGGCATAGCCTCTTCTCCAGGTTGAACAGAGCTGGGCTGATTGCAGCTTGTTAATGCCCAACCTGTGTGCCATTTTGATTGGCCAGTCTTTTATTTTGTTTCTGTTTGCCTGCACCTCATTTGCTTCTCTGTTGTATGAACAGAAAATTCACAGGGAAAGAATACCCTGGCACATGCACACACACATTAACAAGACAGACTCACAGTCGCACACACTCGCACGCACACACATACACACACATATGCATGCGCATGCACACATGCATGCATGCACGCATGCACACACACACACACACACACACACACACACACACACACACACACACACACACACACAGATTCTGGCTGCACTACACACACACACACACACACACACACACACACACACACACACACACACACACACACACACACACACACACACACAGTTGGTGAATAAATAAATGTGTACTTGTTTGAAATGTACTGAGGTAGGCAGTTCTGACTGATCAGATGTCATTCTGAACCAGCATGGTACTAGGGTGGGTTTGAGTACAGAGCTGAGCCAGCTGTGGGAATGTGACACAAATATGCCCCTGAATAATAGTCTGCAGTCAAACTAATTTTCAGTCAATGTAAGCCATATCGTAACACACACACACACACACACACACACAGGTACGCATGCACTGCACATGTGCACACACACACATACACACACACACACACACACACACACACACACACACACACACACACACACACACACACAGAACTTATAACTTTATTACACAAGGATTAAGATTTTAGGCAGTTGCCTATTCTTACAATCTGTCCCTGCTAATCTACATGCCAATAGGCTACACTTAACAGTAACAACATTGACAATTACAATAATGATGAAGAAGATGATAGTCAGTTTAGAGAGAGAGAGAGAGAGAGAGAGAGAGAGAGAGAGAGAGAGAGAGAGAGAGAGAGAGAGAGAGAGAGAGAGAGAAAATTATGTAAGTCCATGCAAATAAGCAACAATTTAAAAAAAAAAAAAAAAAAAAAAACTGTAACAAAAAAAAAAAAAAACTGGTACTTCGAAAATGAAACTAGGCGAAAAGGAACCTTCGGAGGGTTATGGCCCTTTTTTTTCTCCGGAAGATGTCCGAATAAAATGGCGAGATAATCTAACAATAGACTTTGGGGATTTTCGTCTGATGAGCTGTCGACATTTTTCTTACCTTTTCCCCACTTCGAGTACTGAAAGGATGACCGAAGTTTATATTTTGCTACAGACTAAAAACGGCAAGAAGAAGAAGGACAAAAGACTGGTAAACATACGAACGAACGCGAACAGAATCGAGCTTTTGGCTGGCACTCTTCTTCGACCTCACCAGTCAAATGACGCCGTAGAACAGCGCAGTGCAGGAGTGTACGAAAGCATCGACACAGCCGACATCGTCGAAATTCAGTGTAACAGAAACGAGGTAGAAAAACTGAAAGGCGCAGAGTCAGATTTGCTGAGGCCGATCCCAACTTGTGTGGAACGTCTGGAAGTTTACAAGAATAAGGAGTGGTTGACCGAAGGCTCAACGCTTCGAACAGGTGACACTGTTTTCGTGAAAATCAAGGGTCATCAGAGCGAACTTCCTGGTAGATTACGCTACCGTGGACCACTGCCTGACCTACCAGGACTCTATTTCGGCATTGAATTAACGGTATTGAGCATTTTTTTTGTTTTCTTGTGTAGATATAGGTCATTATGATGGCTGTGTGAACTATGCCAAATATGTTTTCACGTTGTGCATAAATTCCTCAAAACCAAGTTGACAGTAGATACTGTGCGATCACGGAAGAAAGTGAGTCTAGTGTGTTCCGGCCATATCAGTGTTGCTTAACGTCCACAGAGACCGTAAGGACTATTAGGGACGGGAATTCCGGCCAGAGAAATTGTTGCTTTTATAGGCTAATGCTGGTTCCAGTCTGTCCAAGTAAAAGAAAAAAAGCTGTTGCCACTCTTCAGCACTTGTTTTAGGGGTGGCAGATACACAGAAATACCGCATTTTTAATGCAGAATAAACCCCTCTGGCACAACTGCTCTAACCCCAGGCATTCATTGACATTGTCAACAAAAAAGTCCAGATCTGTGTGGCAGAATGTGTTTCAGTTAAAGGCTTTCAGCAGTCTCACTCAGTCACTGTCGCTCAGTCTCATTCTTTGATGCCTGGGTGTGAAGTCAGTTGATAAAAGAACAGAACATACATGTATATATATATGTATTATACTATTATTAATATTATATCAGTCAGTCAACGAGCAAGAGCGAGACTGCTTAAAAAGCCTTTAATTAAAATACATTCTGTCACTCAGATCTGGACTCTATTGTAGAAGAGTACAAATTAATAATGAGATATTTGTAGACTTCTACGAGTCCTAGATCTATACAATTTCAAGTTATAGGATGTTGTGAGGGCTGGCAGTAATATTGGTAGTTATGACCTGTTGGAGACCTTTGGAACTGGTGGTACTGGTACAGGTCTGTCTGGCCAGCAGCCGTTTTGTGATGAACCATGTTGACCAAGGATGGTTGATACTTTGTCATTTGTGGCTGACTGACTGATACTTTGTCATTTGTGGCTGACTGACTATGATGGGATCAGCTACTTGTAGAACTTTGGAAGTTATATATACGGAAGGTGGGCCCCAACCATCCCCCCAACTCTCTCATACCCTTTTCTCTTTTTTTCTCTCTCTGTTATCATTTTAATTTTTATAACCCCTCCATCAATCTTCCCTTCTTTTTTTCAGTTTTCTTCTCTTATGTCTTATTTTAAATTTAGGTGGTTATTGGTAGCATGTAATATAAAATGTCTTCTGGTGTGTATTTGCAGGAAAACCGAGGGGAGGGAACATGTGATGGCCTGTACTATAAGCATCGTTACTTCTCCACCCCCCCTCACAGCGCAGTCTTCTGTCCGCTGCACAAGGTGAGAAAGGGACGTGAGGGCTGGCAGAAAAGCCAACGAGCTCGTGCAGGTCAAGGTTCCTCTGTCTCCCCAGACATGTCGGACTCAAGCAAGATGCCTCTGCGCATTGGAGACCGCGTGATGTGGCCCAGTGACAATGGCAATGAATATGGCACTGTTCGATGGATCGGCGAGCTGCCAGAAGATAACTCAGGGGAGACAACTGTTGGTGTGGAATTTGTAAGTGTTTGATGTTTTTGGATTTAAGCTGAAATATAAAATGAAAGACTAGTGAAAACTCCCCTCCCCTCACACAGACAAGTATAGAATTGGAAGTAGGAGTATGTTATTCATGGTGTGTAATATCTGAAATTTGTTGAATTGAGGTCTGTGCCATTTTCTCCATCAAATTGATATTTTCATACACTGACAATGACATGTTAGTAAACAAATCATGAGACTGTTCTTAAAAAAAGACACACACACACAAAAAAAAATTAGAGTAAGTTTGTCAACAAGACCAGATTACTGAAGGGTTCCTTCAGAAAATCACAGAGTATGGATTATGGAATTTTTATAATGAATCTGTTGTAACGTCGTGAATATTTTCAGGACAATCCCATCGGCACAGGGACTGGCAAGTACAGAGATCACAGGTTGTTCTACACTAAGCATGGCCATGCTTCCCTTGTACCTCTCATGGGGCTTATCAGGGTCGATTCACAGGATGGTGAGTTGGTAGGATTCCCCTAGTCTTTACAACTACAGCAGAGTAGGTAGGCTTGTGCAAAGGAATCTCCTAGTCTTTACAAGTACAGCAGATGGATAAATGTTTTGAGAGTGCTGCATCCTTGTTTTTTCATCATGAATTGTGTGTGTGTGTGTGCTGGTGCAGATGTGTGTGTGTGTGTGTGTGTGTGTGTGTGTGTGTGTGTGTGTGTGTACATGCTTGTGTGTGCTTATACATGTGTGTATACATGTACGCTTTGTGTGTATGTTTCTGTAGGTAGTAATTCCTCTCCAAAGAACTGTTTCTCTCTGTCTTGATTTGGTTTTTGCTTCAACTGTTCAAGGGTGCATATTATATTGTGTACACAGCTACTAGGAAGTTGAATTAAAATGTTATGTCCTTGTATGTTTCTGTAGGAAATAATTCCTCACCAAAGAACTGTTTCTGTCTTGATTTGGTTTTTGCTTCAACAGTTCAAGGGTGCGTATTTTATTATGTACACAACTACTACTACTAGGAAGTTGAATTAAAATTATGCCTTTTCTCCATAACATCCAGACAGTTTCACATTCAGTACTTTAAAGTTTGATAATAAGAACAGTATAAAGCAGCTTTGAATTGTAGCTATCTAAATGTGTCTTTGAACAGTAATTACGATAAGCATCGTTTCCCCAACTTCCTTGACTCGGAGACAATTTCCAGTTTGGGGTTTAAAGACAGCACAGCCCTTTTGTTAAGACAGCTTCGTAAGTCAGAATGGTTTTGGGATGCATTTCCACCTGTATCTTAAAGATAACATCCATTTCGCCATATCTTCAGACAACACCTGTTTTGCGCCTATCTTCATACAACACCCATTTCATGTGTATCTTCTGCAACTCCCAGTTGATGTGTATCTTCATACTATACCCATTTCATGTGTATCTTCATGCAACACCCATTCCACCTGTATCTTTAAACAATACCCATTTCACCCATATCAAACAGTACCCATTTCATTTGTATCTTAAGACAACAACCGCTTTACCTGTATCTTAAGACGACACCCATTCCAACCATATCTTCACACAACACCTCTACCAACCATATCTTCACACAACACCCCTACCAACCATATCTTCACACAACACCCCTACCAACCATATCTTCACACAACACCCCTACCAAACATATCTTCACACAACACCCCTACCAACCATATCTTCACACAACACCCCTACCAACACCCCTACCAACCATATCTTCACACAACTCCCATTTCACATGTATTTTTATACAACCTTTTCACCATATCATCAGACAACACCCGTTTTACCTGTGTCTTAAGACAACACCCATTTCACTTGTATCTTTAGACAAATTTGACCCATTTCACCCATATTTTCAGACAATACCTATTTCACCCATATCTTCAAACAATACCCATTTCACTTGTATCTTAAGACAACAACAATTTTACCTGTATCTGAAGACAACACCCATTCCAACCGTATCTCCACACAACACCCCAACCGACCATATCTTTACACAACACCCATTTCACCTGTATTTTTATACAACACCCTTTTCACCATTTCTTCAGACAACACCCATTTCACCTGTGTTGTAAGACAACACCCATTTTAGATGTATCTTCAGACAATACCCATTTTACCCATATTTTCAATCAACACCCATTTCACCTGTATCTTAAAACAACGACCATTTTGCCTGTATCTGAAGACAACACCCATTTAACCAATATCTTCACACAGCACCCATTTCACCTGTATCTTAACACTCATTTCACCTGTATCTTAAAACAGCAGCCAAAAGTCCGGAGGAGTGGTCTTTAAGCTCTGCTCTTAGGTTGCCTGCTTGTGACTTTGGTCCGAATGGAAATGAAATAGTAGAACTGATGCGCATAGTGCATGGAGGATGAAAGCAACTCCTGGCCAAGGGAAGGGCTGACAGTTTGTGTTAAGGCTTTGTCATCCTGGGGTGAGGGGCATGTGTCACATGACCGGTGCTCGCACCGCACACCCAGAACTTAGTTACCAAGCAACCTCCTCTTTTGTTACGCAGAGCTGGCTGTGCCGTCTGAAATCCCGGCAGACCTGGACACTTACAGCCCCGAGAGCGAGCTCGACCCTGCATACGTACGACAACAAGAAGAGATCCTGCGGCACTTCCAGCAGCCTTCCTCCACTCAACCCCCACAGTCCCACAGCCACTCCCATCATCACCATGTAGAGACTGTCAGCCAGTCAGGCTCAGCGCTGCAGCAGAGATCAGAGTCAGGCTCACGACCGTCCTTCTCCTCAGACGCAGCATCGGATCAGGTGGTGCGAGGGGAGGGGGCAGAGGGGCCGCTGTCCAAGGTGGTGATGCCGGTGCAGGTGGAGGAGGGGCTGGAGAACAACCTGGAGTTGATGCAGCAGCTGGGGCTGAAGGATGCAGTGGGGGACGAGGGTGGGATGAACCCTGTCTACCTCATGAGCAAGTACCAAGGTAGCAACTGATTGCCTGCTGCATGCATGCACGTGTGTGTACACAGGCACACACAGATGCATGCACACACATGCACAGTCAAACACACACGCATAGAGTCAAACACACAAACACAGAGCCACACGCGCGCACATGTGTGCACACACACACACACGAACACAGAGCCAAACACACAAACACAGAGCCACAAATGCGCACACATGTGCCCACACCCACACACACACATGCACACACAAACACACGCACACACACAGCCAAACACAGAGACACACACGTGCACACATATGCCCCCACACACACAAACACAGAACCAAACACACAAACACAGAGCCACACACATGCACACATGTGCCCACCCCCCCCCACACACACATGCACACACACACACACACACACACACATATATGCCCACATGCGCACACATATCCCCCCCCCCCCCCACACACACACACACACACACGCACACAGGAACTAGGCAAGACTGAAGCTGAAATGATCAGTTTCCTTACTCAGTAACACAGCAGTCAACAGTTTTTCATTGGCTTTTGGTTTGATACAACAGGTTGGTAAGTTAGTAATGTGATTTTAATGTCCTGTCGGTATTATTTTTCTTAACTTTACATGGCCAGCGCACATGTAGCCCTTGCAGGTTTGCAAAGCTGTACTATAAAGGTTTGCTTTTAATGCTACATACACTAGAATTTGACCTTTGGATTTACTTATCAAATTGTGGGTGGAGTGAGTGTCGTGGCTAACTGCTGCAAAGTGAGTGTTGCTTTCTCCCCATGTTTCTGGGACTCGACTGTGCATGGACTGTGGTGGAGAAAGGGTGACCAGCTTGTGGTTCCGAAACGAGTTTCACTTCTCTTGTTTTCCATGGAAGACACTACGGAAAGGCAGAGTGACCAACCCCTTACTTCTTACGGAGGCTTTACTCCTCTGGTTTGCCGTAAAAGACTGAGACCTTTGTAAGAAAGGAGGACATTTTTTTAATGCTGTGATTTAAATAAGTGATTGCTTGACACAACACTCTGAATACATGCACCATCGACTGTGCTGTTCATGGTCCAGAATCGGTCGAGCGGAATGCCCGTGACAGCAAACAGAGCTCCACTGGCTCCCCGTCATCTTCTGTGACCCCGGACCCGGACCTTGTGGTGGGCTCCATGGTAGAGGTGCTGGGCAAACCTCCCCGCTACGGTGTCATTCGCTGGATCGGCACTCTGGATGGCCACAACAACAAAATCATTGCTGGACTGGAAATGGTCAGTGGCGTCTGGAGAAGGTTGGGGAGGGTGAGGGTGTGTGGAGGATGGGGATCTGATGTGTGTGGGGGGGTTCTTTAGATGCGTATTATTTGTATATATATAATATATATATGGCTTGGAAAGGGGGGGGGGGTGTTCTTTAGGATGTATGCATCTATGTGGTTGGGGGGTCTTTAGGATGTTATGTATATTTGGTAGTGGGGGGTGTTCTTTAGGATGTATGTTTACACTGCTAAACATTGCAGCGCCCATGCATCGAGACATGCCATGTAAAAAGGTTGTGAATACAGGTTCATAATTATGTCCATTTGGGCTTTTTTGAGGGATTTTTGTAGTTTTCACTTGCAAGATCATTTTTGTCCCCCAGGGAGCGCGGACATGTAATTTTGTGTGGGAGTATTTGTGCACCCTATACAATTTTGCTTCATTCCTTCATTACCTGTTCTTACCTAACTGACTTACATCATTATAAATGCATATGTATGTCTCTCTTTGTGCCTGCTGTGCAGGAAGAAGAAATCTCAGCAGGGACGGATGGCACTTTCCGCGGAGAGCGCCACTTTACCTGTGCACACAGAAAGGCGCTGTTCGTGCCACTCAACAAGTGCCGCAAAGACAAGCGCTTCCAGGCGGAGTCCAAAGACAGAGCTAGTCATGAAGGTGGGGTTACCACTTCAGCTTGGTTCAGTTCAGGGTGTTGTCTGGGTGCTCAGGAAAGCTCATGCAAACTTCACCCCCTTTGTCGGAAGTGTCCCCAATGTTTTATTTGGAACAGTTGCATTGTTTGATGGTGGGTGTAGTTTGTTGGTTCAAGGGAGAGTGTCGACTGCAGTTATTTGATGCTTCTCTCCCCTTGTGGTCTCTTTGTGCCTGCAGGTGGTGTGCCAAGACCCTCCACCTTTCACATTTTCCCCACTGTCATAAAGCCTTCCTCTTCCCGTTCTCTCTCTCTCTCTCTCTCTCTCTCTCTCTCTCTCTCTCTCTCTCTCTCTCTCTCTCTCTCTCTCTGGCGCTCTCTCTCTCTTGCTCGCTCTCTCTGCACATTGTTGATCATGTATCTGAACCATATTTCTCATCATCATCAATATTTTCACTCTCTCTCTTTCTGCATGTTATTCATGATGTATCTGAACCATATGTCTCATCAGCATCAATATTTTCTCTATCATTGTGTTTTGGTTGTGATTTTAAAATTACCATCTTCATCATTGTTACTATGATAATCAGTGTTGTTACTGTTTTTCATGCGTAGCCTTTTGGCATGTAGATTAGCAGGGACAGAATGTAAGAACAGGCAACTGCCTAAAATCTTAATCCTTGTGTCATAAAGTTCTGAGTTCTCTCTCTCTCTCTCTCTCTCTCTCTCTCTCTCTCTCTCTCTCTCTCTCTCTCTCTCTCTCTCTCTCTCTCTCTGTGCTTCTCTCTCTCTCAAGGATGTTGGGATTGTGAGCAGTGGATTATTCAGCAAACAGACTCTGTTCATGTGGGAATCTGGGGTGGGAATAGCTCAGTTGCTAGAGTGTCCGACTGAAAAGCCAGGCGCAATACTGACACAGGTTTGTGTTCCAGGTATGGCAAGGGATTTTTTTCCCAGAGTCGGTTTTCAGCGCAGACTCTCTTACGATACGAGTACAGCCCATGTGTGTAGTTACATGCATTAACATCTGTGAGCACGTTAAAAATCCCAAACACTGGCAGCCAAGCCATTGTTTGGACACCTGAAAATACTACTCACACTGATGGGAATGGGTAGGGCTGCTCTTGCGGCTGTTGTGCCTTACCTGTTGTGCCTTACTTGTTGTGCCTTACCTGTTGTGCCTTACCTGGGTAAGGGAACCCAAATTTCCCGCAATGGACAACAAATTACTAGAAGAAAGAAGAAGAAAAACACGGCTCTCTCAAAATAAGACAACAACAAAATGTTGTGCAGAGTTTGGAACGTTGGAAACCCCAGACATCTGTGGCGACATAAGCCCACCTGAGGTGTACTGCCCTGAGGAGCTGACGGTAGTGTGCGGCAAGCAGCGGGGAATCCAAGGTCACCACAACTCCTGCTACCTGGACGCCACCCTCTTCTCCATGTTTTACTTCACCACCGTCTTCGACTTCATCTTCAACAAGCCGCTGCGCCCGGGCCTGTCTCTGGACCATCAACAGGTGCAGCGAGTGCTGAAGGAGGGCATCGTCAACCCGTTGAGGAAGTGAGGGGCTGCGCCATTCATTTGTGGTCAGGGTGGTACCTGTGCGGTCGGCAGAGTCCACTAGAGGGTGGTACCTGTGTGGTTGGCAAAGTTCATAAGAGGGTGGTACCTGTGTGGTTGGCAGAGTTCATAAGAGGGTGGTACCTGTGGGGTTGGCAAAATCCATAAGCACTCCCTTGTCTTGTGTGTGTGTGTTGTGGGGAGGGGGGGGGGGGGCAAGGGAGCTGCCTGGTACCTGTGTGGTCAGCAAAGTCCATAAGTACTCTCTTGTCTTCTGGGGGGTGGGGGGGTGTCAAGGAAGCTACCTGGTACCTGTCAGCAAACTCCATAAACACTCCTCTGTCTTCCAGGTTGGTGGGGGCTACCTGGTACCTGTCAGCGAAGTCCATAAACACTCCTCCGTCTTCCAGTGAGGGGGGGGGGGGGAGCTACCTGGTACCTGTCAGCAAAGTCCATAAGCATTCTTCTGTCTTCTGGTCAAAGAGCGGGGGGAAGGGGGGGGGTCAAGGGAGCTACCTGGTACCTGTCAGCAAAGTCCATAAGCATTCCTCTGTCTTCTGGTCAAAGAGCAGGGGGAAGGGGGGGGGGGGGGGGGGTCAAGGGAGCTACCTGGTACCTGTCAGCAAAGTCCATAAGCATTCCTCTGTCTTCTGGTCAAAGAGCAGGGGAAGGGGGGGGTCAAGGGAGCTACCTGGTACCTGTCAGCAAAGTCCATAAGCATTCCTCTGTCTTCCGCTTGGGGGGGGGGGGGGGGGTCAAGGGAGCTACCTGTACCTTTGTGGTCAGCAAAGTCCATAAGCACTCCCCTGTCTTGTGGAGGGTGGGGAGGGGTAAAGGGAGCTGCCTGACTTTAAGCTATAAATGTGGGTGACTGGTTCAGTCAGAGTGAATGAAAATTTGTATATCACACATAGAAACTTGCACGTGAGTGCATGTTCGCAGTTCCAGGTGGGCACAAATGCTCTCAGAAGCTAACACCACTAAAAATATTTAGCAGTGATACAACCCACAGACAACCCCAGGAAAACCCAAGACAGAAACCTGAATGTTCGCGTATAGATTTTTAATCCAGGAAAAGGCCCTCAGATGTTACTGTTATGTCATTGTTATGCTATTACCGCTTTTATTTCTTCTGTTGTTGTTGTCGATAACTCCTTGTTTTATTTGATTTGATTGATTTTTTGATTTTTTTTATTGTTATTCTTTGTAATCTCTCCAACTGTTCAACTTCCATTAGTTGATTGTTATTAATTCTTTGTACTTTCTCCAACTGCTCAGCTATCACTACGTGCGAGCAGACAAAGTTTTGAGGCTCCGGGAGCTGCTGGACAAACTGGGAACAATACCAGGAATGATGGGCGAGGAAAAAGGTACGCTAAAACAGTCCTCCCTTTTTTTCCACCCATTCGACAGTTGCATCCTCGCAAAGCACATTTTGTTAGAACACCATCAATGCGAAAAATGTGGTTACGTCAGGGTTACATTATGGAAACTTAATCAAAACTAAAAATATTTACATGTTAAAACTAACACCAAGGGACTGTGATGGGCCACCATGCTGACTACAGTGGACTGAATATGGGACTGCAATGATCTACAATGCTGACTACAGTGTACTGAATATGGGACTGCAATGATCTACAATGCTGACTACAGTGGACTGAATATGGGACTGCAATGATCTACAATGCTGACTACAGTGTACTGAATATGGGACTGCAATGATCTACAATGCTGACTACAGTGTACTGAATATGGGACTGCAATGATCTACAATGCTGACTACAGTGTACTGAATATGGGACTGCAATGATCTACAACGCTGACTACAGTGTACTGAATATGGGACTGCAATGATCTACAATGCTGACTACAGTGTACTGAATATGGGACTGCAGTGATCAACAATGCTGACTACAGTGTACTGAATATGGGACTGCAATGATCTACAATGCTGACTAGAGTGTACTGAATATAGGACTGTGATGGTCCACCATGCTGATGACAGTCTGTACTAATTGTGCACCACTTTCTGTCTGTACACCACTTTGGTGAATATTCAAAAAACCTGCCATAAAAGGATAGTCACTTGTTCAAAACCACATGCGGCATGAGTGCAATGTGTCTGCTCGAGATCAGTAATAATGATCAGCCTGTCCCAATTAAGCCTTGCGGTTTCTGTGGACATTAAGCACCATGTTTACTTACTACTAATAATAATAACTGCTGTAAAAATTTTTTTGTTAACAAGCGTTTTGAAAACTGCTACACTAGAGTTAACTTTAACCCTGTAATGACCTGTCAACTTTGAACCCTGACCTGTTTTCTCTCTGTCTTTTCTCAGATCCAGAGGAGTTTCTGAGTGCTCTCCTGTCAGAGATTATGAAAGCAGATCCACTTTTGCATCTAAGGTAACTACTGCACAGTGAGACTCCATGGGGAGTTGGGGGGTGTTTCTAGTTTACATGACAGCACTAGATAGAGAGTGGTTGGCATCACTAGCATGTAACATGGTAACGACATGACAGAACTAGATAGAGAGTGGTTGGCATCAGTTGCATGTAACGTGGTAACGACCATTGCACCTTGTATCGGGAAGTGTAATGTGGGTAACAACCATCAGACCTTTTATCAGGAGGTGTAACATGGGTAACAACCATCAGACCTTGTATTAGGTGTAATGTGCGTAATGACTATCAGACCGTGTATTGTCACTGTCAGACCTTGTGTCAAGATTGTCACGTAAATAATAACCATCAGACCTTGTGTCAAGATTGTTACGTAAATAATGACCATGAGACCTTGTGTTAATATTGTTATGTGAATAATGACCGTCAGACCTTGTGTCAAGGTTGTTATGTGGATAATGACCGTCAGACCTTGTGTCAAGATTGTGAAGTAAATAATGACCATCCTAGCAACAAGAGGTGTTAGCTGAGGATACACAAACTAGCTTATAAATTCCTGCTGCTCACATGGGCCAAACTAACGGAGGGTCTTCTGTTTTCAGTTCTGGAGAGCACACTTACTTTTACCAGCTGTTCATTGAAAAAGATGAGAAGCTGCTGCTACCGACAACACAGATACTGGTGGAGCTTTCATTCCTGCAAGGCAACGTGAAGTTGAAGGAGGTGGGTTATGCGGCAGTTTATGCACACAAGATGAAGACATGCATGTAGCTGGTGAAGCACACTAACACATGTGGTCAGTGAATCAGTATGTGTGTTGGACAGCATACTAGCATGTGTAGTCAGTGAATTAGTATGTGTGTTGGACAGCATACTAGCATGTGTAGTCAGTGAATCAGTATGTGTGTTGGACAGCATACTAGCATGTGTAGTCAGTGAATTAGTATGTGTGTTGGACAGCATACTAGCATGTGTAGTCAGTGAATCAGTATGTGTGTTGGACAGCATACTAGCATGTGTAGTCAGTGAATCAGTATGTGTGTTGGACAGCATACTAGCATGTGTAGTCAGTGAATTAGTATGTGTGTTGGACAGCATACTAGCATGTGTAGTCAGTGAATCAGTATGTGTGTTGGACAGCATACTAGCATGTGTAGTCAGTGAATCAGTATGTGTGTTGGACAGCATACTAGCATGTGTAGTCAGTGAATCAGTATGTGTGTTGGACAGCATACTAGCATGTGTAGTCAGTGAAGCAGTATGTGTGTTGGACAGCATATTAGCACGTGTAATCAGTGAATCAGTATGTGTGTTGGACAGCACACTAGCATGTGTAGTCAGTGAATCGTTATGTGTACTGGACAGCACACTAGCATGTGTAGTCAGTGAATCGTTAGGTGTACTGGACAGCACACTAGAATGTGTCGTCGGTAAATTGTCCTGTGTGTCGGACAGTACACTAGCAGACTGCACGCTGGCTTGTGTCATCAGTGAGTTGTCCTGTGTGCCAAACAGTATGCTGACGTGTAGTCAGTGAATTGTCCAGCGTGCAAGCAGTCTGCTAGGATGTGTTGTCTGCGAGTTGTCCTGTGTGCCAGGCAGTAACACCAGCATGTGGAGTTGGTGAATTGTCCTGTGCGCCAGACAGTACATACAAATGTAGTCAGTGCATGGGGTTGAGCAAGTGTTTTTTCTGTATGTTTCAGGTTCCTTCCTGCTTGATACTTCAGATGCCACGCTTTGGCAAAGACTACAAAATGTACCGCCGTACCATTCCAAGTCTGGAGCTTGACATAACTGATATTCTGGAAACAGGTACCTCTCTCTCTCTCTCTCTCTCTCTCTCTCTCTCTCTCTCTCTCTCTCTCTCTCTCTCTCTCTCTCTCTCATTCATGCCTATATGTATATATAAATAATGCCTGTAATTTGGTATTTATTCATCAGCAGCTTAGCAAGGACTAGTTGTTAGACAGGTTTTTGACTGAACCTAAACTACAATCTTTGTAAAATAAAGTTTTCCAGTTGGAGTTTTCTCCCTCTCTCAGTGCCTGTACCAAAGTTGCTGTTTTTCCAAAATGTAATTCAGGGACATGTGCCTTAAATTGAAAAGTCTTAGAACTAGATTTAGACAAACATGTATCTTAATACATATTTGCCTGTGAATGGAAATTCTAGATGGGCTGTTCCTGTCACCGGCAAACCGAAATTCTCTCGTTTCAGATGGGCTGGTTTTGTTGATTTACTACTGAAATAGCAGTTAACATTCTTGGTCAAGGTTATGAAGGGAAAGAACTTTATACCTGTGTTTTCTTTTTATTTGCTTGGTCTTTGTGTAAAAAACCCCATGGTAACACATCAAAAATTCACGGTGAGCAAAGTGCTTGATAAAACCTTGCTTGTTGTGATTTGGTTTTGTTGATTTACTACTGAAATAGCAGTTAACATTCTTGGTCAAGGTTATGAAGGGAAAGAACTTTATACCTGTGTTTTCTTTTTATTTGCTTGGTCTTTGTGTAAAAAACCCATGGTAACACGTCAAAAATTCACGGTGAGCAAAGTGCTTGATAAAACCTTGCTTGTTGTGATTTGGTTTTGTTGATTTACTACTGAAATAGCAGTTAACATTCTTGGTCAAGGTTATGAAGGGAAAGAACTTTATACCTGTGTTTTCTTTTTATTTGCTTGGTCTTTGTGTAAAAAACCCCATGGTAACCCGTCAAAAATTCACGGTGAGCAAAGTGCTTGATAAAAGCTTGCTTGTTGTGATTTGCTTTATGTTGGGCAGGTGTACTTTGTGTTGGCTGTGCAGGTGTTGTATTTTGTGATTTGCTTTATGTTGGGCAGGTGTACTTTGTGTTGGCTATGCAGGTGTTGTATTTTGTGATTTGCTTTATGTTGGGCAGGTGTACTTTGCGTTGGCTGTGCAGGTGTTGTATTTTGTGATTTGCTTTATGTTGGGCAGGTGTACTTTGTGTTGGCTGTGCAGGTGTTGTATGTTGTGATTTGCTTTATGTTGGGCAGGTGTACTTTGTGTTGGCTATGCAGGTGTTGTATTTTGTGACTTGTTGGGCAGGTATCCGTGAGTGCATCGTATGTGGAGCCCTGGCCAAGTTTGAGTGTAAAGATTGTTACCTACAGCACGGACAAGGCCTCAACACCACCGCTTTCTGTGAACAGTGCATCCAAATGGTATCCTCTTTTTTCATCTCTGTTCTGCGTGTGTGTGCAGTGTGTGTGTGTGCGTGTGTGTGTGTGCGTGTGTATGAGTGCACACATGCATGCGTGAGTGTGTGTGTGTGATTGAGTGAGTGAGTGCGTGCATGCGTGCGTGTGTGCACGTGCATGAGTGTGTGCATATGTGTATGTGCCCTTACAGTGGTACAGATATCGCCTAAAGGGAGGTAATTTCAAGGTAAGTGACGAGCAATTTCTAGAGTTGATTTCTTACCAACTCCCATTTATTGTGTCAAAACAAAAGATGTGGAGAAAAAAGCTAAATGTAATAACAGTGTTGCATTAGATATAACTATGTCATTCACAAGTATGTATTCAATACAAAAAAGGACATGATCACTATAACACTGTACTGCTGGATGATGTAAATAGTCACTGAAATTCAATGTGTTGCGATAAACGTAACTGTTTTAATCCTGTCGGACTGATGTTCAAACAGCTCAGATAAATGAAAGGTCAGGGCCTACCCAAAACCAAAAACTTCATTCCAACTGTGGAGAACTGGAATTGGTCACATTCTGCTAATTGCAAAACTTTCGGCATATTTAGGTATGTGGAAATCGCAAATATCACAAAATGATATTCAGATCAGAAATGAAAATATGAGCTGAATATAAATGGGAAAGTGTGAGAGAAAAAAGGGGAAAAAAAAGAAGACGGGCATGTGTGAATGGAAAGAGTGGAAGAATAATATTTTCCAAGTCTTACCAAGCCAATTTGCAGCAGTGAGTACATACCTAGTGATCTCAGTTCCTCTGCAGAGTGGGGCTCAAGGTAACAGGGTGTCTGATCTAGGTGTGTGGAGTTGGCTGTGCATGCTTTTTCTCACTGCAGGCAAGCGAAGGGTTGTGAGTGACCACATGCAGCCCTGGCCCCCCTCTCCCTGATGCCGATTTGTTTAGTTGTCCATGTTTTTACTCGCTGCAGGCAAGTGAAGGGTTGTGAGCGATCACCCACCCCTGACCCCCCTCTCCCTGATGCCGATTTGTTTAGTTGTCCATGTTTTTACTCACTGCAGGCAAGTGAAGGGTTGTGAGCGATCACCCACCCCTTACCCCCCTCTCCCTGATGCCGATTTGTTTAGTTGTCCATGTTTTTACTCGCTGCAGGCAAGTGAAGGGTTGTGAGCGATCACCCACCCCTGACCCCCCTCTTCCTGATGCCGATTTGTTTAGTTGTCCGTGTTTTTACTCGCTGCAGGCAAGTGAAGGGTTGTGAGCGATCACCCACCCCTGACCCCCCTCTCCCTGATGCCGATTTGTTTAGTTGTCCATGTTTTTACTCGCTGCAGGCAAGTGAAGGGTTGTGAGCGATCACCCACCCCTTACCCCCCTCTTCCTGATGCCGATTTGTTTAGTTGTCCATGTTTTTACTCGCTGCAGGCAAGTGAAGGGTTGTGAGCGATCACCCACCCCTGACCCCCCTCTTCCTGATGCTGATTTGTCTAGATGTCCATGTTTTTACTCACTGCAGGCAAGTGAAAGGTTGTGAGTGACTGCACACATCCCTGACCCCCCTCTCCGTGATGCTGATTTGTCTATTTGTCCATGCTTTTTCTCGCTGCAGAAAAGCATAGGGTTGTGATTGACCACACTCACACCTGACTCCCACTTTCCCTGCTGATGCTGATTTGTCAGCATTGTCCACTTTTAGCCCTGTCGGTTCACTGTCCTCAAATGGTATGAGAATTGTGTGTGTGTGTGTGTGTGTGTGTGTGTGGACAGAATGAACTTGAAGTATGAACGACGTTGGCATATCCACACATCAGTTCATTCCGTACTATGCCAGTGCTGTACACAAGCACATGCACGCACAGGCATTCCCAAATCATTTGAGGATAGCGAACTGATGGGGGCTAAAAGTGGATATTGCCGATTTGTCTTTTAATAAATGTTCTCTTCTCTCAGTCTCATCAGCACAAGAAGCGCCAGGGACATAACCCCAAACCTCTGTTGGTGCCGCCTGAGTTCAAGTATCACTGCACCAAGGCACGAGATGAAGCCACACAAGTAGGCCGACAGAACGGGGAGTCTGCCGGCCCGTCCGATGTGGTACTGCCGCGGGAGAAGATGGAGCTGTTTGCGGTTGTCTGCATCCAAACCAGTCATTACGTCTCCTTTGTCAAATGTGGCATGGGCAAAGACGCCCCATGGGTCTTCTTTGACTCTATGGCTGATCGAAAAGGTGAGTGATGGGAGGTACCATTCGTGTGTTTGTGTGTGTGTGTGTGGGGGGGGGTATGGAGGGGGTGTTACTGTATGTGTGCGTGTCATTGTGTGTGTCACTCTGTGTGTGTCTGTGTCACTCTGTGTGTGTGTGTGTGTGTGTGTATGTGGGGGGGAGGGAAGTGAGCGTGTGTGTGTAGAGGGGGTGTCACTGTGTGTGTGTGCATGTGTGTGGAAGGCATGTCACTGTGTGTGTGTGTGACTGTGTGTATTGCAGTGTGATATTGTTTGTCACTGTGTGTGTGTGTGCGCGCATATCAGATAGTCCAGTCAGAAGATGGTGTGTAACATTTATTGTTAACCCTTATAGCCCCAACGTTGACTTTTGTGGACAAGCAGTATAGGGGAGGGAACAACTTCATAAGAATTCTATACTTTGAAACACAAAAGGTATTTTTTTACCACTTGACAAGGAATGTCCACTTGAATTTATGCGTGTGTTTGTGTGTGTATGGTCGTGTACATGTATACCTGTGTGTGTATGTGTTTGAGCAATGTAGAGGTGTTCTTTCACTCTTTTCTGTGGCGTTGCCATGTTTATATGATATGAACATGTTTGTGTAAACAGTTGTTTGTCTAGCTGTGTATGATTTAGGTGTTTTTATAAACAGTTGTTTGTCTAGCTGTGTATGATTTAGGTGTTTTTCTTTTTCTCCTGTGTGTACTGTGTGTGTTACGTTTCTTTGTCTTGTGTATTCACAGTGTTCTCCTGTTGTTTAATTGTCCTCTGAGTGTGTGTGCATTAAGTTGCTTTTTGGCCCACCCTTTGTGTACTGTATGTGTTGAGTATTTGCTTCTTTGCCTTGTATGTTCACTGCATTGTGTTGTTGCTTTGTTCTCAGAGTGTGTGTGTGTTGTTTCTTTGTTTTCTGTGCATGCTGCTGTGTACAGTTGTCATGTTTCATTCTCAGATTTCTCCCATGTGCATACTATACTGTGTCGTGTTGTTTCTTTGTACAGTGTGTGTACTATGCTGTGTTGTTTCTTTGTTGAGTGTGCATACTATACTGTATTGTGTTGTTTCTTTGTCCTGTGTGCATACTCTACTGGGTTGAGTTGTCATGTTTTCTTTGTCCTGTGTGCATACTATACTGTGTTGTCATGTTTCTTTGTCCTGTGTGCATACTATACAGTTGTCACATTGTTACTTTGTCTTGTGTGTGTTCAGGTGAGCAGGGAGGCTACAACATCCCTGAGGTGCAGCACGTGCCGGAGCTGTCCCAGTGGCTGTCGGAGAACAACTTTGAGTACATTCTCAGCATGCAGGACGACCGCCAGCTGCCCGAGCACATGCGCCGCCTTCTCTGTGATGCTTACATGGTCATGTACCAGTCACCTAGCGTTATGATGTTCAGATGATCTTTCGCACAGCTGGTGCTTTCTGCTTGATGTCCACATGGTCGTAAACTGGTTGTCCAATGTTGAGACATGCAGGCGATAGACCTCAGCCATCAAACAGCCCGAAGACAGCATCATCTGTGGGGCTCTGATGTGTTGAAGATGTCATCGTCTGTGGGAAAGACAGCATTGTCTGTGGGGCTCTGATGTGTTGAAGATGTCATCGTCTGTGGGAAAGACAGCATTGTCTGTGGGACTCGGATGTGTTGAAAATGGCAGCGTCTGTAGGGAAGACAGCATTGTCTGTGGGGCTCTGATGTGTTGAAGATGTCATCGTCTGTGGGAAAGACAGCATTGTCTGTGGGGCTCTGATGTGTTGAAGATGTCATCGTCTGTGGGAAAGACAGCATTGTCTGTGGGGCTCTGATGTGTTGAAGATGTCATCGTCTGTGGGAAAGACAGCATTGTCTGTGGGGCTCTGATGTGTTGAAGATGTCATCGTCTGTGGGAAAGACAGCATTGTCTGTGGGACTCGGATGTGTTGAAAATGGCAGCGTCTGTAGGGAAGACAGCATTGTCTGTGGGGCTCTGATGTGTTGAAAACAGCATTGACTGTGGGACTCTGATGTGTTGAAGACACATCATCTGTGGGACTCTGATGTGTTGAAGACACTTCATCTGTGGGACTCTGATGTGTTGAAGACACATAATCTGTGGGAAGATGACATCGTTTTTTGGGACACAACTAAACATGCTGAACAATGCCCATCACAGATCCAGTGGAGCAGCTTCATCCCTCTTACTGAGAAACATTGGAGTGAAAAAAGACCAGACACAGTGGAGATCGAGGTGGTCCAACTTCATCAGCCTTACTGAGAAACATTGGAGTGAAAAGAGACCAGAGACAGTGAAGATCCCAGTGGACCGACTCCATCAGTCTACAGTCGCTTATATGGCATTTATCAATACCATAAACATCAGTAATGATTATGCAGCTTCCTTGGATGCTGGTTTTCTTCTTCTCACATGGTCCTGTGATGGAGTGCAGTGTTGCCAGTGAAAGTGTGCTGCGGTTTTGAGCTCTCTCTGTTCAACACCTGTAGGCGGTACTATGCAATTCCCAGGTCACTACAGCTGCGCCAGTACCATCAGTACACAATACTTCAAAGCAGCCATATATGCTGACAAGCGCAGACTTGAGCATGCGGAAAGCATCTGCCCTATGGGCAGAATGGAGGCAAAGGGAAATGTGCCAGTCAACGTAGGGAGCAGTAGACGTCTTACTTTCTCCTGACATCTTACTCTCAACGTCTTTCTGTCTCTTTGAAACATGCCAAAGGAATGGCTTGTGTTCTGCTTCTAGCAAGGATGTCAAAAGGAGACTTGTTCTGTCGCAGTGGCAGAAGATAACCATCTAACTGTTCTGGCATGAGATATTGAGGTGTGTTGCCTTCGGGTCAGCTATGTGCATTATTTACTATAACAATAATAAATTATTTATGGTGCCCCATCTCATAAGAGGGCTTCCAAAGACATAAGGATATACTCATTCCATCACACACACACACACACACACACACACACACACATTGTGATAGCAACAACAGAAAGAGAACATAAAATAGATTCAGACAAACGATAGTATTTGTTTATCGTAAAATCTGTGAATTCTGGTTAGTTTATACAGTCCTCGAAGGTTGAAGGCAATGTCTGAATCTGATGTAAAATAGTTTCCCAATAAAATGGTGAAATGTTCCATGGTTGACTGACTGATGTGTGCGCTGAATGTTTGTAAATTGAGACACATACTTTGCAGCAAGCTTGTGTTGATTGGTGGTGTATTGATCACGTTGACTGAGGATACGTTTTTGCTGTAACCCTGTGATATCTTTGTCTTGGAGCTAACAGTTGTTTTTATTTTCTTGCCTTCTCTAATGGTTTTAAATTAAAGACATACATCAAATAGCAGAATGTTCCAGAAGGTATGCAAACATATGGGTTTATAACTGATAGTGTTATTCAGAAAAGTGGACAGGGCAGAAAGTGTTAATCTTGGTGTCTTATTCAGAAAGGTAGACAGGGCAGACGGTGTTAATCTTAAACAAGGGCAGTGTGCTATATCTTGTGTACTGAGTTAGGGAAGCCATCCAGTATGGGTTGTTGTTTAAAAAAAAAAAAGTTTTTTATTTGTTTTTGTTTTTACATGCAGTGTATTATGCATTTACACCTAATGTGAGCCCAAAGCACACAGTACAAAAAGAGTCCATAGGAGAAAAGATGGGTCTAGAGGGCAGATTTAAATGATACTACAGAAGAAGAGTGTCAGAGAGACTAGGGTAGATTGTTCCAAACTTATGGTGCTTGATAAAAGAAGGCCTGACAACCAGAAGACCTTAGGTGAGCAAATTGAAGAGGAACAGTCGAGTATGAGCAGATGAATGGAGCTGGTGAGAACATGCATCTGGATGAGATCAGAGAGACAGGAAGGGGCTTGGTTGTTTAATGATTTAAAGGTGAGGATAATAATTTTGTACTGAATGCAGGATTTGACAGGAAGCCAGTGTAGGACATGATGGAGCTGAGATAAGTAGTCAGACCTGGCAGAACAACAGATGAGGCGGGCAGCATTATTTTGAAGTTTACAATCAGATTTTTAGGGCACCCAGCAAGAAGTGAATTATAGTAATCAATACGAAACAGAACAAAATCACAGATGAGAGTTCTGAGAGCATCATGAGTGAGATGGTGACAGATAGAACTGATTCAACGGAGTTCAAGATAGCAAACCTGACACAGATGGTATATATGTGTTGCTGGAAAGAGAGGGTTTTATCAAGAGTGACACCTAAGTTCCGGACAGAGTAGACAGGTATGTTACAACCATTCAGTTGGATGGAAGAAGGTAAAAGCTGGATTTTCTGAGTACGTTTTGGAACGATGAGAATCATTTCTGTCTTCACATGTTTTATTCCAGTTTTTATGGAATGTATAGTAATATTGTAATAGTGATTACAAGTCTAAGCTGAATAATTGTTAAATAACATGTGCACAAATACAGTTGTTTGGTGTTGTTAATTTCACATTTGTAAATAAATTTTGCTTGCAAAATAATCAAACCAAAGGTGTTACCTGCTTTGGAATAGATGTGGTGACTAAAACAGTACAGTATTTTCATTAAGTGTAATTGATATCACATTTGAGCATCCAGTACTAACTGCAATCTAAGTGTTCCCAGAATGACTCTACCTGTGACTGTCATGTACATGACCAAAACATATGGTTACTTGAATCTCATTCTTTCCTACAAAAGGAGTGAAAGTCATTTTCAATTCCCATATCCATTTGATTAGAACATTAGTAGCAATTATGCTATGTACTAGTCTTGTCTGAAACCATTTCAGTGTTATTTCTAGGATTTGTTGCATTTTCTTAAAGGTGATACACCAGGTTATATCTTCATTCAGTTTAGCTTCCCATTTATCACAACAGTTTATTTATATTCTAAATAAGCACCTTGTAATAAAGGTGTGAGCCCATACTCTAGGCCGCCTGCACATTCTTAACGGACAATATCACGTGCCTTTTGACACTCAACAAAAGCATACATACATGTGTGATTTCACACACACACACACACACACACACACACACACACACACACTCACACACACACACACTCACACACACACACACTCACACACACACACACACACACACACACTCACACACACACACACACACACACACTCACACACACACACACACACACACACTCACTCACTCACACACACACACACACACACACACACACACACACACACACACACACACACTCACACACACACACACACACACACACACTCACTCACTAAATCATTCACACGTGACCACACTGTGCATCCACGTTCCAAACTTTTCAGCCGGAGCTTCCCATTCCAGCGAGGCCTAACCTGAGCAGGCAGGAGTGAAATGTCAGTCCAGGTAAATTCCACTGATTTACATGCGATGTAGGCATGACAACTCTAACTGATCATCATGGTTGGAACAGGAATGCTTTCCCTAGTACCACTCTCAGCTGACTGGAATCAAAACTGAACTTTCAGACCAAGGCATTAAGGCGAGTGTTGTCAGCAACCCCTTACTGATTTATTTCACTACAGTGTTAATAAAGACCCATTCTTGTTTATGGTATGTTTCCATAAACAGAGTTATTTAAGGTTTATTGTTCAAGAAACTGCAAGGCAGTTACTCCCTTGTGCATCTGGCAACTAGTTTTAGATCTCATTGACAGCATTTTGGTGTAGTTCAGTGCACTGGGAACTGCCACAATACAAAAGCCTGTCTGTTTGAATTGCATGAGAATGTTTCAAGGAAGCAAATGAAAGAATGTGTTCAAAAAGGCATTATAACCTTCAGAACTACTCCCTGTGCTTACTGACGATTAAATCCATTGGAAAGCCAACTGAGATTGGGAACGAGTTCTTTGGGCCAAGCAGCAGCCATTGAAAGTGTGAACTCTTTGAGATTAAAATGCAAAATATGTGTTAATTGTATTCAGGTTTCAAATTAATATGCCTTTATGTGGCCTTTGTGCTTTTCACACACACACACACATCACACAAGTAATACATATTCAAATTTATTTTAAAACTGAAGTGAGAAAAAAACCAAATGAAGCATGTCACAAAAATCCCATTCTATGTCACAACCTTGCATGATACGTATTATTAAATATATATACATAAGTTATGATTATTATGATTCAAAATTATACAGCACTCAATGCAACTGAACCTAAATGGAACCTCTCAGATAAACATAATGGGGCCAGGGCTGTTGGACTCCGACTGGGTTTCAAGCTGATGAAAAGGTCCAGAGCGATCTGTTGGGAAGACTTGGATCTGCCGTCTTCCATTTCTCAGTTAACTGTTCCATTGCTGAAGGAGTGGTCTGCCCAGACATAGTGTCTGTACAGATTAGTTTTGATATGTATTATATACTGTATGTTAATAGATGGGAGAGCTGGTTTCAGCTGCTTTGGTACCATGGCTTAATGATGAGAATGCAAAGCTGTTGCACTTATGCTTGTAATTCAAACCCCAAGCACTAATAACAGCTGAAACTCGGTACACTTGCTCCCCTGTATATTGACATATTGCATATCAAAACTAACCTGCATTTGATAATTTGTAAAGATTTTGTAAGTGCACAAAATATCTACCCAGTACGTACAAACTGAAACCTTTGGCAAAAGGTCCCATAAATAAGATTTTTTTTAAATAAATGCTGATAAATTGACACTTTCTCTGGTGCAAGAAAATAATACATGCATTTGTGCATAATTCAAATAACAGATGAAAAGGAATTGCATGCACATGGAAAACGACCTGACCATACTTGTCTATGAGTTGATGTAACGTGTAGGACAGCAGCTCTAGCAACCCTGAAAACAGCTACGGGTGTCCAACAACCCTGTCCGTTGTTGCTTTACAGTTCCAGGACAGCAAGCTGGGCAAGCATCCTGTTAGTCTTGTTGACAGTTTTGTACTGCAGATGTTGGCATACCACATTTACTCCATCAGTACATGTAATTCACCATTAAAGTCATACAACTTGCACCCTAGCTTACAGAGAATGAACCTTTGCACCCATGACTACTAGCTTTCAGAGAATGAACCTTTGCACCCATGACCACCTTTGCACCCATGGCTAGCTACCTTTCAAACCGGCAGACTCCTACGGAACTCTCAGAGAACCCTACCCTGCAGACTCCTGTACTCCCTGTGCTGATCCCACCACTCTAGGCTAAGGTCCAGCTACTACTGGGGGGGAATTAACTACACATACACACACACATTCCCTTTGATGATCAGACAAACACATCATGACAATGAAACATAGTGACATGGTTGGTTCATATAAAATCTGTTTCCATCTGTCCGTATTTTTATTTTTTAACTGCACTGGGACAGCATACGTGCAAGACCTGTCTCCACAACGTCAGGAGAACTTTCTGTAAAATGCACATCACTGTGAAAACATGAGCACCAGAGAACCGTGATGTGCAACAGACAAATTTTCAACAACTGGGTGAAAGTGCTCTAAAGACGTTAGGAAAGGTGCCAGGCTACAAACATGACAAATGGTTTGTAGGGACTTTGCACATCTTTCATTGCCATCACATTTTTTTTTTTGTGTGTGTGTGTGTGTGTGTGTGTGTGTGTGTGTGTGTGTGTGTGTGTGTGTGTGTGTATGGTCAACAGAATTATATACTAAAAACCATTGTTCTTTTACAATTACCATTGCAACAACTAGAATATAAATATGAGTTCGAATTTTTGTGTCCAGGTTTCAGTTATTACAAGACACGTGAAATAGAAAAATATCTTGAAAAGATGCAACCAACAATGTTGCACGCACACACACGCCATTGCAGACACTGCTTCTGCATAATGAAGTCATTGCAACTACTCCACAAGTGGGGTGGCCATAATACAATACCGTGACAATACCACAATAATACTGACTACTTCAGAGCATCGTTGTTAAAAGACCATCAACTTTGATATGACACGGCCAAGGGTGAAAGTTAACAGTTGTAACTGAAAATCCTAACGTAACACTGGAGGTGCAGATCGCTGCATCGGCAGCCAAGGACCAGCACCCATGTGGATGGGAGTGGGACAGTTGGGCAGTCATGGGCCACACCCATGTGGGAGAGGGACAGTTGGGTAGGGCCAGCACCCCTGTAGGAATGGGACAGTCATGGGCCAGCACCCCTGTAGGAATGGGACAGTCATGGGCCAGCACCCCTGTGGGAGTGGGACAGTCAAGGGTCAGCACCCCTGCAGGAGTAGGACAGTCAAGGGCCAGCACCCCTGTAGGAGTAGGACAGGCAGTCAAGGGCCAGCACCCATGTAAGAGTGGGACAGTCAGGCAGTCAAGGGCCAGCACCCCTGTGGGAATGGGACAGTCAAAGGCCAGCACCCCTGTGGGAGTAGGACATTTAAGGGCCAGCACCCCTGTAGGAGTAGGACAGGCAGTCAAGGGCCAGCACCCCTATGGGAGTGGGACAGTTGGGCAGTCAGGGGCCAGCACCCCTGTGGGAGTTAGGGAGGCAGAGCACCCAGAAAATCTTACTTTTTAATTTCTAGGCCTTATGTTCTAAGCCATTTCCAGGCACTTTAGACAAAATTCTCCCAACAAACAGACCGCACAAACGAGGATTGAAAAGTGATGCCATACAGCCAAAGTGCAGGCAAATGACAATAGAAAATGATGCCGTATGACCGAAGTGGAGGTGAATGATGATGGAAAGTGGTGCCATATGACCACTGAAGCAAAGTGTTTTGAAACTGAGAGACAGAAGAGTCTACAGCAGACCCTCCTGTTCGACCTGGGACTAAAAAGCCAACTTTTTACCCTTGCAACAAAGACACAGCCACAAGACAAACGGGGAGACAAGTTCCGCATGTTATAGAAAAGAAAAGAAAGAAAAAACACAAAAAAACACTACATTTCCAGCCAGCGAGATAGAAGAACTCTACACTTGCGGCCAGCGACTCTTCTCTGCTACACTGGCTCTGAGGGGGGAAAGCGGTGGAATGTTCCATATTAAGCATTTGGCGTACATCCATAGTGTACCAGCCACTTCTTACTCTGCCTTCTGTCTCTTGAGCCAATAAGAAATATTCATCACTACCGTCTGTCTTGAACTGACTCTGAACTTAGTCCTCTCTCCTTTTTTTACTTAACTGGTCAGCTATCTGAAAAGACGTGATATGTTAACTGTGATTGGTTAAATTAGGGCACTTGAAAGGCTGATATTCCGCCATACTCCACCTTGGTTCAGCCTCTCCTTCTGGACAAGTTCAGTCATATCTAAGCTCTACCTGGTTGGTGGTGGCCACACAGTGAAACATATGTTTCACAGGCAATCATTTTACCTCAGGACAGCCAGAAACTGTAGGCTTATGAGGGACTGGAGCACCAGACGGCCACACTGACTTTCACACAGCTCCTGAGCTATGCACCAGTGAAACACTTGTGACCTTAGATAAGTTCCCCAAATGGCCAGACACATTAATAGTTGTGATGAGGCCATTTTGATGGGTTCAATGCATCAAATTTTCATTTGAAATAAATAAATCTGACTGCTAGCATTCTAAAACTAGATCTAAACACATGATGGGTGAAAAGGAATGCTAATTTAATATGACAAGGCAAAATGTTAGGCTGACCCTAAAAATAAGCATGTTTTCATTGTTGTATTAAATGACCATTCCTTTTTACCATTTATGTGTTTGAAATTTTCATGAGACTGGCTTCAGATTGGCACTGGCTGAAACACCAAGAAGTGTTTGTAATGGCTGATACACTAAGCATGTACTCTGTCCAAAGTCTAGCATACCAAGAAAATGCACTAAAAAATGTGTTTAAAAATGTAAGTTTATGCAAGAAAACTACAACCTGGACTGGACTGAGAGCACAGGTACGTTAAAATGAAACTGCATCTCACTTGGATGACTCACACTCATTGCTGGTAAAACGTCACGTCACATCATACACCACACAAACAGAACACAATACTGCTTTTCAACAACACACTACATGTATCGCAATGGACTCTTCAACAACAGAAAAACAACAACAAAAACCACAGATCAACCAAGCTGTAACAAATACCAGTAGCTGTGCTGAACAGATCTACAACCAAAACAAGAGGTCAACAAATGTACAACAAAAGCGACCATCTGTACAAATTAAGTAGGTGAAAAAGTCATTTTGATCTGGCAAACAACAGGGGTATGACATCAAACAGTAACAAATGGTACTTGAAAATAGATTACAGGATTTAGAAAGAAAGAAAAATGAATGGGAGAAACCAGTGCATGGACTTTCTTCATTTCTTCACTCAACACTCTCCTGTTCTTGATTAATTCATATGATGGTGTGTGTGTGTGTGTGTGTGTGTGTGTGTGTGTGTGTGTGTGTGTGTGTGTGTGTGTGTGTGTGTGTGCATGAGTGTGTGTGTGTGTGTGTGTGTGTGTGTGTGTGTGTGTGTGTGTGTTTGTGTGTGTGCATGAGTGTGTGTGTGTGTGTGTGTGTGTGTGTGTGTGTGTGTGTGTGTGTGTGTGTGTGTGTGTGTGTGTGTGTGTGTGTGTTTGGTTGTTGTTGGGATGTTTTTACAGTAGGGAGGGATGATGAAGAAAACATGAGCTGGGGCTGATGGAAGCCACGAATGAAGGAAGCGTTCTGCTTCTGGTTTAGTGATAAAAGGATAGACTAACTGGCTTCATGAATCATGGGATAAGTAGAAAGACTAGAATGCATCTCATTTGGTCCAAGAAATGGCAAGATGGCACAAATAAATGACCCCCACCCACCACCTAGTGGGGGGTGGGGGGGGGGGGCACACCTACCCTCAAAACAGTCAAGACAGATTGTTGTTTATTTGTTTTGCTTTATACTCTTAGCCCAAATTTATGGTTCAGGATCCCAAATTTATGGTTCATAACTATAACAAACTTGTAAAGAAACAGCAGCTTGCGTCTGCAGGACAAGTGCAGTGCAGGTATTTGCACTTCAGGATTCTTACCTGTGCAACACAGCTGTGGATGTCTGCTTGTGCAACACAGCTCTGTATGTGCATTGTATTTGTGCAACATTTTCTAGGCACCTAGATAAAGATGCATGCAGATGTCAGAAATATGACTAAATGAGACCCCCTTTTAACCATAACATTAATAAATATAAAATACATTTTAGTCAATGTTAAACTGTGCTAACTTGTGAAATCAGGTAGGTGACTGAGAAAGCACACTTAATCACCACTGTATCAGTGTAATGCATATGGGCATGGTTAAGAGAGTGCCCTTTTACATTAAACATTTTGGTTAGTGTTAAACTGTGTTAACTTGTCAAATCGGGGAGGTGACTGAGAAAGCATGCTCCATCACCACTGTATCAGTATATTACATCTCGACACACGGGAGGCAGAAACAGCAGACTGCATTTCAGCAGTGATCAAAATAAACATGAAGCAACAGCAAACAACGAAGCCCTTACCCACACAACTAAATCACCTCACTAAACGTTTTCCTTCTTTCATTTACTTGTTTACCACATTAATCAACACATTTCACAAAATGGCACCAGTAAAAAGCTGAAAGCGAAACGTCATCGTCCATTTCAGAGAAGGCCAGTTTGTGTTACTGTGCAAGGAAATTCGGTATTCAAACAGCAAAACTGAGTGATTTCTGCCTTAATTCACTGCCTGCCAGTCTGCGAGATTTCCCCACCCTGTCTGGGTTCAAAACCCAGCACAAGACTTTCCTCTTTAGACTGGCCTTTTCACAAACCAAGGCAGACCATCCCTGTGACAACAAATTATGCATATCTCTACAGATATATATATAGGTATGTGCTAGCACATTTGAGCTTTGTTTTGCAAAATGACTGGTGCTCTGTAAGTTTGCAAAATGACTGGTGCTCTATAAGATCTATCCATTATTATTATTTTATCTTCAGTCCCACAATCAGTTACCACAACCCTAGCTATAATGCTACCTGTATGTCAGCTGCTTGTAATGGGCAAGTAACTGCTTCTGAAATTAGTCCAAGCCTAAGATTCCTGTTACACTTTAGCAGCTGAATTCAGCTTCTTACTGTTAATAACAAAAACCTTCTAATAATTCTCTCTTCTTAGATGTTCAAATGATTGTTAGTTTAATTACAAAAACCTTCTAATAACTCTCCCTTCTTAGATGTTCAAATGATTGTTAGTTTAATTACAAAAACCTTCTAATAACTCTCCTTTCTTAGATGTTCAAATGATTGTTAGTTTAATTACAAAAACCTTCTAATAACTCTCCCTTCTTAGAAGTTCAAATGATTGTTAGTTTAATTACAAAAACCTTCTAATAACTCTCCCTTCTTAGATGTTCAAATGATTGTTAGTTTAATTACAAAAACCTTCTAATAACTCTCCCTTCTAAGATGTTCAAATGATTGTTAGTTTAATTGCAAAAACCTTCTAATAACACTCCCTTCTTAGATGTTCAAATGATTGTTAGTTTAATTACAAAAACCTTCTAATAACTCTCCCTTCTTAGATGTTCAAATGATTGTTAGTTTAATTGCAAAAACCTTCTAATAACTCTCCCTTCTTAGATGTTCAAATGATTGTTAGTTTAATTACAAAAAACCTTCTAATAACTCTCCCTTCTTAGATGTTCAAATGATTGTTAGTTTAATTACAAAAACCTTCTAATAACTCTCCCTTCTTTTTTTTTCTTCTTTTTTTTGCCAAGCACAAACTCTCCCTTCTTAGATGTTCAAATGATTGTTAGTTTAATTGCAAAAACCTTCTAATAACTCTCCCTTCTTAGATGTTCAAATGATTGTTAGTTTAATTACAAAAACCTTCTAATAACTCTCTCTTCTAAGACGTTCCAATGAGCCAGGATGCTACTCGTGGTTTGTGCTGAAGTTGATGATGTCATTCAGCACCCTGCAGGACTAATGAGGCAAATCCAAAACCTGAACAACTCAGCAATCAGAACTTTAGCAAGTGTCGAGGATGATTTGAAGGCAGCAAAGCAGCAAAGACAAAACTGAAGTCACGACACAGTAAACTGTTTTAACGTAAGACAGCGTAGCTGTTTCGACGTACCATAAGACAGTGCAGCTGTGAATTACTAAAACCACACCAACCACTGTTAGTATTATCCATTACCTGAACAGGTACTCAACATGCCCCATGCCTGTATATTGAAGTACCTGTTCTTCACACAACTTGTCATCAACAAGGATTACTTGCACCATTAGTTAGCTGTAGGTATTCTGTCAGCCAGAAAATCAGCTGGGTGTTAATGAGTGGCTAGACAACCAGTTGTTGGAGCAAAACACCAAAATATTTTAAACCAACTGTCAGCAGACTGTCAACTTGATGCATCTCACATCCGATAACGATTCCAGTAGAAAAATAGCATCCCTGCATCACCAGGCATTTTTGGACCATGACGGGAATATGTGTGAATGTGATGATGAAATGTGCGTGCACAGAAACTTGGCCACCAGGTGAAAGAACAAAGAAATGACACAACAGGTAAGTGGTTTCTAATTCCCAGTCAGCCATGATGGTTATATCAGGTTGAAGTGAGATGACCAAAAATTGGTATCATGTCAAATGACCAAGATATGATGCCACATGAAATGACCAAGAAATGGTGCTACCATGTGAAGTGGCCAAGAAATGGTGCCACATGAAGTGACCAAGAAATGGTGCCACATGAAGTGACCAAGAAATGGTGCCACATGAAGTGACCAAGAAATGGTGCCATGTGAAGTGACCCAAGAAATGGCGCCACGTCAAATGACAAAGAAATGATGCCACATGAAATGACCAAGAAACAGCACCATGTCAAATGACAAAGCAGTGGAGCCACATGAAATGACAAAGAAATGATGCCACAAGAAATTAAAGGATCCAGTGTCAAAATCTGCACAGCCTGCTATTAAACATGTACTTTTAATATTGGCTGTCAAGTCAATGCTAACCTTTAGGAAGATTTCAACATTCAAATAAAGCAGAGCCCTAATTTTCTTCAGTTTTGTTGACACAGCTATTTCTGTGTTTGTATGTAATCCATTTTGTGGCGCAATTCTTTTCCCTTACTGGGACACGTCAGCATGCCAAGGCCATCAATTCCTAAAATGTCTAAATGAACTTATTTGTTAGACTTGCTGACTTGTCTCTGGAGAGGTACTGGAGGGGACTGAGATTCCAGGAGGTGGGGGGAGGGGGAACCGACGCTTGCACTGTCACCAGACTCCTGCATTCAGATGGGCAGCGATAAGCGTCATTCTAATGTTTCATGAACTGTGGAGGAGCAAAGTCACAAGACAGTAACCAGGAACCACAAATGCGGAAGAGAGAGCAGAGCCCAACCTGGGAATTGAACCTTCATCCGTTTACCAGCCTAATGCATTACGCTCGGCCAAGCCGGCTCACAGCTAAATGAAACTGTGGAACAGAAGATGTATTCAGAATGGCTATGCACTGCATACTGCTTCGGTTGCAGCAACCTTTGTATTTTTTGTAAAAAAAAAAAAATCAGCACAAAAAGCTTGAACAAGTTGGGAGGCAGTCTCCCTGATGTACTTCTGACATGCATCTGTTTACCGCAGACCCATACATCACATTCTGCAGTTGTCGAAGGTTCTGCACTGAGCTCTACACCTGGTCTCTTGCCTTGCCTTGCCAGTTTTCACAGGGAATATCGGCCGTGGTGGTCTGGTTGGCGGAAGTGGCTGGGTGACTGGCAACCCTAAACTGTGCATCTAACGCCACAGTCCTAGTTCAACAGGCTCTGTTCCCCTCTCACACTGTCTGAGCCAGTGATAGTGGCACATCTGTGTCAGTCCCAGTGTAACATGCTCTGTCCCCCTGTCCCATCATCTGAGCCAGTGATGGTCAGAAGGACACCTGGGTCATACCAGTTCAACAGGCTCTGCCCCCTGTCCCACTGAGCCAGTAATCAGAGGGACACCTGTGTCATACCAGTTCAACAGGCTCTGTTCCCTATCTGAGCCAGCAATCAGACACTTGTGTCAGTCCCAGTTCAAGAGGCTCTGTCCCCCTGTCCCACTGTCTGAGCCAGCGATGGTCAGAGGGACACCTGTGTCAATCATGCGGTCATCTGAGGCTCTGGTACTAAGCACTTTACTTATTACTGTACACGTCGCTACGTCTGTAGGCTACTTGACCGACATGTATACACTATGCACATGAACACTAATTTACTCCCATGTACTGCACCCCTGTCAGCCTAACAAGAACACCACAGTCATACAAACAGCAAAACAGTGTCACATGAACAACAGTCGGAACCAACTCACGAGTTATACCACAGAAACCGAAGACGTAAAAAAATTCACAGCATACACATGAAAACTGCGCCCAGCTGTCTCACTTCAAAACCATTTTTCCGTTCAGTCAGTCGCACAGTTTGATAAATTGCCACAGTTTGATAACTTGCCAGACCAGTTTGCACTGGATTCCTCATGCACTGGTGAACTGGCACACAAACATTCATCCTATGCAGCCTAGCAAATTCACCGAGCAACACTCTGACATTCACACACACTTCATGGCATCAACATTTTCAAACATTTTGCTATCAGTTCCTGCACAAGTGCACACACACTTGCACAAGTGCACGCTCACTCACACACACATACACAGCATGGAACACCTGAGTTTATCCAAGACACAAGAACAGCTGCAGTCCACATGACACAGATGCAAATGTGCCTACATGCAAGTTCAGTAGTGTTCATTTTTGATCTGTGGCCACCTGCCAACAGCCCAATACACTGCACCCGACACTGAGGTGTCAAAGCGCTGCACCCTCAAGTCTTGATTACAGAATGATGATCCTCACTTCCAGGCCTCTGACGATGATAAACCGGTGATGCTTTGCTCCTATAAACGAGATGAAACGATGAATGAACTGTTTCAGTAGTGCACACGGTCTTAACAGCCAGCGTCCAATGAAGACTTGTAGCAATGTCAGTGAATGCTCCTTTATAGTGGAAGATACAAGGATAAAGATACAAGGATGAGGGAAAAAACAGTGGAGGAATGACTAGAGCCGTCTTCCTCACCTCTGCGTGACACCTGCTTTAAATATGGCACCACACTTATGGGAGTGCCAGCTCTTCAACTTACGCTTTTTGTGGTGGTGGGAAGAACACGGACCTTCCCAACAAAGGAAGCAACACTTTCAGCTGATATGGCATTCCACATTGTGTGGTACTGCAATCTCTCTGATCTTCAGTGATATGGCAATAAAGATTACATGATTTTGAGATATTTCTGATCTTCAGTGATTGTAGAAAAAGGACACACACAGAGAGCCAGTTGTTTGCCTGTGTGATTATGAATGTCTTGTGCATTTCTCTTCTGTGAATGAGACCTGACCCACTGTGTGGGTCGCTGAATGATACGCTGGTTTGGCACAATCACACGCACAATGGAGCTCTTCATAAAGATGAGACAAAAAAAGACAAAAAGAAGAAAAGACCCAAGTTGGTTCTCTGGGCTTCTCTCCATGATAATGTTCCCACAGTAGATGACAAAAGTCTTGAGCACAGTCTTGGCAAAGTGGACAGTCTGAACTGAAGTGTCCCATCGGGAAGTCACTGAAACTCATCAATTTTCATCTCACGTCTTGAGTATTTGTTTGCTGGAACAAGACTGCCTTCAGCGAAGAAGCCTTGCCCATTTTGTCTGAGTGGAGACATTAAAGACACGTTTCAACAGAAACAGGACACTGGAAGAGCAGATGACCAGCCCATGGACATGGAGTAGGCCACCCCGTCAGTCACCATCTCAATGTCCACACCTAATAGGCCAACCGGTCAGTCACCACCTCAATGTCCACACCCAGTAGGCCAACCGGTCAGTCACCACCTCAATGTCCACACCCAGTAGGCCAACCGGTCAGTCACCACCTCAATATCCACACCCCTCCCCATCAAACCGGCAGATCAAAATGTTAATCACGATCCACACAACAGCGCTCAGACTGCTAAGAAACCACTCCAAAAGGAAACGGTCACTGTGACCATCAGCAAGTATGGCTGAGACAGTCCGTCCCACGTCAACGCATCCACCACAAAGTCCTCCACGACGACGGTCTCGCCTCAACAAGTGAAACCTCTCTCTCCCTCCTCTCCTTCAGAGACGGTGTCGGGGATTAAGGAATCTCCACTATTATGCCTACGTCCAAGCTCTGCTCAATCCTCTTCCCCTTCCAGCCCAGCCCCGTACATTTCTGCCAAGCGGGTGAACTTGGGCCCCCACTCATTGAGGTAATCGTAGTCGGCACTGTCGGCGCTGCTGCTGGTGTTGAGGGAGCTTAGGGACCCGGCGTCGCTGCCAGCGCCCTCAAAGGCAAACTCCATGACGCTGTCGTGGGGCGGGGCCCCTGGGTCATTGTCAGCGTCGCTCATCCGCTCGTTGATGAAGTCGCCCACGTCAGGCTTGTCCCCCGGAGCGTCTGAAAACAGCCGAGAGTTCATGAGGAACGTGAGGAAAAGCAACTAACTGTCAGTGGAATGGAAGGTAATCTGGAGTGTACTGGAACTTCACAGGGAGTGTGATGGCAGCTAACCAGGTGTGTGGTGGCAGATAGCAGGTGTGGTGGCAGTTAACCAGGTATGTGGTTAACCAGGTGTGGGGTGGCAGTTAACCAGGTATGTGGTTAACCAGGTGTGTGGTGGCAGTTAACCAGGTATGTGGCTAACCAGGTGTGTGGTGGCAGTTAACCAGGTATGTGGCTAACCAGGTGTGTGATGGCAGCTAGCAGGTGGTGGCAGTTAACCAGGTGTGTGGTGGCAGTTAACCAGGTATGTGGCTAACCAGGTGTGTGGTGGCAGTTAACCAGGGTGTGTGGGGGCAGTTAGCAGGTGTGGTGGCAGTTAACCAGGTGTGTGGTGGCAGTTAGCAGGTGTGGTGGCAGTTAGCAGGTGTGGTGGCAGTTAACCAGGTGTGTGGTGGCAGTTAGGTGTGGTGGCAGTTAATCAGGGTGTGTGGTGGCAGTTAGCAGGTGTAGTGGCAGTTAACCAGGGTGTGTGGTGGCAGTTAGCAGGTGTGGTGACAGTTAACCAGGGTGTGTGGTGGCAGTTAACAGGTGTGATGGCAGTTAACCAGGTTTGTGGTTAACCAGGTGTGTGGTGACAGTTAACCACGTGTGTAGTAGAAGATAGCAGGTGTGGTGGCAGTTAACCAGGTTTGTGGTTAACCAGGTGTGTGGTGGCAGTTAACCAGGTGTGTAGTGGAAGCTAGCAGGTGTGGTGGCAGTTAACCTGGTGTGTGGTGGCAGTTAACCAGGTGTGTAGTGGAAGCTAGCAGGTGTGGTGGCAGTTAACCAGGTTTGTGGTTAACCAGGTGTGTGGTGGCAGTTAACCAGGTGTGTAGTGGAAGCTAGCTGGTGTGGTGGCAGTTAACCAGGTATGTGGTTAACCAGGTGTGGTGGCAGGTAACCAGGTATGTGGTCAACTGTGTGTGTGGTGGCAGTTAACCAGGTGTGTGGTGGCAGTTAACCAGGTGTGGTGGCAGTTAACCAGGTTTGTGGTGGCAATTAACTAGGTGTGGGCAGTTAACCAGGTGTGGTGGAACATGACCTAGGCTGTGGTAAAGTTAACCACAAGAGTGGTTGAAGTTTACTGTGAGTGGTGGAGGTTAACCAGCAGTGTGGTGGAAGATAACTCTGGGTGTTGGACAGTAAGGTTGCAATGCTGTGGATGTTGGACAGTAAGGTTGCAATGCTGTGGATGTTGGACAGTAAGGTTGCAATGCTGTGGATGTCAGACAGTAAGGTTGCAACACTGTGGATGTTGGACAGCAAGGTTGCAATGCTGTGGATGTCGGACAGTAAGATTGCAATGCTGTGGATGTCGGACAGTAAGGTTGCAATGCTCTGGATGTCAGACAGTAAGGTTGCAATACTGTGGATGTTGGACAGTAAGGTTGCAACGCTGTGGATGTTGGACAGTAAGGCTGTAATGCCATGGATGTCAGACAGTAAGGTTGTACTAAACAATCCTATGTATGTTGGACAGTAAGCCACAAGATGAAGGGTGAATGATGCTCACTTCTTAGTGGTCGGTCACGTCGCGGCACAAAGGTGGCCCCCAGAGGATCCAGGTCTGTTTTCTGAAGCCGTGAAATGTCGTAGGCATCTTGGTCCTCCTCCCCTGCAAACACAGCAACACACCTTGATTTCACCCATCTTCTGCGCACCTTGTGCCCATCTACACAGCAACACCCCTTGATTTCACCCATCTTCTGCGCACCTTGTGCCCATCTACACAGCAACACACCTTGATTTCACCCATCTTCTGCACACCTTGTGCCCATCTACACAGCAACATACCTTGATTTGCCCATCTTCTGCACACCTTGTGCCCATCTACACAGCAACACACCTTGATTTCACCCATCTTCTGCACACCTTGTGCCCATCTACACAGCAACATACCTTGATTTGACCCATCTTCTGCACACCTTGTGCCCACCTACACAGCAACATATCGTGATTTGACTGACTTGATTTGATCTGACTGACGCACCTTCTGGACACCCGACACCTATCTACACAGCAACGCACTTTGATTCAACTCACCTTACACCTGTCTACACATCAACGCACTTTGATTTAACTCACACCTATCTACACAGCAACGCACTTTGATTTAACTCACCTTACACCTATCTACACAGCAATGCACTTTGATTCAACTCACACCTGTGTACACAGCAACACACTTTAACTCACCTTACACCTATCTACACAGCAATGCACTTTGATTTAACTCACACCTGTGTACACAGCAATGCACTTTGATTTAACTCACCTTACACCTATCTACTCAGCAACGCACTTTGATTTAACTCACACCTGTGTACACAGCAATGCACTTTGATTTAACTCACCTTACACCTATCTATACAGTAACACAATTTGATTTACCTCACCTTACACCTATCTTCACAGCAAAGCACTTTGATTTAACTCACACCTGTGTACACAGTAAGGCACTTTGATTTAACTCACCTTACACCTATCTACACAGCAACGCACTTTGATGTAACTCACCTTACACCTATCTACACAGCAACAAACTTTGATTTGACACACCTTGCACCTGTCCACACAGTGACACACTTTGATTTGACACACCTTGCAGATACACACTTTGACTGGACTCACCTTCCACCTATCTAGCCAAAGAGGCTTACACTGGACTTCCAGTAGCTTTCCATGTCAGCAGCTCGACCGGTGTTCATTTTCTGAATTACATCGATCAAATCCTCCGGACCCATCTGGACTGAAGGCTTTGCGAACAGTCCATCAGCCTTTTGGGTGCTCATGGTAGTTTTAAAACTTTGTATCTGGACGACCACACTGACATAAGGTTGTAGAGGATGGGGGTGGGAGGGGGGGGGTCTCTTTGAAAATGGTGCTGCTGATGCAGCCATGTGGTGCCACTATGGAATGGCAGACGCGATGGAGCTTGAGACGTATCACTTCATGGATAATCCAAGGGAAGGGAGTAGCTAAATGTGGACAAAGTCCATTTCAGATGCATTTGCTTCTCATTTGGGGTGCTTACACCATTAGGGAAAACTGGCAAAGTCCACAGAAAAATTCTGCTGCACAATTCTCACCAGCATGAAGACCAGCAACATCAGCACTGCAACATCAAGCAACCACTCAGTACAAACACCTCCCTCAATACCACCATGAAACCACTTAGTACAAACACCTCCCTGCTGATGCAGCCATGTGGTGCCACCGTGGAATGGCAGACGCGATGGAGCTTGAGACGTATCACTTCATGGATAATCCAAGGGAAGGGAGTAGCTAAATGTGGACAAACTCTTTCAGATGCATTTGCTTCTCATTTGGGGTGCTTACACCATTAGGGAAAACTGGCAAAGTCCACAGAAAAATTCTGCTGCACAATTCTAGCCAGTGTGTAAAAGCACCGTAAAACGTCGCGTGGCACAGTTCAGCTGAGTGGCTACGTCACACCACAAGCACAGAAGTCCACATTTTGGATGGAAAAGGCAGGCCATGAATCATTCAATTCCTACCAGACTGTAGAAAGAAGTGACATCGGTTCTGCCATGGTAGGTAGCTAAGCGGCTCACCTGCCCCTTCCTCATCATAGTTGATGACGTTTTCACGGATGTCATCCTCCGGATCCACCTCCAGAATGTACTTGTCATTGTCCGTGTCCCTCCCCCGGAATTTCACCAGCATGAAGACCAGCAACATCAGCACTGCAACATCAAGCAACCACTCAGTACAAATGCCTCCCTCAACACCATGCAACTGCTCAGTACAAACACCTCCCTCAATACTACCATGAAACCACTTAGTACAAACACCTCCCTCAACACTGCCATGAAACCACTTAGTACAAACACCTCCCTCAACACTGCCATGAAACCGCTCAGTACAAACACCTTCCTCAACAGCATGCAACTGCTCAGTACAAACACTTCCCTTATGGTCTGAAACCAAACTGTGTGTAGAGTGTGCCATGTCAAACACTGTCTCTCCCATCATTGAGATATTCTGTCTTCAGTTCAGGTTCACGTTAGATGTCCCCTCCTAAGACAGGAAAGACCAGTCCAGATCATTTCCAGATAAATTTGTGAAGCTCTCCAGTGAACAAAGCCCAAGTTTGTGAATGAACGGACCTGCATTCAGAGTCCTGTGACCCCCCACCCCCACACCCAAATATGCTGGCAATGAACGGACCTCAATTCAGAGTCCCGTCACCCACACCCCAATATGCTGGCAATGAACGGACCTCAATTCAGAGTCCCGTCACCCACACCCCAATATGCTGGCAATAAACAGACCTGTATTCAGAGTCCCGTCACCCCCATCCCAGTATGCTAGCAATGAACAGAACAAATATGAAGAAAATGACTTACGTATGACAACAAAGGCCGACACCACAATGGCCACGATGCCCGTGGTGGTAACCGAGGAGGTCAGGGCTCGGGTGGGCTCTCTGCAAAACTCTCCGATCTTGTCCGGTGGACACACGCACACCACCTCTCCCATGTCGATGCGACATGTCACGTTCTTGAAACAGGGGTTCGGGATGCAGTCAGAGGTACATACGCCGTTCACTTCGTGGTAGCCTGGCAAGCATCTGGAGAGAGGGAAATGATCCTGCATTCAAAGTCCTACTCTAATGGACATGCGTTTAAAGTCCTGTCACCCCCATCCCTATACTCTAGCGATGAATGGACATGCGTTTAAAGTCCTGTCACCCCCATCCCTATACTCTAGCAATGAATGGACATGCGTTCAAAGTCCTGTCACCCCCATCCCAATATTCTAGCGATGAACAGACATTCAAAGTCCTGTCACCTCCATCCCAATACTCTAGCAATGAACGGACCTGCATTCAAAGTCCTGTCACCCCCATCCGACACGCTAGCAATGAATGGACATGCATTCAAAGTCCTGTCACCCCCATCCTAACACACCAGCAATGAACAGACCTGCATTCAAAGTCCTGTCCCAACACACTAGCAATGAACAGACCTGCATTCCCAGCCCTGTCACCCCCATCCCAACACACTAGCAATGAACGGACCTGCATTCAAAGTCCTGTCACCCCCATCCCAACACACTAGCAATGAACGGACCTGCATTCAAAGTCCTGTCACCCCCATCCCAACACACTAGCAATGAACAGACCTGCATTCAAAGTCCTGTCACCCGCATCCCAACACACTAGCAATGAACGGACCTGCATTCAAAGTCCTGTCACCCTCATCCCAACATGCTAGCAATGAACAGACCTGCATTCAAAGTCCTGTCACCCTCATCCCAACATGCTAGCAATGAACAGACCTGCATTCCCAGTCCTGTCACCCCCATCCCAACACACTAGCAATGAACGGACCTGCATTCAAAGTCCTGTCACCCTCATCCCAACATGCTAGCAATGAACAGACCTGCATTCCCAGTCCTGTCACCCCCATCCCAACACACTAGCAATGAACGGACCTGCATTCAAAGTCCTGTCACCCCCATCCCAACACGCTAGCAATGAACAGACCTGCATTCAAAGTCCTCCCACAGAGGGTAGCACTGGCGGCCAGAGGGGCAGGGGTTGGAGAGGCAGTCTTGGCGCACGCAGCCCTCCTCCACATTGGGGTTCTCCTTCAACTCCGCCACAGCGTCAGGGTCCGAGTTCTCGCTGAAATCCATGGGGAACCAGCCGTTGTTGAGGCGAATGTCCTGGATGCAGGCTGTGGGCAGAATGGAAAACAGTCAGGAAGGAAGATAGGACGCTGACTGTCTGAGGACAATCACTGTACTATGCTCGGCGGTGTTAACGATTTGGCTGGAGATTTTACACACATTTACTGCAACTTACTTTGTCTATGTAATGTTTCTATACATCTCTTTTATGCTGAGCACACGGTTTTCTCCTATTCAAGAGTTCTTACTTCACATAACCTTTTTTTGTTTTAATTTGTATTACATTTCTGTCGAAAGCTGTGACCTCATTTTGTCTGATTTGCTCTGGCAATTATCCTTATGGCTGGGGCTATGTCTCTGTGGTGTTAAACACAAGCCACAGAACCCATCAGGCAATAAATAAGATTATCCTTATGGCTGGGGCTATGTCTCTGTGGTGTTAAACACAAGCCACAGAACCCATCAGGCAAATAAATAAGATTATCCTTATGTCTGCGGCTATGTCTCGGGTGTTAAACACCAGCTGGAGAATGTGTTAGGCAATAAACAGGATTATCCTTATGTCTTGGGCTATGTCTCTGTGGTGTTAAACACCAGCCAGAGAACCTGTCAGGCAAAAATTAAGATTCTCCTTATGTCTGGGGTTATGTCTCTGTGGTGTTCAACACCAGGCAGAGAACCAACCCTTCAGGCAATGAATAGAATTACCCTTATTCTGTCTTGTCTCTTGGACTCGGCAGTGTTTAACACCAGCCAGAGAACCCACCAGGCAATATCCTTATGATGATCCCTTCTGTCTGAAAAAACACTAGATGGAATTTTGCAAAGTGTGGATGAATGAGTGAAAATATACTGCAGGTGATGGATGCACGCTGCTGGAACAAATGCCCCACGGTGATGCGCTCGGCAAAAAAGCAACCCCCAAGACACCGTCTAGCTCATTTGAAAGCCAGTATCTTAAAAACAAAACAAACAACAAAAAACAAAAGGAAATGCTGCCAACAGTGTCTTCTGTTAACAAACTGTCTATAGCACAGTAGCCACAGTTTCTGCAAATAACCACACTTAATAATAGGTTTTATATTCTCCACGACGGAGGTTTTGGTAACGCTTAATAAACTTCGTGGTGATCTGTGCTCAGAAACAACACAAGAAATGTGGCCAACAGGGTGGCTAGACAACTCTGCGTGTGAACTGTGGCAAAAAGCTGCATACTCAAAACTCCAGATCAATTCTTCTGCCTCACCTAACAATACACACTGTATGGATTTTCAATACCAGTCACTGAATACTTGTGGGATTTTTCACACGAATTAAACATCAGTTCAAGCAATGAAGATGTGGGTAAATAAATTCACAGCTGCTTACTGTCAGTCAAGTCCCCAGTCAGTACTCGAATCTCCTGTGAGTAGGACACACTGGCCCCAGCAAAGATGAGGCGCTGGATGATCAAGTTGACCTTGCCACGAGGGTTGCCGCGGGAGAAATTGTAGTTGCGACCTTCACCTCCATCCAAGGTGAGGGTCATCTGCTGCAAGATGCGCTTGGCATTGACTGTGTGCCACTGCCCATCACTGGCCGGGGGTCCGGAGAGGACCAGCTGCTGCTCACCATCACCAAGGTCATACAGCACCCGGATATGCCCTTCAAAAATCTGCGATGAAACGGCACCAATCACCCATGAAATTTGGCATCCCTAAAAGCCTTTGGTTGACCCGATGACAAAACCAAATGCTACAAACAGGCAAATCACTGTTATGTGATGGTCTGGGTGTTGTGTGATGGTCTGGGTGTTGTGTGATGGACTGGGTGTTGTGTGGTGGTTTGGGTGTTGTGTGATGGTCTGGGTGTTGTGTGATGGTCTGGGTGTTGAGTGATGGACTGGGTGTTGTGTGGTGGTCTGGGTGTTGTGTGATGGACTGGGTGTTGTGTGGTGGTCTGGGTGTTGTGCGATGGACTGGGTGTTGTGTGATGGTCTGGGTGTTGTGTGATGGTCTGGGTGTTGTGTGACGGACTGGGTATTGTGTGGTCTGGGTGTTGTGTGGACTGGGTGTTGTGTGGCATGGGTGTTGTGTGATGGACTGGGTGTTGTGTGGTTTGGATGCTGTGTGGCTTGGGTGTTGTGCTGACTGGTGTTGTGTGATGGACTGGGTGGTGCGTGGTTTGGGCGTCATGTGGACTGGGTGTTGTGTGTGATGGTCTGGGTGTTGTGTCTTACCTCCAGAGTGATTGGGCGTTGTGTGTTTTGGGTGTTGTGTGGCTTGGGTGTTGTTCAGACTGGGTGTTGTGTGTGATGGTCTGGGTGTTGTCTTACCTCCAGAGTGATGGTCTGGGTGTTGTGACACACTGGGTGTTGCGTGGATTGGGTGTGGCCTGGGTGTTGTGTGTGATGGTCTGGGTGTTGTCTTACCTCCAGAGTGATGGTCTGGGTGTTGTGTGACAGACTGGGTGTTGTGTGGATTGGGGGTGTGGCCTGTGTGTTGTGTGTGATGGTCTGGGTGATGTGTCTTACTTCCAGAGTGGTCTGGGCATTGTGTGATAGACTGGGTGTTGTGTGGTTTGGGTGTTGGGTGTATTGGGTGTGTGGTCTGGGTGTTGTGTGATAGACTGGGTGTTGTGTGGTTTGGGCGATGCATGGCTTGGGCGTCATGAAGACTGGGTGTTGTGTCTTACCTCCAGAGTGATGGTCTGGGTGTTGTCAGTACTGGAGGCGGTGAAGAGCACACCATTCTTGTCACGGGTCCGGAACATCATCTGGATCTCCAACTCCTCAGGTTTTACCCTCGAGGAGAAAAACTCGCGGTTCAGCGTCCAGCGGAAATGGCTGTCACTCTTCAGATTGCGCACAGTGGTTTCTGAACAAAGCGAAAATGTGAGGTTTAGGAAAACTGCTGAACTGAGTGGCTCCGGGTTCCACGACAGAGGTACAGACACTGAGGCACAGACTGAGGCACAGACACAGAGGTACAGAGGCACAGGCACAGATGCTGAGGTTCAGACACTGAGATACAGACACAGAAGTACAGACAGAGAGGTACAGACAGCCAGAGGCACAAAGAGGCACATACACAGAGGTACAGACAGACACTGAGGCACAGACACAGAGGTACGGACACAGAGGCACAGACACAGGTACAGAGGCACAGACACAGAGGTACAGACAGACACAGAGGCACAGACACAGAGGTACAGACACAAAGGCACAGATGTACTGAGGCCCAGACCCAGAGATGCAGACGCGGGGGCACAGACACAGAGGTACAGACACTGAGGCACACAGAGGTACAGAGGCCCAGACCCAGAGGTACAGACAGATACAGAGGGACAGATATAGAGGGACAGACAGCCAGAGGCACAGACACAGAGGTACAGACAGACTGAGGAACTGAGATACAGCCACAGAGGTACAGACAAAGAGGTAGAGACACTGAGGCACAGACACAGAGGTAGAGACACTGAGGCACAGACACAGAGGTACAGACACTGAGGTACAGACACAGAGGTACAGACCGACCGAGAAACTGAGATACAGATACAGAGGTCCAGATGCAGAGGTAGAGACACTGAGGCACAGACACAGAGGTACAGACAGAGATGTAGAGTAGTGACCTTTGTCACACTTGTTGCCCCTCCAGCCGGGGTCACAGACACAGAAGGCTTCCTGCAGGTCCCAGCGGGCCGTGCACTTGCCCTGCTCCCCGCAGCGCTCCACCATCCCTGAGTCTCCCCCGCCACACAGAGCGTCCTCTCGTGGGCAGCCATTGAAGCCTGAGTTGAAGTCGGCCGTGGGCTTGTAGTACAGATCATAGAGCTGGAACAGACAGCAGTAAGCCCCACTGACAGCAGGTCTTTGCCAAACATCTCAGGATCCTTTTTCGCCTGGATAGGAACTCCCTGTTTCAACAAGTGTTTCCACTCTCCTTAAGCGCCCCTCAGCTGCAAGTACTTCAGGCTAGACAAGCACTCCCTAACTTTACAAGTATTCCCGGCTAAGTAAGTGATTCCAAAGTCAACTTCTTCCCAACTTCAACAAGCATTTCCCCCAGCTTCAACAAGTACTCCCCAGCTTCAACAAGTACTCCCCAGCTTCAACAAGTACTCCCCAGCTTCAACATGCATTCCCCCAGCTTCAACAAGTACTCCCCCAGCTTCAACAAGTACTCCCCAGCTTCAACAAACACTCCCAGCCTCAGCAAGCATCATTTCTCACCTTGCCATTGTGCACAACATTGCGGATGCAGCCGTCAAACTTCTTCTCGGTGATGCCAGGCGGGTAGGAGGGGTTGGCATAGCGACCACCCAGCTGCAGCAGGGTGTTGACGTTGAGGAAGGTATTCTCCCCGGGGGTTCTCTTCTTGATGCGGCACGGTGAGGTGTCAACCTGCACGTCCTGCTCGGGGCGCACCGAGCGACAGTTGTCCACAACCAGTTCCACCTCCTGCACACCGCCAGCAAACACACACACCATCAGCAACGCTCCACCACCTCAACCCAGTCACTGACCCATCAGCTCAACACACACACACACCCTCATCAACACTCCACCACCTCAACCCAGTCACTGACCCATCACCTCAACACACACACACACACCCTCATCAACACTCCACCACCTCACCCCCACCCCACCCCATCAACTCATCAGCTCAACACACACACACCCTCATCAACATTCCACCACCTCAACCCAGTCACAGACCCATCAGCTCAACACACACACACACTCTCATCAATACTGCACCCCCTCACATCCGGCCATCAACTCATCAGCTCAACACACACACACACACACTCGCATCAACACTGCACCACCTCACATCCAGCCATCAACTCATCAGCTCAACACACACACCCTCAGCAACACTCCACCACCTCACATCCGGCCATCAACTCATCAGCTCAACACACACACACCCTCATCAACACTCCACCATGTCACATCCAGCCATCAACTCATCAGCTCAACACACACACACACACTCTCATCAACACTCCACCACCTCACATCCAGCCATCAACTCATCAGCTCAACACACACACACACTGACCTTGCCAAAGCGTCTGATGTCAATCTGATGCCACCTGCCGTCAGACAGCTGTCGCATGATGACAGCCCCTGTCCTGTCCCGCCCATCCAAGGTCAAGGTCAATGTGCCTGTGCCGTGGTTGATCATAAGGCGTGGGTAGCCACCCAAAAGCTCCAGTGAGATGAAGTCTTCGGGCTGCTTCAGGCGGTCAATCTCACCGATGGGGCCGTTGAACAGCAGTAGCCCATCCTCCTGAGCACAGACACCATGCACCAGTGATCATGCTAGCCATCTTTCAAACCGGTGTGACTTCTGTAAGGTGATGAATTCAATAGTGGTCTGTCCACACAAACTGTGCCTACCTTCTGCATGATGAACTCAATGGTGGTCTGTCTACACAAACTTTGCCTACCTTCTGCGTGATGAACTCAATGGTGGTCTGTCTACACAAACTGTGCCTACGTTCCGTGTGATGAACTCAATGGTGGTCTGTCTACACAAACTGTGCCTACCTTCTGCGTGATGAACTCAATGGTGGTCTGTCTACACAAACTGTGCCTACCTTCTGCGTGATGAACTCAGTGGTGGTCTGTCTACACAAACTGTGCCTAGATGAACTCAATGGTGGTCTGTCTACACAAACTGTGCCTACCTTCTGCGTGATGAACTCAATGGTGGTCTGGCTCTCTTCACACTGTTCCAGGGTGGGAAAGAAGGCGTAGCTGTCTCCATCAAAACTGTGTCGCCGCTGCTGACAGCGTGGTCCATCAAAGCCAGGTGGACAGGCGCACCTGCATCACACAAACACAGGTCAACCCATTTATAGTGCTGGACAAATGAGGCTGAACAACAAAAACATTTTAATATTAGCTAGCACACAATACACAATAAGAAATTAAGGACACCGTTTCAACATTAAACAGTGCAAAATAAGGACGTAATTAAATAAGTAAGTTGGTGTTTTATGCCCAGTCAACTATTACCAGTCAAAGATATCAGGGTGATGCAAGATAAGAACATTTCAACAGAAAACAAAATAAGACAAAAACACCATTTCAACATTAAACAGTGCAAAATAAGAACAATGCAACACAAAACAAAATAAGACAAGAACACCGTTTCAATGTTAAACAGTGTGCGTAAGTAACTTGGTGTTTTACGCCCAGTCTAAAACAGCGCAAAATGAGAACATTTCAACACAAAACAAAACAAGAACACCAGTTTAACGTTAAACAGCTTAACAAACAGTTCATCATGAAACAGAACCAACCAAGAACACCAGTTTAACGTTAAACAGCTTAACAAACAGTTCATCATGAAACAGAGCCAACCAAGAACACCATCTTAACAATCATCAGAAGGAAATAGTTTGGCCATCCATGCCATGCACACAAAGCTGAGAATAGTGCAAAAGCACGTTGCCATGGTGACGCAGTTGTGCATATTCTGCTGGCAGCAGAGCCTGGCTCTTTACACGGAGATGACAAAGGGGACACCCAGCAAAGATGCAAATGGTCTGACCATGAGAAAACATTTCTATCTGCACACCTTGTATTGGTGGTCTATCAATGTTTATGCAACAGAAATCTTTTTCTGCTTCAAATCGGAGCTCCTAAGTGCGTAGCCACGCTGGTTCAGACTTTACCGTGGAAAAACAAAAACAGGCTGGCTCATGTCACTGACTGGAGATTGCAAAACACAAAATCACAGTGCTCAAGGCAGACCACACCACACATTTTGCTGAAACATTGGGGAAAAAAAGTTTCTATTACTAGGATATGTGATTTGTCCCTGTTAAAAGAACTCAAAGTGCCACTCACGACAGAACCCCCCAGTCACTGGTCAAGCAGGTGCCACCATGGTAGCAATAGTCGCCAGTGCAGTTGTTAGGGTCGGGGAAGGCCAGGGCCCGGCAACCGGCCATGGCGACGATGAAGACCTCCACTCCAACGAATGAGGTTCCATTGGCGTTGACCATGGCTGGCTGGCCCGTGATATCCCTGTAGTTGAAGCAGCCGCCCTCAAACTGCTCCTCCGCACAGGCGTCGATGGGAACCATGAGGATCTCCAGGCCAACCTCCTCTTCAAACTGCAGCACAAGAATATTTCAGCTCAGCAACACTGTCCAGCACCCCCCTATCAGTCTGTACAGTGTGTGTGTGTGTGTGTGTGTCTGTGGCGTGCGTGGGTGCGTGTGTGCGTGCATGCGTGTGTGTAAGTGAGCGTGTGTGCATGCATGCGTGCGTGCATTTTTTACATAGTTACACTTGAACCCTTGTCTACATTATGTGTTAGCTTTCTTTCTTTTTTCTTTTTATTGCTGATAACACATTTCCATCTTGATGTACATTATGTGCGGTATACTATGCTTGTTAAGCGCTTTGAGCCACAGGGCAGGCGCTTGACAAACTTCCACTGTTATTATTATCATGGTGCCTGGGTATTAATGTCCCATCAACCGCATTGGGTCACCTCAGGATGAATCACACATTCAAAATTCTTTCACATTGGTTCAACATACAAGTCACTAAATCAAAGGTGAACCATTATATTACATAATATAGTCTGTACCTATTAACTTTGTAGTTATGTGCATGCATGGTGTATGTATGTCCACATGCGTAAAAATTGAATTAAAAAAAAAGAAGTCAAAAATGGATCAATATTTGGACACAACAGTCAACAGCCTACACAATCAGGTAAAAAAAAAGTCTATAAGAAGCACAATTCAGAAAAGCCATGAAAAACCTTTAAAATCACAACTGCATATCAGAGTCACTGTTACAATATCACACATTTTGGATCTTTTTAATTTTACATTCCACAGACACTCAGCATGGCAACCTGCATCTATCAGTACTGCGGACATTCATTTCAGAGTTGCTTTACGTCTGCAGATACCATCAGGCTTATTAGGGACGGGGAGCCCAGGACGGCCACCTCGACTTTCACACAGCTCCTGAGCTCTGAGCGTCAGTGGTTCAATGTGACTTTACATCCACAAAAACCATCAGGCTTATTAGGGATGGGGAGCCAAGGACTGCCACCTCAACTTTCACACAGCTCATGAGCTCCGAGTGTCAGTGGTTCAATGTTACTTAACAGCCACAGAAACCATAAGAACTATTAGGGACAGGGAGTTCAGCACGGCCACCTTGACTTTCACACAACTCTTGAGCTCTGGTGAGAGCAGGCAGGGTGACCGATTTTATTCCAGGCAGCAACATGGGAGAATAGGGCACTCTGGCTTTCTGCCTCATTCCACTCCTGCCTCTCCGCAGTGGGAAACAGCGTATGCAGATAACTCATGTCCTCCTCTGCTGAGAACCCAGAGCTACAAAGACCATAAGGACTATCTGTTCAGCCTGAAGCAGGTCAGAATATGGCTTTTCATGTTTTACCTGCTGTCAAGAACTTTTTCAAAATTTTCACCTTCCAGCTTTTTTCAGCTTCATTTTTTACTCTTCTCCCTTTTAATGTAACTTGGTTTTTACCCCCCCCCCCCCCCCCCCCCATCCTGTAAAACAAAGTTTGGTACAAATCAACTGATCCCTTCGTAGCAACACATTTTTTACAGGTGATAACGTAGAAGGAAGAGGTTCAATACACACACCTGTACACACACACACACACACGCATGGACACCTCGTACCTTCTTCTGATTTCTGACCACCGCGCTGTCCATCTGAGACGTCTGGTAGTACGGTGAACCGTGAGCGGCGTAGCGGACATCGGTGTACTTGCCGACGTCCATGACAGTAATGATGTCCACGTTCTCTGGTGGCAGACCCAACACCCGGGCGAGAACCTCGTGGAATTTCTCCTTCTTGGATTTCTTGCTGCCCTGCTTGATGATGAACTCCTCCGCCGTCGTGCCTGGGGTGGAGAGAAGAGGACGTTGCAGCTGCCATATTCACGCATCACTCATAATTAGCATGTTTTATTCCGTGGTGGGATGCTTCTTTGCTGGAAAATGGACTGCATATGTAAAATATCAAGCTCTTAATTAAGAACTGAAACCTCCCTTCTCGTAGCAGTGAACAAGGAAACGGCTATAAGGTCCCTCCTTGAAAAAAAGTCCAGTTATCATCATCTGATGACAACCCCCCAACCCCACCCACACTGACCCCTCCCCTTTTTTGGGGGGCGGGGGGGGTGGTTGTAATTCACAATGCATGTACATACAAAAACCCAGACTAAACAAGACCAGCAAAAACTCACCAGAGATACGAATGGCCCCTGAGTTAGCCACAGCTTCCTCCGAGAGAGTCTGGACCGTGACGGTCACGGTCGATCGCACCCTGACGTTCCAGTGCGAGTCGTACACATCCACTTTGAACTCATAGCGAGGTCGATCAGGCGAGTTCCCCGGCACACCAAACTTCATGGTCACCATGCCATTGGATTCGTTCACCCTGATCAACACCAACACAAATGTCTTCTGTCAAAAAAAAACTTGGATATTTTATATGGTGCAAGAGCAACATTTGACTACCAGGTAATTACGCTGCAAGGTCTTTGTCAATTCAACAAAACAGTGGGGCTGTATGAAGGGTGCCACTGGGTATTCCAACAGCAACAGATTATCTCAATGGCAAAAACGTGGTGCCATTTCAAAGGCAACATTGTAATTTCTTTCAAGGGAAACACTAGGGTTGTTTGAAGGTCAGCTTTAGCAGCTGACCTTTAGCCGTTAACAGAAGCATCAGGACCATATCCATGGCAAAAGGAGACATTTCAAGGCAAAACTGAGCAGGTTTAAGGGAGGCACTAAAACTCTTTCAAAGGCAACAGGGCTGTTTCAAGGGCAACACAAGGATGATTCTGAGGTAAATGTGGCACTTATGGGCTGTCCTGACCCCCGCCCAACATCCCATCCACAAACCGTCATTCACAACATATCATCATCATTTCTGGACTTCAAGATGCTTCTGGATATACGGCATACCATCCACAGTTTGCCTCAAAAATAAAAAGTGACACAAACAAGGCATTCTCAAACATAAGTGCAAAGCTGACATGTCAAAGCACATGACCAAAATAAAGCAAATTCTGGTGGGCACATGACCTCGTACAGGAAAGTGAAAATATTCAGTACATTTTTTGGACAAACTGCACAACTCACGAGAAATAGTCCTTCAGCCAGGCAGGTTCAGCGAAGGTGAAGGTCTTGTCTTCCAGGTCCCAGTCGTCCTCGTCTTCCACGTAGACTCGGCCAATCTCCAGTGGGCCAAACAGTCCTGAAAGCAGGTCTTCACATCTTGAATTTAGTCCACACCAACTCCGCTCCCTTCAGTTCCTGCCAACTTTTCTCATCATACGGAAGTGTGTGTGTGGGGGGGTCATCTGGGAGGTCAGGGGTCACCCACAGGGGTGCGATGGGAGGAGGATGTCACGAATACTGCTTACTGACCCAGTCTGGCAATCAAACGACTGTGTTTAATGAGCACTGCAAGGCACTGTTACCTGGGTCACATTTGGCATTCAAATGACTGTGTTTACTGCTGCAATGCACTGTTACCTGGGTCACATTTGGCATTCAAATGACTGTGGTTTGGTTCAGTTGATTGCAGCTGAAATCTCCCTGTCATCAATGAACATATGCCATTATTTATTCTGAAGATTTTGTTTGGAATCCACCAGTCTTTCACTCTGATAGAGGCATTACGTATAAGCAGACCTGTGGCATTCCCTTTCAAGGTCAAAGTTGCTTCCAGATACGAAGTATTATGCATGACTAGACCCAGGCATTACATACAAGCAGACCTGTGGCATTCCCTTTCAAGGTCAAAGTTGCTTCCAGATACGAAGCATTATGCATGACTAGACCCAGGCATTACGTATAAGCAGACCTGTGGCATTCCCTTTCAAGGTCAAAGTTGCTTCCAGATACGAAGTATTATGCATGACTAGACCCAGGCATTACATATAAGCAGGCCTGTGGCATTCCCTTTCAAGGTCAAAGTTGCTTCCAGATACGAAGCATTATGCATGACTAGACCCGTCTCTTTGTGACAGGAGCATTGCGTATAAGCAGACCTGTCTCTTTGTGACAGCAGCATTGCATATAAGCAGACCTGTCTCTTTACGACAGGAGCTTTAGCTTGGGAGGAAAACATTCAGCCACAACAGTTGCTGCTTTGCGTGCGACACAGTAATTGTAATCGCTATGAATCTAAGTGATCGGCTGATCACCAGCTGGAATCCATCATTGTGTAGGAACTCATTTTGTCTTCACGCTTGTGCACCATTTTACCGTACCTTACTGCTAATGTGCAAAAACCTCTCTACAAGTCACACTTGACTTTATTATTATTGTTGTTACTCTTACAGTTATAGAAACTATCATTGTTATCTACATACAGTTTGTAGCTGTATGTAATGCTGTTATTATATTGCCATTTTTATTAGTGTCTGTTTTACACAGAGGTTCTGAAAAGTGTGTCACAGCACCAATCTATCTTAGATGTAACACACACACACACGCACACACACACCACACACAGAGTTGTAGCCCTCATAAAAAGTATTCTGTCAAACAGGACCCTTCTACGAAGTAACCCACCCACCCACACCAAGTTGTAAAAGTACCCTAACAAAAACTACCCTTCCACGAAGTACCCATGAAGTGTAAGCACACAAAAATTTGCTGTTACTATTAATCTGCAAAGTGCTGTCCACACATCAAAATTGAGGTTATTATCATGATATTATCATTATTATATTATCATCATCTACACACAAAAACAACAATAAAAACCAAGTAATATTATGCAGTAAAACCTGAAATGGACGACTCCTCAAATTAAATTTAACGAAGGAACTTCAGCTACATTTTCTTTTAATATTTTGTTTACCCCATTATATTAATGAATTTTTTAGAGTTTGTTACTAACATCCAAAATGGAATGGCAGGCAATCTTTTTTTTTATATAATGTTTTGTTTATCACATTATTGGGCGTCACTAACATCCAACAACCCCCCACTCCCCCAATTTTATTTTTCAAACCCATCAAGCCATCCACTGTCATTACGTTCACTCATTCATTCATACCTCTTTGCATTCTATTGCTGTCATACCTATTTGTACAATGCTATACCTGGTACGTTGACAGCAATGGAAATGAAAAATATGCAGGGGCCCAAAACAGGTCTCAGACAGAATGCTAAACAGTTTAATTTACAAAAGACTGATGAATGGGCTAAACCAGTGCTTCAGAGGCACTGAGCAGTCATCCAAGGCAGGTTTCACGGTGCAGATCTAACACGACACACCATTACCTTCTCCCGTCCCTGCAAAACATTTGTTGAACAACAGAATCATGAGGGGGTGGCAGCAGGGGGTCATGCAACTCACACCTAGTTGTCCATTCCCTATTCCACCCCTCATCCCTTGTAAATAACCCATTTTACCCAAATTCACCCCTTGTAAATAACCCATTTTACCCAAATTCATCCCTTGTAAATAACCCATTTCACCCAGATTCATCCCTACTAAGTAACCCATTTCACCCCAAACTCATCCTTTGTAAATGGCTCATTTTACCAAACTCATCCTTTGTAAATAACCCATTTTTGCCCCAACTCATCCCTTGTAAATAACCCATTTTACTCAAACTCATCCCTTGTAAATAACCAATTTTACCCGGACTCATCCCTTGTTTTACCCAAACTCATCTCCTGTAAATAACCCATCTTAACTGACCCCTTCCATTTAGCCCCAACTCATCCCTTGTAAATAACCCATTTTTCCCAAACACATCCCTTGCCAATAACCCATTTTACCCTAGATCAGCCCTTGTAAATAACCCATTTTACCCTAACCAAAGTGCCTGCTGGTGATGACTTTTGTCCTTACTGAATTGATGTCTGTAACGCTTACGCCTAGTTGTCCATTCCCTACTGATGTTCTTTTCACTTTAAAACACAGACTTCACTTAATAAACACAGCCTTTGCTTAATTTGGCAATATGAACTATGAGTCTCAGATAATACAACTTATTAATACTGAACACAAACGGTTGAGAAAAATACTGACATGAACAAACTTTATTTTCCCCAATTACACCTGAAGAATGAAAATCAAACAGCAGCAAATGGAAACAATTTTGGTTTCATATCCGAAGCAGCGTTACCAAAACAGTGAGATAAACACCCTACACCTCCCCCAAGTTGCGAGCATGTGTATGAGAACGAGTGCATGCAAGTGTGCGTGTGTGTGTGTGCGCGCGCACGTGTGTGTGAGCGCGTGCGCACCCACATGTGTGCTCGTGCGTGTGCATGCATGTGTTCGTGTTGTACGCACTGAATTTCAGAAGTAGGTACATTTAAAGAACGTGTAAGCACTTTGGGCCTGCACAGGCTGGGCGCTCAAAGTATCCATTATTATTATTATTATTGTAAGTTCAGCCTGGTCAGCAGCGCCCCACCTTTGTAATTGTAGACGAAGATGTCCTGGTGCCCTGGCTTGGGCCTGTTGTCGTTGATGTCGGCGACGGTGACGGTGAGGGTGTTGGTCCCGGTCATGGCCTTGGGGCTGTTCTTGCCCCGCATGTCCCACATCACAATGGGGATGTAGTAGTACTTCTGCTTCTCCCGGTCAAAGATGGCCTTGGTGGAGATGGTGGCTGTGCCGTTCCCTCCATCCCCACCTGCAGCACCATCAGCCAGCAGTGCACCGTGAGGAACGTCCCGAGAGGATATACACAGTGGGGGAAGAGATATACACAGTGGGGGAAGAGAAGAGATATACAGAGTGGTGGAAGAGATATACACAGTGGGGGAAGAGATATACACAGTGGGGGAAGAGAAGAGATATACACAGTGGGGGAAGAGATATACACAGTGGGGGAAGAGAAGAGATATACACAGTGGGGGAAGAGAAGAGATATACACAGTGGGGGAAGAGATATACACAGTGGGGGAAGAGATATGAGCCTGTGACAAAAGGTGCTCCCGCTTAACCCGGGTATGTTTGTATGCTCCTATTTATTTTCGTCTTACTAGAGTTACATGAAACTGTGGTTGCTTTTATTCAGTATGCATTGATGAGTAGTTAAAGTAAAAATTGGCAGCTTTGGTCACCAAGAAGAGGATTAAAAACAAAAATACTTGACGAAAATCGACGAAAAGCGGCTTCCGGAAAGTGGGACAACGTGGGTTGTTTGACTTCAGCTCAAAACCGCAACTAACCAGCTGAACTATTCTTCACAACTTGTACACCATTTGACTACTGAATAATCTAAATTTAGTATCCAGTCGAATTGTAAGCCATGCGTGACGTTTCATAACCAAAAAAACGAAACTGAAAATACACTGGCCGTTCGTAACGGACTGTGTCCAAATTTCCCGTAAGTTTAAAGATCGTCTGCTACCGTCCGCCATTGCATTCACTGCGGACCTTCTCTTCTCTTATTTGCATATCAATCGCGCACCGAAAGCAGTCGATGTTTTTACTGGGGGCATTTCCGTGTTTCATTTTTTTTACCCAGACGTAAAAAATCTGAAACTTTGTCCATTTGTTACGAACGACCTTTTGCAAATTTTATCGGCATCGCAAACATTTAATTACTGCTGACCGCTTCTAAAACTACCACTGGCCTTCCTGTTGACATCACATGGCCGCTTGTCGCTGACAATGGTTTCGTCGAAGGGGTGGCGGTGAGTATTCTGACTGTGTCCGGTTATTTTGTTTTGTTACGTATGTCCTAAATGTTACGAACGACCCACATAAGTGTCGAATTTCTGTCCTCATCATATATTTTCCCAAACAAATGCTTTCTTAGCCCCTAGTAAGTGATATAAATGGCACTGGTAGTGTGCTTTGTTTACTTCATCGTATTATGGCGGGAAGGGGGCAATTTCAGATTTTGGACACAGTTTGTGACTGTGTCTGTGTTACGTGTGTCCAGATGTCTTTTCTTACGTTAGTCTGCAGTCCGTCTATGTCTGTAATTATTGCTGATTTAGGTAAGCGGTGGATTTAAAAGTTGAAATGGCTCACAGCTTACTTACCCTTCAAGTGGTTGTTTACAAACTTTTACGTCTGACTGGAGGCTTGTGCATATTAAACAAGTACTCTGTAAACTTTGTAGCAGGTGAACGTGACATGGGCACAGTGCTACCCCCCGTCCCCCTTTCCTTTGTTTTGCAGTCTTAATTTTGTTTCCTTTCCGCGTTACATGTAATAGTTGACTTGCCACTGTAAATTTATTTTTATTTTTATTGATTAACTGTGCATGAAGGCCGACTTTGGGGGCCGGTGGTGGGTGGGTGGGGGGTGGGGGGTGAAGATTGTCTTACAATTTATTATAAAAATTGTCACTGCTCTTGTATAAATAAAGACCTTTTAGGGCACTTTAGGATTGTTACAGTCCAAAGTACATGTATCATTTTTCTGTTTTCCTTTTTTACATACTGAAAAAATTAATACAGGTATCTGACTTAAAGATGCCATACTTTGTGACCTGATCACATTTTTAATGTGTTGTTTTTCTTTTAGTTTTAGTAAGCATACATTAGATGACGTCTGTCTGTCCCTGGTATTCAAGTCTGTATTAAATTATGTTACTTTTGATAACTGTGGCAGGTTCTGGAAGTGTGCCAAGCAGAAAATCATGTATGGATCCAGTTCTTCACACACAAAAAGGAAGCATGTTCTTCAGGCTCTCACCACCGGACTTATCTTATTGGGATTTCTTGATTGCAAACAGAAAAAAAGTTTCCCTGACACTGAGTGCAAAGTGAGGCAGCAGTTTTTCACTGACAGTGATTGACAGGTTTAGTTTGAAAGGATGTCTTCTTTTTTCTCTTTTTTTTTTTTCTTTTTTTTTGTCCTAAAGTTTTAATGTGATCTGCATGTTCAGAAAGTCGCTCCTTTAAGTTTAACCTGTCATATCATACTGTTACTGTGCCTAGATTCACTACAGTTGTGTGCTGTTTGTTCAGTCTGGGTGAAATAGTATCTTGGTTTTCATAGACTGTTTCCACTGCCATAGTGTTACGTTCGTCCACTTAAACAAGCTGGAATGTGTGAATATGCCTCCTGCCTTGCATTTTTTTTGCATTTATCATTACAGTGTATACTATGAAATAAAGTGTTCCTTGTTTGAAAACTTTACTGAAGTTGTTATGTGTTTGAAATGATTATTTGTAGAACTAGATTCTTGAGCGCAAAATTTGGACACAGTGATTACATAATACTTTACATTTAAAGCAGAATTTGTTTGTCCTGCCTGCTCTGATTTTATTACTAGCAGCTACTTAAATGCACCAGAAGCATTAAAATTGCATACAAATGGTTTTTCTCTGTATTATTATGACATTCACTGTGTCCATTGTTACAAACGTCCACACCTGACCTGACCCCCGTTTTGATGCCATACAGCACACACTTGGATCAAAACCATTTTTTGATGATTGAAATAGTTACTTGAAACATACCACTTTCTAATGGTAAGACTGAAAATAGCTTACTGGGAGTTTGATTTTGAGGCAGTGTGTCCCACTTTAGATCACGACCTTTTGTCACAGGCTCATATACACAGTGGGGGAAGAGAAGAGATATACACAGTGGGGGAAGAGAAGAGATATACACAGTGGGGGAAGAGATATACACAGTGGGGAAAGAGATATACAGAGTGGGGGAAGAGAAGAGATATACAGAGTGGGGGAAGAGATATACACAGTGGGGGAAGAGATATACACAGTGGGGGAAGAGATATACACAGTGGGGGAAGGGGAGAGATATACACAGTGGGGGAAGGTATACTTCTTTCAAGTTCACAAGTTTCAATCCACAAAACCAATCCCTACACACAGTCCCACACACACATACATGAACGAACACACACACACTCCGAAACACACACACACACTCACTTGGATCAAAGACGAGGTCAAAGTATTCACAGGTGGGGCGGGTGTCACAGGGACACCTGTCAGACCCGTCCCCACACAGTGGTGAAGCAAAACCAAATGGGGGCCCGTACGGAAACGCGTCCGGATCCTTCCCAAGAACCTTCTGCAAGATAGCGGGGAAGTTGTCGTCGCCTTCCATCACCTGCGGCTGGTAGTTGTGAAGGAATTGCGGGAAATTGTCGTTGATATCCTTGACAATGACTGTCAGTGTTCCGTAGCCAGTCATAGGGGGATCACCTGATCAAAGACAGTTGTGGAAACATTGAAACCTTCCATAGCCTGGTGGGGTGGGGGGGGGGGGGGGGGGGGGGTAGAGGTATCACCTGATCAAAGACAGTTGTGGAAACACTGAAAGCTTCCATACCCACAGCAAGGCTGGGGGTGGGGGGTGGGGGGGAAGGGAGTATCACCTGATCAGACAGTTGCTCACCTGAGCCAAAACGGTTATGGAAACACTGAAACCTTCCATAAGGAGGCTTTGGGGGTGGTGGTGGGTATCACCTGATCAAAGACAGCTGTGGAAGCAATGAAAGCTAACTCTTTTGAATTAGGCAATGTTGCTTAAAACCCCTTCTGTGGTTTCTCTATTTGTTACTTACACAATACAAAACATCAGAGAAAGGTCAGGCTGTTGGTTTACAGAACTATTTCTGTATAATGTTCGACACAAAAAAACACACCAAAGTGTGACGTATCTGAGCATAGTCAGACAACTTTTTCAGTTTGATCTGGGGGCTTCATATAGGAAATTCAGATGTGCGGAACAGGGGAGTGGTAGTGATCTGCAAAGCACTGACCCTTGTCGATTGCCCGGATGATGACAATGTGGCGCTCCTGCGTTTCCCGGTCCAGAGGTTTTCTCAAGGTCACCTTCCCTGTCTCGGGGTGAATGCTGAAGTGACGTCGAGGGTCCGAGTGACGGTCAATGGAAAACCTGGGGCAACAACAGACTCACTGCCATGACAACCCACCTTCTCTGTGCAAAAATGTCATCACTGACACCATGACATGCCACCTGACATCATGACACACCACAGTAACTATAAAACTGCCATCCCTCTCTACTATCAAACTGTGCCATCCCTCTCTACAATCACACTGTGCCATCCCTCTCTATAACCAAACTGTGCCATCCCTCTCTACAATCACACTGTGCCATCCCTCTCTATAACCAAACTGTGCCATCCCTCTCTACAATCACACTGTGCCATCCCTCTCTATAACCAAACTGTGCCATCCCTCTCTATAATCCAACTGTGCCATCCCTCTATACTGTTAAACTGTGCCATCTCTCTACTAAACAGCCATCTCTCTAGATTACCAAACTGTGCCATTCCCCTGTGTTAAACTGTCATCCCTCTCTCTCAAACTGTTTCCTCTAACTCTACTGTCAGTCATCCCTCTCTACTAAACTGTGCTCCCTTTCTACTGTCAAACTGTTCCCTCAATCTCTACCATCACTCTGTGCTCCCTTTCTACTGTCAAACTGTTCCCTCAATCTCTACCATCACTCTGTGCTCCCTTTCTACTGTCAAACTGTTCCCTCACTCTCTACCATCACTCTGTGCTCCCTTTCTACTGTCAAACTGTTCCCTCAATCTCTACCATCACTCTGTTCTCCCTTTCTACTGTCAAACTGTTCCCTCAATCTCTACCATCACTCTGTTCTCCCTTTCTACTGTCAAACTGTTCCCTCAATCTCTACCATCACTCTGTGCTCCCTTTCTACTGTCAAACTGTTCCCTCACTCTCTACCATCACTCTGTGCTCCCTTTCTACTGTCAAACTGTTCCCTCAGTCTCTACCATCACTCTGTTCTCCCTTTCTACTGTCAAACTGTTCCCTCAGTCTCTACCATCACTCTGTGCTCCCTTTCTACTGTCAAACTGTTCCCTCAATCTCTACCATCACTCTGTGCTCCCTTTCTACTGTCAAACTGTTCCCTCAATCTCTACCATCACTCTGTTCTCCCTTTCTACTGTCAAACTGTTCCCTCAGTCTCTACCATCACTCTGTGCTCCCTTTCTACTGTCAAACTGTTCCCTCAATCTCTACCATCACTCTGTGCTCTCTTTCTACTGTCAAACTGTTCCCTCAATCTCTACCATCACTCTGTGCTCCCTTTCTACTGTCAAACTGTTCCCTCAATCTCTACCATCACTCTGTGCTCTCATTCTCTACTATCAAACGGCCACCCCCCTCTACTAAACTGTGCCATCCCTCTCTCCCATCCATCTCTGTTACAAAACTGATAGCTCAGTGGTTAGAACACCGGACTCGTGATTGAAAGGTTGCAGGTTCGAATCCCTGCTGGAGCGGTGGGAGAATTTTATTCTCCAGAGTCAACTTTCTGTGCTGACAATTATTTTGGAATCCGTTCAAACACCACAGTAGCACATAGAAGATCCCAGTCATTCCGCCAAAAGTGCAGGTGGCAGGTTACAGCTAAACACGCATACACCTTACGCATGTGGCTTTGCATGAAGTGACATGGAGCACGGTTGTATGGTGTACACAGGACTTGCGCCGAGATGGATGCAGTTTCATGTGGCACCAGCCATGCCAGCGCTGTAAGTACACCACTTCGGTGGATATTCAAAAAACGTGCTATAAAGCTAGTCACTCATGTAGAATCACATGCGAGCACAGTGAGTCTGCTCAAGAGAGCGGAGAATAGCGCTATATAAGCAATCATCAATTAATCAATCTCCCTCTATTACAATACCTGTGCCCTCACTCCCAAACCTTGCCACCAGTATGCCCCATGTTCCCATCACCCGATCAAACTAGATCACCTGACGTTGCTATCACCCTGCCACCATCACTTACTCAAACTTGGCGTTGTCCCCAGAGTCCATGTCAGTGGCATTGAAGGCAGCAACATGGTAGCCCGGTGGCTCGTTCTCAAAGATCTCCTTGGTCAGCACCTTGGGCTTGATGGCTGGGGCGTTGTCGTTAAAGTCGCGCACTCTGATGGCCACGTAGGCAGTGGCTGTGTGCAGTGGGTTCGGGTCTTCAGCAATCACTGTCAGGTTGAAGAACTGCTGATTGGCCTGCTCATAGTCCACCTCCTGTGCAACAACAGAGAAAGCACTTCATGTCAGATCAGAATCGTGAATAAGTGCATGGTTCCAGTAAAAACAAGGAATAAAACATGGTTTTACTATAAAAAAAATTTTTAATCTGAAATAAGAATTACTGCTAGCATTCTAAAATGGAACAGAAAATGTTTTGTCCTAATAAATAGCACCCTGTTGAACCATTTATGTATTTGGATCATGTTTTCACTCAGTGCATCCAAAATTGTTAAAGCTGCACTCTGCAGGGACCATTACTGCTCATACTTCTCACAATGGGAAATCATTGAAGAATCAACCAAAAAGTGTCAGACCATTTCTGAAACTGTTGCACCCCACACATGTACACATGCATGTACACATGTACAAAAAAGCAAGAGTGAAGCAGCTTTAACTCTTCACTCACCCCGTACACCAGGATGCTGCCCATGTTGTCAATGGTGATGATCTGGAAGAACTTGCTGTCTCGGTCAGCCAGGCGGTAGGTCAACTGGGCATTGTTGCCCATGTCCGCGTCTGTTGCCCCCACGCGGAACACCTCCCCAGACTTCTGATTCTCGGACATCTCAGTGCGGTAGGTCTTGGGGTCGAAGACAGGCTTCTGGTCGTTGATGTCGTTGAGAGAAATGGTGATGGTGGCCGTCGCATTCAGTGGAGGCTTTCCTTCATCGCTAGCCCGCACTTCCAAGGTGAAAGAGGGGATGGTTTCGCGGTCAAGGTCACGTGGGTCAACGTTGGTTTTGATGAGGCCAGAGTGCCTATCGATGACGAAGTAGTCCTGCTTGGACCCGACAGTGACCGAGTTCTTGATGATGTCATACACAACAGATCCATTGTTGCCCCTGTCTGGGTCGGTAGCCAGAACAAACATCACAGAGGTACCTGCGCAAAGAATGGCTCATCTTCTGTACATTAGTATCCCCTTCCAGAATCTTTCTCAGGCAAACAATAAAGAGATAGATACATGCACAAAGAATCGCTCATCTTCTGTACATTAGCATCCACTTTGGGAATCTTTCTCAGGACACACATCACAGAGGTAACCGCACAAAGAATGGCTCATCTTCTGTACATTAGCATCCACTTTGAGAATCTTTCTCAAGCAAACATCAAAGAAATAGAGATAGAGTGTCCACTTTGAGAATGTTTCTCAGAATAAACATCACAGAGATAACCGTGCCAAGAAAAGAATGGTTCGTCTTTCACATGTTACCATCATACACTTGGATAACCATTTTTCTCAGAGCAAATTCAGGTCACTTCCCACAGGGTCACTGTTGAAAAATTTGCTGTCAGTACAGAATTGATAACATGCCTAACCATACTACAAAATCGGTAACACACCTAACCTGTAACCATACTATAAACCAGTCAGCATTTCCTGCTGTATTTCTGCAACAATAAAATCCTGTACTCTACGTACACTATAACCTTGAGAGCATGTCCGATAAATCTCTTACCTGGTTTGGAGTGTTCATCAACCGACCCCTGCAGTTTGGTGGGGTCAAAGGTCGGCTTGTTGTCGTTGATGTCAGCCGGCAGCACCTCCACCGTAGCGTAACCAAACTGCCATGGCTGGGAGGGCTCGTCCTTGGCCACCACCGTGAACTGGTAGTTGGCTCGGCCGTTGGGTGCGTCACGGTCCAGGGGTTTGATGACAAAGAGCTGGCCTGTGACTGGGTGGATGTGGAAGTACTGGTTGGGCGGCTCCGTGCCGTAGCCTTGCAGGGAGTAGCTGATGTTGTTGCGGCGGTCTGTGTCACGGTCCGTGGCCTCCACCTGATGCACAGAGCAACAGATGCTATGTCCAAAAAGGGCCTCCACTCTCTGTTCCATGTCTATGGAACTTTATCAATCCCTTGAAAGCAAACTCTGTTCTACAACAACTACAAGAGCAGCACTAGCCAGTTCTACAACGTCTATCAAGCCAGAGAATGGCGTGTGAGTGTACCTTTGCCAAGCCAGAGAATGTCATGTGTGTATGCCTTTACCAAGAGAGAGAATATCACCTGTCTTTACCAAGCCAGAGAATATCGTGTCTTTACCGAGCTAAAGAATGTCATGCAAGTGTCTTTACCAAGCCAGAGAATGTTATGTGTCTTTACCAAGCCAAAGAATGTCATGTGAGTGTCTTTACCAAGCCAGAAAATGTCATGTGTCTTTACCAAGCCACAGAATGTCATGCGAGTGTGTCTTTACCAAGCCAGAGAATGCCATGTGAGTGTACCTTTACCGAGCCTGAGAATGTCATCTGAGTGTACCTTTACCAAGCCAGAGAATGTCATGTGGACACACTTTTACCAAGCCAGAGCTCTGTGCACTACCCAACACTCAGTCAGAATTTACATACCAAAAGACAAAAAGACCAACAACCTAACTTGCAGCAAGCAGCAGGCTTGGATGGGTGAGGATACACAGGTACATCTTCCATACATTGACAAATAAACAAACAGACACAAATGCTTACAAGTAGGCAAACACACAGACACAAATGCTGACAAGCAGACAAACACACAGACACAAATGCTGACAAGCAGACAAACACACATGCTGACAAGTAGACAAACACACAGACACAAATGCTGACAAGCACACGCACACACAAATGCTGACACACACAAACGCACAGGCAAGCAGGCTCGACAGACATAAAAAGAACATGGCCAGTCACCCATGACAGTTATAACAGGGCAGGGCAAGCAAGCAGATAAACACAGTGACATGGACGGTAAGAAGAAGGGTAACTGACGGTGAGCAGCAGCTTGGGGTTGGTGAGCACGCTCCTGTCCTCCTCCACCAGAACATTCTCCGAGCGGAACGGCAAGTCCACAAACTCTGGCGCGTTGTCGTTGGCGTCCAGCACAGTGACTTGCACCCTGGTGGAGGCCGTGTGTTTGCCGTCACTGGCGTTCAGAGTCAACTCGAACAACTGCAACGTAACGCAAGGCATACAAGAATAAATATATCATTTGTATTGAAAAAGCCTCTCAGAATTTACCAGTCAATATTCCTCCATTATGACTGCAGCACATTTTTACAAATTTTAACAGTCAGCAAATCCCCACCTCCAAAGCTGCATTGCCAAGTTCACAAAGCTTGCTTAGCTAGTGAGAGGCTGACCAGCGCATCTGTCCACTGCACAAGCCTGGGACAAACCTTTTTTTTAATCCAGTGTGTCTGTTTATTATTATCAGTTTTAATGCTTTTGACACTGCTCTGAGGACCTTTTTACTTCTTTTTTATATATTAATAAACCTTAGTAGTTAGTGGAATTGTCCTGTGACAGACGATTAAAACATACTGATTTGATCTGACTTGACTTCCCCCCTCCAAGCCCCACACCCAACCTACCCGGTCCGAGGCCTCGTAGTCCAGGGTTTTGGCCACGAAGAGACCCCCAGTGGCTGACTTGATGCCAAACTTGTAGAGTGGCGCGTTGCCGGCAACAATCAGGTAGTTCAGTCGACCCTTGTCAGCTGAAAATACCCATCAAATCCATACACCCACCATTACCCACTGGTCAAACTGTGCACCAAGCACCCACAAAAGGCATTCAGTCAAACAAAACAACTGGGCTCAAACCACAGTGTGTGTACAAACAAAAGCAATTTTCTAAAGTACACAGTGATACAAGATGAAAGGCATAGATCTGCTCAAAGAAAATGAAGTAAGTTTGTTTATATGAAATGATTTTGTTGGTGTTGTTTTTCTGTTTTTGCAAAGTTTCTAGTTTTGTTTTCTGTGCCCTGTTTTTGTTGTTTTTCATTCCCTGTTTTCATCCCCAGCCCTGTCTGCTATACAGCAAAACCCCGGACACACACACACACACACACACACACACACACACACACACACACAGGCACCCACACACATACACAGGCACACACACACACACACACAGGCACACACACACACACACACACACACACACAGAGCAGCAGCAGCGGCAAAACCCTGCACACACACACACACACACACACACACACACACACACACACACACACACACACACACACACAGTAAGCAGCAAAACCCTGCACTTAAACCAAAATACACACACATACACACATTAAACAGCAAAACCCTTCATTTAAAACAAGAACAAAAACACATGCATTAAAAAAAAAAAAAAAAAAAACATGTAGTAAAATGAGAGATGGTGTTTGGTTGAAGACTAATCATCATGCAATAAAACAAAAAATACAATTTCAAAAAGTGTTGCTGAAAGAAGGGTAGTCCCTCACAGCACAGCTTTTCCGAGGTGTTCCACTAAGTTTCTCCTTCCCAAACAACTAGAATCAGGGTGTAATCAGGTAGGCAACCCTTACTTTCGTCAGGATCGTCAGCGTTGATGAAGGCAAAGGCGGTGTCGATGTACTGGTCCTCAGCGACCGTGACCTTGTACAAGGGTTTTTCAAAGAAGGGGGCGTTGTCATTCTGATCCTTGATGAACACCTCCACTGTTACACGTGCTGCAAACACAACAGGGAAAAGAGATCATCAGTAGCAACATTTCCCACCAAAACTCTCTTGTGAAAAATCTCACCTGAAATCCTACAGAAAGACTCATACCTGAACTGCTCAAGGATAACAGCATGTGATACTAAGCTATTCGCAACATCAGTTTCAGCGCATCAATAAACCAAAAAGATCAAAACACACAAAACTTTAAGATTCAGATTTGAATAAGACAAAAAAGCATGGGGGGGCAGGGGGGGGGGGGACTTTTTTAAAGCAATGTTCAATTGTTAAATAAGTTTATCATCAACATCAGTTTCAACACATGAATAAAGTTAAAAAGATCAAAACACACAAAACAGTAAGAATCAGATCTGAACAAGATGAAAAAGCATGGGAAGAGTAGGATGCCTATTCTTAAAGCAACATACAATTACACACAAAAAAACACCTCATCAACATGGCAATCGAGTATAAGATGGATGAGTTTCACCAAAAAAAAGTAATAAAGCCTGTTCAATCAATCATATCAGAGAAATTTTTATTGTTCACAATCATGCATGTGCACAAAAATGAAACATTTTGACACACTGGCTCAAAAAAAGAGATTCTCCGCTTTCTATCCATACATCAAATGAAATATTTTTGAAACATTGGCTCAAAAAATGAAAGTCTCCACTTTCTATCCATACATCAAACAAAATATTTTTGAAACACTGGCTCAGAAAAAGAAAGTCTCCACTTCCTATGAAAACGTCAAACTCTCTGCGTGCCTTCATCCAGTGGGGACCCCGTGCAACTGATGGAATGTCATAATCCCCAAAACAACTCAGGCACTCCCCCCACTCCCACGCCCGCCCCCCCCCCCCCCCCACCCAAAAACAAACACACACACTCACACAGCACTCGCTAACATGCATTTATGGGAACCCTGAGCAGTTGATGGAACATCATCCAAAAATCAACTCACTCACTCACTCCCCCACCCACCCACGCACAAAAACATACCCACCCACTCACACAACACTCGCTAACATGCATACAGGAACCCCGAGTAGTTGAAGGAATGTTATAATCCAAAAATCAACCATCTCACTCACTCGCCACCCCCACCCGCCACAAACCACAAACTCACACAGCACTCACTCACACACGTATGTTACTGGAGAGTACATGTGTGCACCAGTACCCACCACTGTTTGGTGTGTTGGGGGGCATGTGACCGGGTCTGTCCGACTTCGCACCATCCTTGGCAATGACAGTCAGGTCATAGTAGCTCTTGGTCTCCCGGTCAAAGGTGGACTTGGTGCGGACGATGGCTGTGTTGCGGGTGGGCCCTGGCACTATCTCAAAATCGTCATTGGGCCGCTCCAGGGAAAACGTCAGCTGCAATCACACGGTCAAGCACAGCTCCCAGGTCACAAACATGCCGGCTACGTGTGGTGATGGTGATTGCTTTTTACATAGTGCTGATCTCCGCTCTCAAGCAGACTCACTGCACTCAGACACATGTCATTCTACATGAGTGACTAGCTTCTTTTTTCTTTCTTTTTTTCAATGCATTTTTGAATATCCATCGAAGTGGTGTACTTAAAGCGCTGGCATGGCTGATGCCACATGAATCTGCTGCCGTCTCAGCGCGTTTTGTGCACACCATACAACCCTGCACCATGCCACTTCATGCAAAGCCACATATGTAAAGTGTATGGAGTGTTCAGCTGTAACCTGCCACCTGCACTTTTAGCAGAATGACCGGGATCTTTTAAGTGCTGCTGCAGTAACACGGGGGTGGAACGGATACCGAAATAAGAGTCAGCACAGAAAGTTGACCCTGGAGAAGAAAATTCTCCCACCGCTCTGGCAGGGATTCAAAACCCGCGACCTTTCAATCGTGAGTCCAGCACTCTAACCACTGAGCTATCCCTGCCTGGTAATCAGTATACGCTGTGATTTCACAATGACGTAAGTCTGTAATGATGTAAGTCTAAAACTGACATGAAGATGACCTCAAACGATATACCATTGGGGGGGGGGGGTGGGGGGGGGGGCCAGTGAGAACGTGGCTGACTGGAAATGCAGTGTCCATGTGTTGTCTAACACAGAACACATCATATGCCAAATTCGAGGAAATTGTGAAGGGCGTGGAGTCAGATGGTATTGTGGAGCCAGATGCTCTGTTGGTGGGCCACTCAAGCTCACAAATGTACAGAAGTGCTTTTGTGTAAATCTGTGTCAGGCCGACGCAAGACCCAGCGTTCTTGCAGAAACTGCATAGACACTTTGGGAGATGTGAGTAATTTCCATTTCATCCTTTGGATGGCAAATGAGACCTGTGAATAAAGGGCTCTAAGAGCGTCTATTTTGTACACTTTTTGTATATCATTGACTTGTTGTGGCAAAGAAGAACCCTTCAATGACCGTCACCTCTTTGACTTTCTGAGGGCAATCGGTTACATACATGGGCAGTAGTTTCCAAGTCAAATAAAGACAAAGACAGTTTTCTAGATGGCAACAGCAAAGACAACAAAATAAAGACAATCTTAAAGACAGCAGCAACAAAACAGGGGCAGTTTTCTTTGCTTTTGGGATGTTGTTGGGGTTTTGGTCACAGTCAACCCATACCCACGTCAAAAACATCACTCTTAAAAGACGTCTAAAAAACACCAGTCTTAATTAATTCTGTGTTTCTGTTCATTCACTTACATTGCTGAATCTCTCATCAACATCTTTGTCAGCGCCAGTGATGGTGATGACATCTTGGCCTGGTTCCAGATTTTCAGGCACACTCCCCGGGTAGCGTCCTTGGCGGTTGGTCCCCATGAAGTAGGGCAGCTCGTCGTTCTTGTCTATCAGCTTTATGGTGGGGTTGACCTCTTTCTGCAGGGTGACGGGGCCAAAGTTCTGAAACAGACATCACTCAGCGCGTCAGTGATGGGGAGAGTTCTACGCAGCTGCCTGTCTGTTTAATTAATGTCTGTGGTTGGTGTCACTGTTGTTGCTGGCGATGGCAGTCATACCGCTGCGAGTGTTCACTTTCTTTTGAAAGTTTCTTTGCTTTTTGTATCAGCACAAGTTTTATGTGCATATTCCCCTGTTGACGAATGGGAGTGTGAGTGTGTGTGTGTGTGTGTGTGTGTGTGTGTGTGTGTGTGTGTGTGTGTGTGTGTGTGTGTGTGTATGTGTGTGAGTGTGTGTGTGTGTGTGTGTGTGTGTGTGTGTGTGTGTGTGTTTGTGTGTGTATACGAGTGTGTGTGCGTGTGTGAATGTGTGTGTGTTGTCAGTGTTATTGTAAAGCGCCCTGTGCTCCCACCTTGCGCGGTAAATCAACACCCTAGAAATCCTCTTTATTATTATTATGCATGCTTCTGTAAAAGAAGCAACACACACAGAGATAAACAACACATGCAGACACACCCTTACCCCCCCCCCCCCCCCCCCCCCAATTCACTACTCCCCACACATAAAGAAAAACCAGCGCAGTGCTTACAAGACATCGGAGTCGCACAGTGTAGCTGCTGATCTTCTCATAGTCCAGCTTGCCGTCCACGTTGAGATAGAGCGTGTTGCCCACGTAGCTGATGGAGAAGGTGCCTGTTGACTGGCTGCTGCTGCCGTCCTCCCCGATGATCTGAAACTCCACCCGATCATCCTCGATGTTGGAGTTGCACTTCATGGTGGCGATCCTGGCCGAAACGTCCGTCTCCGAAACGCTGTAGTACATGCTGTCGTAGTTCTGGTCCCAGGTGGGGGGGCTGCTGGTGCCCACCGCTACCTTGATGGTCACCGACGCCGTGCTGTTGAGCGGAGGCGTGCCCTTGTCCTTGGCCATCACCGTCAGCTTGTAGGACGTTTTCTGCAAAAAAAAATGGCACCAGTACGCTCAATGACGTGACGCACACATGCCGCAGGCAGCCTTATCTAAGGACCAGACATTCAGTCCTGCCCCCAAAGCCAAGCCTAGTTGCGACATTCACCCAACATTCACCTTTTCAAAAATGCAGGCCACTCTCTCTCTCTTGTGTGTATGTGTGTGTGTGTGCATGCGTGCGTGCGGGCCAGCATGTATGCACATGTTATCTTGTTCTTATTAACTTGTTTTAGCTATAATTTTATTTTGTTTAAATTTTTTTCCCCCCTTTATGTATATAATGTCTTATGCAGAATTATCATACATTTGAGTTTTGTTCATTCACGTGTTATATTGACCTTACGTTTCAAAGCAAATTTCCTTTTAAGAACAATAAAGTATTATCTTATCTTTCCCAGGCAATGCTGTGCCCCAATGCAAAGCAAAGCAGCTGTTGCCTTGGAGATAAGGCATCACTGAAACGCTGCTGCAGTGGGTATTTGTGTGAGTGATGGATTGTCACCACAGGGGGCTTTTGTTGCAGGGCTTGCATAAATGATGCTCCTTGTCAAAATGTTTACCTTTCTTTGGAGTGAAACTGCATACAAAATTTGGTCTTTATTACACCTGCCTGTACTTCATCTGTCCCTTACCTGTAGCTGTGTATCTGGTTTTATGCAGAGACAAAATCAGCTGCAGACTTTTTTATGGCCTGAAAAGCTGAAAGTCTAATCAAACCTGTGTGAATTCTCAAAGACCTGTGAAAGCATATTAATTTTGTACACATGTATGTCAGAATTTCATTCTGTGCAGATTTATTCATAATACTCCATACGCGGCTCATCAATTTTTGCTGACGATCTGAGGTCCACCTATCCGCTGTCACGGTTGAAAGGAAAAAGGTGCGAGCTACTCACCCCAACCAAGCTGTCGCTGAGGTAGATGAAGCCATTGGCTGGGTAGACGCTGAAGATGCCAGCGTCGTCCAGCAGGGAGTACTCAATTTCCCCGTTCATCCCAATGTCAGAATCATAGGCACGCACAGCCAGGATGACCTGATTTTGCTGAGTGTCACTGGTGATGTCAGCCGTGTAATCATCACGGTCAAACTGCGGCTTGTTGTCGTTGATGTCCTCCACCTCCACACGGAAAGTACACCAGCCATCCAGCGGAGGGTCAGCTCCGTCCGTCACATTCACCGTCACCTGTAGCCATAGCAACATCAACACTCTGAATGCACCAGCCATCATGTTCACTGTCACCTACACTCACAGCAACATCAACACTCTGAATACACCAGCCATCACGTTCACTGTCACCCACACTCATAGCAACATCAACACTGAGTACACCGGCCATCATGTTCACTGTCACCTACACTCACAGCAACATCAACACTGAGTACACCAGCCATCACGTTCACTGTCACCTACACTCATAGCAACATCAACACTGAGTACACCGGCCATCACGTTCACTGTCACCTACACTCATAGCAACATCAACACTGAGTACACCGGCCATCATATTCACTGTCACCTATAGCAACATGACTCAGGGCACACCAGACATCACATTCATCATCACCTATGCTTATAGCAACATCACTCAGAGCACACCTGACATCACATTCACCATCACCTACACTTAGAGCAACATCACTCAGAACACACCTGACATCACATGCATCACCTATACTCCTAGCAATATCACTCAGACATTACATTCACCATCACCTATACTTATTGCAACATCACTCAGAGCACACCAGACATCACATTCACTGTCACCTATACTTATATCAACATCATTCAGAGTATACCAGACATTCCATTCAACTAAGTGTTAAAAGCTGGTCAGTTAACACAAACACCTGCACCCAAATCACTTGTTGTTCAGTTTAACACACACACACACACACACACACACACACACACACACACACACACACACACACTCCGCCATAGCTTCTCTCACCTGAATGAACTTGTCAGAAGCAACCTCCCTGTCAATGTCTCGTCCTATAGTGATGACCCCATCCTCACGACCAATGAGGAATGTGTTATCGCTCGGTGACACAATCCCATATCGGACAATGCCGTTCTCTCCTCGGTCCTTGTCTGTGGCTTCAACCTGTGGAGCAAAAAATCAAGAAGGGTATGTAACATTCAGTAAGTTTTACCTGTGGTTTCAACCTGTGGAACCAGAAATCAAGTAGGGTACGTAACATTTTAACCAACTTTTCCTTGCATCTGCTCTGTTCCTTTTTGAAATATCCATCTTTAACAAGCACAATATAAAATTCATCCCACAAAATAACTTACAAAACACAATGCAGAACATCTGGGCATATATGCACTGCAAGTGTTGGTCTTCTACCCTCACTGTGCCCACCTGCACCCTGACATGGTCCATTCCCCTACCTTCATTGTACCCTGACAAAGTGCATCATATTCTCACTGCACCCTCACAAGGTCCATCCTTCTACCGTCACTGTACCCTGACGAGGTCCATCCTCCTACCCTCACTGTATCCTGACAAGGTCTGTCCTTCTACCCTCACTGTACCCTGACAAGGTCTCTCCTCCTACCCTCACTGTACCCTGACAAGCTCCATCCTCCTACCCCCACTGTGACTGTACCCTGACAAGCTCCATCCTCCTACCCCCACTGTGACTGTACCCTGACAAGCTCCATCCTTCTACCCCCACTGTACTCTGACAAGCTCCATCCTCCTACCCCCATTGTACCCTGACAAGCTCCATCCTCCTACCCCCATTGTACCCTGACAAGCTCCATCCTCCTACCCCCATTGTACCCTGACAAGCTCCATCCTCCTACCCCCACTGTACCCTGACAAGGTCTGTCCTTCTACCCTCATTGTGACTGTACCCTGACAAACTCCATCTTTCTACCCCCACCGTACCCTGAAAGCTCCATCCTCCTACCCTCACTGTACCCTGACAAGCTCCATCCTTCTACCCCCACTGTACCCTGACAAGCTCCATCCTCCTACCCCCATTGTGACTGTACCCTGACAAACTCCATCTTTCTACCCCCACCGTACCCTGACAAGCTCCATCCTTCTACCCCCCCACCCCCCTGTACCCTGACAAGCTCCATCCTTCTACCCCCACCATACCCTGACAAAGGTCCACACTTCTACCCTCACTGCACCCCAACATGGTCCAGCCTCCTACCCCACTGTCACCAGCCTGCATCCTTACCAGGTCCATCCTTCTACCCTCACTGTACCCTGACAAGGTCTGTCCTTCTACCCTCACTTATGTACCCTGACAAGGTCTGTCCTTCTACCCTCACTGTACCCACCTGCACCACCACGTCTCCAATCCTGGAGTGCTCCTTGATCTTGGCATTGCTGTAGTCCGAGCAGCGGTCAAAGGTGGGCTTGTGAGTGTTGATGTCCACCACTTGCACCACGATGTACCCGTCCGTCGAGCGCCTGTTGCCGTCCGAGCAGCAGCTGCCGTCATCGTACGCTGTGATGTTTAGGGGGTAGAAATCAGCACCGCCCAGAACAGACCTTGCCAGAGTGACCAGTCCTGCCTTGGGGTCGATGCGGAAGGCTTCGTGTTCACTCCTGCGAGCTGCACAAGTCAAATCACACACTCAGGGGAAGCGTAAGTCAATGTGTGAGGAGAAAGATGGATGAGTCAAGAGGAACAAGTCAAATCACGCAAATCACGCATTCAGGAGAAGCATAAGTCAGCGTAAGGAGAAAGATGGGGTGTGGTGAGAGGGACAAGTCAAATCACATATTCAGAATACAATTAATGTGAGCAGAAAGATTGGGTGAGGCAAGGGACAAGTCAAATCACACATTCAGCAGAAGCATAAGTCAGTGTAAGGAGAAAGATGGGGTGTGGTGGGAGGAACAAGTCAAATCACATATTCAGAATACAATTAATGTGAGCAGAAAGATTGGGTGAGGCAAGGGACAAGTCAAATCACACATTCAAGAGAAGAATACATTAGTGTGAGCAGAAAGATGGGGTGTGGCAAGAGGGACAAGACAAATCATACATTCAGGAGAAGCGTAAGTCGGGGTGAGCAGAAAGATGGGGTGTGGCGAGAGGGACAAGTCAAATCACATTCAGGAGAAACATGAGCTGGGGTGAGGAGATAGATGGGGTGTCGAGAGTGGGACAAGTCAAATCACATTCAGGAGAAACATGAGCTGGGATGAGGAGATAGATGGGGTGTCGAGAGTGGGACAAGTCAAATCACATTCAGGAGAAACATGAGTTCGGGTGAGGAGAAAGATGGGGTGTGGCAAGAGGAACAAGTCAAATCACACGTTCAGGAGAATACAACAGTGTGAGCAGAACAATTGGGTGAGGTGAGAGGGACAAGTCAAATCACACATTCTGGAGCAGCATAATTTCAGGTATGGTGAGAGGGGAATCACATAACAGCTCTGAATATTCATCTCTAACCCACCATCTAGAAGGAGCCAACACTATCCTTATGCCCCTGGCCACACAAACAGCTGAAGCACTAAAATCACCCACACAAAACTTTCTACACTTCTCCTCCACATGGTTGGTTTGAGTGTTGCTTTACGTCCACAGAAACCGTAGGCTTATTAGGGACGGGAGCCCAGAATGGCCACCTCGACTTTCACACAGCTCCTGAGCTCTGTCTCCTCGACATGTTCCTGCTTTGCTCCTACCTACACCTAAAGCCTTCAGCACGACTGGGGTGTGTGTACAGTGCAGCCAGCTGATCTGTCACTGAAGCACAGCGCTTTAAAGAACTCTCTATTACTGACTGATTGACGATCGCTTATATAGCGCTATTCTCCACTCTCTTGAGCAGACTCACTGCACTCACATGTGGTTCTACATGAGTGACTAGCTTTTTAGAGCGCGTTTTTTGAATATCCACCAAAGTGTTGTACTTAAGTGCTGGCATGGCTGGTGCAACATGAAACTGCTGCCGTCTCAGCGCAAGTTCTGTGTATACCATACAACCATGCTCCATGTCACTTCATACAAAGCCACATGCTTATCATTACTACAGGGTTTTGAATGGGTGTAAAACACCAATTTACTTACTTACTTACTACAGGGTTTGCGTCAACTGGTAATTTCTGGTATTTTACCAGATAAGATTACTTAGTAAGCATATTATATTCCAGAAACAAAAGCAATCGGTCAGATGTACCGGCTGTTATTTTGTTTGACCTGTTCTAACATTTCGTTTTTAAAATACAGCACAGTGAGAAAGTGCATCATGTGGCGCGCAGGTGTGTGTACGTGTGTGTGTGTGTGTGTGTGTGTGTGTGTGTGTGTGTGTGTGTGTGTGTGTGTGTGTGTGTGCATTAGGCAGGGAAGGGAGCTGGATGTTTGCTAGTACAGCTCTGGTAGTCGTATGGATGGCCATGTATCTTCCTGGTTACAGTGAATATCTGATCAGTTTCCATAAACCACTTTTCCAGACTTACAGATGTCACACCTGTTTGAAAAACATCTAGCAAGACCACTGTGCTATCATCATTTTTATTATTATCATTTTTATTATTCCTACAGTGAAACAAAAGGGGTTAAGAGAAATGACAACAACGATGCACAAGTAAAGTAGTAGGTCACGTATGATGACTACAATGAAACGAAAAGGGTTAAGAGAAACGATGATGACGATGTACGAGTAAAGTAGTAGGTAACTTATGATGACTACAATGGGGAAAAAAAGGGTTAAGAGAAGGGCGATGACAACATACAAGTGAAGTAGTAGGTCACTTATGGTGACTACAGTGAAACAAAAAGGGTTAAGAGAAATGATGACGTACGAGTGAAGTAGTGACTACAATTAAACAAAAAGGGTTAAGAGAAATGACGATGACGACATACAAGTGAAGTAGTAGGTCACTTATGATGACTACAAAGAAACAAAAAGGGTTAAGAGAAATGACAACGACGACATACAAGTAAAGCAGTAGTTCACTTATGATGACCACAATGAAACAAAAAGGGTTAAGAGAAATGACGATGACGACATACAAGTGAAGTAGTAGGTCACTTATGATGACTACAAAGAAACAAAAAGGGTTAAGAGAAATGACAACGACGACGTACAAGTGAAGCAGTAGTTCATTTATGATGACCACAATGAAACAAAAAGGGTTAAGAGAAATGACGATGACGACGTACAAGTGAAGCAGTAGGTCACTTATGATGACTACAAAGAAACAAAAAGGGTTAAGAGAAATGACAACTTACGAGTGAAGTAGTAGGTCACAGCATCACCATCCAGATCAATGGCCTGGATGATTGCGATCACTGTCCCAATAGGAGCATTCTCATCCACGTCGATCTCCAACTTGGAGCTGGTGAACTCCGGTGATTCATCGTTGACGTTGGTGACTGTCACACGCACATTCACCGAGCTGGATTTGGGTGGAGCCCCCTTGTCGGTGGCATAGACCGTGACCTTGTAGAAGTGGCCTGGATTGCGGTCAAAGTCAAGGCCCCTGAAAAAGTGGTAGGCAAGAGGAAGACGAGAGCATGAACCTTTCTGCACATGCTGGCAGTAAGTCCATTAAACAAAATTCCTTTAAATGGATGCCATGAAGAGTTTTATGTCTAATCACATTCAAGCAGTTTCTAACAGTCAAACAAACTTTGCACTCAGCCGGATGTGACCTCACTGACAAAGTGACATCTATAGCTATACAACTTCCAGTTCACCTTTCCAACACCTATGACCTCAAAATGAGGTCATGGTCACCAAACTTGGTCTTTATAAATGGGTGTGCCACATAAAAACCTGGCTGAAGCAGCCTTCCAGAAAAGAATGTTCAAGTTCTTGCTTGCCTGAAATGACGACGACGACGTCTGTGGACAGCAGACTTTGTGTCCATGTCATAATAAATAAGCGTTCTTTTGAATCTTTTATGTGTTTGGATCTTGTTTTTGAATGCTAGCAGTCGTTCTTGTCTCACTGTTTCTTTTTCTTTTTTAAACCAACACAACCCAATATTTGTCCATGGCAGTTAAAAACTACACAGTTTTTTGTTGCTCGTCAGTTGCGACTGAATGACTTACTTTTTGACCTTGATGATGCCAGAATATGTGAAAGCATCTCGCTTGACCGTCTCCACATAGAAGAACTCGCTGTCCACGGAGTACTCCAACTCTGCATTGACCCCTGAGTCCAGATCCAATGCTGTCACTGTAACATTTATCAGACAAGTTAAGACAATCCTTCTGTAGCCAGGAAAAGACAATGTCACAATTTCACAAAATGACCACAACAGCACAGGCAGTGAAGCCACTTTGGTGCATCTGCCTTCAAAACATAGTGGATTTGTGCACTGTCATTCAAGTACTGTGGGTTTCTGACACAGTCTTTAAAACACTGTGGGTCAGCGGACATTATCTTTCAACCATTGTGGGTCTGTGGACACTTGTTCAAACATTGTGAATCTGTGGACACTTTTGTTCAAACATTGTGGGTCTGTGGACATTTTCGTTCAATCACTGTGGGTTTGTGGTCTCTGTCGCTCAAACACTGTGGGTGGGGGACACTGCTGTTCAAATATTGTGGGTTTGTGGACACCACTGCTCAAATTCTGCCAGTCTGTGGACACTGTCGCTCAAACACTGTGGGTTGTGGACACTGTTGTTCAAATACTGTGGGTTTGTGGACACTGTCGCTCAAACACTGTGGGTTTGTGGACACTGTCGCTCAAACATCATGGGTTTGGGGATATTATCGTTCAAACAGTGTGGATTTGTGGACACTGCTATTTAAACATTGTGGGTTTGTGAACACTGTTGTTCAAACACTGTGGGTCTGTGGACAGTTGCTCAAAAATTGTGGGTTTATGGGCACTGTTGTTCAAACAGTGTTGATCTGTGGACACTGTTATTCAAACATTGTGAGTTTGTGAACACTGCTGTTCAAACATTGGGTCTGTGGACACTGTTATTCAAACATTGTGGGTTTGTGAACACTGTTGTTCAAACACTGTGGGTCTGTGGACAGTTGCTCAAAAATTGTGGGTTTATGGGCACTGTTGTTCAGACAGTGTTGATTTGTGGACACTGTTATTCAAACATTGTGAGTTTGTGAACACTGTTGTTCAAACACTGTGGGTCTGTGAACACTGTTGTTCAAACATTGTGGGTTTGTGAACACTGTTGTTCAAACACTGTGGGTCTGTGGACACTGTTGTTCGAACATTATGGGTTTGTGGACACAGTCTCTCCAGTGGCTCTGCCCTTTATCATTATTTAATGAGACAGCAAAATGGGGCAGACAACAGCTGCCTGTCTTAATTTATGCGTTACATTCTGGTGGTGACAGTGGACTGCCAGGATGCCCTATCCCCAGAAGTGCTTGGGGTTTTTTAAGTGCTAAGAAAAATGGGTAGGTGGACTTAAATGTTCTATTGCCCACAGAGGGTGACCTCAGGGTCATATGCAAAGTAAAACAAACAACGAAGCAAACAGAGTATCCATAACAGCATCTGCATCTTCTTCCAGTTCTTCCACTGGAACTACCTTTATTTAAGCTGTTGTCTCCACTCATTTCCCTTATTGTTGTCTTGCATCCTGTCCTGAACCGTATCTATTTCTGTCCTCCATATCCGCCTTCTGGGATCGATGATTTTTGTCTTTCATACCCACCTTCTGTGACGGATGAATGCACAGGCAAATCCTCACGCACAGTCTTCAGATACTGGGATGTCTCAAACTCCGGTTTGTTGTCATTCCGATCTTGCACAGTGATGATCAGCTGCGCACACAAAATCCACAAGATGAGTCACGCTTTCTCAATGAACTCAGCTTCATGCACCAATCATGAACACTGATCATGCCCACAGAAAAACTAACATGAACAATGGTCACCATGGCATTGCTCAACAGTCTGGTATCCAGATATGTACAAATCCACAACACAGGTGCTAGTGCACATGAACATGAACATGAACAAGACAAAGGACAGCTCACCGTGGCATTATTGGACAGAGTCTTGGTGTCCAGATCTTCATGCACCCACAACACCAGACGATACTGCAAGGGCTGCTGGGATCGATCCACAGACTCGTAGTCCAACACCTGTCAAGACCAAAAGGCAACAGTTAAAAGCTGTGAATTTCAAATGTTGTAACAAAATTCTGTGTTGTCATTGTCATGTCAACTGTGCTCTTATTTTACCATTGTTCAAATCCCACCGTCATACAGTGGAAAAAGACCACTCTCACAGCTGAGCCTTCTCTCTAAATTCTGTCAAAGAATCTTCCAGGTTCCACATTTACATAATACGCCTGGTATGTGCTTTTAGAAGACCTGAGGCTGCTTTCATTAAACTAACTGATCCACTGCCAGATTCTTTACTCACAACAAATATTTGATTTAGAGTTTAATTTCTGATCAACAACTGCTGGCATTCTGTGTGAAACCACTGGTGAGAGACCGTTCCAACAGCCCAGTAAAAGTGGTCTTAAACAAGAGGTGGTCTCCGTTGATGGGTTGTCAGTTACACAGCTCATCTCTGCCACCTTCCCACTCTCTATGTCACATTTTAAAATGGTCAGTGCTCATCCTGTAGGCTTACCTGAAGGTTGGAGATTCTGCCCTGGTTGTCGATGGTGAAGACATTAGACAGCTGACTGGCGTCATCATACAGGTCATAGCGGATGTTCCCACTCTGAAATTTCTTTGTTGCAATCTTCAGCTCCTTGCCATCCTCTTGGGTCACCCTGCATAATACAAACATAGTCATAAGTCTTCTTTGGTCACCCTGCATAATACAAACACAGTCATAAGTCTTCTTTGGTCACACTGCATAACACTAATATGAGTCTTTATACATGTGTTAACCTGCACAATACAAACAGGTCTTCTTGGGTCACCCTACACAATACAAACAGGTCTTCCTGGATCACCCTGCCCAATACAAACAGGTTTTCTTGGGTCACCCTGCCCAATACAAACAGGTCTTCCTGGGTCACCCTGCCCAACACAAACAGGTCTTCCTGGGTCACCCTGCCCAATACAAACAGGTCTTCCTGGATCACCCTGCCCAATACAAACAGGTCTTCTTGGGTCACCCTGCCCAACACAAACAGGTCTTCCTGGGTCACCCTGCATAATACAAACAGTTCTTCTTGGGTCACCCTGCACACTACAAACAGGTCTTCCTGGTTCGCCCTGCACAGTACCAATGTATGTTTTTTGGGGTCACCCCACACAATACAAACATCAGTTTTCTTGGGTCAGTGGGCAGTGACAGAAGGATAGCAATACTTCTGTGCAGCAACTCTAGCAGGTCACTGGGTGGGGACAGGATAGCAGTACTTCTGTGCAGTAACTATAGCAGGTCGCTGGGCGGTAAGAGAAGTATAGCAGTACTTCTATGCACTGCAAGTGGAGTCATTCAGAAAGTTTACTGTCATTAACTTCATTGTTGGTCTTGTTACTGTTTGGGTCAATGACTGTTGAGTTCATCCATGGCACTGGCACACCCCTTGTCAACAGCAAATCACTCCACAGAATTAAAAAACATACAGTAACTAATGTTGGGAGTCATTAAGAATGTTTACTGTCCTCATCATTATTGTTCTCGTTACTGTTTGGGTCACTGACTGTTGAGGTCATCCATGGCTACACCCCTTGTCAACGGCAAATCACTCCACAGAATTAAAAAACATACAGTAACTAATGTTGGGAGTCATTAAGAATGTTTACTGTCCTCATCATTATTGTTCTCGTTACTGTTTGGGTCACTGACTGTTGAGGTCATCCATGGCCACACTCCTTGTCAACGGCAAATCACTCCACAGAATTAAAAAACTGATAGAGAGTCACTAGAGTCGGACCATTTTTCTGAAATGCCCTAAAAGGCAGCAACAAAGTCAGCACAAATGATCAAACCCAATGCATGGTAAAACCTTCAAAAGAAATTAAAATCAGACGCAAAAGAAATGAAAACCCAACTCACATCTGCAAGGTGGGGCTGTTCTCAAACATAAAGCCGTAGTAGGGATCCTCGTAGAACTGTGGTGGCCGCACCCCCACCAAGACACGCACAGTGATAACTGTCAGCTGGGACTGGTCGCCCCTCAGGTCTCGTGCCGACACATCCACCTTGATCTCCTTGTCATCCGGGTAACGGCCAGACCCCTTCGTGCGCAGGTACCCCTTGTAGATGGGCCCATAGTCTTTGAACTCCACCAGCCGTGTGACCACTTCAAACCGATCCTTGTATTCCTCTGGGTCCGCTGCACAAGCCAGGCAATAAAGACTTATTACTGCAAATGTTGTACGTGTATTGGCAATAAAGACTTATTAGAGCACATGCTGGACGTGCATTGGCAATAAAGACTTGACACAGCACGTTGGACGTGCATTGGCAATAAAGACTTATTACTGCACATGTTGGACGTGCATTGGCAATAAAGACTTGTTACGGCACGTTGGATGTGCACTGGCAATAAAGACTTATTACTGCACGTTGGACGTGCAGTGGCAATAAAGACTTATTACTGCACGTTGGACATGCAGTGGCAATAAAGACTTATTACTGCACGTTGGATGTGCAGTGGCAATAAAGACTTATTGGTGCACACGTTTTAGTCCAGTATTACCCAACTGCAGGAACCTCTGTCCAAAACATACTGACTGTGACCTGCTTTCTGCATATGACACAGTTACACACTGTGTTAATTTGTTTGCACATTATGTTCAACGCCAACCCCTTACAGTTAGATGCACCCTGAACCAGCTAAGATCACTGGGAGTAGGAGTAGGACCAAGTGCATAATAGTTTATCATCATCACCGGATTTTTTTCCAGGTGTACAGGCATAATTCTGAAACTTCTGGCATAAAATCAACAGTCATTCAAATTTCAGGCACAAACTCAACAGTCACTCAAACTTCAGGCATAAAATCAGCAGTTTATTCAAACAGTGAAACCGTTTTTATCGTCTTCTCACCTGACACCAGCTGGTAATCCACACGAGAATCTTCGTCATCATCACTGGCGTACAACTCGTAGATTTCCACCCCGGCAGCAGCAGTGGCAGCCACAGTTGCCAGGTAGGGGGACGGAGCATTTCTGAACACGGGCGACTCGTCATTGACGTCAGTGACTGGCAGTGTGGCTGTGATCAACACTACGTCTGCAACACAAGAAGAAAAACAGGCTCAGTGGGGATGCTATGGGAACAAACAGCGTAACACTGTCAGCAGCGCAGGAAGGAAAACATGCTGAGTGGTGATGCTAAGAAAACAACAGCACAACACTGTCAGCAGCACAACACCATCAGCATCACAGCTGCAGGAAGGAAAACAGCTGAGTGCTGATGCTAAGAAAACAGCACAACACTGTCAGCAGCACAACACTGTCAGCAGCACAGCCACATGGAGGAAAACAGGCAGAGTGGTGATGCTAACAAACAGCACAACACTGTCAACAGCACAGCCACAGGAAGGAAAACGGGCTGAGTGGTGATGCTAACAAACAGCACAACACTGTCAACAGCACAGCCACAGGAAGGAAAACGGGCTGAGTGGTGATGCTAACAAACAGCACAGCACTGCCAGAAGCACAGGAAAGACAACAGGCTGAGTGGTGAGTGGTGATGCTAAGAAAACAGCACAACACTGTCAGCAGCACAGTCACAAGATGGAAAACAGGCTGAGTGGTGATGCTAAGACAACAGCACAACACTGTCAGCAGCACTGCCACAGGAAGGAAAACAGGCTGAGTGGTGGTGATGCTAAGAAAACAGCACAACACTGTCAGCAGCACAGTCACAAGATGGAAAACAGGCTGAGTGGTGATGCTAAGACATCACAACACTGTCTGTCGGCAGCACAGTAACAAGATGGAAAACAGGCTGAGTGGTGATGCTAAGGCAACAGCACAACACTGTCAGCAGCACTGCCACAGGAAGGAAAACGGGCTGAGTGGTGATGCTAACAAACAGCACAACACTGTCAACAGCACAGCCACAGGAAGGAAAACGGGCTGAGTGGTGATGCTAACAAACAGCACAACACTGTCAACAGCACAGCCACAGGAAGGAAAACGGGCTGAGTGGTGATGCTAACAAACAGCACAACACTGTCAACAGCACAGCCACAGGAAGGAAAACGGGCTGAGTGGTGATGCTAACAAACAGCACAGCACTGCCAGAAGCACAGGAAAGACAACAGGCTGAGTGGTGAGTGGTGATGCTAAGAAAACAGCACAACACTGTCAGCAGCACAGTCACAAGATGGAAAACAGGCTGAGTGGTGATGCTAAGACAACAGCACAACACTGTCAGCAGCACTGCCACAGGAAGGAAAACAGGCTGAGTGGTGGTGCTAAGACAACAGCACAACACTGTCAGCAGCACTGCCACAGGAAGGAAAACAGGCTGAGTGGTGATGCTAAGACAACAGCACAACACTGTCAGCAGCACTGCCACAGGAAGGAAAACAGGCTGAGTGGTGGTGATGCTAAGACAACATCACGATACTGTCAGCAGCACAGTAACAAGATGGAAAACAGGCTGAGTGGTGATGCTAAGACAACAGCACAACACTGTCAGCAGCACAGTAACAAGATGGAAAACAGGCTGAGTGGTGGTGATGCTAAGACAACAGCACAACACTGTCAGCAGCACTGCCACAGGAAGGAAAACAGGCTGAGTGGCGGTGATGCTAAGACAACATCACAACACTGTCAGCAGCACAGTAACAAGATGGAAAACAGGCCGAGTGGCAGTGATGCTAAGAAAACAGCACAACACTAGGTCTGCAACTGCAAAAGGAGAAGGAAGACAGGTCTGGGTAGTCATGGCTAACAAGGAACAAAATGCAGTCAACACAGACACGGTCAAAATGGGAACATTATCTGCCTTTGACTGAGCTGTTTTGTTATAAAATACTGTTTGGGTGTCCAGCTAATGTATCCTACACCCCCTTTTTCACGGTTTAACTGCTGTTTTAAGTGTTGTTTTGTAGCTTGGAAAAAGGGGCTTACCCACAAAATTACTGCTGCTTTTTTGTTTTTGTTGTTGTCATAACAAATAATCTTTTTAATCTTGTATGTGTTCGGATCTTCTTGCTTCTTTTTTTTTTTTTTTTTTTTTAACAGAACACTAGCAGTAGCAGTTATTCTTGTTTCAGATCTTTAGTTTTAGAATGCTGGCAGTCATTTTTGTTCCAGATCCGTTTTAATCAAAAAGAAGGTAAAAACAAAAGTGTGCAGGGGAATGAAGCTTCAACAGCAGCACCGCAGGGGTGGAGGGAGGAGTTGGGGGGAGGGAGGGGGCTATGCGTCAATGCCAGGGCAAGGTAATGTGATGGTGAGATGGATGGTCAGGCCCGAATCTCTTTTTCCCCACTAGCCTCCCAGACAAGTGTCAAGTGGGACTTCTCCTGCAAGATTTAATGACTGGGCTGAAGTAGGCACCTTGAACTGAAAGGTGGCTGGAATAACACAGTGCCTGGGGTAACAACAGCGTCAAAATAAATTTATACAAAAACACTGTCACTGTCAGGAATAAGGCAGAACAAAGGTCAAGACCCTCATGTCACTGTTAGGAATAAAACAGAAGAAAGGCCTAGACCCTTGTGTCACTGTCAGGAATAAAAACAGAACAAAAGCCTAGACCCTCATCTCACTGTCAGAATAAGACAAAACAAAGGCCAAGACCCTCATGTCACTGTCAGAATAAGACAAAAACAAAGGCCAAGACCCTCATGTCACTGTCAGGAATAAAACAGAAAGAATGCCTAGACCCTCATGTCACTGTCAGGAATAAAAACAGAACAAAAGCCTAGACCCTCATGTCACTGTCAGAATAAGACAAAACAAAGGCCAAGACCCTCATGTCACTGTCAGAATAAGACAAAAACAAAGGCCAAGACCCTCATGTCACTGTCAGGAATAAAACAGAAAGAAGGCCTAGACCCTCATGTCACTGTCAGGAATAAAAACAGAACAAAAGCCTAGACCCTCATGTCACTGTCAGAATAAGACAAAACAAAGGCCAAGACCCTCATGTCACTGTCAGAATAAGACAAAACAAAGGCCAAGACCCCCATGTCACTGTCACTAGTGTCAGGAATGAAACAGAAGAAAGGCCAAGACCCTCATGTCACTGTCAGGAATAAAACAGAAGAAAGGCACAGACCCTAATGTCACTGTCAGGAATAAAAACAGAAGAAAGGCACAGACCCTCATGTCAATTGTCAGGAAAGATGAATGAAACAGAAGAAAGGCACAGACCCTCGTTCGAGTCGTTGTCAGGAAAAAGAAATAAAGGGCTTAGACCCCTGTATCAGAAACCAGGAAATCAAACTCAAACACAAAGAAAAGGCATGGCTCATACCCTCCAGTAAGGAACCAGAAAACAGAATGGCACAGACCCTCATGTCAGAAACAAGGAAACAAAAGGGCACTCGCACATGTAAGAAAAAGAGAAAATAGAAGGGCATAGTTCAGACCCTTCTGTCAGTAAACAGGAAATAGAAGGGCACACCACATACCCCCCTGTCAGAAAACAGGAAACAGAAGGGCACACTAAGAAACACTCCTGTCAGGAAGCAGGAAATAGACGGGCACATTAATTTGATTAAAGACATTCCTGACAGGAAATAGAAGACATTCCTGACAGGAAATAGACACACTAAAGACATTCCTGACAGCAAACAGAAGGGCACGCTAAAGACATTCCTGACAGGAAATAGAAGGGCACACTAAAGACATTCCTGATGGGAAATAAAAGGGCACACTAAAGACATTCCTGATGGGAAATAGAAGGGCACACTAAAGACATTCCTGATGGGAAATAGAAGGGCACACTGAAGACATTCCTGACAGGAAATAAAAGGGCACACTAAAGACATTCCTGATGGGAAATAGAAGGGCACACTAAAGACATTCCTGACAGGAAATAAAAGGGCACACTAAAGACATTCCTGATGGGAAATAGAAGGGCACACTAAAGACATTCCTGTCAGAAAACAGGAAATAGAACGGCACACTACAGATGCTCCTGTCAGGAAACAACAACAACAACAGAAAAGACGGGCACAGACCCTCCTGTCAGGAATGATGAAACAGAAAGGCACACACGCTACAGACTCTCCTGTCAGGAATGATGAAACAGAAAGGCACACACGCTACAGACTCTCCTGTCAGGAATGATGAAACAGAAAGGCACACACGCTACAGACTCTCCTGTCAGGAATGATGAAACAGAAAGGCACACACGCTACAGACTCTCCTGTCAGGAATGATGAAACAGAAAGGCACACACGCTACAGACTCTCCTGTCAGGAATGATGAAACAGAAAGGCACACACGCTACAGACTCTCCTGTCAGGAATGATGAAACAGAAAGGCACACACGCTACAGACTCTCCTGTCAGGAATGATGAAACAGAAAGGCACACACGCTACAGACTCTCCTGTCAGGAATGATGAAACAGAAAGGCACACACGCTACAGACTCTCCTGTCAGGAATGATGAAACAGAAAGGCACACACGCTACAGACTCTCCTGTCAGGAATGATGAAACAGAAAGGCACACACGCTACAGACTCTCCTGTCAGGAATGATGAAACAGAAAGGCACACACGCTACAGACTCTCCTGTCAGGAATGAATGAAACAGAAAGGCACACACGCTACAGACTCTCCTGTCAGGAACCAGGAAATAGAAGGGCACAGACCCTCATGCCAGGAGCCAGAAGACGAAAGGCCACACCAGACACTCCTGTCAGGAACCAGAAAACAAGAGGGCACAGACCCTCGTGTCAGGAACCAGCATCAGGAAATGGAAGAAAGGCCACTACAAGCAGATCGTAATGTCAAGCACCCTGCACCTGTCTGAAAAAAAGGACAGGCACTCCAAAGGAGACCGACATGTGACATTTACTACGGTGCGCGGAACCAAAAGGCCGAAGAGACACCAATGACCCTAGAGACCCCCCCCCCCCCCCCCCCCCCCCGCCAACCTCCACCCACCCACCTCCTCACTTGCCATCTAACTACAAGACCGCGTGTCAAAACAGACGAGCCCCGAGCCGAGACCCCCTCCCCCCCCCCACACACACACGCACGCACACACGCGCACGCACACACACACACACACACACACACACACACACACACACACACACACACACACACACACACACACAAAGGCGCAAAAAAAAAGACACCCCAAGGAAACGTGTGGTCAGTGCCACAGCGGTCCCCGAGACAGACAGACGCGGGCGAGGTAATCAATAGCGAACGACAGCCATCCAAGGGGAGGGCGGAGGGGGGCAAAGGCGGCAGGAGCGGACAGCCGACACGGGCGCGCTATCATGGCTATGGTAGCGGAGAGCCGGGCTTCACTCTTCAGGCGGGCGGCAGTCGGCGCCTCCGAAGAGGGGGAAGGGAGGGCACTGACACACGATCAACACGCGTTGCACGTGCGCAAGAATGCCGCCACAGCCTGCTCCCAAGGTCGGGCGACACTTGCATACACGTTCCAAGCACACAACGCGGCTTCGCCCCCCCCCCCCCCCCCCCCCCCCCCCCACACACACACACAGAGTGGGAAAACTTCCAAATGTAGAACGCACTAAACATAATCGAATACACAAGCACAAACTCACATACACACACAGTGGGAAAACCTCAAATGTAGAACGTACTCAACATATTCGAAGACACACGCACAAACACAATACACAGTGGGAAAACCTCAAAATGTAGAAGAACGCACTAAACATATTGGAATACACACACACACACACACACACACACACACACACACACACACACACACACACACACACAGAGTTTCCCAAACCGCCCCCTCCACACACAGACACACACACACGGTTAAATTGAATCGGCCAACTACGTAAACCTCTCAGTGTCAGTGGTTCAAGATCAATGTTGCTTTCAATCCAATTCAAAAGACTTTATTGTCCGCTGACCATAAGGACTATTAGTGGCGGGGAGTCCAGGCCGGCCACCTCGACTTTCACACAGTTCCTGAGCTCTGGGTGTCAGTGGATCTTCGGCCGAGGTTCGGTCGGAGTGAGCCAGGCAGCCAGGGTGAATCAAAAGAAACTGCGCTGAGCCAGTCAGCTTTCACCCTGAAGTCACGGTCAACTGGCATCAGAATCAGTCACCAACACTGAATCATAGCGAACAAACACAAGCGGCTGGTGCTGTTTGCCTACTTGAAGAAGAAAACCATGATTCTTTCTCTCTCCATTTTTTTTTCTCCATTTTTTTAAATTTTATTTCATTTGTTTCATTTTTTTCATTTTTTTTATTATTATTTTTTCATTTAAGATTAATTAAATTGGATTTAGACTAAAAAAAACAGAGGAGTACCCGACTCAGTTTGTAAACCGGTGTGGCCTAGCGGTCAGGTGCTCTGTACAGCTCTGTAAGCAGACTCCCGTTTCAGCAGATCAGCACTCAGGAGCTGTGTGAAGGTCCAGGTGGCTATCCTGGGTTCCCCGTCCCTAACAGTTCTTATGGCCTCTGTGGACGTAAGTAAACATGGTGCTTAACGTCCACAGAAACCGTACGGCTTATTAGGGACGGGGATAAGGGGGGAAGGGGTTATGGAGGTGGGGGAAAGGAGGGATATTATATACCTATCGCTACACTGTCACCACCAGAATGACTACTGCATTAAGGTGGGCAGCGATGAGAGCCATTTTAATGTTTCAGTAGGAAGTGATGGACAAAGTCACAAGACAGTGTCCACAAACCACAACCTTTTTGAAGAGAAAGGAAAGCCGAAGCGGTATCGAACCGAGGTCCTTCCGCTTACCCAGCCTAACGCCTTACCGCTAGGCCAAACCGGCTCACTCACTCTCTGTGGACGTGAAGCAACACTGAACTTGTGCAACCGCTGCGGAGCGCTTTCGTTGTTGTAGGCAGGTAGGCAGTGTTGCTTAATGTCCTGAGCGCTTTCGTTGTGGTAGGCAGGTAGGTAGTGTTGCTTAATGTCCTGAGCGCTTTTGTTTGTGGTGGGCAGGTTGGTAGTGTTGCTTAATGTCCTGAGCGCTTTCGTTGTGGTAGGCAGGTAGGTAGCGTTGCTTAATGTCCTGAGCGCTTTCGTTGTGGTAGGCAGGTAGGTAGTGTTGCTTAATGTCCTGAGCGCTTTCGTTGTGGTAGGCAGGTTGGTAGGGTTGCTTAATGTCCTGAGCGCTTTTGTTGTGGTGGGCAGGTAGGTAGTGTTGCTTAATGTCCTCGGATGTCAGCTGACGTATTAGGGACAAGCTGAGACCAATTGCCGAAGCACGGTTCAGTATAGCTTTACGTCCACGGAAACCAGAAGGCTCGTTAGGATGGACAAGCCAGGACGGCCACCGCGACTCTCACACAGCTCCTGAACTATGAAATACGTTTGTGGAAGTCACGGTCGGACTGTACAAGTTTTACAACCGACATACCCTCTCCGGGCAGCATACGAGGTCGACAGAGATCGTGAGATATGACGTACGGAACTGAACCCCAGTTATTAGGCTGAGACTAACCCAACGACACAATTACAGAGTTCCGGCGCACCTGGCTTTTCGGTCGGACGTTCTTCCATCCGAGCTATTCTTCCTGCCCTTCGCCGAGCGAGTGCGGGACAGCGTGCCGCTGAGAACACAACCAGATACAACAACAAAACAGCTGCGGATTGACAACGTTTTCGCTACGTCTCTGACACAATATATACCCCGTACCAATATTGTGCCGCCGAAAACAACAGCCATAACAAAAAAAACACTTGTGGAATGACAACGGTGTTTGGTACGCCCGCTGATATCCCGTATCAATATTGTGACGTTGAACACCTAACCAATCATAATAAAAACAGGCCGAAAGTGGCCTCGCTGTCCCCGCCTGAGACGCAGACAAAACAGCGAGGGTGGACAAGCCGAGCGAGTGTTGGCAGAGCACGGTAAGTGTTGACCCACGCTTCTTGAACCTTGCGCAGTGTTGAAATTGAGAATCAATAGCCGGCTGTTTTCGCCGTGTCGCCGAGCTGCACGGTACCGCAAAAAAAAAAAAAGACGGACTGGCAGCGAAACAGTCCAACAGTCAGAAGGTTATCTCCCCTTTACAAAACACTTTTCAGTTGTTTATTTTCAGTACCGTGCGCATAACGCCACGGCCGGAGATGAAGAGTGTACACGCGAGGAAGGTCAGCTGGATGTAAGCCGGTACTGGGAGCGGGGTAACTGTCAAGTCAACAAATAACAACACAATGCTTGGAGCTCCTCGCCCGTTTTTTCTTCTTCTTCCCTGTTTTTTTTTTTTTTTTTTTTTTTCTTTTTACCGGTTCAGCGTTCGTCGCGGCTTCTTTTGTTAAGTTTGTTTGTTTGTTCTGTTTGTTCTTTCCTTCCTCAGCGTTCCCGTTTGCGCACCATCACAATCCCCCCCCCCCCCCCCCACACACACACACACTCCCCCACAAGGCTGATGTAAAAAAGGTATTGTACTTATTCCATTACCCTCGTTAATAAAAATTCGTTCTCTCTCTCTCTCTCCCTCTCCCTCTCTCAGATAAAGGGCTCGCACACTTGCGTTTCAACACATTCAGATTTCTAAGTCACACGATTACCGAAGGCTAAAACGTACATTATATCCATCAATGCACTTCCTATACTAAGTAATAATCGTTCATGTACCACTAACAGGGGGAGATAATTTGCACATGACGTATCGCCCTGGGCAGGCGGTTTAACGGCTGGGAACTCTCAACCCTGCGGCGCCCTACACTGATCGGCAAAAGATAAAAAGGGTCGACTCCATCACACTGGTTATTCTCACCACCTAAACCTAAACCACTTCTAAAGGTGGAGTTTGGTGTCCTGTCATTATTTTATCAGGATCAAACCGATAATCCCGGAAGCTGATGTTGAAACTGAACGTTATTATTTCCCAAGCTGCTTTGATTTGTCCAGACACCACTCAGACTAAGTTCATCTAAAGTTGTTTTGGTACACAAGATCAAGCACTGCCACCACACTTTGAGATGAGTATAATTTAAAATGTAGCCTAATCGACATTTAAAAGGTGGTACGAAGATCGAGTTTGAGGTTAGAGTGTGCACCGTCGCGAATGAACGAACGCCCGAGCGCACAGAGAGAGAGAGAGAGAGAGAGAGAGAGAAGAGAGAGAGAGAGAGAGAGAGAGAGAGAGAGAGAGAAGGAGTGTTTTTGTGTGTGTTGTTGTTGTTGTTTTTTGTGGTGTGTGTGTGTGTGTGTGTGTGAGAGAGAGAGAGCTCGGGAAAATAGCCAAATAGAGCTCCATGAAGGTAACACCATGGGAATATACCTCCCTCCACCCCCCCACCCCTTTTTTCTTTTCTTTTTTCTTTTTTTCGTCGCCTTTCCAGAGTGCTGTTTACTTGACTTTTTGCGTCCTCGATAAACGCCTGACATTTCCAGTCCACTCAGTGTCACACTGAACAGACTGCACTATTATCGAAGTAATTCAAAGTGAACTGTCATCTAAGTGATTCACACAGGTCAGTGTCATGCAGAGCAGATTGCACTATTTATTATCTAAGCGATCACAGTAAACTGTCATCTAAGTGATTCACAGTGAATTGTCATCTATGTCATTCACAATATACTGTCATCTAAGTGACTGACAGCTCAGTGTCACGTCGAGCAGACT
>OY757546.1:22057091-22059591 GCA_963584105.1 Alviniconcha strummeri | reverse complement strand
AGTGATTGCGGTAGAGTGCCAGCATTCGGCTCTGTTCACCGTTGTGATAAGCGGGTAAATGTTGTTTATTCAACGCTGTGCGGGATGAAAATGACTACATCAGGGAATCCGTAACCTGATCACAGCAAAGAAGAAAACAAACACAAATACAAAATAACTTTATTATTCATAATAAAATAGTTAATGCATAAAGTGAAAATTTGGGATCAAATGAATCGCCGCAGGACTGGAACCTATAATCGGGTAGAGAAATAAATACAAGTAAAATTATATGAATACATACAATACGAACTGATCAAATGAAGAGACCAAAACAAAGTTTTGTTGTGACCCCCCCCCCCCCCCCCCCACACACACACACCACACACAAATAAAAAAATAAAAAAATCACCTCAACCAGAACACTGACTGGAGTCTCAGCGTGAAGCAGCTGTTGTTGTTGTCCCCAAGAAAATCATCCTTTTCCCAGTGGTATTGTCACAGCAGCCCACGCAGTCCCGTCTCTGATATCCATTCCTCTGTCTGTTGATCGAAGGACTCTCGCCCTATTTCCCGCTCTGTCTGTCTACTTTCACACTCTCGTCCTATTTCCCTCTCTGTCAGTCTACCTTCACTCGTCTGTTGTGATCGAAAGACGCTCGAAAATGTTTCACTCTGTCTGTCTACATTCACTCGTCTGTTGGTTGACAGACTCTCGCCCTCTTTCCCTCTCTCTGTATACCATCACTCGTCTGTAGACAGAAAGACTCTCGCCCTATTTCTCTCGTCTGTTGATCGAAAGCACCTCTCGCCCTATTTCCCTCTCTGTTTACCACCACTCGTCCGTCTGGTGATCGAAGCGGACTCCCGCCCTCTTTCCCTCTCTGTCTGTCTACCTCCATTCGTCTGTTGATCGGAAGACTCTCGCCCTATTTCGCTATCTGTATGTCTACCTTCATTTGTCTGTTGATCGAAAGCACTCTCACTCTATTTACCTTTCTGTATGTCTACCTTCATTCGTCTGTTGATCGAAGGCACTCTCGCCCTCTTTCTCTCGTCTGTTGATCGAAAGCACTCTCGCCCCTATTTCCCTATCTGTATGTCTACCTTCACTCGTCTGTTGATTGACATACTCTCGTCCTCTTTCTCTCGTCAGTTGATCGAAAGCACTCTCGCCCTATTTCCCTATCTGTATGTCTACCTCATTTGTCTGTTGATCGAAAGCACTCTCACCCTGTTTCCCTATCTGTATGTCTACCATCACTCGTCTGTTGATTCACATACTCTCTCCCTCTTTTTCTCGTCTGTTGATCGAAAGCACTCTCGCCCTATTTCCCTCTCTGTCTGTCTGCTCCATTCGTCTGTTGGTCGGAAAACTTTTCGCCCTATTTCCCTCTCTGTCTGTCTCCTTATTTCCCTCTCTGTCAGTCAGCCTTCATTCGTCTGTTGGTCGAAAGACTCTCGCCCTCTTTCCCTATCTGTCTGTCTACCTCACTCGTATGTTCAACCAGACAAGTGTCAGTCTCCCTACCTCCTCTCTCTTGTCTCTTGAACCGAAAACTGTCACACTCCTCCCCCCTCTCTGTCTTCACTTGCCTAACGAATCAGAGACTATCGCCCCTCTTCTCTCATCTGCACTTGCCTGTTGAACCAAAAGGCTCTTACTGTCCATCTCTTCGTCTCTGTTGTCCGTTAACCCTTTCACTGCCAGGATGCCGCTTGAAAATACGACCCATGAAAGTGCGAAATTTGAAACCCTTTAGCCTCTTTTGTCCTTCTTTTTCGCACTGGCACGTAAAAGGATTTACCTCAAAACGCATAACAATGAAAATAAATGTTACAGGACCGGAAAATATACTGTTTGCAGGCGCGTCCGTGCAGCATTCAGCCCGGAAATTTTACAGGCTGTGGCAGTAAAGGGGTTAAAGTGGAATACTGTCCTGTTTCGCTCTGTTCCCTCCGTCTGTTGAACAGTCACACTCTATCCATCTGCTGGAGTTTGTCTGTCGAAGCAAACGCGTACGGTGGCTCTTCTGTCTCTCTACACTTGACTGTTGAGTCGTAGGAGTCTCACTCTGTCTGCCTGTGTACTCTCCAAACCTGTGTCTAAGTGCTCTTGTCTCTTGAGCGAAAGACTCTCGTACTCTGCAACCCTGTCTATCTGTACTCGTTTCCTGAAACAAAAACACGCAGTGGGGTACTGCGGACGCAGAAATTAAGGTCCCCTTCTATTGAGAACACAGAGCTGACAACGTTCCCCTTCAAAGTCTGTAGTAGGTCAGAATATAGCCAGGCATGCTTCGCCCACTGCCGAGAATGTCTCCCTTGCCCTAATTTTTACCTTCCGGGTCCATTGAGCGTCATTGTTTTTCCAAAGCCTCTCCCTACCTTGCAACTGCTTTGACTTCGGCTAACTCAGCTTCCCCGTGGGCCCGTGGAATGCAAAAGGTCACCCTGTTCATCGTCACAAGCCATTTAAGCAGGTTCCAGGGGTGAGTGCCTACGGAATATAGACAGGTAC
>OY757546.1:22042091-22047091 GCA_963584105.1 Alviniconcha strummeri | reverse complement strand
GTGCCCGAAATCACAAATACTGCCCGCACGTACACACAAACACTGCTGATATACATCAATCCAGCATGCTCTGTGTACGTGACTTTCTAGGCTACAGTCAGAACGTGAGTTTGGTTATTTGGCCTTGAAAAGGAAGGTGTATTGACATACAGTGAATGACTTTCAGGTATCCTAACTGTAGCCGATAGCATCTGAAATTATTGGCATCAGAATGCACAACATTTAAAACAGATTTGTTATACTTGCAGGCCCGGGAAATGTTCAGTTTGCTGGCACGTGTGTGCACAGCAGTTAGCAGGCATGTATGTGCATAGCACTGAGTTTCAGTCCGGAAAATGTACAGGTTGGGGCAGCGAATGGGTTGCACAACCTTTTTTTTTTTTTTTTTTTAACCTCAGTTATTACTATTACTTCACTTATTTTTTAAATACTTTTTTTTTTTCTCCCTCTCTTTTCTTTCCCTTTTTCGCTGTGGTTTATAGGTCTTCTTCATCGGTTCTTTCTTTTGTGTGTGTGTTTTTGGTCGAACTCTTACAAATGCACAGTTTGTAATGTAAATGCACAACCATATAATTATGACACACAGTATGCACCAGTGAAACCCTCAAGCCCAGCATTCCCCACGTATCAATGCTGGTGGGGTTCGGCGTTTATTTGGCTGGTTGGTTCTTGGACACGGCGGCTACACATCACCAGGTTGGAATTTTTCGTTTGACTCAGAAAACCTGCCAGAAAACCTGGACCACTGTCGAGAATGGATAGCAGGCAAAACGGAATCAGAGATCCCATAGTGTACACTGATGGCTCAGTCATGAAAGACCAGTCTGGGTGGAGCTTCACTGTCAGGCCAGGTGCCACCACCATCCATGAGGGTTAGTGGACGGGTGGTAGTGGTAGTGGTAGTGGTTAGGGGACTATTTTTTCGTGACGTCAGCGATTTGTGTGCGGATCAGAGGTCAGAGGTCAGAGGCTACGAAGATTGTTTACCACACGACTCAAGATTTTCGTCTACTGCTGTGTTCTCACCACAGTGAATTCGTAGGGACCATTTCACTTTATTTTGCTATGTAAACATTAAACTTTTACTTTTCTTTGTAGATTAGCATCGCATGCTTGTATGAGATTGTAACGCGGGTTGCTTTTGTTGATTTTATTGCTGTTTTAGCTTTACGATGCAACCCTATCGAGTTCATCCGAAATCAAAATGTTGGACCGTAGCGGTGCAACTGACTGAAGTAACCAGCTGCCGCCGAGTGCGTTTTTGCCTTTTCTGTCAGTTTTACGAGCATAGTACCTACTTGACCAGTAATGCCGCTAAAGACTGATTTGTAAAGTTTGTCGCTGGATGAACCTTCTCAAGTGACTCTTCCGTGTGTGAAGGGGCAGGTGTTCAGGTGGCGATCTGTGCGACTTGGGCTCCGTTACGCTTGAGACATGCGCACAAGCGTAGGTAGACAGTCGGGTAGCGCCACTACCACCACCACTACCACTACCACCTGTGAACTAACCCTCGGTTTAGTGTTGCTTTACGTCCACAGAGGCGAGTTGGCCTATTAGGGACGGGGACAGAGTGGGAAGGGGGCGATAGAGTGAAAGGCTCGACCGCGGAAACCGCCCGAAAAAGACCGGAGAGACCGTGGACCGCCGCCAAAACAAAGGAAGTGTTAAGGCGGTGTCCCCTCGCCATTGCCCAGCGACTTGTGCACTGCGCAATAAATTGCTCTTTCAACTACTGTGCTGGACAGAGTCACTAAGACAATGTCCGTTGCACCGCTGTTGACGAACAACTTGGACAACTCGAAGCAAAAGACGTCCAACTTGCTCAGCCCAGCACCACCTCCCTACTCATGATCTCTTCTGGGCAAAAGTGAGGGTCCAGCTCCACCTCCCTCCTCTAAGATCTCTAGATCTTTTGATCTCGCCTGGAACCCTGAACTAACCCTCTCTAGTAAGTAAGTAAACATGGTGCTTAACGTCCACAGAAACCATAAGGCTTATTAGGGAAGGGGGGACGGGGGTATGGAGGTGGGGGAAGAGGGACATTATATACCTATCGCTACAGTGTCACCACCAGAATGATTCCTGCATTAAGATGGGCAGCGATGAGAGCCATTTTAATGTTTCAGTAGGAAGTGATGGACAAAGTCACAAGACAGTGTCCACAAACCACAACCTTTTTGAAGAGAAAGGAGAGCCGAAGCGGTATCGAACCGAGGTCCTTCCGATTACCAGCCTAACGCCTTACCGCGAGGCCAAACCTGCTCACTGACCCTCTCTAGTGATGATGAGTTGATGCTTAATGTCCTCAGATGTCATTTGACATATTAGGGACAAGTTGTGACCAATGCCGAAGCACGGTTCGATAAAAGCCACATACGTAAGGTGTATGCGTGTTTAGCTGTAACCTGCCACCTGCACTTTTGGCAGAATGACCGGGATTTTTTTACGTGCTACTGTGGTAACACGGGGGTGGAACGGATACCGAAATAAGAGTCAGCACAGAAAGTCGACCCTGGAGAAGAAAATTCTCCCGCCGTTCCAGCAGGGATTCGAACCCGCGACCTTTCAATCACGAGTCCGGCGCTCTAACCACTGAGCTATCCCCGCCCCCCACCCTCTTTTTTGGCTTTTATGTTGCTTTACGTCCACGGAGGCGGGATAACCTATTAGGGACGGGGACAGAGTGGGAAAGGGGCCAGGGTGATTGGCTCGACCGCGGAAACCGCCCGAAAAAGACCGGAGAGACCGTGGACCGCCGCCAGAACAATGGAAGTGTTAAGGCGGTGTCCCCTCGCCATTGCCCAGCGACTTGTGCACTGCGCAATTGCTCTTTCAACTGCTGTGCTGGACAGAGTCACTAAGACAATGTCCGTTGCACCGCTGTTGACGAACAACTTGGACAACTCGAAGCAAAAGACGTCCAACTTGCTCAGCCCAGCACCACCTCCCTACTCATGATCTCTTCTGGGCAAAAGTGAGGGTCCAGCTCCACCTCCCTCCTCTAAGATCTTTTGATCTCGCCTGGAACCCTGGCCCACCCTCTCTAGTGTAGCATATTATATATTTACGGTCTCAACCGCCAGCTTGACAATGGAGGCGGAAGCAGTCACCCATGCTGGATTTCCCCAAGAGGTGATAGTCAGACCACACATGCCATTATCCAAACTCCAAGCACTGGTTTACGACATCCTTCCTTCAACCACTGCCGTATTTAGTTACGCCATAGGGTCCAGAAAACTGTCAGCTAACGAGCAGTTTTTTTGTTGGTGCTGAAACAGTAGTAAGTTTGTTACAAACAACTCAAATAAAACAAGGCGTGTCATTTATAGCCGCCAGCAAAGTTTACACTAGCACAAATAAAGCCACAATCGTTTGAATCGAGACGGAACTCTTTTTTACCCGGGGTGGATGCGTCTCATGTTTACGTGCGTGCTTTGGCGCTAGGTTGCTTCAACAGTCATATTAGTACTCGAACCTTTCGGAGGGCGCTGACCGCGTCGCTGGACAGCTGCGCGGAGATAAAGAGTACGTGCCCCTTCAGTGGCGTAACTAAATCTGGCAGTCTGGAGGAAAGTGCCGGAAAGCGGTGCTTGGAGCGTGGCCATTATCCCCACAGATTCAGTGAGCCTGCTACAAAAAGTGAAAAGTGGAATGGGAAGCCCAGACTAGTATGTGTCAATGTTCGTTCGACACTGATCCACCTTCGCTGAAACGCCTGTGGATGTACTGCCCTGGATATGCCGGAGTAAAGGGAAATGACCGAGCAGATAGACTAGCGGGCAAAGCAGCCACCACAAGTGGTTCAGTGTGTCTCAGAAGATCTGGAGTGTTGAGGAGCCTGAGACACTACTGCAGGCACAAAGGCTCAAAGGACTTCACACCATCGATCGCGTGGAGGAGAGAGGCGTGGGAAGAGCCGGATACGCTCGATGATCTTCCTTGAAAGGACGAGGGAAGACCATCGTTAATCAGACGAACATTGGAACTGTTTCAAAGGCAACAGTAGGGAAACTGTTGTGGAGAGAGACTGGGTGGAGTGCATAATAACGGGCTTTTTCCGAGGGCTTAGATACCATCTTGAACTGAAGAGAGAGAGAGAGAGAGAGAGAGAACTCGAACTCGAAAACTTCATTTTACAAAGATTGTAGTTTAGGTTCAGTCCAAAACCTGTCTAACAACTAGTCCTTGCTAAGCTACTGATGAATAGATCACAGGCATTATTTATATACATATAGGCATGAATGGGAGTGAAACGTTATACGTGAGAATTTCGACGAGAGAGAGAGAGAGAGAGAACTGCGACATAACTAACGGTGACGGTGAAACAAACCTTCCCCCTCCCCCATGACAAAAAAACAGGAGGCTGGAAATGTGAGAGGCCGCACAGCAAACTAACCCGGTTGGACGGCACGACACCCTACGGCTCACACGCGGAAGATCATTGCGTACCTAAGCGCACACACCCACCGCTAAAACACCGAGATGGCCTGACCTCATTTCCGCCCCCACGAACAGCACGTGCCCAACGTCCTACTCCATCCACGCTTTCGCAGGGCCACTACGACAGCAATTAAGTGGGGTGCGCACTCTAACTCCAAGCACTGGTTTACGACATCCTCCCTGCAACCACTGCCGTACTTGATTACGACATACGTCTCGAAAACCTATCAGCTAACGACCAGTTTTTCCGATGAAATTCAAACGGCAGTAAGTCTGTCAGTAACAGACAACTCAAATTCTATTAGACGTTTCTTTTATAATAACTGACCACGTTGCTTACGCCAGCACAAACAAAACCAATACTCGTTTGAATCAAAACGGAGGCTTCTTTTTTTACCCGGGGTGGATGCATCTTATGTTTACGTGGGTGCTTGGGCGCTACTGAAGTTGTTTCCACAGGCGTATTCAGTACCCAAACCTTTCGTAAGGCGCTGACCGTGTCGCTGGACAGCTACGCGGAGACAAAGATCGAGTGCCCCTTCAGTGGCGTAACCAAATCT
>OY757546.1:22032091-22037091 GCA_963584105.1 Alviniconcha strummeri | reverse complement strand
TACTGTGGTAACACGGGGGTGGAACGGATACCGAAGTAAGAGTCAGCACAGAAAGTCGACCCTGGAGAAGAAAATTCTCCCGCCGTTCCAGCAGGGATTCGAACCCGTGACCTTTCAATCACGAGTCCGGCGCTCTAACCACTGAGCTATCCCCGCCCCCTTTACGTCCCCTAAGTAAGTAAGTAAACATGGTGCTTAACGTCCACAGAAACCATAAGGCTTATTAGGGACGGGGAGAAGTGGGGGAAGAGGGCATGGAGGTGGGGGGAGAGGGAGACTATATACCTATCGCTACACTGTCACCACCAGAATGATTCCTGCATTAAGATGGGCAGCGATGAGAGCCATTTTAATGTTTCAGTAGGAAGTGATGGACAAAGTCACAAGACAGTGTCCACAAACCACAACCTTTTTTGATGAGAAAGGAGAGCCGAAGCGGTATCGAACCGAGGTCCTTCCGCTTACCAGCCTAACGCCTTACCGCTAGGCCACACCGGCTCACGATTACGTCCACTGTAACCATGGTCCTATATATACGGGTCCATGTCGTAATGCTCCACCGCCGATTACTCTCAAAGCCAGCGCTGCTCACTTCCTGCCCGTCCGGACAGCAAGCGCTGATTGAGCCGTGTGGCGAAGCGTCCATGGCCAGAGATTGGCATACTGTACCCTCTTTGTCATGGCCCATTAGCTTGGCACGCATAGAGTAATTCGCTACTTTGATCACGTCGGTTTGGGGCTGTTCCATTTGATCACGTCGGTTTGGGGCTGTTCCATTTGATCACGTCGGTTTGAGGCTGTTCCATTTGATCACGTCGGTTTGGGGCTGTTCCATTTGATCACGTCGGTTTGGGGCTGTTCCATTTGATCATGTCGGTTTGGGGCTGTTCCATTTGGTCATGTCGGTTTGGGGCTGTTCCATTTGATCACGTCGGTTTGGGGCTGTTCCATTTGATCACGTCGGTTTGGGGCTGTTCCATTTGATCACGTCGGTTTGGGGCTGTTCCATTTGATCATGTCGGTTTGGGGCTATTCCATTTGGTCATGTCGGTTTGGGGCTGTTCCATTTGGTCATGTCGGTTTGGGGCTGTTCCATTTGATCACGTCGGTTTGGGGCTGTTCCATTTGATTACGTCGGTTTGGGGCTGTTCCGTTTGATCACGTCGGTTTGGGGATCACGTCGGTTTGGGGCTGTTCCATTTGATCACGTCGGTTTGGGGCTGTTCCATTTGATCACGTCGGTTTGGGGCTGTTCCATTTGATCACGTCGGTTTTTTGGGCTGCTCCATTCAAACCAGATAGCGTGTAGCAGTTAGGCATCGTCCACCAGTCCTGGTCGATTGTTGTGAGCAGTTATGAAAGCATTAACCCTTTCACTGCCATGCTCGCCGCCCTCTTACTCGGAAAACGACCAATAAAAGTGCCAAATTTGAAACCATTAAAGCTTTTTTGCGCCCTTCTCATAAGCACGCGAAAGGATTTCTATCAAACTGCACAGTATTAGAAGTACGTTTGTTATAAAAGTACATTTGTTATAGGACCATCAGTTACACTCTTTGGAGGAGTGTATGTGTGCACTTTTCAGCCCGGAAATTTTACAAGCTGGGGCAGTGAAGGGGTTAAGAAGGATTCGATAGGTCGCCAGTAGGAAGAGTGCATCGTTATGGATTTTTTCTCCTCCAGGCCATTGAACAGGCGGGAGATTTGATTATTTTGGAATTTAAAGTAATGCACTCGGCTCTTGAGAAGCTGAGCTGAACGGTTCAACCTCATTTTACAAAACAAACTGATTCGTTGTTTCATGAATGTTTTTACTTTCCAGCCACCCTTTCTATACACAGTTTAAAGTGCTTCTCTTGCACACACACACACACACACACACACACACACACACACACACACACACACACACACACACACACACACGCACACACACACGCACACACACACAGATACACACACGCGCGCGCACACACATACACACACACGCATGCACGCACGCACACACGCACGAACGCACGCACACACACGAGGGGGGGGGGGGGAGGGGGGGCAACAGAAAGTGAGAAAGACTAAGACACACAAACACGAATGCACTCATGTATGCACGCACACCACACACACACACACACGCACACACGCACACACACACACACACACACACACACACACACACACACACACACACACACACACACACACACGCACACAAGCCAGTGAGAAAGACTAAGATACACAAACATGAATGCACGCGCGCGCACGCACGCACGCACGCACGCACACACGCACGCACACACACACACACACACACACACTTCTCTCTGGTGGCGAGGTAATGATTTTGTGTATGTGTGGGGCAAACTCCAAGCACTGGTTTACGACATCCTTCCTTCAACCACTGCCGTATTTAGTTACGCCATAGGTCCCTGAAAACTGTCAGCTAACGAGCAGTTTTTTTTTGGTGCTCAAACAGTAGTACGTTTGTTACAAACAACTCAGATTATATCAGACGTTTACTTTATAACTGACCATGTTGTTTACGCCAGCTGAAATAAAACCAAAATCGTTTGAATCGAAGAGGACCCTTTTTATTTTACCCGGGGTGGATGCGTCTCATGTTTACGTGCGTGCTAGGGCGCTTGGTTGCTTCCACAGTCTTATCAGTACTGAAACCTTTCGGAGGGCGCTGACCGCGTCGCTGCCGGCATGGACAGCTGCGCGGAGATAAAGAGTGCCCCTTCAGTGGCGTAACTAAATCTGGCAGAGTTTGGAGGAAGGTGCCGGAAAGCGGTGCTCGGAGTGTGTGTGTGGGGCTGGGGTGTTTGTGGTGGGTGGGGGTAAAAGGAAGACCCACTAAAACGCCATTCAGAAACCTCCATTTAAATTCATCACGCACGCAGCGTTTTGCACTCCGTGTGCTAGAACAGAATCCACGATGAGCGGACGACGAGGTGGCAGTGAAGCTCCTTGAACTGTCCGATAAAAGCACTAGAGCAGGAATATGATATGCCTTCCGCTCCGCCCCCCCCCTCCTCCCCCAAGGAAAAGCACAGTCAGATGACGCACGAAAAGTTAATTTTAGATCGAAGTGTAGAAGGAAACAACAACAACAAAAAAGAGAGAGAAAGAAGCAAGTAATTAACTGTTGCGGCGTTTTCTTTACATCTGGAAAACCTTAAACACAGTAAATCCGATGTGACAGGTAGTTGGATGGGAGTGGGGCGGGGCGGGGGGTGGGGGAGAGAGAAAGAAAAAAAAAGTCGTACTCCCTTCATAAAGAACCTATTGAGTGCATCAGTCCCCCGCCCCCAGCCGAATCCGATTTCTGGCCCACAATGCAAAGCAGAGAGCAGAGGGAGTATCAAAAATCTAATCCTGGCGGGGACCATCATTATGTTGGTTGCCAAGGTCACACACGTGTTTCGCTACACAAGTGACCACCGGCACGTAATGGTGAGAGACTATCAGCCCAATACCAACGGAAAGAAAAAGAAGCACACTGTCTAGGTCGTAGATTCCGTCAGCAGGGGAGAGTACTCTCGGCTCACACACCTAAGAGATAGTAGACGAACGGAGACGTGTATTCAGAAGAAGTGATAAAAACAAACAAACAAACAAACAAAAAACAACAACCCCCAAACCCCAAACCTGTCATTAATTAGTATTAAATTGTGAATTTTAAGATGATTTTTTTTAAATTACCTAGAAGTAGGAGAAGATTTCAGGCCATGGAATCAGCGTATCAACATTTCTGACCATAATAATTAACGAGGGGTTTGTTTTCACTGCGATTTTTCTTAGATGAGGGTGTATAGCACATGACATTGTATAATACTGCCCCCCACCTCACCCCCCACCCCCCAAAAAGAAAAACATTATGACCACAGCCTCACTCTCTCTCTCCCATATATATATATCTTTTGATTTTTTCTCGACTGTAAAACAACGGCATCCACTCTGTCAGCGCAGATTGCACAGAGAGAGAGAGAGAGAGAGGGAAGACGCAAGTTTGTTTGATTTGCCTGCTGGAGAGAGAGAGAGAGAGAGAGAGAGAGAGAGAGAGAGAGAGAGAGAGAGAGAGAGAGGGAAAGACGCAAGTTTGTTTGATTTGCCTGCTGGAGAGAGAGAGAGAGAGAGAGAGAGAGAGAGAGAGAGAGAGAGAGAGAGAGAGAGAGACAGAGACAGAGACAGAGACAGAGACAGAGAGTGAGAGACAGAGAGTGGGAGACAGAGACAGAGACAGAGTAAGTTGGTGTTTTTACGCCGTCAACCGGTACGGTTATATCAGGGCGAGAGAGAGAGAGAGAGAGAGAGAGAGGGGGGGGGGAGACAGACAGAGAGACAGAGAGACAGACAGACAGACAGACAGAGATTCAGTATGTAAATGTTTTCGTTTTCTTCGATTAGGGCATGGTAATATTAGTGTATAGCTGTGCCACTAACAATCGTAAATCGTAAAAAATAAATAAAAGAGTTGGCTGCATTATCAAAATATAGGTATGCGAGCTGTATACCGCCATTATGTAGGCTGTATCACTGGCTTGCCTAAAGATACTTAATGATGACCAGTTCTCCAGTGTTTCTGAGCATATTAAGCTGGCAGATAAGGATTCCTTTCCCTAATCATGTTCCACGAACCTGCTGAGTAATGAAGAAAGCAGACACGTTTTGGGAGTGAGTGAGACTAAATTTGTGTCAGTGATGCGTTTTGCACGTGCGGTGTGTGCTGCGGCCACGTCTACCGGCGCACAGATGTTTGCTTAGCTTCGATAAGGGGTTGTTCTCTCTCTCTCTCTCTCTCTCTCTCTCTCTCTCTCCTCTCTCCTCTCTCTCTCTCTCTCTCTCTCACACACACACACACACACACACACACACACACACACCACACACACACACACACACACACACACACACCACACACACACACACACACACACACACACACACACACACATACACAGAGTCTCTCTCTCTCTTGTTTGGATTGTTTTTGTTGTTTG
>OY757546.1:22012822-22025322 GCA_963584105.1 Alviniconcha strummeri | reverse complement strand
AGGTAGACAGTCGGGTTGAGCCACTACCGCCACCACTACCACTACCACCCGTGTACTAACCCTCTCTAGTATCAAAGTCCTGTGATAATATATAGTAGCCTAAAAGAAACGACAACTGTAGCTGAAATAAAAAGTTTTGTAATTTTCATATTATATAATAATATATATTACAAAGATTTTTTGATTTTTTTTGTAGGGGTGTGTGTGTGTACATCAGACAGTCCAGTCAGAAGGTGGTGTGTAACATTTATTGTTAACCCTTACACTAGTTACAGCCCTTATGTTGTGTGTGTGTGTGTGTGGGTGGGTGTGCTCCAGAAAGGAAGTTGGTTATATCTGATCTCCACCTCCTGTCTGAAATCTCAGCTAGGGCTATCATTTCATTCCTCTTTCCTATCCTTCTCTCTTGTTTTTCTGCCTAGTCCTCTTTTTTTGTCTTGTCCTTTAAAAAAATATATTTTTGTTTGTCAGATTAATGGATTAATCCATTCTCCTGGATCCCCCACTCCCACCCCCATGGTTATACAAATTAAACACAAGCTGTCTTTTTTAAGTTTCTTACTCTAGTCTTAGAATAGATCAACATCAGCATTTTATGTTCAGTCTGTTTGACTGGGAAATGTTGGGTTTCTCAACATTAATTTTGCCCTGATAATATAACTGTTATAGTGGATTGAGCATAAAACATTAAAAGAAAAAAGTCTCCTTCCTTTCTCAGAATTAATGTATTGCAAATTGACTTGCTAACCTGTAATATCACTATTAACATCAGTGTTACACTTAGATACAAGAGTGCTCTGAAAGCCAGTGCCGGGCAATGGAAGAGAGACAGACAGACAGACAGACAGACAGACAGACAGACAGACAGAGCCAGTGGAAAAAAGAGAGAGAGAGAGCCAGTGGGAGAGAGAGAGAGAGAGAGGGGGGGGCAGACAGACAGACAGACAGACAGACAGACAGACAGACAGAGTAAAAGCCAGTGGAAGAGAGAGAGACAGAGAGAGTAACTTGATGCTTTACACCCAGTCAACCAGTACAGTTACATCAGGGTGAGACACATTTTGCTATCACATGATTAATGCTAAAAATTTGTACATGCTAAAACTGGTATATTGTCAGTTTAAAAACAAAATCAGACTTAAAAAGTAAACAGAACTATTCCACTTCAGATCATCAGTTATGTTCATCTTGTGTTTAGATCATCTGTGGGGACCAGCCAAACAGACAGTGGGGAAGATGGCTGTAATTTAAACAATTATGTTCATCTTGTGTTTAGATCATCTGTGGGGACCCGCCAAACAGACAGTGGGGAAGATGGCTGTAATTTAGACAGTTATGTTCATCTTGTGTTTAGATCATCTGTGGGGACCCGCTAAACAGACAGTGGGGAAGATGGCTGTAATTTAGACAGTTATGTTCATCTTGTGTTTAGATCATCTGTGGGGACCCGCTAAACAGACAGTGGGGAAGCTGGCTGTAAAGACAATTATGTTCATTTTGTGTTTAGATCATCTGTGGGGACCAGCCAAACAGACAATGGGGAAGATGGCTGTAAAGACAATTATGCTCATTAAGTAGCCATGCCCCCTCCGAGTGAGAAGATGGGACACAAGAAACGTCCACACACCAGAGCCGACTTCAAAATGAGGGACAGACTTCAGCCAATCAGAACCTTTGACAGTAAGTACTGAGTAAAACATTATCATTTATGTCTCCATGGAACAGGCGTCAGCGGCCATTTAACTGTTTAGGTGTCAATCAGAACCTTTGACAGTAAGTACTGAGTAAAACATCATTTATGTCTCCATGGATCAGGCATCAGCTTCCATTTAACTGTTTAAGTGTCAGAACCTTCAACAGTAAGTACCAAGTAAAACATCATTTATGTATCCATCGACCAGGCATCAGCTTCCATTTATCTGTTTAAGTGTCAGTCAGAACATTTGACAGTAATGACATGTAATCTAGAATGGTATGACAGGGTGTCATTTTTATTACTTAACAGATAGGGGTCTGCTCAGTTTTGTGAATTTTATCTCTTCCGTGACAGACTTCAGTGGTTTATGTCTAGTCTGGGTTGACCAGGGTCAGACTGCTTTGTGGAAGACCTCATCAGTATGTTTTGTGTGACTTTGGCTGACCAAGGTCAGACTGCTTTGCAGAAGACCTCAGCAGTATGTGTAGGTAGCGGCAGCCAAAATTTAAATTTTACAACAGCAATTTAATTTATACATTTTCAGACAGGCCATATTGATACAAGAAAATGAAAAAAAAGAGTAACTGTTTATCTTAATTATTTCCAAAGATATAGCCATTCAAAAACACAGTTTTGCATGACAATAAACAGTTTATTACATTTTCTCAAATTTACCCCCCCATAGTGGTTCTCATGAACATGGGAGAATCCAAATACTTACACTTTTCAAAAGTATACCTTGGTTGCACTTTGTCACAGCTAAATCATATGGTCAGCAAAGAAAGATGAAACAGAGGCAGAGGGCTGAAGTTGCTCCAAAAAGCAATTCCGAGCTTGTCAATTTGCATGAAACAGCACTTTTGACACCACACAGTGGGTAACATATGGCAATGACAGCTTTCCCAATGGATTTCCAAGCAGGGTTTATCACAGTCTTTGCACTAATTTTTTTCTAAGCAGCTCTGACTCTTACTTTTAAAGTTACAGGGTCTTAAAGTTGGCAAAATCTTCAATTTGCACAGCGGAAAAAACACAAATATGTGGGTTGCTACACTTTAACTGGTAATAACTTGAAAACCACTACAGATACAGCAATGAAACTTGGCATGTACATTAAACTAAGTGTGAAGTACACTTGCAGTAACATTTGCAGTTATTCTGAGAATGATAGATCTTAAAGCCTGCAAAAACTTCACTTTTCACAGCGGAAAAAAGGACAAATCTAATGGGTTTCATACTTTAACTCATAACTTGAAAACCACTACAGATACAGCCATGAAACTTTGCATGTACATTAAACTAAATGTGAAGTACACTTGCAGCAGCATTTGCACTTATTTTGAGTGTTAGTCTTAAAGTCTGCAAAATCTTCACTTTTCACAGCAGAAAAAGGACGTGTATGCTAAAGAAAACATGGTACAGCAGTATCACCTTTATCATCCATGAACATACAGGCCTACAAAGCTGTGATTTGGAGTCAGTTGACATGGTCTACAGGTGATTTTCCTGTAAACAGCATCTGTGTGCTTGATGTCTGCCAAATAAATTCCTGCGAGATTCAACAAAGAACGAACATCCCTGGAGACAATGATGAAGGTGCAAGTTGCAGATTCTTGGCAAACACAACTGCGGAGGAGATTTGAGTGTAATCTTCAGAGCATGGCCACCTGTACACAACAACTCCATCTTTACTGCCACCTTCTCCAAGAAATTGACTATTGCCTCTTCCTCACTGATGACCCTGGTGACTTTGCTGATAAAGAAATCTACATTGTAGACTGCCACAATGTCACCCTCCTGTTGAAATCTGCAGCTGGTTTCAAACTCAGGTTCATCAGGTTCTGATTTATCTTCTGGTTCCGTCGACATCTCCTGGGTCAGATTCCTCTTCCACTTGTTGACATCTCTGCTGGCAGCTGCCATGGCCGTGAAGAGGTGGAAGTTCTGGAAGTGGCTCACCTCCAAACAGCTCCTTCAGTCTGTTGACCATAAATACCGCAGACGAGAAAGCAGCACTGTCTTGACCAGATCTGGCTTGAGAAGTTGCTGGAAGAATGCAGTCTCATCCAAAGTCTTGATCCCTCATCTTTCAGGAGAAGCAGCTGCACTAACAGTCGGTTGTCCACTTCAACCTGAGGAACGTCTTGCTGGCATTCTCTCCCAGTTGCCAGGAAAACAGCCTTCAGTTTGGAAAACTGGTCATCATCTGCAGGAAAACAACAACACAGTTTTGTTGTTTCTGTTGATCTTGATTGAGAGAATGATCTACGGCCTACAGCATAATTAATAATAATCATTATCACTCAGGCCTGAACTCTTATCTGTTATGATTTTATCACCACTTATCACAATATCAGACTGGCTACCGTTAGCAAAGCAGAAATCCACTTTTAATTTTGAACTAGAAATGCTGGTCAACATCCTATTAAAGTTTGAGAATTTAATTACGATCGTTGAAAAACGAAAAAGACTTTTAACAGAGTTCAAGTGCAGAAGTTATGATGTCGACTGTGTTTTCTCAGCATCTTAGTTACCTCCCCTGATGAAGAATTTCGATCACGAAAACAGCCATCGCCACGAATTTACGTCAAAGGTTCGTCCCCCCAAAATAATACTGTTCCAGAAGACATCAGAGAATGTATTTCAATGACTATTTTTGTGAAAATTTGGTGTATTTTGGCAATATTTAGGAGAACAAGCGAGTGATCGACAACTTCCGGTTAGTCGTATTTGTAAACAAAGACAGAACTCTGAGTCGGTCGAGAAAATCGTAAGATTTTTGGCAATTCTGCAAGAATGAATCAAAATATCATATAAAAATGCTAAATTATGAGACCAACTGTCACCAAATTCAGTAAACTGGAGCCAGGTGAAGAGAATACTCACGAATCATGTGCCAAAACTCGGCAATCGAGTCACAAAAACTCCACGCGGTCGATGCCATCCTGGATTAACTCGATTTGAAAAAAGCGCCTTTATTGCGGTCTTTTATTGGCTTGTGAAAGACCGACCGGTCAGCAATCTATTAGCCCCATACCTCATTCGAAAGGGTACGAATTTACCTTCATTTTGAGGGTGGATATTTTAGACATTTGAGGGCGTTTTGCGGTTTAAAATTGAGTTTTTTTGCGAGTTTCCGACTAAAATGCGTTCTAGCGACCAGAGATGTTTGTAAACGACCACGGCGTTTACACCACTGGAATCGGCATTCAATTTCCGATCCAGTGATACCACGTACTGCTGTGTACAACGCGTATCGCTTTTTCACCGAGCGGATAAACACATCGACTGTTTTCGTTCATGTCTCGGACCGCGTGACCGGCACCGGACAAACGGCAAATACCTCCCGTAGAAAATCAACTGGCGATTTTTCGAGGTACATTGCATGCAAACATAAAAACAACCATAAGAATGCGAAGAAAACGTTCTTTTTATTCATATAATTTCCAAGAGGATACATTCAGAGACTGTGGAGAAATTAGTGACTGAAATACAGTAAAACTGAGCAAAATTCCGATGTTCCCGCATAGGCGATGAGAGGCTGCCGCTACCTAGTATGTGTTGTGTGACTGGTTGACCAGGGTCAGACTGCTTTGCTGAAGGCCTCAGAAGAATGTTTTGTGTGACTTTGGTTGACCAAGGTCAGACCGCTTTGCTGAAGACCTCAGCAGTATGTTTTGTGTGACTTTGGTTGACCAAGGTCAGATGTGGACTCTCTGGATCTGTTGATGCAGACTGTCATGCAAAAGATCTCAGCGGTGGATTGTGTGTTTCTGACTGACCAGGGTTAGATGTAGACTTGCTGGATCTGTTGATGCAGACTGTCATGCAAGAGACCTCAGCAGTTCCTGGTGTGTCTTTTGGTTATCAGGGTCAGACATGGACTCATTGGATCTGTTACATATATTAGTGCAGAAGACCTCAGCAGTTCCTGGCATGTGTCTTTTGGTTACCAGGGTCAGACATGGGCTCGCTGGGCCTGTCAGTGCAGAAGACCTCAGCAGTTCCTTGTGTGTGTCTTTTGGCTACCAGGGTCTGACGTGGACTCATTGGATCTGTTAGTGCAGAAGACCTCAACAGTTCATATATGTGTGTTCTGGTTACCAGGGTCAGACAGCACAGGCTGCTGTGCAGAAGACCTCAGCTGTTCATGGAGTGTGTCTTTTGGTTACCAGGGTCAGACATGGACTCGCTGGGCCTGTCAGCACAGGCTGCTGTGCAGAAGACCTCAGCGGTTCCACGCAGCGTCCCTCCTCACCTGCTGATGACGTCCATCCTGGAACAGGTCTGCCACAGCTATGTCAAGGACACCACCAAGGCTGAGCAGCTCTTCAAAGGTGTGTTGGCTGGAGTGGGCCTGAAGTGGATGTGTGTGGCATGTGCAGGTGCAAAAGTAGGAGCAGACACTGCAACAAATAGAACACTGTATTCCCAAACTGACCAGTCTGTGAAAAGGCCATTGTCCGTATTCCCAAACTGACCAGTCTGTGAAAAGGCCATTGTCTGGTTAGAATACAAAATACTTAGTTCATCCCAAAACAGGAAATTAAAGTGCCAACTAGCATGTAGAAGTAGTAACAAACAGATATGTGTATCAGAACGTCAACACAGCACCTGCGCACAACCATGCTGCTGTATGCTACAGCAACATTTTGAGCAGTAAAAAGAGATGACGGTCGTCACTAAAAATCACAAACACACACGCAAACAGAAAAACACACAAATGTATTGCATACACACACACACACGTGTGCCCATGCACCCACAATCCCATCATCCTATGCATGTTCAAAACAACCGTTAAACATGGAAAAAGGTTTTTGTGATCATGTTAGGTTAAAAATGGCTTGACAATTTCAGTAATCTGCGAGCAGTTGAGTAAACTCAAGGTCATCTCCCCACTCAGCTTCATGGATGAGATGCGCAGTCTTCGTCTTCAGCATCGCATGCTCTTCCAGAATATACTGCAGAAAGCCATGAAGGAAATTAGCAAGGTGAGATAGCCTTCATTGTGATTCATGGTGTGTGTGCATGCGTGCGCGTGTGTGTGTACATCCATGCGTGCATGCATGAACGCATGCACGTGCATGCGTGCTTCCTATATGCATGTCTGTGTTCTGTATGTGCGCTTACACGTGTGTGTGTGTGTGTGTGTGTGTGTGTGTGTGTGTGTGTGTATGTGTATGTGTGTCTGTGCGTCCTATATGCGTGTCTGTGTTCTATATGTGCACTTACATGTGTGTGTGTGTGTGTGTGTGTGTGTGTGTGTGTGTGTGTGTGTGTGTGTGTGTGTGTGTGTGTGTGTGTGCAGAAGTGTGTGTGTGTGTGAAATACTGTGATGTGTGTGGATGCATGTATGCATCTGTTTTTGATGCAAGAAACTCCTTGAGTGAGAGTTTGATCACATCTTTTTTAGCTGTAAACTGTATTCACTAACTGTATGTTAGACTTGTGCATTTGTGATATCTTCTGTTGCGTGCCACTACATGTGTATTTAAGTGTGCTTCTACATCAAGTGCATTTTGTGTTGTGCAGGATGAAGGCTTGCTAGCCTTACCATCATTGCCAAATGTCAGGTAAACATTTGCCTTCTTTTTGATACCATCCCCCCCCCACCCGCCCTATAATATGTCACAGTTTGTGACAGTGAAGGTTAGGCCTAGCGGACTGGGACAGGTGGTGACATGGTTTGTGAGAGGGAAGGTCAGGCCTGGTGGACTGGGTCAGGTGGTGTCATGGTTTATGAGGGTGAAGGTCAAGTCTGTTCACTGGGTCAGGTGGTGTCATGGTTTGTGAGAGGGAAGGTCAGGCCTGGTGGACTGAGTCAGGTGGTGTCATGGTTTTTGAGGGTGAAGGTCAGGCCTAGTGGACTGCGTCAGGTGGTGTCATGGTTTGTTAGAGGGAAGGTCAGGCCTGGTGGACTGGGTCAGGTGGTGTCATGGTTTTTGAGGGTGAAGGTCAGGTCTGTTCACTGGGTCAGATGGTGTCATGGTTTATGAGGGTGAAGGTCAAGTCTGTTCACTTGGTCAGGTGGTGTCATGGTTTGTGAGAGGGAAGGTCAGGCCTGGTGGACTGAGTCAGGTGGTGTCATGGTTTTTGAGGGTGAAGGTCAGGCCTAGTGGACTGCATCAGGTGGTGTCATGGTTTGTGAGAGGGAAGGTCAGGCCTGGTGGACTGGGTCAGGTGGTGTCATGTTTTTTGAGGGTGAAGGTCAGGTCTGTTCACTGGGTCAGATGGTGTCATGGTTTGTGAGAGGGAAGGTCAGGCCTGGTGGACTGAGTCAGGTGGTCTCATGGTTTTTGAGGATGAAGGTCAGGCCTGTTCACTGGGTCAGGTGGTGTCATGGTTTGTGAGAGGGAAGGTCAGGCCTGGTGGACTGGGTCAGGTGGTGTCATGGTTTGTGAGAGTGAAAGTCAGGCCTGTTCACTGGGTCAGGTGGTGTCAGTTTGTGACAGTGAAGGTCAGGCCTAGTGGACTGGGTCAGGTGCTAGTGGACTGGGTCAGGTGCTAGTGGACTGGGTCAGGTGCTGTCATGTTTGTGACCTGTTCACTAGGTCAGGTGGTGGCTGCTATGTCTTTGGTACTGTGAATCTTCGTCAGTCTTGCATTGTTGGTGACATATTTATTTGTTATAAAACAATAGATTACATAGTACCAGTTTTGTAGATCAGGTAGAAGTGATTCTGGGCTAGACATTGCCTATGGTCTGAAATCAGTTTTGTTTTCTAGCAGAATAGAGCGAATGCCAAGTGCTGCCCCTGATGATGTGATCAGCTAGACATTGCCTATGGTCTGAAATCAGTTTTGTTTTCTAGCAGAATAGAGCGAATGCCAAGTGCTGCCCCTGATGATGTGATCAGCTAGACATTGCCTATGGTCTGAAATCAGTTTTGTTTTCTAGCAGAATAGAGCGAATGCCAAGTGCTGTCCCTGATGATGTGATCAGCTAGACATTGCCTATGGTCTGAAATCAGTTTTGTTTTCTAGCAGAATAGAGCGAATGCCAAGTGCTGCCCCTGATGATGTGATCAGCTAGACATTGCCTATGGTCTGAAATCAGTTTTGTTTTCTAGCAGAATAGAGCGAATGCCAAGTGCTGCCCCTGATGATGTGATCAGCTAGACATTGCCTATGGTCTGAAATCAGTTTTGTTTTCTAGCAGAATAGAGCGAATGCCAAGTGCTGCCCCTGATGATGTGATCAGCTCTCAGACGTCGCGCTACCGGAATGAGTTCCAGGAAAAGGGGCGTCTTGGCAAAGGGGGTTATGGATCAGTTTACGAGGTGAGAGATGGTGACTGATAGAAAATGACTGCATGCTGATTCTAGCATCGTAGTTTCCAGTGACACACAGAGTGTGTGTATTTCACACAGAGTGTGTGTATTTTACACACTTGAGTTTGAAAGGACTCTCTCTCATAAGTTCACTTCCTGCGTTAAAATGGCCCTTTTAAATCCTGCATGTTGCGGCTGAACCCCCTTGAAACATTAATCACTCAGTGCATCAGAGCACACACGCAAATAGCCCACCCCAGCTCTGCTACCCAGCAGTGTCTGATAGTGATAGCCAACAGTTGCGTGTAGCATACCGGGTATCATGTCTGGAAACTCGCCTTGGGATTTTCTGTCTTCTAAAATGTACCCACTGGAAAAAGTTCAGTGATGTAGCAGATTCTGTTTTGTGTTTGTTTATTCACGCCACATTGCATTTTCAGGCCCCATTGCGCAGGGCAATTTCTGTTAGAAACAAGATTAAGTGGGGTTTTTGCATTTTAATTTTCCCCATTGGTTTTATACCTTAACTGTCTGTTTGTTGCTTAGTAGACGGAAACTGTTCCAAACATTTGTGATTTGTTTTGTCCCATTAAAGAAACATAGTTTTTACTTTTTTGTGCTTTTATGTATTTTTGTACGTTTGGATTTATTTTTGTATGTTTGGATGTGTTTTTGTATGTTTGGATGTGTTTTTGTATTTTTGGATGTGTTTTTGTATGTTTGGATGTATTTCTGATCAGGCTCAGAACCACCTGGATGGAAGGGTGTATGCAGTGAAGAAAATACGTTTCCGCCAGAAAAACATGGAATCACTCCTGAAGGTGGTGCTTTTCTCCTTTTTCTTTGTGATATGGCATTGCTGCCGTCTATTTCTTTGCTTTCCTGACTCAGGAAAATATGTATGTGTATGTGATGATCAATGTTAAGCCATTCACCTGACTCATCATACCCAAAAGAGCGTTGCAGTTTCCTTGCATGCTACAATTAATAAATGTGGTAAATATCAAACTTGGCATGCACATGTAAGTACATGGTAGCATATCACTTACATGTGCATGCAACTTTCAGTGTATTTCAAGGTCATAGCAGTGTCAAACAATTCAAACTTACTTGGTCAAATTCAAACTCTGATATATATGTATACATAGAATTGATCAGGCGTGGAATTACTGATCAGGCGTGGAATTACTGATCAGGCATGGAATTACTGATCAGGCGTGGAATTACTGATCAGGCGTGGAATTACTGATCATGGAATTACTGATCAGGCGTGGAATTACTGATCATGGAATTACTGATCAGGCGTGGAATTACTGATCATGGAATTACTGATCAGGCGTGGAATTACTGATCATGGAATTACTGATCAGGCATGGAATTACTGATCAGGCGTGGAAGTGAATTACTGATCAGGTGTGGAATTACTGATCAGGCGTGGAATTACTGATCAGGTGTGGAATTACTGATCAGGCGTGGAATTTGATTTGTGCTGTTGTTCAGTTGACATAATTGATGCATTTTCTTACATGACAGAACCGTTTGCTGGCAATTTCCCCAGCACATTGCAAACAAGGCCTTTCAAACATTGCACGAGAACAACTGCTGGAGATCTCTACCCATGTACACATGCATACACATACAAAGTTTCATAACCTTGACCTTATTCAGGGTCACAGAGACTTGGCATGTGTGTGTGTGTGTGTGTGTGTGTGGGTGGGTGGGTGGGTGTATACTCATACATTTACGAAACATTTATGTGGTTACTGAATTTAAAATATTGTGTGACATTTTGACTTGGTTTGAATATTGTTGCTCTTTTTAACAGGATGTTGTGTTTCTGTTTCCTGGCTGAATATTTTATACATTGCTACCTTTTTTGTTGTTTAGCTTTTAGAATTTTGTGAAGATTTCACCTTCAGTACTGATGTGTGTTCATGGTGTATTGTGTTCTTGTTTCAGTTGCTGAGGGAGGTGAAAGCATTAGCCAAGCTTTCGCACACAAACATTGTGGGCTACAATGCAGCTTGGATGGAGTATGACAGACCAAGTTCACCAGGTCAGACAGGTGTGGCATTATGCATTCACTATCAGGCTCACCAGGTCACACAGGTGTGGCTTTCTGCATTCATTGCTGAGCTCACCAGGTCACGCAGGTGTGGCATTATGTATTCACTGTCAAGCTCACCAGGTCACACAAAGATAGCACTGCCTAACAAGCTTACCAGGTCAAGTTGATGTGGGACTGCATAATCACCGCCGTATTCACTGGCCGGATGGGTGTGACATTGTGCATTCACTGTCAAGCTGACCCGGTCACACAGGTTTGACACTACTTATTCACTGTCCAGCTCACCAGGTCACACAGGTTTGACACTACCTAATCACTGTCCAGCTCACCAGGTCATGTAGGTTTGACACTTATTATTCACTGTCCAGCTTACCAGGTCACATAGGTTTGACACTACTTATTCACTGTCAAGCTCACCTGGTCACATAGGTCTGACACTACTTATTCACTGTCCAGCTCACCAGGGCACATAGGTTTGACACTACTTATTCACTGTCAAGCTCACTCAGTCACATAGGTCTGACACTTATTATTCACTGTCAAGCTTACCAGGTCACATAGGTTTGACACTACTTATTCACTGTCAAGCTCACCTGGTCACATAGGTCTGACACTACTTATTCACTGTCAAGCTCACCAGGGCACATAGGTTTGACACTACTTATTCACTGTCAGGCTCACTCAGTCACATAGGTCTGACACTTATTAGTCACTGTCAAGCTCACCAGGTCACATAGGTTTGACATTTATTATTCAACACTTATTATTCACTGTTAAGCATGCCAGGTCAGGTTGATGTGGCATTGCTCCATATTTTATTGAATTGCTCCATATTTTATTGAATTGTTGAAGGTTTTGTTGTCAAATGGATTGAATGTTTATGTAATTGAGGAACCAGAAGGTGTTTGGTGGTGAAAGGGTCCATATTGACTAAGCATTGTGTTTCGTGGTGAAAGGGTCCATGCTGACTAAGCATGGTGTTTTGTGGTGAAAGGGTCCATGCTGACTAAGCATGGTGTTTTGTGGTGGTGGTGGATTCCATAGAGACTAAGTATTGTTTTGTGATGATAGAATTCATAAGGCTAATCATGGTGTTCGTGTTGTTTCAAGTTGGACATGTGTGTGCTGTGTTTGACAGTGGAAGCAGCTTCAACAGGAGCATCACAGGATGAGCCTGATGATGCCAACAGTCCCTTCGTCACTGATGATGATGACAGGTAGGCACTGAGTGTCAGCTTAAAGTGCCCAGGCTGCTTTCAATGTGCCTGTCTTTAGACGACCTTGGCTTGATTTTGGGGGATTTTCAGAAACCTACCCTTCACATTTCTTTGGCTTGATTTGGGGGGAATTTTCAGAAACTTTCCCTTCATGTTTCCTTGGCTTGATTTTATGGAATTTTCAGAAACCTTCCCTTCATGTTTCCTTGGCTTGATTTTATGGAATTTTCAGAAACCTTCCTATC
>OY757546.1:21967822-22007822 GCA_963584105.1 Alviniconcha strummeri | reverse complement strand
CTTTTTGGCAGAATGACCGGGATCTTTTACGTGCTACTGCGGTAACACGGGGGTGGAACGGATACCGAAATAAGAGTCAGCACAGAAAGTCGACCCTGGAGAAGAAAATTCTCCCGCCGTTCCAGCAGGGATTCGAACCCGCGACCTTTCAATCACGAGTCCGGTGCTCTAACCACTGAGCTATCCCCGCCCCCCACCTTGACTTGGGTTTCAGTGTCATTATATGTAGACACTGATCCCTGACCCAGGTTTCAGTGTCATCTATAGACATTGATCTTTGACTCAGGTTTCAGTGTTATTATCTGTAGACACTGATCTCTGACCCAGGTTTCAGTGTCATCATCTGTAGACTGTGATCTCTGACCCAAGTTTCAGTGCCATCATCTGTAGACTGTATCTCTGACCCAGGTTTTAGTGTCATTATCTGTAAACTATGATTTCTGACCCAGGTTTCAGTGTCATTATCTGTAGACGGTGATCTCTGACCTAGGTTTCAATGTCATCTGTAGACAGGGCTCTCTGACCCGGGTTTTAGTGTCATTACCTGTAGACAGTGGTCTCTGATTCAGGTTTGATTGTCATCTGTACACAATAATCTCTGACTCGGGTTTCAGTGTCATTATCTGTACACACTGATCTCTGACCCAGGTTTCAGTGGCTTTATTTGTAGACACTGATCTTTGACCCAGGCTTCAGTGTCATAATATCTGTAGATACTGATCTCTGACGCAGGTTTCATTATCATCTGTAGACAATGATGTCTGACCCGGGTTTCAGTGTCATTAACTGTAGACAATGATCCAGGGTTTTAGAGTCATTATAGACAGTTGATTGAAAATGTTGATACAGTACAGTGGACATGGTTGAAGATGTGCAGAAGGGTTATCTCCAGTGTTTAGGCAGACTGGCAAAGAATGCTGCATTTTGTAAAGTGGCTGATAAAACACTTCATAACTGTGCTTCATGCAACGCCTAAAACTTAGCCGTGTCTGTTGCAGCTCCGTTTTCCTTTGACCATGATGACCACACGGTGGGTGTGGGCACAAGGACCTACGCTGCTCCAGAGCAAATGAAAGGGACCATCTATAACAGCAAGGTGAGCCCACCAGCGTGAAAAATGCGTAACAGAGCCCCAAACTGGACCTAGTTCTTTCAAATCCGTTACCTCACCCTCATAGGAGTTATCTCCCTTAGACCAAACACCCAGCTGCATTTGGGTTTCCAAACCCAAAGTTATCCTCCTTTAATACCACGCAGAGTAGTCTTCCCCTGACATCGGGGGGCGGGGGGGAGGGGGGGGCGTCCCCTGTATAAGACCCAGAGAAGCGTGTGCAGACCTTTTCGATGTAACACGTCCAGGACTGTGTCAAAAAAATGGTTTGGTTTCTTTGAAAAATGCATCTTTGTTGTGAATTGACACTGCCTTTTTGGGTCCCTTTAATATACTTTCAGTATGAAGGTTTGTATGTTTTGATCATGGAAAGTCATGTTTGTCTGTCCTGATGTTTTTCGTATCTGGTTTGTTTGTTTGACCTGGTCTGTCCGCCCTGGTGTTTGTCTCATCTGGTTTGTTTGTCTCACCTGGTCTGTCTGTCCTGGTATTTGTCTCATCTGGTTTGTGTGTCTGGCCTGGTTTGTTGGTTTCACCTGGTTTGTGTGTCTGACCTGGTTTGTTTGTCTCACTGGTTTGTCTGTTCTAGTGTTTGTCTCATCTGGTTCATTTGTCTGACCTGGTTCATATGTCAGTCCTGGTGTTTGTCTCATCTGGTTCATTTGTCTGACCTGGTATGTTTGTTTCACATGGCTTGTTTGCTTTTCAGTCTGACATGTACAGCTTGGGTGTCATTCTCTTTGAGATGTGCCAGCTGTTTAAAACAGACATGGAGCGTCTGAAGACCATTGAGAAACTGCGTCACGGGTCAGTGCCTCAGTCGTTCAGGCATCACTGGCCTCACCAGGTGAGCAGTTTTGCATTTGTTAACGTGTCATTCAGTTGATCTGTTGGTACGTAGTGCACGTGTTGGTATGACATAGACCTGTTGGTATGAAGTGGACCTGTTGGTATGAAGTAGACCTGTAGGTATGTAGTAGACCTGTTGGTATGAAGTAAACCTGTAGGTATGTAGTAGACCTGTTGGTATGAAGTAGACCTGTTGGTATGAAGTAGACCTGTAGGTATGTAGTAGACCTGTTGGTATGAAGTAAACCTGTAGGTATGTAGTAGACTTGTTGGTATGAAGTAGACCTGTAGGTATGTAGCAGACCTGTTGCTATGTAGCAGACCTGTTGGTATGAAATAGACCTGCTGGTATGAAGTAGACCTGTAGGTATGCAGTAGACCAGTTGGTTGTGCAACAGTCTAAATAGATGCTGCGCGCATGAGGGCAAAACAGACAAGTCTGCACTAGCGTTGACTCTGAAGAACTGAAGAAATCCTGCCCCCTGCCTTGACCAGAAGTCAAACCCTTGCCGCTAGATTTACAGTCCAGCCTGTTTTACACCAGCTGTCTGTGCACCCCCTAGTATTGTTGTGCAGTTTGAAGTGGAATTGCACCCCCTAGTATTGTTGTGCAGTTTGAAGTGGAATTGCACCCCTAGTATTGCTGTGCAGTTTGAAGTGGAATTGCACCCCCTAGTATTGTTGTGCAGTTTGAAGTGGAACTGCACCCCTAGTATTGTTGTGCAGTTTGAAGTGGAATTACCCCCCCCCCCTCCCCCGAGTATTGTTGTGCAGTTTGAAGTGGAATTGCACCCCAAGTATTGTTGTGCAGTTTGAAGTGGAATTGCACCCCTAGTATTGCTGGGCAGTTTGAAGTGGAACTGATGATGAAGTGTCACGGTTGGGATCCTGATGGACTTGTCCCTTTGCAGGCACAGGCAGTGCAGCAGCTGACCAATGAAATACCTGCAGAGAGGCCGTCCACCCATGATCTGCTGACCAGTCAGCTCTTCTTGACCCCTCAACAGGTAACCCTCATCTAGAACATAGCCGCTCAACAGGTAACCCTCATCTAGAACATAGCCACTCAATAGGTAACCCTCATCTAGAACATAGCCACTCAACAGGTAACCCTCATCTAGAACATAATCATTCCATGGGTGACTCTCATCTAGAACATAAACACTCAACAGGTAACCCTCATCTAGAACATAACCACACTATAGGTAACCCTCATCTAGAATGTAACCATGCAACAGGTAACCCTCATCTAGAATGTAACCCCTCAACAGGTAACCCTCATCCAACATAAGACTCCTCAACAGGTAACCCTCATTTAGAACATAACCACTTAACAGGTAACCCTCATCCAACATAAAAACCCTCAACAGGTAACGCTTATCTAGAACATAACCACTCAACAGGTAACCCTCATCTAGAACATAACCACTCAACAGGTAACCCTCATCCAGCATAAAACTTTTCAACAGGTAACCTCATCTAGAACATAACAACTCAACGGATAACTCTCATTCAACATAAAAACCCTCAACAGGTGACCCTCACCTAGAACATGACCACTCAACAGGTAACCCTCATGTGCATGCAAACACACATGCACACACACACACTTGCAAAGGCAAAACACATGTTAGGTATGTACAGTCGCATTGAGACAGTCACACAGTGGCATTTGTCTTTGGCACTGTACTTGAAGAATTACAGAAAACGTGGTTTTAGCAGTGGACCATGCTTCATTCAAGATGATGATGAAAATATTGTCAGTATTGTATGTTTCCTGAGAGATAGGGTTCGCGAGTATTTGTTTCACTCAGATAATGCAGAGTTGCAGTAGTCAGTATCGCATGCTATCCAAGAGGGTGACTGTGTGTGTGTTTGTTTGATCAGGTAATCAAGACCCTTCAGGCCACAGTTGCTGCCAAAGACGCTGAGATCGAACTGCTACGGAAACAGTTACAAGACAAGGACAAACTACTGCGTGAAAAGGAGAAGCAGCTCTCACGTCTACAAGAGGGCATTGACAACCCTTTCCATTTGCCAAGATGAGAACAGAGATGCTGATTGCAACAAACATTTGTTAATGCACATCTGGCCGGTTGATGAGAACAGGGATATGACTTTAATGCTTGCAACAGCGTAACATATATTTTGTATAATACTGATATTATCAGTTCTGTTGTTAAGTTGATTGTTCATGGTCCTGTAGGTAAGCTAGTATAATTTTGTGTGTGTGTGTGTATGTCTGGTTTTGTGTGAGTGTGTGTGTGTGTGTGTGTGTGTGTGTGTGTGTGTGTGTGTGTGTGTGTGTGTGTGTAGGTGTGTGTGTGATATCACCTTGATGTGAACGGACATAAAATAAAACATTGATTGATTGATTTGAGAAAAGTCTGTTAGAGCAGCAAGCACCTTCTAACAGACATGTGGATTTTTGCACCTTACTTCCTGGAGTGGTGTCCGCTGGACATCAACTAGCTCTGACTGTGTGGCTCAGCTTGAATTTCACCCTGATCAAGCAGGTGCTCATTGAACCAGAGCGGAAACCACAAACCACAAAACCACTGGTTTATGACATCCTTTCTCCAACCACTGCCGTAGTTGATTAAGCCACAGGTCTCAGAAACCTGTCAGCTAACGAAGAGTTTTTTGAGGATGCTCAAATGGCAGTAAGTTTTAACAAACAACTCAGATTATGATGATGATGAGTTGATGCTTAATGTCCTCAGATGTCATTTGACATATTAGGGACAAGTTGTGACCAACGCCGAAGCACGGTTCAATAATTCTTTACGTCCATGGAAACCAGAAGGCTCATTAGGACGGACAGCCCAGGACGTCCACCTCGACTCTCACACAGCTCCTGAACTACTCAGATTATATCAGACATTTCTTTTTATAACAGACAATGTTACTTACGCCAGCACAAATAAAACCAAAATCATTTGAATCGAAATGGAACTTCTTCTTTTTTTTTTACCCAGGGTGGATGTATCTCATGTTTTGGGCGCAATGTTGCTTCCACAGTCTTATTCACACCCAAATCTTTTGGAGGATGCTGATTGCGTTGGTGGACAGCTGTGCAGAGAGATAAAGAGTTCCCCTTCAGCGGCATAACCTGTTCTGGCAGAGTTTGGAGGAAGGTGCTGGAAAGCGATGCTTGGAGTGTGGGGAAACCACTGAGACGTGGTGCCCAGCGTGACTCCACCTTGATCAGGCAGGGGCTCATTGCACCTGGCGAGGTGTTCATGGCACCTGGTAGGGGAAACCTCCAAGACATGGAGGTGCCGAGCTTGACTTCACCTCGATCAAGCAGGTGTTCATTGCACCTGGCCATGTGTTCATTGCACCTGGCAGAGGGAGGGGAAACCACTGAGACATGGAGGTGCCCAGCTTGTACTTCACCTTGATCAAGCAGGTGTCCATTGCACCTGGCCAGGTGTTCACTGCACCTGGCAGAGAGAGGGGAACCACAGAGACGTGGTGCCCAGCTTGACTTCACCTAGATCAAGCAGGTGCTCATTGCACCCGGCCAGGTGTTCATGGCACCTGGCAGAGAGAAGGGAAACCACTGAGACATGGAGGTGCCCATTTTGTACTTCACCTTGATAAGCAGGTGTCCACTGCACCTGGCCAGGTGTTCATGGTACTTGGCAGAGAGAGAGGCAACCACTGAGACACGGAGGTGCCCAGGAAGTGACTACAAATGTTTTGATGTGTATCGTGTTTGACAGCCCATCCACTGAATTGTGCTTCCAACCTTGTGCTAGTGTCAGTGTGTGGGCATGTGCATGTGTTTGCATGTGCATGCATGTGCATGCATGCGCAGACATACACACACATGTACATGTGCACATGTACACACCTGCATGTACATGCATGCGTGTGTGCATTACATGTACATATGTGTGCTTGTACATATGTATGTGTGTGTGTGTGTGCACATGTACGTGTGTGTGTGCATGTGTGCACATGTACATGCATGTTTGTGTGTGTGTGTGTGTGCATAGGTATACTGGGGTGAGAGGAGATGTGTGTACAATTACATGTATATGTGTACATGTGTGTGTGTGTGTGGGGGGGGGTATGTGCATACACATGCTTGTGTGTTTGTTTACATGTGTGTGTGTGTGTGTCTGTGTCTGTGTGTGTGCATGCACACTACTTTCTGGATCTCTGATATACTCAATTTTTTTGTTAGAGACAAAGTGTAGGAATAATGTGTGACTACTGGGTAATGCATTCTCAGATGGAGTGGTGCTACTGTGAGAGGCTGGCTGTGCAACTCTGCTCTAACAACTAACACTGTGGAGGACTTGTGCAGAGATGTCAAGAGTTAGGTTCATATACTACTCTGATATAATACATGTTCATCGCACAATTTATGTGTAGTCAATAAGATGCAGCCGCTGGCATAATACTTTATATACATGCTTGATCTGAATGCTATCAAAGTCGAGTTAACAGAGTGTTTGACTTAATGTGTGTGTGTGTACGTGTGTGTGCAGTCAGTAACATGCATCTGCCAACAATACTTTGTGTATATATACATGCTAGTTCTGAATGCTATCAATGTCAAGTTTACTTTGAACTCTATCAGTATTTCACTTCACTGTGTGTGTGTGTGTGTGTGTGTGTGTGTGTGTGTGTGTGTGTGTGTGTGTGTGTGTACTCATCACAGTTCCACTCCAGTGCCCTTCAACTCAATCCAAAGTATGATCACACTGCTGTGCCTTCTGAAACTGTGAATAAACTATGGGAAATCCATTACTGTAGAGATATATACTTCTGTAAATGACTGTCGGGCAGCAGAATACAGTTTTACTTCTATAGGTGTGGGTGTGCATTTGAGAAGGAGAAAGAGTATTTGGTACGCCACACCACCAACAAACAAAAAAACAAAAAGAGAGAAAGAAAAAAAAAAGATACCATACCTGAATTCTCTTGGCATTTAGAGCGTCTGGATCAGTTTGTCTGAAGCAAGAATTAAAGAAATCAGGTGTTCATAATTCCTTGCCGTGTTGGTTACATTTAACTTTTGTATTGTTAGCATCTGAAGAATACCTGTGTTATTTGCATAATGGTTGTTTACTTTTTAAGTGTGCAGTTGCTCTTACTGCTCAAACTGTTTGATGTTTGTATGTTGTTTTTATGTTTGTGTAGGGATTGGCTTGAGAAAGAGTTTACATGAGGAGAGTTTTGAAATGTGCATTTGCTGATGACAGTCTGATCACCCTCAGGTGACCGTGTGCAGCTGACCATTACGTGTACACCCAACCCTAATGCCCACGGCCCTGTGCACCTGACCTTGTGACCTGGCCCTGTGCACATTACCATGTGCTCATGGCCCTGTGCAGATGGCCCTTTGCACCTGACCCTGGCCACCTGGCCCTGTGCATGTTGCCATGTGCACCTGACCCTTACCCTGTGCACATGGCCCTGTGCATCTGACCCTATGCATGTGGCTATGTGCACCTGACCCTTACCCTGTGCATCTGACCCTATGCATGTGGCCATGTGCACCTGACCCTTACCCCATGTATCTGTGCACATGGCCCTGTGTACCTGACCCTGTAGCTGTGCACCTGACCAATACCCTGTGCATGTGACCATGTGCACCTGACCCTGTCACCTTTACCCTGTGCATCTGACCTTGTGTACATGGCCCTGTGCATCTGACCCTGTGCTCATGGCCTTGTGCACCTGACCCTGTGCATGTGTCTGGACATTAAAATCCAGTTACTGGCTTCTCTATGAGAAGTGATATGAATATAGTTGGGGAGTGAAATCCTATAGAAATTTATGAAAATGTCTTTATGGATTTGTGTTGTATGGTACCCAGTGGATGTGTGTGTGTGTGTGTGTGTGTGTGTGTGTGTGTGTGTGTGTGTGTTTGATGGAAAGATGAACAATTGTGTGAACTAGTCTGTTTCTGTCCAGTGTAAGCACATAAATATACTGTTATAAAAAGTGCTAAATCAAATGGTACCGGGCATTTTATTATCAGCAGGGTTTGTGTTAAAATGCGTTTTGTGTGTTTTTAGGAACTAAACAGTATACTGCATGATGATGTGAAATGTATTTCGTGTGTTTTTAAGAACTGAATGGTACACTGATTGAAGATGTGAAATATATTTTGCGTGTTTCAAAAACTGAATGGTACACCGATTGAAGATGTGAAATGTATACTGATTGAAGATGTGAAATGTATTTTGCATGTTTCAAGAACTGAATGGCATACTGACTGGTGATGTAAAATGTATACTGATTGAAGATGTGAAATGTATTTTGCATATTTTAAGAACTGAATGGTATACTGATTGATGATGTGAAATGTGTTAGTGTATCTCCAGAAACTGAACAATGCACTGAAGATTTGAAATGTATTTTGTGTGTTTCCAAGAACTGTACATGTATGTGTGTGAAGTTGCAAACTTTTTTAGCATGTGGATTGCTGTTTGTCACAAATAAAACTGTAAACAAAAGAATTTACACTTTTATTTTGCAAGGTTGAGTCTTTACATTGTACAGTCACCATTTCAATACACATCATACATTATCACTCACAGATGGCCAGGAAAATTCACAATTTATGTTGAACACATGATCTGTTTTCAGTCATTTTACATAATACTTGGGAGGGGTGGGGGGTGGGGAAGGGTTACATCTACTCTACAGTGCAAAAATACTGTGTATATATACATGCACATATATATATATAGAGAGAGAGAATATCTATCTATCTATCTATCTATATTTATATGCATGTGTGTTCATTTGTTTTAACAGTACCACCCTTCCCCCCCCCCCCCCCTTTCCCCCACCAAAAAAGAAAGAGAGAAACAGAGTAAAATGCAAGTTTATCAAAAAGCAACTATCAATCTGACCATGATATTGGTATCAGTTGTTTTTGTTTTTCTAGCGAAACACTCAAAAATCTGTTTTACTGTACTTGCATTAGTTTTTATGATTTGAAAGCACATACACATGTACAATTCATCCAATGTCAGACTGGCTCCATCCTGGGAACCCCAAACATCTTTTCTCCGACTGCCTTTCTGCGTCCCTGGGTGGAACCCCAATCATCTTTTCTCAGACTGGCTTCCTGTGTCCCTAGGTGGGATTTCCCAATCCAGGGGCTTGTGGAGGCCCATCAAGTGAATGTAGGCTTCCTTGTCCTCAAATGCATTAGGGTCCAAAAACAACGGCGTTCCTTTGGCCTCGAGGAACGTGAACATTCCTGGCATGTCCGGCACTTTGACGTCTTCAGCGGTGAACTGAAGTTCTCGGCGCTGAACAAAGAGAGTCCAGGTGACGGCGGTGAACACTCCTGTGCTGCGGTTCCACCGCAATTCCGTCACGTACTTCTTGGCGATGTAGTGGATAATGAAAGGGTTCATGAAGATGAAAAAGTTGAGGAATCCGCCAATGGCAAATTTGAGTGCCGTGGGGAGTTCCTGGTTGCTGAAGAGGAGCATGGGCTGGAGGCAGATGCCGATGGCGCTGGTGGACAGGGAGAAGATCTTCACGCCTTTGATCATGGTGGAAATGGCCCCTCGGTACACCACATCACCCTTGTCACTCAGTTCTTTGGCAGCGCTGCGCCGTGATGTGCTGAAGCCTCTAGAGAAGAAACTCGTGCTACAGTCACAGCTCAGAAGATTCCTGTTTAACACGGAGGTGTTGACTGTGGTCTGGGATGGAATCCTTGCAGAACTATCCAGAGAATGGTGGCTGTGTGACAAAGCACTCGATGTTGGTGCCAGACAATGGAGAGGTTTTCTGACAGCCCAAATGTGCAAGTTCTTGGAGAGGAGGGTGGGCCTCAGACCTAAGCTGAGCGGAGTCAGCATGTTGGATGATGTCTGAAACAACAACAGTCCATGTTTTTGTTACGTGAGTCAGCACACTGGATGATGTCTAAAACAACACAAATCCATGTTTTTGTTGGATGAAACAACAGTCCATGTTTTTGTTAAGTGAGTCAGCATGTTGTCCAGATGATGTCTGAAATAACAACAGTCCATGTTTTTATAAGGTGAGCCAGCATGTTGGATGATGTCTGAAACTACAACAGTCCATGTTTTTGTTGGATGATGTCTGAAACAACAACAGTCTGTTTTGTGTAAGGTGAGCCAGCATGTTGGATGATGTCTGAAACTACAACGGTCCATGTTTTTGTTGGATGATGTCTGAAACAACAACAACAGTCCATGTTTTTGCTACATGACTCAGCATGTTGGACGGTGTCTGAAACAACAACAGTCCATGTTTTTGTAAGGTGAGCCAACATGTTGGATGACGTCTGAAACTACAACAACAGTCCCTGTTTTTGTAAGGTGAGCCAGCATGCTGGATGATGTCTGAAACAACAACAGTCCATGTTCTTATTGGATGATGTCTGAAACATCAACAACAGTCCATGTTTTTGTATGGTGAGCCATCATTATGGATGACATGGATGGAAGTGAGCACAGGTAGTTGGGTGACACTTGGAACAGCAACACAGTAACAATCCATGTCAGGTCAGTCAGCATGTTATGTGAAACTTCCATTTGAAGTTGGAACATCAACACATCCCAGTTACAATTCACAAAAATAGAAATTACGTTGGTTAAAGACTGTAAAAACAAAAACATACAACAACAATAACATATCAAAATTAAAATCAATAAGCAAAAGAAATGGGGGGTGGGGGGGGGGGATTTTTTTGCTTTTTAATTGTCAGTCACTCCCAGTCCCAAAGCCACATAATGTAACTGAGCCTGGCAAAGAGAGTGGGAGTGGAGATGGGGCAACAGGTTTGAGAGTGGGATGAAGGAAGGGAAAACATTTAACCCAAAATAACCAGCTAAAGACGGTGATGATCAAGGAGCCCCAACAGCCAGGCCTTGACAGAGATCTAAAGGACCTGGCTTAGGCAGCCTCTTCTGGAAGATTCTTCCACTGGTGGATGGCAGAGGGGAAGAAGACATTATGGTTGGCATCAACACTCTCTTTCCAGGCTTGACCTTGACCAGGCCCCACTTGATTCTATACATCAGGGTGGCCTTGGCCACAGTGAGTGAGTGAGTGTGTGTGTGTGTGTGTGTGTGTGTGTGTGTGTGTGTGTGTGTGTGTGTGTGTGTGTGTGTGTGTGTGTGTGTGTGTGCATGCGTGATTTTACACATTAGTGTGGCCTTGGCCACAATGTGTGTGTGTGTGTGTGTGTGTGTGTGTGTGTGTGTGTGTGTGTGTGTGTGTGTGTGTGTGTGTGTGTGTGTGTGTGTGCGTGCATGTGTGCGTGTGTAAGACAGAGACAACTCTCAGTCTCATGGAGAAAGTTGTTCTTCCGTGTTTTCAGTAGGCGGGCACACACACACACACACACACACACACACACACACACACACACACACACACATACACACACACACACACTTGAGTGAAAGATTGTGCTCTCTTGTTCCGTTGTGATAATGATCAGTTGTGGTCTCTGCAACGTACTATTAATCAAGATCCACTAGCAGAAATTCGTCTGCTGCAACACCGGTGGTATGTCCTTCAAGATATTTTATGTTGCACCTCAAACTGTTCAGCACCAGGAAAAAATGTATACTGTAAGAAAAATAACTTTCGTCTCAAACAAAATACGTTCGACACCTACTAATCACAATTACAATTCGCAGTAATCTTAACATGTACCCATAAAACCCACCAGCAAATTTCTCGCAGACATCCACATTGCAGCAGAAAGGAAGTACTTCTTCAATCGCTGAAGGTAACTTTGGTTGCGTAAAAACGAAACAACGGTTTAGTTCCGGTGTGATGCGTATTTTATCTTCTTCTTTGGTGTAAGCAGTCACCATCCCGCAGGAACTGCCTGGACATCATACAGCAGTTTTGTGATCTTTATTCCTTATATCGCAGGACCTACTTTATGCATAAATGCAGCGGGAGGGAAGTGCGCATGTCAGTGGGACCTGCGGCCGGTCGGCCGCCGGGTGGCCGGCGTTTGCCGCCGCCAGTCGGCCTCAACTGAATGTGGGGGCCCTCGTCTGGTCGTCACTGAAGTGGTAGGACTAACAGTGGGTAGTGATATGGACGTAGATAGAATTCTAGTCGGTATCTGAATGATGCACTAGAAAAGGTCCTGCGTCGATCCTGTAGTGTGGGGAGGCCGGCCTAATTTGTCAAGCACTTTTGGCGGGTCAGTGACACAGCCTGGTTTCCTGTAGTGGTAGTACCCACAACGAAGCATGCAGCCTGGTTTCCTGGGCCGGGTGGTAGTACCCACAACGAAGCATGCAGCCTGGTTTCCTGGGGTGGTAGTACCCACAACGACTGAAGCATGCAGCCTGGTTTCCTGGGCCGGGTCGTGGTAGCACATCGAAGCATGCAGCCTGGTTTCCTGGGGTGGTAGTACCCACAACGAAGCATGCAGCCTGGTTTCCTGGGCTGGGTGGTAGTACCCACAACGAAGCATGCAGCCTGGTTTCCGGCTGGGCCGGGTGGTAGTACCCACAACGAAGCATGCAGCCTGGTTTCCTGGGGTGGTACCCACAACGAAGCGGCGTAGAGCCTGGTTCTGTGGAGCGGTAGTCACCCGCAACAATACGTGCAGTCTGGCGCTAATCCGTCGGAGCAGTGAGAGTGGATTAAAAAAAAATCAAAAAAATCCAATATCTCTGTTTATTATTATCAGTTTAAATGCTGCTGCTTCCGGTTGTCAGTTGTAACGGACTTTATCACTGTTCTGCGAGCAACATATTTTTACACACAGTGGAATCTATTTTAAGGGACCCTGAGCATGCCCTGTGTGGCGAGTTAAAACGCTTGCCCCATGGCCACTGGCGGTTTAGATCACTGGCACACAAAACTGACGAACAGAAGAGGAAACTCTTTTGTTCCCACTGCAGTTCGACTCCTCAACAGGACATGATCAATCATCTGAACTGTCTTAGCCATTCTGTATGGTTTTACCAGGGTAGCTGTCCGATTAGGATTGCGGAATGATGTGTGTAGATCCAGCCGCGATGTGCGAGTGTGTCTGGTTGATGATAGTAACATTAGTAGTGGTGTGTGTATGTAGGTTGAGTGAGAGTGTGTGTGTATGTATGTGAGTATCCAGGGAGGTGGGCTCGATGGATATGTTTTCTTCTGTGATAATTTGTATCGTGGATTTTCATTTTAGATTTTTTCTTTTTTTTAAAATCTAGTATGTATGTTTATTATTATCAGTTTAAATGCTTTTGTCATTGCTCTGATGTTCTTTTACATTTTTTTTTTAATGAGCCTTAAGAGTTAGCAGAACTGCCGTGTGAGGGATGATTAAGTGTACTGACTTCACTAATGGGGAGGCCGGCAGGTGGTGCAATATCCCCAAAGTTGCGAACTACTGCACGCGGCAGAACAGCAGGGGGAACGGGTTGTGTAAAAGACAGGGACCAAATACTCACGGTGACATGGTATGCCGTGTAATGTCTGGATCTTCTCAAACAGCCTCTATCATACGAACCATGGTGGAGCGCGTCTGGTTTATCATGTTATTCATGAGGCAGCGGGAGCAGCCAATACAAGGGGGTAAACCGTATAGAACCTGGAGGGCAAAGCCAACAGCAGAGTTATTTCCCTTTAACAAAGCATATTCATGTCACAACTGTGTGTGCGCACGCACACACACACAAACGCGCGTGCTCTCTCTCTCTCACACACACACACACACACACACACACACACACACACACACACACACACACACATACATGTATTCATCATACACTGCTCAGTGTTTGAATCTGAAGAACTTGCTGCTTACCCGAGAGTATTAGCTGGTGCTTATTTCCAGCTGCTAAAGTGTGGTTGTGGCCCCCCTTTTGCAGGATGAAAGGGTGCTGGCTGACTGAACAGATGACTGTTGTACAGGTACACTACAAGGCATTGGAACACCTCGTGGCTTGACGACTGTATACAGTAGGCTATTTACAGGCACCTGGTATCACTTGGTTAGTGTGTGTGCATGTGTGTGTAACTGATTACTATTTTTACAGAAATCAGTTTTTGAGGCCTGTCCCCCCCCGCCCCCCCCATAAACCAACAACACACACAGGCTGATACAAGGTGACTGTGGCAGTTGATATGAAATATGAAAAACACACACCACCTTATGGTCAGAGAAGACTGTGCTTTGGACGACACCCAAAAGTGCATTATTTCTTCATGTCCTAATTTGATGATGTCTAATAAATTCTTATAAAAGAATATCTTTGGTCACTCATTCCAGTGTAAAGGGTAATTCATTGTGTACTGCATGATGTGTCTTGCTGATCAAACATTCACTGACCCTGTGGATCTCTTGTTTAGATCTACCCTTGACTTGATCTGTTTAGACCCATTGGTGACTCAGTCTTCTATTTAGATCCATCTTTAAACTGACTGTCTACTCAGATCCATGAGCAGTTTGACCAAGTAAACTGTAAAACACATAAATGCGACACCAAGATCAGTTCTCCATAAAAAATACGGCTTTATTACAAACATAATAAACAGCAAATATTCTTCACACCAAATATGCTGAAATATTGAGCAGCACCTGCAGAACTTTGTAGCCTTTAAGTTTAACAACATTTTGAAACATGGACATTATCATCACTTATAATTTACCTTGAAAGGAACAGCACTAGGACTGCTTACAAATGAAAGAGATAAGCAGGCCATTTTCATGTCTGAATGCACAACAGTGGTTTCAAAAACATTAAAGCTTTTAAAAGTCAAAGGTTTTAAGACGACAGTGGTATAATATAAATGTGAACATTTGACAATCACAAAAAAATATGATATGTTTAATTAAATGATATGTATAATTTAAGCATTCATTGTATTTGTGTAGTTTTACATTACATTAATATGCACAGTGAACTCATGATGAACTCCTTCAAGCACTCACAGCTCCACCTGCCACACACCTGGACCAATGCAAATCTTGAATAGATAGTAATCAGCATGGTATGGTTAGTACAGTATATCTAGCTGACTTTCTATTCAGCTGTGCAGTAAATTTGTCATTGCATGAAGTGCAGAATGCTCACCATAGGTCCTGAGGTAACCCTGTGCAGATGGCTGGACATTAAAATCCCAGAACTAACCACAGCCCTAGCTCAGTGACTACAGAACTACAGAATTCTGCTTTATTAACCCCTTCACTGCCATGGTGTCAGTTAAAAACAACCAATAAAATTGCAACATTTAAAACACTTAAGCATTTAAAAAAAAAAATTTTTTTTTGCTGCAGTGGAATGTGAAAGAATTTTCAACAAATCTCCCAACATTGAAAGTAGATGTGCAATAGGACTGGAAAATATAGTTTGCAGGTGCGTCCGTGCATCTTTCCGCCCAGAAATACATGCTGGGGCAGTGAAGGGGTTAAATATTACCATGTCTTAACACCTTCCCATCACACACTTCTGGAACTCAGTTTTAACAACCTGGCCAGCCTCAGCCACTGCACTATAAAATTCCACTTATGATCATCATGTCTTAAGATTGTTCCATCACATGTCTCTGGAACTCGGTTTTAACAAACAGGCCAGCCTCTTTTGAGAGCTTCATACCTTCCAGTGCTCATTGGGAGACTGGGCAGCCTGTGCTGGTAGTTTTCACTTCTTGAGATAGATTTTCAAGAACGTTAGTCTGAGACATAAAACATGATTCACAACATTCACATAGGGCTACCTGCACAACAGTATTCACACAGGGCTACCTGCATGACTGACCATATTCACACAGGGCTACCTGCATGACTGACCATATTCACACAGGGCTATCTGCATGACTGACCACATTCACACAGGGCCACTGCATGTTGGACAGTATTCACACAGGGCTACCTGCATGACTGACCATATTCACACAGGGCTACCAGCATGACTGACCATATTCACACAGGACTACCAGCATGATGGACAGTATTCACACAGGGCTACCTGCACAACTGACCATATTCACACAGGGCTACCTGCATGACTGACCACATTCACACAGGGCTACCAGCATGACTGACCATATTCACACAGGGCTACCTTACATTTTCACATCATGTGCACTTAACCAGTCTGTGGAATGTTAGCTGACAGTCCAGTCCACCACAGGACTAAAAAAGAAAAATTCTTCTCAAGGGCTGACATGTTTTACAGACAAACTGCTTAGAAAACCCCCAGGCACTACTGCAATTTTGTTCCTTTGTAATTCATTTGTTTATTGTTATTTTCTCTCCCCCTCCCCCTCCCCACCAACTTCCCTGAGATGGATTTCTCATAAGAAGTAAGCTTGGTCATGACATCCTGGGGGACATCTTGTCCTAATCATTTAATGGGTTCATCCATGAATTAACATTACAGTGGACATTACAATTTCAAACACAGTGGCTTACAGTTACTGTGGCTGGTCACATTTTGGAACGGACGAAACTGAAGGTTCTTTGTGTGCAGAGTGATGTGTTTTGTTACTGCTGGTGTTGTGGTGCACTTCTTGAATTTCTTGTGGTACTGGTACTAGTGGTAGGATCAGTGAAATTTAAAAAGTGACAACAGCAGCAAGTGAAATCCTGCATGAACCTAATCCCTAGATGGTAAGCAGAGTGGATTATACTTGATATTTCTGCAAAAACAGCCCATTTTACAACTGCCTATTATCAACACTGAAACAATATCCAAGAAAATATATTTTAACAGCTGACTGAACTCTTTGACTTAGTCTTAACCATTTTACAACTGCCTATTATCAACACTGAAACAATATCCAAGAAAATATATTTTAACAGCTGACTGAACTCTGACTTAGTCTTTTTTTTTTTTTTTTTTTTAAAGCAGCAACAATAAAAAGCAATGCCATTTAATTTACATTAGTTATAATCTGACAGATATTCATGTTCCATTCTTCACCCTGATATAACTGTACTGGTTGACTCGGTGTGAAAAAACAAATTACTTACTTACTTATGTTCCATTCTGATCCTCTGCAAATTGAGAATTAACTCTGAATAATAATTAATTATATATTTTCAGAGTCTCAACGCAGGGCTGGTTTTGTTTTTTCATTTCCTGTAGCATTCACACCAGGCAAGTTAAATTTCAGAATCAAATAGGCCAGTCACACGACCTCCTTTTTTGCTCAGAACACACAAGCTGGTTGCCTTTTTTCCCCTTCAACTTTAAAACAACAACAACAACAACAACAACAACAACAACAAAAAACTGAATGGTATAGCTGTGCTGAGTAAATAAAGAGCAGTTACTTGGTGTGTGTGAAGGGCCCATTACCTTTCGGGGATTCTTGGGATCTCATCTATAGATGGATGCCAGTCAGGTAAACAAGTTACAAGCATTCAGATTGCCAGTGGTGTGAAACATGAAAAATGTCCATCCACTCATCACATCAGCCTAGGTGGGTCATGCCTGGAACTATCATGACAGTAAACTTTGAAACATTATCCATATTGAAAAACTCATAACCACTGCAGTGTCCAGTATGCATAGCAAGTAAATAATGGAAAGTTACGTGACAAAGCGACAAAAACACATAACAAAGTCAACTGACATCTAAGGATAAGATACTAACAATGGGGAGTGATTAACTAATACTAACAGTATTAATAGATAATATTCCTGAAAGCATTTGACTTTCAAAAGACAACGTTTTCCTCAAATCAGTTCACAAATTAATCTGAAAATAATATCAAAACAAATACAGTGATGCAGCACAGGGGGAAATGTCAAGAGCCTGAGTGTGGTAACCATTTCAGCTGTGAAGCAATCTACAAGCAACATGTAATAAACACTAAAATGGAATAAATCATTCAATGCAAAACATACACTGTCACTGGCCATGAAAACAGTTTGAAAACAGGTGTACATGATGATTGGTGGAATATAACAGTAACGCCAAATGAAATAAAATGTAAAAATTTAATCTTCTCTCTGCTAATAATGATACTGTGATAACAGATGTTTGTGATGTCGACACCCACAAGAAGGATTGAGAAAAACTGTCAACTTCTGTTTGTAGGCTCAAAATCAAATACACTTATTAAGCTTTTTTTCAACCTTCACATCTGTCCATATATATATATACCTGCGTACCCTGACCTGGGCCCACGTGCATGACGAGCAAAGAAAGTAATAGGCAGACAGCCCCTAATCCCAATTTACTTATGAGTCCATAAGTTATCAATAGCCTCAGAAATAGCTATTGGCCTGTATTTTTTTAATTTATTATGAAAGTCCCTTGTTTTACCAATGATGCAACCCGCGTGACATTAAAAACTTGAAACTGACTGGATACCACATGACAACAGCCCAAGTTCAAAAGTCAAAGGTCTTTGTGATTGCAGCAGACATCAGTGACCCAATGACCCCTTCCCATTCAAGATTTTTCTGTCTCCTCTTTGCCATCTGTGTTGATTATGATGTATCTTGATATGTATAATATAAAGTATATAATTATAAGAATCCAATTTGTTTTGAAAAACTTCTGGTTTTTAATGGTATGTGGAATGTTGTTCCTACATACAGGTGTTTTTCTTCTCAATAGTAGCCTCTGTCAGTAACGGCTGCATCAGAACCACCATCTTTATGCAGCATTTCAGCTGCTTAAAAGTAGAAAAATGAGTCCATAACTTTAAATGTATTTAGGGTAGTCAGACAGCCCTATTTGTGCTTCACACAATCTGATTTATTTAGTGTCATCGTCATTTAGGAAGTGGAAGATAAACACAATTGGGGGCTATTTGCTCTTCATATAATTTTTGAACTTGTTCAATTCATCTCTGAACCACACTAACTCATAGACTGCCAGCATTTTCCTCCATTGAAAAAAAGAAGTTAAAATTCAGCTGTTTCTAATTCATATCTGGTTTTGAAAACAGTCTTGTGGGAGTCATTTAAAGTACCCTTATTTCACCTCCTCCAATCGAATGTAGTTCACGGTCAGTTCACAAACACCAGGGGAAGCATTCTGGCACTAGTGGCAGTTCAGAAAAATACATCACTGGAACCACATCTGGCTTGTACAATACAAGAACATATATTTCAAGCACTGCAGTGTAAACAAGTAATTTTGCCATGAGCAAAACTATCTCTGCATGGTCATTGCTTCATGGGGTTCGTGCATGATTGTGAGGTTGGGTTTAACAGTAGACTGTGCTCACATGAACTTCATGATGAAGCTACAGCTGTTGTGAAGTTGTACACAAACTTTTTTTCTTGCAATTGTCAGCCAATTCTGTGCTCACAAAAACACATTAAATTAAGCTAAGGCTGTTGTGAGTGTGCACAAACTTTAATTCAGGGGTTTCACTGTGGACTCAACTGACATCCACAAAATACTGCTGCCACAGTTGAGACTGAAATCATGTTGCAGGGGTGGGTGCATGAAGTTGTGGCCAATGAATTTGATTGCAATAATGAAGTTGGGGCCGGTTTGCGATGGCATTGTCTGACCTGTAGCGCATGACACTGCATTCCTTCAGTGACTGCTCTTTTGGCTTCAGCAGCATCATTCTCTTGCTTCACTGAGGATGACACAGTTCAAACACCTGGGGAAGATGGGGGCTATTCCAACAAGAGGTTGAGACAACTTTGTTCAACATGCACACCTGCAGCTCCACCAAGTGTGAATGTGTTGGTGCAAATGTTTTGTGCATTCAACGAGTGGCCTCCCCAGCGTTATCAGCTGGAGGTCAGACAATGCCGTCGCAAACCAGCCACAACTTCATTACTGCAATCAAACTCATTGGCCACAACTTCATGCACCCATCCCTGTAACACTCAGACTCCTATGCAGTCAGAGTCACAGTACTTAGACATGACACTCACAACATTATGCTGTAACTGTTGTGACTGGGCTCTTTGCATGGGATCACACAGTAGACAATTCCCACAACAATGCTGTGACTGGTCTCTTCACTTGGGATCACACAGTGGACTCAGCACCCACAACAATGCTGTGACTGGTCTCTTCACTTGGGATCACACAGTGGACTCAGCACCCACAACAATGCTGTGACTGGTCTCTTCACTTGGGATCACACAGTGGACTCAGCATCCACAACAATGCTGTGACTGGTCTCTTCACTTGGGATCACACAGTGGACTCAGCACCCACAACAATGCTGTGACTGGTCTCTTCATTTGGGATCACACAGTGGACTCAATACCCACAACAATGCTGTGACTGGTCTCTTCATTTGGGATCACACAGTGGACTCAGTACCCACAACAATGCTGTGCCTGGTCTCTTCACTTGGGATCACACAGCAGACTCGATACCCACAACACAGCACTGTGACTGGTGTGACTGGCCATACAGGCCACCAGGGTCACACAGTGGACTCAGTACTCACAACAACACTGCGGCTGGTCTTACAGGCTATCAGGGCCACGCAATGGACTCAGTACCCACAACTATACCGTGATGTGACTGTTGTAATTGGTCTCTTCACACAGTGGACTCAATACCCACAACAATGCTGTGACTGTTGTGACTGGTCTCGTACAAAGAGGGGTTGGAGGAGTAGACACTGTCTTGCTGCAGGGGCATGGCCTGCGATTCTGAGGGGGCTACTTGGGAAGGCGACGTTGGCTCCAACAGTTTCGGGTCTGTCACCATCCTGTCAAAGTAATTGCGGAACACAAAACTGCGGTGCGACTCTTTCAGAGACTCATTGTCACAATCCACGAAGGGATCAATTTTTTCATTCTCCTCCTCATCCTCATCATGACTGTCTGCCTTTCTCTTTCTCTGAAAAACGATACGTTTGAGCCTCTTCTTTGTGCGGCCTCTTCGCCACAGGTACATGGTGACGAGCAGCATCCCCAGAGAAAAGAGCAAACATGCTAACACGATGCTGATCTGGATAGGCACTGGAAGTCCCGCCTTGGCTGCACCCACACTGCATCTCTCCACTTCGGAATCGACCAGGTTGGAGATCAGCTTCCCAACCAGCAGGTCTGGTGAAGAACACTTGAGGTCTGAGCAGTCTTTGAAGTGTCGCCCAGGAAGGCAGTAAAGCTTGTGGAGCGACCGGGATGACTTCAGCCAGTCTCTGAATGGGGTGATGTGACAGTCGCAGTGCCACGAGTTCTGCTGCAGGTTCACCACTGCCAGTCTGTTGAAGATCTTGATCAGGTCTGCAGAAATGTTCTGCAGGTGGTTCCAGGATGCGTCCAGCTTCCTCAGGTTGTACAGGTGGCTGAACGTCTCCGCTGGCAGATTGGTGAGGGAACAAGCGGAGATGTTCAGCGTCTCTAGAAGTCGCAGACCATCAAAGGTACGTGGGTGAAGGACACGGATGGGATTGTTGGCAACATTCAGTGTTGCTAAGTGGGGTGCTATGGGCTGCAATGACTCGCCTTTCAGTTCCAGCAGTTTGTTTTCCGAGAGGTCCAGGTCTTCCACAGTCAGTCCAATCAAGGCGTTGGTAGGGATTGTGCTGATGCGGTTGCGAGCAAGAGACAGCGTGAGCAGACTGAGGTCAGCAAACTGATTGGAATGCAGCTTGAGCAGTTGGTTGTCATCAATATAAAGATGCTTCAGCTGTCGCAGTTCACTGAAAGCTGTGGAACTGGGGAAGTTGCTCAGACGGTTGTTGCCCAAGTCCAGAAGACTGATCCTGCCGATGGCTGAAAAGAAATCCTCGCTGACGAAAAAAATGCCGCAGTCTCGGACCCTGAGCTCGGAGAGAAAGGCCAGGGGCTGGAAGGGGGCCAGCTTGAGACTGCGAAACTTGTTGCCGTCCAGACGCAGGTAGCTGAGACTGGACTGCGTCTGGAAGGTGGTGGGCTGAAGCTCGCCAATGTAGTTGTAGCTGACGTCCAAGTGCTGCAGACTGACCAGCGGGGCCAGCGCGGACCCCAGGTCAACAATGTGGTTGGAGGACAAGTTCAGCAGACGCAGGCTGCTCAGCCCCTCAAAGGCACCTGCAGCAATTGACCTGATGCTGTTCCCGCTGAGGTCAAGGTCCTGCAGAGAGGTCATGGCGGTGAAGACCGACCCTTCCACGTCCTGCAGCGCGCTGTTGGTGATGGCCAGATGCAGGATGGAGCTGGGCATCTGGCTGCGCTGCATGTCCGCCTGCCGCAGCGTGTGTGTGGAGGTCAAGCCCTGGATGACGAGGCGAGCAGCGTTGTGGGGCAGGTTGGCCATGATGTACGGCAGGTCCCCGCCCTGATGGCAATCGACGCGCTGGCCCCGCCCCTCCTGCCTGCACTGACAGCCGTCAGGACAGGCGGCCCCAGGCTGCAGGAGGGATGCTAGCGCAGCCACTAGTAGCAGCACGCCCCACATCTTGAGCTGCACTCTCAGCCAGTCTGAAACAGACATCCAGAACTTTAGGAGCTGGGCTTGGACACTCAAAGTCAAACCCTACTCTCAACCAGTCTGAAACTGACATCCAGAATTTTAGAAGTTGGGCTTAGACACTCGTACCCTATCCTCTGATGAAAACGAGAAACACGGCGATCACACTAGATGTTTTTTAAACTGATGCGACATCCATAACGCGGTGAAGTGGTTTGCCAAAACCAGTACTTAATATTTCCACTGTAACCGGTCAGACGCACAGCCGTCTATACTCACACGGAAGCTCTACCAGCAACAAGCCTGCTCCCTTCTCCGTTGTGAGAGACATACACGCATCCACCCACACACACCAACGTGCGCATGCACACTCACATGACATGCCACACACACTCTCTGCGCTGTTTTGTTGTTTGAAGAACTGGTCAAACAGGAGGGGAAGCTGTAAAATGTCAGTTTTATAAACAGGAATGCCTGTGCTGTTTCTGCTTTGGATCACTCGTAGTCCTTAGAAAAGGAAATTCAGCTGGGAAGTTTCACAAAACCTGAATGTTATGGTTGGGAGATTGGGGGGGGGGGGAGGGGGGGGGGGGCGAGGGGGGGTAACCTACAACTACAAGTATACAGTAGAAAGATGAATGAGATGCCATGACACTTGATGCAAAAAAGGTCTCTCAGCCCCTGTCCCTGGTAAGGACAGGCCTTTCATCCAACATGATCTATACCATCATCAAAGAGAAGACCCATAGACCACAGACACCTACAGTGGACCAATACACAATTCCAAGTGTTATAGACCCATACTAGTTATAGAAACCACCATCCCACTTCTCTTTGACACTGACAGTAACGCACTGACACTAAAGTGACAGTGACAAAGTAGCAATAAATCAACATGCAGAAGCAACACTGCCACATATATATATATGGGTTCTTCTTCAGTGCTGGTCCTAGTTAGGGGGAATCAGAGGTCAAAACTGGAACAGCTTGCAGCTTATCCCAATTAGGCTTGTTGTGTTCCACATACATCCTATTTTAAGGCACAATTAAAAGAAAAGCAGTTAGGACCCCAACTGCAAGTTAGGGTGGCTTCGAACATGTCCAAGTGGAGAGTATAACGCATGTTTCGGTGTGACATAAAAGTATCATTATGTAATATTTAGAACAAGAACCTTATTATTTCATAGAAAGGTTTTGAATAACAATCATTAGGAGTAACTAAGTGAAATTTTTAAGAGGGTTCATCCACTTGAGAGTAGAACAGCCTACCCGCAAAACTGTGACACTGAAACATGCGTGACATGGAAAGAAAAGTTTTTCCTTCAAGATCAAACAGACACCATGAATCATGAACAAGTATTTATTCTTGTTAGTTTTTGATGCTGTGGGCATATTCCAAAGTAATATTGGAACACTTCCTCAACTTCAGATGTTCTTTGAATTGTAACGCATGTTTCGCGTGACATGTAATGCATGTTTCACATGACATTCAATAATCACTCAGGTTGGAAACTGTTAAAAGCATGTAGAAAATGTATTTTTTTCAGAGTATTTGTACACATTACATGTATGTAAGCATTTGTTTTGAGTTTGACAGTTTTTTTGTTGTTGTTTTTTAGTTTGACAAGTTTTGTTTATGTGAAGAAGAAAAAAAAAGGTAGAAAAAAAAAAAAAAAAAAAAAAAAGTGATTAGCAGTACTAGTAATGTTTACATGAATTGACTCAAACTTAACATGAAAATGTAATCAATCATCTGTTCTCATGCAAAACAATGACAACTTCAAGCAACTTTTATTCTGCAAAAAACCCAGCTGCATTTGACACCGGTCCGTAGTGGCTTAGTTTTGCAAGCTGATCAGCAGGCACCCAAGGGATGTCATCAGTTGCAGGGAACGAGAAGCTGCTCTGATTTTCATGCAGGAACTTTATCTGCACTTCTCCAGATGAAACCTTGTAGACTAGAAGTAGAACCTAGATTTAACAGAGCCAACAAGTGAAATCACAGTACAAGTTGCAGTCCACAACACATCACATTCAGAGACAGCAATCAAAGTTGGAGGAAATGGAAAAACAAGATGTAGTAAACTAGTACATATGATATATAGTTAATAGTATGCTGCCTCAGACCCCTGTCTTTTTCATGAATGCTAATGCACCCCCCCAACCCCACCCCAGGAACCAAACAAAAACAACAACAAAAAACATGAATAAGAAAAAACAACGCAAATAGTAGTACAGTTCTAGTCTACTCAGTATATTAATATTATGTTGAATTCTTTCCAGCTTAAATTAGTAAAGTTTACTAAAAATGAACAGAACAAAAACAAAAAACCTCTGCAAGCACACCATGTCACTACTAAAACAGGACAGAAGAAACAACAATACAAATTCCAAACAAAAACTCTGCAAGCACACCATGTCGCGTTAAGTTAGTATCGTTTCTAATCCTAAAGAAGATGGTAAATTTAAATCAAAAGAATCTCAAAGTTACATCATCATTAATACTATAGCACAGTCTCAGTTTCACACAGAAATCAAAACAAAGTAGGGAAGATTTGTTCAATGCACGTTCTGCAACACGATGATACAACGCATGTTTTGTGTGACGGAATCAACTTCCGTCCGCTTCCATGTCACCAGAAATGAACGTTATGTTTTGACCAATTCTTCTCTCTTTGTTCATGGACTGAGAAATAATTTGAAATGACTGCAACCATTACTAAACATGTTTGTTTTTGATCCTACGTATGCCTACTTTTTGGTAATTGTGGTTCCTAACCATGAAAAAATAATGATTCGGCAAGAGATGTATGTTTCATGTGATGAAACGGAGATGAGCCTGCAAGAGAGTGCATTGAACACATTGAACGCTGTATTTATAAATAAAGAGTGCTACTGTATAAAATACTAGTCAGAAATGATCAAGTAACTATAACTGCTTGGAATTTCACCTACCTGTGTCATTGGTAGCCTCCAAATTGGGTGAAATCGTGTGCTAGCAGACAATGATGACAGCCCAGCGACACATGTTTCTCCTGTGTCAGAGCGTGACGCGCAGTGGTAAAAGTGCCCTTTCACAAATTCCATGCGTATCACGTGACACAACGTCATCAATATGTGTGTAGATTCCCATGGTGTGTTTGAAAATCGCAGTTAGAAGATTTTTGTTTTCTTTGTTGGATTTGTTTCGCGAATTTTTGTTTTTGCCGTTATGGACGTTTCACCCGTGACGCAAAATTTTCATTGCACTTTTAATGCATTTTAGGAAATAATACGGCAGCTTTGGTGTTCAGATCTCGGCATCGATAGTGCTTTGTTATTTATAGCAACAGTGTTTTCCCCGGTTCGCATCGTTGATCTTGTGCAAGTTGGAAGTGAACGCGTGTTTCATGACGTGACGGGTCATGAAACATGCGTTATGCTCACTTTCAACCATCATTATTGTACACAGACATACTCAGCAGGCCTGAAATTAGCTTTCTGGTGCTTTTGCGTGTTGCAACTTTGCAAACAAATTAGATATGTCTGAATATTTTTGTCTGGTATGAAGTAGCTTCCAACACAAGCAGTATCGCCATTCCCATTTTTTGCCATTTTTGCGTGACATTAGAGTATATTTTGCTAATACAAAATAAACAACACTTTTTTTTTCTCCACCAAATTGCTCTCATTGCTTCTTGGGTGTATAACAAAGGGAATTTTATCCATTTGGTGTGAAATAAAGAAACTGGTTTACGACAAAACTGTTGCAAAGTGAGTGACTACCAATTAGGACCACCACTGAAGAAGAACCCATTTATATATATATAATAAGAGCATAAATTATAATAAAAATACCAGATAACACTTCAAATTAAAGCACCTTTTGATGTACAAACATAACAACAAAGACAATAATAAGAATATATATTAATTATTATATTATATATATATAAAATATGAGTATAAATTATAATAAAAATACCAGATATCACTTAAAGTTAAAGCACCTTTTGATGTACGTTTCCACATAACAACAAAGACAATAATAAGAAATTTGAAAAGCATCACGCACTCACAAGCCTACACACAAGTATACAATACATACTCAAAAAGATGTAAAACTGCACATGCACACTGTCACTGTATAATTTCCAGTAACATCAAAAGACTGGTGGAGTTTATGCACCTCTGGCGAAGTTTATGTACCTTGCATTAATTCACCTGCATGCTGGGTGAGAGTTACTGGAGGTGACTCAGGTCTTTGTTGTTTTGTTTACAAGTATGATGCCTTTTGAGTGCTAATTTAACTCCCTTGTTTGCTGATTGAGAAAATACAGTATGACGATGACTATGACTGTATGACACTGCTCACTAACAGTAACATAGACTATGATGGACTGCCCACTAGCCTGTGCCAGACTGTCCAATACTACCCTTACCCTATGAATATGCCACCATCCACTAGCCTACGACATTGTTCATGAGCCTATGACAAACTGTCCACTAGCCTATACATTTAGTATGACAGACTTTTAATTAGCATTATAATTTATATGGCCTGTGACACTGACAAACCATCCTTGGCCACAAGTCTGGCTTTGGAAAGGTAACCTGGTGTTCAGTAAACACAGGACTCGTCTGTAGTGTAAGCTATACTACTACTTCAGTATTTGTGGTTGCAACTTGGCAGCCTGGCTAGTTGCAAACCTGGGGCCACAACCAGGTCAAGACTCAAGAGCAAGTTATTCAACAATCCACATTTTAATGGGCAGACTATACCGTACATCTTAAGCAGACACCGCTGAATCCCTTCCCCATCTCCTCAGGCCAGATGATGAACACCCAGTGACCTATGGGTCACCTGACCAAACTGGGGTCAGCAAAGCACAGGCCAGGTCACAGGGTGATCCAGGTTTGCCAAGACACTGGCAACAAGTTAGTAACGAGCCTGACTCAGTTTGACCAATGGCACTGGCTAACATAGTAGCAACTAACACACCTGAAGTGGACTAAGTTTACAATGGAAATGGATAGGAATGCAAATTAGAACAGGCAACTGCACTCAACGTACTTTAGTGCTCTCTGTGTGTATGTAATAACTAATATAATGTATAATATATGTGAACTGTGAATGTGACCCATTGCCCCCCCCCCCCCCCCCCCACCAACCACAGGTCTTTGTTCAAGCAATGTGCTGTGTGAGCCAGTGTGGCCTAGTGGACTAAGGCATTAGGCTGATAAGCGGACAGTGTTGGTTTGATTCCTTGCTTTGAACAGCTCTCCTTTCCCTTCAGAAGTTGTCATTTATGGACACTTCTTGATGGTCTTTTGACTTTACCCCTCACAATTACTAAATTAATCTTCTTCTCTTTTTGTTTTGGAATGAAACAAATGACTCCAACTGTTGCCCAGTGGCAATGCACAAATTCTGGTGGTGACATTGTAGCATTAGGTTTTGTCCCTGCCACTACACAACTTGCCCCCCCCCCCCTCCCCCCGTTCCTCATTTCAATCTGGCCAGTACCTATTAATCAGACACAACACTGTGTTAAAAACAAGTCTAACCAATGTTGAATGAACTGGTGTGCTGTTAAGTGTTATTGTTAAAAGTGTTATTTGGCTAATGCTACCCAACGTGAATTTACACTTACACTGCAGTGTACCTCACTGTCACTAACACGAATGATCAACAATAACTGTATAACTGAATATCTGAAGTATGCAAAACAGTAGCCTTTGTTTCTAAATTATAGAATAGCCATTAAGCAATAGCCATTTCTATTTTCTGTTGTCATACACTTGTTCTGAGAAATCAAGAAACTGAAACTTGGACTTTCCAGAGCTTGAATGAATTGGTCCTATATATAATGCTATTGTTTTTTTCTTCTTCCGCTCACGCCCACAGTCTACAGGATAGTGTTTTACACTATAACACTGTTAGAGTTGCTAGTTAGTGCTTATTGAAGTCTAGATCTCTAGTAGTAGTAGTAGTAGTAAACGTTTACCGTTACGTCCTACCGATTCTCGAACGAATTGGGTTCCCTTGCACTGATACAGTGTCGGCTACTGGGTGGTGGTGGTGGCTGAAAAGCACAATCTTCATCAGGTCCGTGACTCACCCACCAGAGGAGACAACGGGCTGGATTTGATATTTACAACAAATCCCACCCATCTGAAACCATTTGTGAATGGCCCTGGCTTGTTTGATTGTGATCTCATAGTCATTTTGTACTAGTCTGCACTGGGCGATGCGAACGTAATTTCATCAAGATCACTAAAGGTACAGTTGGCCTATGCACTTTCTAGTTCTACGCCGTTCCCTCATAACACCTATTCTGTGGAGTCAGCCATGTTTCGTCCGTAACCTCGCTACTGCAGTTTAGAAATGATTTAGATTACACCTGTATACACACACACACACATAGTACGACAGTGACCACTGACACAGTAAACCCAACACTCAAGACCTTTCCGCTCACCTCAGTGTCGGTCACAAGTGCAGCAAGATGCGTGTCCCGTGAAAACACTCCGCGCAAACGTCATGAGGTCGACGAGAAAACAGGCAGCTTACGCTGGGAAGTGAACTGTGACAGCCAAAGACATTCTTGGTATGACACACACACACACACACACACAGGGGCGGTAAAAAAGCGGTCCCTGGTTCGGGAGCTTTGGTTGGTGACACACACGGTGCTGCCGCTTGGCTCGTGGGAGACCAGCCGTGAACGGGCAACGTTTTGCTCATTTCAGTTTTGGGGACTTCTACATTACAAGCAGGCTGCTAGCCTTTATTTTCGAACTCCTAACGAAGTGTGGCGGTCTACCATCAATCAGTAAATCAGTAAAAACAACAACACATAATCAGTAAAAAAAGAAGAAAAAAAAGAAAGAAGAAGAAGTAGGAAGAAAAAGAACGAACTGAGAGAGAGAGAGAGAGAGAGAGAGAGAGAGAGAGAGAGAGAGAGAGAGAGAGAGAGAGAGAGAGAGAGAGAGAGAGAGAGAGAGAGAGAGAGAGAGAGAATAAACTTTATTTTACGAGGGTAGTGGAGTAGACACAGGGTCTTTTTACATCCAGCCCTAGAATGAATGAATGAATAAACTTTAGTTTTACGAGGGTAGTGGAGAAGACTCGAGGTCTTTTTACATTCAGACCTCTCCCATGAGGGAAACTACTATTACGACTAAGGATACAGTGAGCTACAGTATGTTGAGTACATGCACCTTCATACAATTCATGTTGAAATGGACACGAGCGAGAGAGAGAGAGAGAGAGAGAGAGAGAGAGAGAGAGAGAGAGAGAGAGAGAGAGAGAGAGAGAGAGAGAGAGAGAGAGTGAGTGAGTCACTTGTCTTTTTTGGCTTTTATGTTGCTTAACGTCCAAGAAGTCACTTGTACAAGCGAGTGGTATATATACTGCCCTTTCGGTTCCCCCTCCCCGCCCCATCCCTCCAGTCAACACATTTGTCATGTCGGCCGTGCCCAACCCAACGTCAGTCGTCCCGCGATTTCAGTCAATCGTCACGTTATGGATGGGGCAGTCTTAAACATTGAAGACTTATTAACACCAGTTTACTTACATAACTTTAGCAAATTGACAAAATTGAATTTTCCATGAAACACGAATCTTAATATCAGTGAAATGACAAAGCATTTACTGACATTACAAATTAAAATGTTGCACCCGTATCACCATCTGACCATCATCATCATCTTGATGTTTGTTTTCCATTAACGTTGACATATTTACACAGTGTATGTTGACAACCCCCTGTTAAGATTAATTCATTAACATTGTTATGAGGCCTTTCCACAGTTGTTAAAGTGGTTGCCTTGAGACTGCCAATGGTCAACATTTGAAGTCACCCTGTTCCAGAATACACACCACTACACCACAATTATCACATTCCGCGCAACCCCACATATCAACCTTGGGAAGGGCTGTTTCTAAAAGTAGGTGCTCATTTTTAAGAAGCAGGGGTGTTAGGGGTACCAAAGTTGTTGTTTTTTTTGTTTTTTTTTCGTTTTGATCTGGTTTTTCAACAGATTATTTCAAAATAATTGTATCACTCTTGTCTGTAGTGGTCGTGAAATGATTTTTTTTTTTTTTTTTTTTTTTTTTACTTTTAAGGCCCGGAAAAGAGTTAAACAACAACAAACTTACACCATCAAAAATCATGTTGTAGGTCGTTGGCACAAAGGAAAAAAGATGCGCCCGACACCATCTCCTGGGGCCCCGGTAAATTTTAAAAGTGTTTCGAAAATTAGAAAGGACCTTGAGTAAAAACTGCAAATCATATTTTTAGTTACAAAAGTGATTTCTTGAACGAAATTCAAGTTGTTGTTTTTTGGGAAGTAATGCATGTTCATAAGATTATACACACACACACACACACACACACACACACACACACACACACACACACACACACACACACACACACACACACACACACACACACACACACACACACACACACAACACACACACACACACACACACACACACACACACACACACACACACACACACACACACACACACACACACACACACACACACACACACACACACACACACACATTTAGACCCCCCCACCCCACCTGAGTTTAAACTATGAGTTAGGGTATCTGTGAGAAATAAACAGTTCCAGCAAGCTTTGAGAGGGAATTGACCCTTTGACTGAGAAGTGATGAGCTTAGACAGCTATATCGTGCTGAATGTGATGAACAGTTGGCAGCCAGTGGAGTATATTTTCCTTCAACTGAAACTGGATGAGTTCAGTCTTTTTCTTGAGTTTTGTTGTGGTTTTAGCAGCATATTCTGAGATGCCTGTTTGTTTGAGCTGATTGCAGTCTGACACAGAAGCTATTGCATTCTCAGTCAACATCAAAGCAGAGTGCCATATAATTATGGAATTGCAACAAAGTCATGCTGTAAGGTGGTTCAGTGGTTCAAATCCTTCTCCATTCCCATTGCTGATCTCTGATTCAGAGCTGATTCAGAGATCTCACAGAACGGATACAGCCAGGTCTCACATGTTGTTGTTGATCACTTTTATATAGTTTTATTATCCGCTCTTGAGCAGACTCACTGAGCTTTTGTCACATGTGAACCTGAGCGACATGACAGACTGAAATGGTTTATTACAACAGAGACTGAGATGTGGCCCAAAGGACACTGAGATGCATCTCACTCTGGATCAATGAGAGAGATTTCATCATCTTAATGCTGGAAGTCATCTGATGTGCCCACTCAAAGACAGATTGACTCATGGAATATGTATTTTTCCAGTACAGGAAACAAAACGTATACTGTTGTAAATACACCTTTTTTTTCTCTTTTTTTTCTTCTTCTTTAAAAAAAAGTCATACTGCAATTTTTCTTATGTCTTATAATTAATGAGTAAAATAAAAGTTTGGTACAACATATACATGAATGATCTCATGAGCTGAGCTGTTTCTTCTTCTTTTTTTTTATGGCATTTATTTTTATCTTTAAAAAGAAGAAGAAACAGAAGAAGCTTAACCTTTTGAAATTTAAAAGATCGTAACTATTTTCATTTTTTTTTTAAATGTATCAAATGAAAATGTGTCCATATGGAGTTTTAATATGGTCATTTGTGATATAATAATGGCATACTTTTTATGCCATACTAAAGACAATGATGATAATGACAGCAATATGATAAAGTGCTCACAAAGCACATAGATTATATAGTGCCATTTAAAGGAACTTACGTATAACATTTTCAAAACATGTGCTGTCCAACAGGTAGAAATAATAATAATAATATAACAACAACAACAATAATTATAATATAATAATAATGGCACTTAGCTGGCAGAGGGATTTGGGGAGATTTCAGAAAGAATAACTGCCCATTTTCGTAGCTACGCATCCTTTTTTTTTTTTTTTTTTTTTTTGGCATGTCAAAACTAAATTAAAAAAAACAAAACCAAATCCAAAAAATATATAAATGTTAGGGGGGAGGGGGAACCCCTTAAAAGTTAAATAGACTCACCCAAAGTGAAACGGTATCGAAGGGAGCCCACTCCACATAACTCTCCATATTATGGTATTTGAGGCATTGCTTCCGCAGTGGTGCACACGCACCGAACGTCAACGTTGAGCAAGCGAAAAACTGCGGTATTTCATCAAGCAGGACGCCTTTGACAAGGCACACGGTTTGTTTCAGGTTTTCCAATTCTCTCTGGTTATTGGTCTGTATTTTACATTTTAAATGCAATCGTCCTAGAAAGAGTTGGAGCCAGCTGCACAGTCACACGACTGCTAGTTTTGCTTAACTTGCGAATTTCACTTTTAGATTTACAGGATTTCCCACAGAAGAAAAAATATAATAGAACAAGACCACCCCACCCCCACCCCACCCCCACCACCCCAAAAAAGGACATGCATAAGTCGAAGCGTTAATACGTATAGGTAAAGGAGGGTCACAACGGAGCTCAGGAATTGTGTGAAAGTCGAGGTGGACGCCCAGGGCTCCCCATCCCTAATACAGCAATAGTCCGTATAGTCACACAGCCACCAGATACAGCAATAGTCCGTATAGTCACACAGCCACCTGATACAGCAAAAGTCTGTATAGTCACACAGCCACCTGATACAGCAATAGATATCACACAGACACAACAATAAAGACCTAGTTTGCCAGTGCCAGTGGTAACACCTGGCATGCAAATAAATACAAGGTATGATAATTGATATATATATAATATAATATAGATATACCGCACCAGAGGTACACCCTCATCTGAACTGAACTGCAGTTATGCTGACAGTCCCTTTGAAGGATACGGTACCTCTGACGGAGTTGTACCTTGCTGGTGGAGTTTTTGTACCTTATTAATTTACTTGCATGTCAGGTGAGAATTAGTCAATTACCGTAGGCAATTTAGGCTTTGTTGTTGTGTTTGTGTGACATCTTTGAGTGCTAATTAACTCCCTTGTTTGTTGATCCTTTTGATTATTGTGATATTTGAACTGAACTGCAGGTATGCTGACAGTCCTTTTGATTATTGTGACAGTTGACTCAAACTGCAGGTATGCTGACTGACAGTTCCTTTGATTATTGCAACAGTTGACTTGAAGTGCTGCTAGCTTGCTGCAACTGACATGGAAGCAACGTGGCGTGGTGGTATGGAGGACATCCAAGTCTGCACCACAAGTCCCAGTGGGAATGGAGAAAGATTTGAACCACTGGTTGTACTGGAGTTCACTGCTTCAGTCAACCAGGCAGCGGTGGAGTGGCTGCTGGCAAAACTGCAGGCCACCAAGACTGAGGGGGGTGCCGATCTGTTGGTGCGAACACTCTACTTGCAGCACAGCAAGGTAGGCAGGGACAGAAGCGTTGTAACTGGATGTACAGTAGACTGACTAAAAGTGTTGAATTTGTAATGGCAGGCTTGATGCTTTGTCAGTCCCTTGAGATCAGGCACATAGTCTGTAGTATAATAATTAATTCCCATTTCTAATGTGCTGAATCCATCTTGCTACACATAATATGTGAGGCTGACTCTATTCCTCATTATCCCCTGCACACACACACACACACACACACACACACACACACACACACACACACACACACACACACACACACACACACTGACTCTCTCTCAAACACACACACACACACACACACACACACACACACACACACACACTTACTCTCTCAAACACTCGTAGACACACACAGACACACGCACACACACACACACACACACAATCTTGCAAACACTGGCTTCCCTTTCACTCTCCTCCAGTCTCTCTCCAGTCCCACCCCCCACCCAAACAATACTCATCAGTCAGCCATCAGGAGCAAAACAACAACAGCACACAACCCCCTCCCCCCCCCCCCCCCCAACATGCCCCCCCCCCCCAAAAAAAAAAGAAGAAGAAGAAGCAGGTACAGCATCCAATGCCTGTGAAAAGGTTACCCAGCTCAGAGTAGGGAGAAGTAGAGAGAAAGGTTTTAAGAGGTTTTGAACTGTGAGAGAGAACTGCAGTGTTGGATGTGAACAGGAAGGTTGTCCCAGACAAGGGGAGCCTACAACTCGTAAATTACCCTTTCTGTGAGTTTGAGTGGCAGCCTGTGAAGTGCTTTGAGCAGTGGTCTGAACTCAGGCCCCCCCCCCCCCCCCCCCCCCCACCATGTCTGTTGTTGTGAAAGACAACTTTTGCTGCGTGGTTTTGAACTTTTTGGGTTTTGTGTGTGCTTTTTTGTATTTTGTTTAGATCTACATAAATATATATTTGATTTTTAAATTGTTTTATGAACTCATAAAAAGTCTTCCACTGTAAGGTTTGTTACTTATCTCCTTGTATAAATTCTAGCCTGTTTATTTGAACAGTGGCATTAAAATTGTTAACCAGTTTGTGAGAGAAAGGTTTGTATTGAATGTGACATGCCTGAAATACAGGAAAGAAAAATTATGTGTTGGAGTTTGTGTGTAATTATTATTATGTTTATAATTTTATATTATATTGTTTGCTTCTTTTTCCTCTCTCAATGTCTGTACATTTATATATACTGTACATATATATATGTATATCTTAGGTATGTTCTTACTACTGCTAGTTTTTATTTTCATCAACTGAAAAAAGAAAAAAAGATTTGATTGAATATTATGTTCAGCATGTTTCTAAGCCATCTTTATCAACTCCAGTAATCCTGCTACAGTGCTAGTACTACCAAGGTAGCATTAATATCTTTGTTGGTGTGTGTATCATCCTTGTGTAAAAATGCACTCAAACAGGTTTACTGCTTTGTTGTTGTGACAGTTTCTTTTTTCTTTGTCGATCTTCATGTTCTGGGGGTGTGGTGCACACGTGACGAAAAGTTTTTTTCACAGGGCGGTGGCACCGAGGAGTCAGTGGTAAGACTTGCTGTGCAGTCTGCACGCAGCCCTAGATCTAGACCTCTCACAATAACCATATAACCATTTTATTTTTTGACTGTGCATTTGTCCTTAATCATAATGTATACCTGTCACATATATAATCAGTCTTTGCTTTGTGAAGCTGCACCCAACCATGACCGTCTCTTTCTTGTTTAAGTTTGTTGTGCTTATTTCTCCGTTGAGCCCCAGAGAGGCATCCAATAGAATGGTGATAATTCCCTGTACGGCAGTTTTCCTGCGCAGTTTAAAATGTGCTGGTTCTTGTTGAGCATGTTAACACCGTCCAGTTCAGTAGCACCTGTACAGCAGTTTTCCTGTGCAGTTTAAAATGTGCTGGTTCTTGTGGAGCATGTTAACACCGTCCAGTTCAGTAGCACCTGTACAGCAGTTTTCCTGCGCAGTTTAAAATGTGCTGGTTCTTGTTGAGCATGTTAACACCGTCCAGTTCAGTAGCGCCTGTACAGCAGTTTTCCTGTGCAGTTTAAAATGTGCTGGTTCTTGTTGAGCATGTTAACACCGTCCAGTTCAGTAGCGCCTGTACAGCAGTTTTCCTGCGCAGTTTAAAATGTGCTGGTTCTTGTTGAGCATGTTAACACCGTCCAGTTCAGTAGCACCTGTACAGCAGTTTTCCTGCGCAGTTTAAAATGTGCTGGTTCTTGTTGAGCATGTTAACACCGTCCAGTTCAGTAGCACCTGTACAGCAGTTTTCCTGCACAGTTTAAAATGTGCTGGTTCTTGTTGAGCATGTTAACACCGTCCAGTTCAGTAGCACCTGTACAGCAGTTTTCCTGTGCAGTTTAAAATGTGCTGGTTCTTGTTGAGCATGTTAACACCGTCCAGTTCAGTAGCACCTGTACAGCAGTTTTCCTGCTTGTTGAGCATGTTAACACCGTCCAGTTCAGCAGCGCCTGTCTGGTATCATTGGCGGAAGCTGCAACAAGTGTCATTTTTGTTGCGACAAAAGTTTTGTCATGACTAGCGTACTTTCGTCGTGACAAAAGATGTGTTTTGTCGTGATTTTTGTTGTTGTCGTTTTGTCGTGTTGAACAAGAGTATGTCATGACAAAACTTTTGTCGCAGTTCCGCCAGTGATAGTCTGGTGAGTGAGGCATAACCCCCACAGCCTGTCTGACAATGTCGGCATTTACTTTCCATGCAGAAGTCAAAGAGGTGGTGACTGGAGTACAACACTGGCAAGCTAGGACAGTTCCTTCATGGGTAGCTGTATATATAATATAAAATCCCACCCCACAACATTACTGACCAAATTCAGACTGATCACTGACACTAGAAATTGACTATCAAATCAAGGGCCGCCAATTTCGAAGCAAAATATTTGTCTGAAGCTTGAAAAAAGTTTTTCAGCATCCTCAAATCATTCAGGCCAGTCCGTCTGGTATTTCTGATGTGAGACCCTGGATGACAAGCAACCAACTGTTGTTACTCATTAACAAACAGAAATGATCAGAATTGAGAGGTCATGCAGGTCAGATAAGGCAGACCAGTAAATGCGCAGTGCACAATATATAACCTATTGATGTTTGAAAGAAAAGAAGCCCCCTTACCCCCCTGCAAGACAAAAGGAATGTAAGCAGTTAAATTTTGATTGCTGCAAGATTGCTGCAGATCATATTATCATGGGGAATGGGGATAGCTGAGTAGTAGAGCGCCGGACTCGTGATTGAAAGGTTTTGGGTTTGAGTTCCAGCAGGAGTGGTGGGGTGGATTTTCTTCTCCAGGGTCAACTTTCTGTGGGAATATTTGGGAATCTGATGTCTGTTAGATCTAGAGCTTGGTGTGGAACCCTCTTGTTATTTAAAAAAAAAAAAAAAAAAAAGCTTTTGCTTTTGTTCATGAGCCAGGCCCACTGTGTTAATAGGAACGAACTGACTGGAATGAGTGTTTGAATCCTGGTGGGGCTGTGTTAATAGGAACGAACTGACTGGAATGAGGGTTTGAATCCTGGTGGGGCTGTGTTAATAGGAAAGAACTGACTGAAATGAGGGTTTGAATCCTGGTGGGGCTGTGTTAACAGGAACAAACCGACTGGAATGAGGGTTTGAATCCTGGTGGGGCTGTGTGGGTGGGTGGTTGGGGATGTAGTTTGCGAGCCAGGCAAGCTAGTCAAGCAAGCAAGCTGTGTGTTATTGATTTGATGCTGTAGTGATGCAGGCTAGGGAAGCTTTTGTACGCATACAAGCATTAATAATGTGTTGGTTTTGAGCATTGCCCTGATATTACCTTAATGGTTGACTGGACATAAAACACCAAATTACTTACTCACTGATTCTGAGCAATCCATAAAAGCATGACCTTATTGTTTTGTCTTCCAGATATTGTTGGAATGTCAGCATCTGTATGAACCTTTCTGTTTGATCACACAGCTCCAAAGTCACATGAGATCAGACACGTTGTCTTGGTAACCTATGGGGGGGGTATGAGATCAGAGATGTCCTGCCACAGACAGCAGAACAAACAGTTTTCTGATTTTCAGAGGGTGCCAGACTTAAAATATATTAACTGATTGATTTTTACACCTGATTCTGTCATATTGAAAAATATATTAACTCACTGATTTTTACACCTGTTTCTGTCAAATTTACACCTGATTCTGTCATTTTGTTTCAGTCAGTCATACACCTGATTCTGACATTTTGTTTCAGTCAGTCAGTCATTTCTTGTTTGCTAGCATTACCGAGCTAAAACCCAGAGTAAAACCCAGTGCTGGTTGAGAAGGTAGCATATGCAACCATTTCTGGCAGCTATGTATTGTGTCATGCATGCAACTTGTTTAACAAGTACAATCTTGCCCACCTGTGCACTCCAGGTGTGGGGATTTCAATATAGGCATTTGTCATGTCATGAAGGGTACTGTAGCACCACTCCAGTGGCTGCATTCCAGGTGTGGGGTTTGAATAAAGGAGTTAATTCAGCATATTATGAAGGTTACTGTAGCACCACTCCAGTGGCTGCACTCCAGGTGTGGGGTTTGAATAAAGGAGTTAATTCAGCATATCATGACGGTTACTGTAGCACCACTCCAGTGGCTGCATTCCGGGTGTGGGGTTTGAATAAAGGAGTTAATTCAGCATATTATGATGGTTACTGTAGCACCACTCCAGTGGCTGCGCTCCAGGTGTGGGGATTTCAGTAAAGGTGTTAATTCATCATGTCATGAAGGTGCACTTCAGGTGTGGGGATTTCAGTAATGTTCATCAAGTCATGAAAGTTACTGTAGCAGTCTAGCACCACTCCTGCGGCTGCACTCCAGGTGTGGGGATTTCAGTAAAGGTGTTAATTCATCCTGTCATGAAGGTATACTCCAGGTGTGGGGATTTCAGTAAAGGTGTTAATTCATCCTGCCATGAAGGTATACTCCAGGTGTGGGGATTTCAGTAAAGGTGTTAATTTATCCTGTCATGAAGGTATACTCCAGGTGTGGGGATTTCAGTAAAGGTGTTAATTCATCCTGTCATGAAGGTATACTCCAGGTGTGGGGATTTCAGTAAAGGTGTTAATTCATCCTGTCATGAAGGTATACTCCAGGTGTGGGGATTTCAGTAAAGGTGTTAATTCATCCTGTCATGAAGGTATACTCCAGGTGTGGGGATTTCAGTAAAGGTGTTAATTCATCCTGTCATGAAGGTATACTCCAGGTGTGGGGATTTCAGTAAAGGAGTTCATCATGTCAGGAAGGTTACTGTAGCAAAAATTTATTCTGACATGGAATCTTAATGCAACAGACATTTTGGCTTAGCTGGTATGTTATTCTGGCTCAACTGGAAATGTTTATACACATCAGCCATTTTTCTTCTGTCCTGCACATGGTGTAGACCCCCAGAGGGAGGCCGGGGATGTCTGATGTGACTCCCTGTATGGAATCTCGGGGCTGTCATTTGATTCACCTTTCTTATCTCCTCTGGTTTTTCTGCCTAGTCCTCTGGCTCTGTCTGACTTGTCATTTTCTGCTAGTGGTCCATTCCCCTGACTTTTTCTCTCCAGAAACCTTTATTTTTTTTATTTTATTTTTTTTAATCGTTAAAAGTTCGTTTTTTTTTGTATATCTCTTGTTGAGCAGCTAGGAGATGATAGTTGGAAGGTAGTATGTGCAGCTTGCTGCCATATGGAACAGGTATTTGCCGTTATGCATTTCTGTAACTTTTTTACAATTTTTGGCTTTCTTTCCATTCCCTTTTTGTATTTTTTATTAATCTGGTATCAGTAAATTAGACAGAATGGTCGACAATACCAGCATGTCCCAGCGTTGTGTGCTCTTTTAACAGGGGTAATATTGAATGGACTAGCTCTTTGAAAATTTCTGTTTGATGTTTGTGTATAGATGTATGTTTTGTTTTATGTGTGCATAGAGACTGGTTTGGCGGATTCATTTGAAAAACTATATACAGACACCCACAGATATACATGAGAACAGTTTTGAAATGAGAATTTTCTTATGACAGAGTTTGATTGTCATGAAGTGATTCTGCGCAGTTGACAGGACGTTAAAATCCAATTACTAACTAGATGTCTGATGTGGTATAGAGTATGTGTGAAACTGATTGCATGGTAAATGGAGGTAGGCCAGTGAATAAACCCGTAGAGATCTTGTGGAATTAGTTTACTGAGGTTTGAACATCTGTGCACTGTTGTAAACAGTGCTGAACTTTTGAGCTTGAGTATGATAATATATATATCTGTATGTGTTTGTGTGTGTGTGTGTGTGTGTGTGTGTGTGTGTGTGTGTGTGTGTGTGTGAGAGAGAGAGAGAGAGAGAGAGAGAGAGAGAGAGAGAGAGAGAGAGAGAGAGAGAGA
>OY757546.1:21925322-21960322 GCA_963584105.1 Alviniconcha strummeri | reverse complement strand
CTCTCTCTCTCTCTCTCTCTCTCCCCCTCTCTCTGTCTGTGTCTGTCTGTCTGTCTCTGTCTCTTTCTCTCTCTCTCTTTTTTTTTTTTGAGGGCTGGGACGTGTATTCAGGCTGGACGCTTGCACTTACTTTTCCATCTTTGGATTCTTTATTATTTGCTAATTAAAAACAAAAATCATCAGCCGGCATCTATGTTAATGAAAACTTGTCACGTGGTGTGTTGCAGACAAAATTCAGCAGTATGGAAACTTGTCATGTGGTGTGTTGCAGACAAAATTCAGCAGTACTTTGGGGAGAAAATTGCTCTGTACTTTGCCTTCCTGGGTCTGTACACACTGTCGCTCATCCCTCCGGCCCTTATCGGTGTCATCTACTTCATCACCTCCTGGCGCAGCGTGTACCGCGAAGCCATCTTTGCCATCTTCAACCTGGTCTGGTCCACCATCTTCCTGGAGGCCTGGAAGCGCTACTGCTCGGAACTGACCTACATGTGGGGGACCATCGACACGGCCACCTCCAAGTTTGAGGAACCCAGAGCCAACTACCACGGCTCCATTGGCAGGAACCCTGTGACGGGGAAAGCGGAGCCGGTGTATCCCAAGTGGAAGAGATCGTTGAGGTTTTACTGCGTGACTGTGCCGGTCATCACCTTCTGTCTGGGGCTGGCCTTCGCCATCATGTTGTTCTACTTCTGGATGCAGCACTGGGCGGACAGCCTGTACGAGGGGGACAAGGGATGGGTCAACTTCCTGCTGCTTTACGTTCCCACCGCTATCTACGCTGTTCTCATCGGCATCCTCAATGGCATCTACCGCACCGTGGCCAAGAATCTCAATGACTTTGGTGAGCGTGACAAGGGAGAAGCGTTAGCTTATTAGTGGAATGTCCTGCTGACTCTGTGTGTGTGTGTGTGTGTGTGTGTGTGTGTGTGTGTGTGTGTGTGTGTGTGTGTGTGTGTGTGTGTGAATTAGCTAATTAGTGAAATATCCTGCTGACAGTGTGTGTGCGTGCATGCATGTGCGCACGTGTGTGTGTGTGTGTGTGTGAGAGAGAGAGAGAGAGAGAGAAAATTAGCTAATTAGTGAAATATACAGCTGACAGTGTGTATGTGTATGTGTGTGAGAGAGAGGGTCCTGCTGACAGTGTGAGGGTGGGTGGGTGCGTGTGTGCATGTATGCATGCAGGCAAGTTCGTTTTTTTAAACTCTGTTTCAGTGTTTTGTTCTTTGCTCTCTGATGGTGGAGAATTTGGAGAAATTATGCATGAAAGAAACATTATCATTACAAAGTTTTGCATATTCTGCAAAAAGAAAAGAAAAAGGGCTTCTGCTTCAAATAATTAAGTACTCTTCATGTGGTAATGTAATTAGTCGAGATAGATGTGATCATTAACAGTTGGTTAGATATGTTTTGCCATTTGTTTTGGGCTCTTAATATCCTGTATGTCACATCGGGCCAAAGCATTTTGTGACCTAGAGACAACCGTAATAGTATTTAGTAATATTGTCCTTTTTTAATGACAGAAAATCATCGCCTGGATTCTTCCTATGAGAACCATCTGGTCATGAAACTGATTCTGGTGAGTGGCATATTAGGACTTTCTTTCTTTTGCTTCATGTGTGTGTGTTCTAAGGTGCCCCCCCCCCCCCCCCCCCCCTTCTCCCAAATATATGTCTGATCTGATTGGAGAAGTCTTTGTAATTGTTTATGATGTCTGAATTTGTCATCATTTATGTTCTTGTCTTATAGAGTAATGTATGTGAAACCCTCCATTTCTGTCTAAGGGTTTCTTGCATGAGTGATTTTGATTTTGTGGTCCCCACACTCTTCTGCTTAAATCAGCGCACCCAGCTGTGAGGTCGGGTTGATTTGGTCTGTTTGCCACGTAGAGCTAACAGGAATAGTAATACTGTCTCTTTTCTTTCAGTTTGATTTTGTCAACTGCTTCATCTGCCTCTTCTACGTGGCGTTTTACCTGCAAGACCGAGTTGTCCTCAACAGCGTAAGTTGCTTGTCAGATAATGGATGTTAGTTATGCCAGCACTTTCCATTGAAACTTGTTGCTTAATGAAGATTTTGGAGTGAAAATATTTGTTAAAAAATAATAATCTGAAACAAGAATGACTGCTAGCATTCTAAAACAAGATTCGGACTCATAAAGGGTTTAAGAGAGTGTTATTTATGAGGATTTTACAGTGAAACTGTAGAACATTTCACAGTAAAAAAACTCACACTGTTCAGTGACCTTTTTAGTATTTACAGTGAAGCATACTGTTCTGTGAAAATGTGAAGTGAAATGTTGACAGTGTTGAGTGAGCACTTCACAGTGAAAACTCTAGTGAACATTCCACAGTAAAACACACCTTTTAGTAACAAATTTACAGTGGAACCCTTACACAGTTCAGTGAACTTTTTACTGTGAAACCTTCATACTATTCAGTGAATATTTTACAGCACAACTCCTTACACTACTCAGAGAAGCTTTTACAATTGTAATACAACCATCACAGTATCCAGTAATCCAGTCAACACTTTATAGTGAAAACCCCAAACCACTCAGTACACTTTACAGTGAAAACCTTGCACTATACAGTGACTGTTGTTCAGTGAAACCTTGCACGCTATAGAACAGATCCAGAGAAGTGTACTCACCTTGCACATAAAGAAAATGAAAAACACCTTATGTTTAAGGTGAGTACATTTCTCTGGAGCTGTTCTGTTTTGTCAAACTCGCCAGCAGTTGTTAACGCATTCCCTTGCACACTATAATTATGCTGTTTTGATGAACATTTTACAATGATTCTCCTCACATTGTTCAATAAGATTGCTCTTTTCAGATGCATTACCCAACAGCACACTAACGTGTATCCTTCATAATGATCCTTAACATATGTGGAATGCAGCAGAGCAAGAGGAAAGTGGCAGGGATGAATAACTAGGAACCTCACTCCTCAGATGCAAAGGGAGAGAAGTTGTGTGAAACCTGCATGCAGTCCTTCAGTACTGAAGTGTGTGTGTGTGTGTGTGTGTGTGTGTGTGTGTGTGTGTGTGTGCGCGCGTGTGCACACATGTATGAGCTTAGAATAGTCTCTACGGACAAGATTTTGTGCTTTATAAACGCTTTTATTGCTATCACTAGTAAACCTTCCATCACAATTCCTTGGGCTGTTTCTGTTCCTGTCCACCATGTTTGTGTGTGTGTATGTGTGTGTGTGTGTGTGTGTGATTTTGTGCTTTATAAATACTTTCATTACTGTCATTATTAAACCTTCTGTGCCAATTCCTCGGGCTTTTCAGTTCCTGTCCACCATTTTTGTGTGTGTGAGCATGTGCCTGTGTGTGTGTGTGTGTATGTGTGTGCGTGTGCATGCACACATGTATTTGCTTAGAATAGTCTCTATGGACAAGATTTTCTGCTTTATAAACACCTTTACTGCTATCATTATTAAACCTTCCATCGCAATTCCTCGGGCTGTTCCAGTTCCTGTCCACCATGTTGGTGACGCAGCAGGTGGTGGGTCAGATCCGTGAGGCCATGGTGCCCTTTGTCTTCCTGCGCCGACGCAGCAAGCAGCTGGAACAGACACTGCAGCGCCGGAAGGTGTTGGAGCAGCAGACGGACAGCAATGATGTGGATGAGGCTGTCAAGAAACAGGTCGTGGTGGAAAGTGCTATGGACGTCTATGAGGTTTGTTGGTCGGGTGGTGTGTGTGTGTGTGTGTGTGTGGGGGGGTAGTGGGAAGTGGTGGTGAAAGTGGGGGTATGTCTACCTGTTCTCTTCAGCTTTGGGGTGCAATGAATGACTACCTGGAGCTGTTCCTGCAGTTTGGTTACATCTACCTGTTCTCTTCAGATTTTGCCTTTATGTTCACAGTATGGTGAACCACTACCTGGTTCTATTGCTGCAGTTTGGTTACATCTACCTGTTCTCTTTAGATATTGCCTTTGTCTCCACAGTATGATGGACCACTACCTGATTCTGTTTTTGCAGTTTGGTTACATCTAGTGATCTACCTGTTTTCTTCAGATTTTGCCTTTTGTCTTCACAGTATGATGGACCACTACCTGGTTCTGTTCCTGCAGTTTGGTTATGTCTACCTGTTCTCTTCAGATGTTGCCTTTGTCTTCAGGGTACAGTGGATGACTTCCAGAAGCTGTTCCTGCAATTTCGTTACATCTACCTGTGCTCTTCAGGTGTTGCTTTTGTCTTTACTGTTTAGGGTACAATGAATGACTACCTGAAGCTGTGCCTGCAGTTTGGTTACATCTACCTGTTCTCTTCAGATATTGCCTTTTTTCCCCCCAGGGTACTATGGATGACTACCTGGAGCTGTTCCTGTGGTTTGGTTACGTCTACCTGTTCTCTTCAGATATTGCCTTTTTTTCCCCCAGGGTACTATGGATGACTACCTGGAGCTGTTCCTGCAGTTTGGTTACGTCTACCTGTTCTCTTCAGATATTGCCTTTTTTTTTTCTCCAGGGTACTATGGATGACTACCTGGAGCTGTTCCTGCAGTTTGGTTACGTCTACCTGTTCTCTTCAGCCTTTCCTCTGGCCGCTCTGTGGGCACTGCTCAACAACATCACCGAGATTCGATCAGATGCCTTCAAGATGTGTCGCATTTTCCAGCGACCCTTTGCTGAGAGTGCCTCCAGTACGGGGGCGTGGCAGGTGGGTGTGGGAAACATAGCAGATGTGTGTGGAAATATGGCTGGTGGGTGGGGAAACATAGCAGATGTGTGTGGAAACATGGCAGGTGGGTGGGGAAACATAGCAGATGTGTGTGGAAACATGGCAGGTGGGTGGGGAAACATAGCAGATGTGTGTGGAAACATGGCAGGTGGGTGGGGAAACATAGCAGGTGTGGGTGGAACATGGCAGGTGGGTGGGGAAACATGGCAGATGTGTGTGGAAACATGGCAGGTGGGTGGGAAAACATAGCAGGTGTGTGTGGAAACATGGCTGGTGGGTGGGGAAACATAGCAGATGTGTGTGGAAACATGGCAGGTGGGTGGGGAAACATAGCAGATGTGTGTGGAAACATGGCAGGTGGGTGGGGAAACATAGCAGGTGTGGGTGGAACATGGCAGGTGGGTGGGGAAACATGGCAGATGTGTGTGGAAACATGGCAGGTGGGTGGGGAAACATGGCAGATGTGTGTGGAAACATGGCAGGTGGGTGGGGAAACATAGCAGGTGGGTGGGGAAACATGGCAGGTGGGTGAGGGGAACGTGGTAGGTGGGTGAGGGGAACATGGTAGGTGGGTGGGGAAGCATGGCAGGTGGGTGAGGGGAACATGGTAGGTGGGTGGGGAAGCATGGCAGGTGGGTGGGGGGAACATGGTAGGTGGGTGGGGAAACATAGCAGGTGGGTTGGGGGAACATGGCAGGTGTGTGTGGAAACATGGCAGGTGGCTGTGGGAAACACAGCAGGTGGCTGTGGGAAACATGGCAGGTGTGTGTGGAAACATGGCAGGAGTGTGGGGAAACATGGCAGGTGTGTGTGGAAACATGGCAGATGTGTGTGGGAACATGGCAGGTGGGTGTGGAAACATGGCAGGTGTGTGTGGAAACATGGCAGGTGGGTGGGGAAACACGGCAGGTGGCTGTGGGAAACATGGCAGGTGGGTGTGGAAACATGGCAGGTGGGTGGGGAAACATGGCAGGTGGCTGTGGGAAACATGGCAGGTGGGTGTGGAAACATGGCAGGTGTGTGTGGAAACATGGTAGGTGGGTGTGGGAGACATCGCAGGTGGCTGTGGGAAACATGGCAGGTGGGTGTGGGGCATGGCCGGAAGTTCTGTGGGGGTATGGCAAGCGGGTGTGGGGCATGGCCGGAAGTCCTGTGGGGGTATGGCAAGTGGGTGTGGGCACATGGCCAGAAGTTCTGTGGGGGTATGGCAAGTGGGTGTGGGCACATGGCCGGAAGTTCTGTGGGGGTATGGCAAGTGGGTGTGGGGCATGGCCGGAAGTCCTGTGGGGGTATGGCAAGCGGGTGTGGGCACATGGCCAGAAGTTCTGTGGGGGTATGGCAAGTGGGTGTGGGCACATGGCCGGAAGTTCTGTGGGGGTATGGCAAGTGGGTGTGGGGCATGGCCAGAAGTTCTGTGGGGGTATGGCATGTGGGTGTGGGGCATGGCCGGAAGTCCTGTGGGGGTATGGCAAGCGGGTGTGGGCACATGGCCAGAAGTTCTGTGGGGGTATGGCAAGTGGGTGTGGGCACATGGCCGGAAGTTCTGTGGGGGTATGGCAAGTGGGTGTGGGGCATGTGGCAGGTGGCTGTACAGGGGCAGTGTTAGCCAGTATGTGTTTTCCAACGAATGTTGTCATCATTATCACTGCTCTTTTTGTGTCTGTCTTCAGGTTGCATTTGAGATTATAGGAGTAATATCAGTGTTGACCAATTGTGCTCTGATTGGCATGGACCCTGAAGTTCAGAAGTTGCTTCCATCTGATGTGACAGCCGTCAACATGGTCATTATCTTTGTGGCTGTAGAGGTATGAGTGTCCTTATTTTTATGGCTGTAGAGGTATGAGTGTCCTTATCTTTGTGGCTTTAGAGGTATGAGTGTCCTTATCTTTGTGGCTTTAGAGGTATGAGTGTCCTTATCTTTGTGGCTGTAGAGGTATGAGTGTCCTTATCTTTGTGGCTGTAGAGGTATGAGTGTCCTTATCTTTATGGCTGTAGAGGTATGAGTGTCCTTATCTTTATGGCTTTTAGAGGTTTGAGTGTCCTTATCTTTGTGGCTGTAGTGGTATGAGTGTCCTTGAGTGTCCTTATCTTTATGGCTGTAGTGGTATGAGTGTCCTTATCTTTATGGCTGTAGTGGTATGAGTGTCCTTATCTTTGTGGCTGTAGTGGTATGAGTGTCCTTGAGTGTCCTTATTTTTGTGGCTGTGGAGGTATATCATAGCCTGATACTGTGATAGACTTTAAAAAAAGAAGAAGAGAGATGTCTTGAAATGGCTGTGATTTAATCAAACTATGCCAAAATGAATTGTAAGGGCATTCCAGTTGTCGCTGCTTGGCATGTGACTGAATCACTGTCCAGACTTACCTGGGGAGTGTGACAAAACCACTGTCCAGGCTTACCTGATTGATGTGTGACAGAATGACTGTCCAGGTTTACCTTGGGAGTGTGTGACTGAATGATTGTCGGGCTTACCTGGGGAGTGTGTGACTGAATGACTGTCAGGTTTACCTGCAGGGTGTGACAACAGTTGTCAGATTTACCCGGAGACTGTGACTGAATGATTGTCAGGTTTACCTGGAGAGTGTCACTGAATAATTGTCAGATTTACCCGGAGAGTGTGACTGAATGATTGTCAGGTTTACCTGGAGAGTGTGACTGAACAGTTGTTAGATTTACCTGGATGGTGTGACTGAATGACTGTCGGGTTGACCTGGGGAGTGTGACAGAATGATTGTTAGATTTATCTGGGGAGTGTGTGACTGAAGATTGTCAGGTTTACCTGGGGAGTGTGACTGAGGATTGTCAGCTTTACCTTGGGAGTCTGACTGACAGATTGTCAGGCTTACCTGGTCACAACTGTCCAGGCTTGCATGGGTAGCACACAGAAAGCCATCTAAGCGTCACAAAGCGCACTTCCTAAGTGGGGTGTTATGGTATGCAAAACAGCATGCAGGACACAGCTGTGTTTTGATCGTGTTTCAGCACTGCGTGCTGGCCATTAAGGCTGCTGTGGCGTACTTCATCCCCGACTCTCCACGATGGGTGCAAGTCAAAATGGCCAAGATGGAGTATGAGTCCAAACAGGCCTTGCTGAAAGAGGTGACTTGTTGGTCTTTTTTTTTAAATTGCTGATCGCTTTTATAAAGCACTTTTCTCCACTCTCAAGCAGACTCTCTACGCTCGCATGCGATTCTAAATGTTCATCTGTCTGCCTTTCTTTCCATCTGATGGATTTGGTTCATCCCTTTCGTTGATGGAATAGCCAACTCCGTTTTCCATTCAGAACGGGCCCAATAGTTGGTTTGTCAGTCGGTGTGCGAGTCTGTCTGTAGCTCCGTCTTGTGGACAGAAAAGCTTCCCTTGTAACCAAGTGTTTCAATCAGAACAGGCTCTTTTTTCACCATTGTGAAAGCAGTGGTTGGTTCAGAGTTATACCGAGAGCCGTCTGTAATCTTGCCCATGCCCTTCAGGAAACTGCTGGCTGGACTGTAATGTTAGCCATGTTGTTCGCGAAAGCACAGCTCTTCGTAGTTTGCACCAGTTGAGATACTGTTTGTGTTTGTTGCAGACAGTGCACCAGTTGAGATGCTGTTTGCGTTTGTTGCAGACAATGCTCCAGTTGAGATGCTGTTTGCGTTTGTTGCAGACAATGCAGAGATGCTGTTTGTGTTTGTTGCAGACAGTGCACCAGTTGAGATGCTGTTTGCGTTTGTTGCAGACAATGCTCCAGTTGAGATGCTGTTTGCGTTTGTTGCAGACAATGCAGAGATGCTGTTTGTGTTTGTTGCAGACAGTGCACCAGTTGAGATGCTGTTTGCGTTTGTTGCAGACAATGCTCCAGTTGAGATGCTGTTTGCGTTTGTTGCAGACAATGCAGAGATGCTGTTTGTGTTTGTTGCAGACAGTGCATCAGTTGAGATGCTGTTTGTGTTTGTTGCAGACAGTGCACCAGTTGAGATACTGTTTGTGTTTGTTGCAGACAGTGCACCAGTTGAGATGCTGTTTTTGTTTCTTGCAGACAGTGCACCAGTTGAGATGCTGTTTTTGTTTCTTGCAGACAGTGCACCAGTTGAGATGCTGTTTGCGTTTGTTGCAGACAATGCAGAGATGCTGTTTGTGTTTGTTGCAGACAGTGCATCAGTTGAGATGCTGTTTGTGTTTGTTGCAGACAGTGCACCAGTTGAGATGCTGTTTTTGTTTCTTGCAGACAGTGCACCAGTTGAGATGCTGTTTGTGTTTGTTGCAGACAGTGCACCAGTTGAGATGCTGTTTTTGTTTGTTGCAGACAGTGCACCAGTTGAGATGCTGTTTGTGTTTGTTGCAGATGATGCACCAGTTGAGATATTGTTTGTGCTTGTTGTAGACAAAACAGAGATGCTGGAGAGTTTGTTTTTGTTTCTTGCAGACAATGCTCCAGTTGAGATGCTGTTTGTGTTTGTTGCAGACAGTGCACCAGTTGAGATGCTGTTTGTGTTTGTTGCAGATGATGCACCAGTTGAGATATTGTTTGGGCTTGTTGTAGACAAAACAGAGATGCTGGAGAGTTTGTTTTTGTTTCTTGCAGACAATGCTCCAGTTGAGATGCTGTTTGTGTTTGTTGTAGACAATGCAGAGATGCTGTTTGTGTTTGTTGCAGACGATGCACCAGCTGAGATGTTGTTTGTGTTTGTTGTAGACAGTGCAGAGATGCTGTGTTTGTTTCTTGCAGACAATGCACCAGTTGAGAGTTTGTTTTTGTTTGTTGCAGAGAACGGCAGCAGCTGCTCGCAAAAAACAGATGCTGCGCAAAGTGTTCAACCGACCAGCCTCCAAGTCAACCATGTTGTAGGGCTAAAGAAAATCTGCCCCTTCTCCCTTCCCTCTTACCTTTTTTTTTTTTTTTTTTTTTTTTTTTTTGTGGGGCTTTTTTTGCTGTCCAATCATCTGTGCCAACCTGAGAGGCACCGCTCCCATGCCGCTCGTCCCAGCATGCCTACCTCCGGCCACACCCAAGACCAATTCCGCATCACGGCCCTGCCCCCAGAGGTCCACAGGAGGAGACGTCAGATCGTTGGCGGGCTGCCATCTGAAGGAGACGCTGCACTGCTGCCAAGTCACTTCGGTGGTGTTCGGCAGTGCCTGTTTCGATTCAACATATGCAAGACACCACCTACTATGCCTCCTATGGATGACAGTGTTAGCTTAGCTGCAGAGTCACACTGAGTGAACTCCCCCCCCCCCCCCCCCCCCAACAGAGCAGACCACCACCATGTTCCTCCACCAATCCTCTTGTGCAGACTCTCTGACGGTGAGGACTTTGATCAGAACTGCTTCAGGCAAGGAAGGAGGCTGGAACACCGAGACTGAGGTCAACGCGGGGGCATGGCATGAAGGGCTACAGAAGCTGAGACCTTTTTTATGCAGTGATTGATGAGAATAAGGATAACTGATGATGCTATGGAGGTCCGTTTTGGTTTGAGACTACTTGACAGGGCCACAGACCACACTTACTGTCATAACTATCCCGGTGTCAACCAGGCCCAGGAACTGCAGCACCATCAGCGTTGGTCAGATAATTAGAGCAACATCAAAGACGCATCCGTGAAGTGGATGAAGCTCGGATGTGTGGTCCCAGCCTTCCCATTGGGCCCATTGAACCTCAGCTCTGGGTAGGAGCCGGCTAGGGCTGAAAAATCCTTCATGACTCTGATGGGATTTGAACCGAAGACCTTCCGATCCACAGTCCAACGCACAAACCACTATGCTACGCTGGCCGATTCTCTTAACTTTTACCATTTTATACCCCCCCTTCCCTGTAATGAAGCATTTTGCGATGCAAGGGAACATCGTTTTTATGAAATTTGTGATCAAAACTGAATCTCCCACCTCTTCACTGCTGTCTTTTGACTTTCTCCAACGTGTGCTGTTTTGTTGTTTGTTTCTGTATTTCAAGCTGTTGATGTAACTATTTATGTCTTACTGTACTGTATCTTTTTCTGTCCATTTGACTGTACTGTTGAGTGTACATGACCAGGATCTTTTCCCTTTGCTGTAGTCTTTATTTATTTCTTTTGGGGAGATGGAGGGGGTTGGGGGGGGGGGGGGGTACTCGCATGACTACCCAGTGTTTATTGTTTTGTTTATGTGTTGTTTGAAGGCTAATGATATTTTTCTCCTTTTTTTTTATTGATAGAGATCTAGCTATGTAACTTGTTGGTTGTTACAGAGTTTACAAGGGTCTGCCATGACATGTTGGTGGATTTAGCCGTCCTTTGGTGACAGCTGGCCCCAATGCTAGATTCTTGCTTGTAGTCTGTCCTTCAGTGACAGCTGGCCCCAGTGCTAGATTCTTGCTTGTAGTCTGTCGTACAGTGACAGCTGGCCCCAAGGCTAGATTCTTGCTTGTAGTCTGTCCTTCAGTGACAGCTGGCCCCAAGGCTAGATTCTTGCTTGTAGTCTGTCCTTCAGTGACAGCTGGCCCCAATGCTAGATTCTTGCTTGTAGTCTGTCGTACAGTGACAGCTGGCCCCAAGGCTAGATTCTTGCTTGTAGTCTGTCCTTCAGTGACAGCTGGCCCCAAGGCTAGCTTCCTGCTTGTAATCTGTCCCTCAGTGACAGTTGACTTAGTTTCTCATTTGCTTGTACTGTGTTATAGTCTTGGACTGTCCTTCAGTGAAGGTGTAGTTTTTCATTTGCTTGTAGTCTTGGACGGTCCTTCAGTGAAGCGTAGCCTCTCCCTTGTTTGTAGTCTTGGGCGGTCCTTCAGTGAAGGTAGCTACTCATTTTTGTTTGTAGTCTTGAACTGTCCTTCAGTGAAGGTAGCTACTCATTTAATTGTAGTCTTGAACTGTCCTTCAGTGAAGGTAACTTCTCACTTGCTTGTAGTTTTGGACAGTCCTTCAGTGAAGGTGTAGCTTCCCACTTGCTTGGAGTCTTTCTTGTACCTTGGTGTGAGATGCTGGCATTAATTAAAGCATAGCTTGCACCAAGCTGCCAATCAAGGGATGCTTCCCTCACTGTTATCCTTTGATCAGTGGAAGCACATTGTCTCTTGACCTCCACCTGTCTGGTCCATGTTGGCTGCTGACCTGTGCTTGCTTGTTAACGACAGGCTTTTCATTCTCTCCAGTGAATGAAATTCAATCTCATGCTCTCTGTAGGTGTATTTAGTGGTAGCTATTCCACATACTAATAGTTACTGCTGTAAGGCTCATCCCCTCCCCATTGTTTTCACTTTTCTTTTGCTGGCTGTGAACAGCTAACCGACGTTTTAGTTTTGATTTTGCTCTTTTGATTCTCTGGCCATGCTCAGGTAATGGCAGAAATGAACTGCACTGTCCTGTTACCTCTTTCAACACATTTTGTGTTATTTTGGTTTTTACTCGCGCTATGTCACTTAATTTTAACAAATCAGAGGCCTTATTTTGTTACAAAATCTGTTTATTTTGGCAGATTTTGACAGAACTCCATGTCTGCATTTTCTTTTGGGATGTCAGCATTTTGACAGTGTTACTTCTGAGCATGTCATTGTTTTGGTCAAGTCAACCAAAGGGTGATCACAACAAATGGCATGTTATTCTTTCTCAGCGTAACTCTTCTCTCAGGAAATATTTGCAGTATTGTGCCAACACAAAAAGGTGTCCTCCTGCTTGCATTTAGTGTGCTGTAGTCACCTGGTCATTCTGATGCAAGCACTCTCACTTGTGATTGGAGGTGTAGTGAATAGTGCTGTTATCAGGCTGTTCGTTCTGACGCAAGCACTCTCTCTTGTGGTCAGAAGTGTAGTGAACAGTGCTGTAGTCACCTGGTTGTTCTGACGCAAGCACTCTCTCTTGTGATGGGAGGTGTAGTGAATAGTGCTGTTGTCAGGCTGTTCGTTCTGACGCAAGCACTCTCTCTTGTGATGGGAGGTGTAGTGAATAGTGCTGTTGTCAGGCTGTTCATTCTGACACAAGCACTCTCTTGGGAGGTGTAGTGAATAGTGCTGTTGTCAGGCTGTTTGTTCTGATGCAAGCACTCTCTTGGGAGGTGTAGTGAATAGTGCTGTTGTCAGGCTGTTTGTTCTGATGCAAGCACTCTCTTGGGAGGTGTAGTGAATAGTGCTGTTGTCAGGCTGTTTGTTCTGATGCAAGCACTCTCTTGGGAGGTGTAGTGAATAGTGCTGTTGTCAGGCTGTTCATTCTGACGCAAGCACTCTCTTGGGAGGTGTAGTGAATAGTGCTGTTGTCAGGCTGTTCATTCTGACGCAAGCACTCTCTTGGGAGGTGTAGTGAATAGTGCTGTTGTCAGGCTGGTCATTCTGACGCAAGCACTCTCTCTTGTGATTGGAAGTGTAGTGAATAGTGCTGTAGTCACCTGGTCATTCTGACGCAAGCACTCTCTCTCTTGTGACGGGAGGTATATATAGTGAATAGTTAGCTGGTTGTACTGACGCAAGCACTCTCTCTTTTGCGATGGGAGGTACTGTAAACGGAGCACTTGCACATGTACTCTCAGCAAATCTTATTATGGTGATTCTATGCAATTGACTCTGCTGCTATTATATTACAATCAAAGGTGCTGACTTTGTGATAATGCTTGTTGGTGATAGCCTTGGTGATAAGGCTTTATATTTAATGTTTGGTGTGTTTCAAGAAGAAAGTTTGACGGGATTTTTTTTTTTAAATCACACACACAACCAAAAATCAAATACTTAAAAATTATGTCATTTAGATGATTTTACATTGAATGTGATTGTTTATTTATTTTTGAAAAGAAAAAGACACATCGGCTTTTGAATAAATGAATCTAATCTTTAATTAAAAATATCAAAAAGCCCTGTAGCACCATTTTCTTTTGGTCTCGTTACAGTTTAGACAAATCAGCAGCCCAAGCATGCATAAGTCCAAAGCAACAGCATTATTTGTTGTTATGCTATTGCCAAGCCTTTCAGTGTACATGCTTGATGTCAACATTTCTACAATTATTCTCCACAGAACCCACAATGCTTTTATGATTACACCTGCACTGTGTTGGAGTTCAGATACTGGTTCATACATGTTTCTGTGTATGCATAGTTTAGAACAGTACAAGTCTGTATTGATGTAGTTGAAAACAGTACAAGTAAGTGTGGATGTATGTTAGTACAGTACAGCTCAGTTTGGATGTAGTTTAAAACAGTTCAGCTCTGTGTGGATGTAGTTTCAAACAGCACAGCTCTGTATGGATGTAGTTTAAAACAGTACAGCTGTGTATGGATGTAGTTTAAAACATTCAAGCTTTATGGATATAGTTCAAAACAATACAGCTCTGTGTGTGTATGTGGGGGTGGAGGAGGGGGGGTAAAACGGTATTGCTCTGTGTAGATGTAGTTTAGAGCATTCTAGCTTTACGGATGTAGTTGAAAGCAATACTGCTCTGCAGATGTGATTTAAAAAAGTACACTTCTGTGTGGATGTAGGTACACCTTTATGTGGATGTAATTACACCTTTGTATGGATGAAGTTACACCTTTATATGGATGTAATTACACCTTTGTATGGATGTAGTTACACCTTTATATGGATGTAATTACACTTTTGTATGGATGTAGTTACACCTTTATATGGATGTAATTACACTTTTGTATGGATGTAGTTACACCTTTATATGGATGTAATTACACTTTTGTATGGATGTAGTTACACCTTTATATGGATGTAATTACACCTTTGTATGGATGTAGTTACACCTTTATATGGATGTAATTACACCTTTGTATGGATGTAGTTACACCTTTATATGGATGTAATTACACCTTTGTATAATTGTAGTTACACCTTTATAAGGATGTAATTACACCTTTGTATAGATGTAGTTACACCTTTATATGGATGTAATTACACCTTTGTATGGATGTAGTTACACCTTTATATGGATGTAATTACACCTTTGTATGGATGTAGTTACACCTTTATATGGATGTAATTACACCTTTGTATGGATGTAGTTACACCTTTATATGGATGTAGGCTTGGCTTTGATGCATGCTGTGTAAATGTCACATGGCAGTACTAAAGAATACCAGTTGTAGTTTGGGTGTAGCATAGAACATTTAAAAGAAACAGTATAAATACGTGTAGTGGAAAATAGTTGAATCATGGATGTTTCACAGAAACAGTATTAATTAATGTAGGTTAAAATAGTTATTACTTAAAAGATTTTTGGAGCTTAGAAAAAACAGTATAATGTTATTATTGGTTGAAATGGTGGTATCATTGATATTTTCAAGAAACAGTATTAATTGCCATGAAATGGGCTGTAGCTTAGTAGCTAGCCGGTTGTGCTGGCCACAGAGTGAGAGAAAAAAAACTTGCAGCTGAGACAGGACAAAGACACAGTTCAGTTCTTCCCAGTCTGCTGTGGACTGGTGCAGACTTGTCAGTAGTACCTTGACTCACCTTGACGTGCACAGCACGTGATCAACTCTGCCCACACACAGTCACAAATCCTGAAAGCCTTGCGGAAGGTGGTAGGGGAACAGGCAGATGGTGTGTGAGATGATGTGTGATGATGTGAGATGATGTGTGATGATGTGAGATGATGTGTGAGCCTTGCGGAAGGTGGTAGGGGAACAGGCAGATGGTGTGTGAGATGGCTGCAAACTAGGCTGTGAAACTGGACTGGTGCAGACTTTTGTCAGTCGTACCGTGACTCACCTTGACGTGCACAGCACCTGATCAACTCTGCCCACACACAGTCACAAATCCTGAAAGCCTTGCGGAAGGTGGTAGGGGAACAGGCAGATGGTGTGTGAGATGATGTGTGATGATGTGAGATGATGTGTGAGCCTTGCGGAAGGTGGTAGGGGAACAGGCAGATGGTGTGTGAGATGATGTGTGACGATGTGAGATGATGTGTGAGCCTTGCGGAAGGTGTTAGGGGAAACAGGCAGATGGTGTGTGAGATGATGTGTGATGATGTGAGATGATGTGTGAGCCTTGCGGAAGGTGGTAGGGGAACAGGCAGATGGTGTGTGAGATGATGTGTGATGATGTGAGATGATGTGTGAGCCTTGCGGAAGGTGTTAGGGAAACAGGCAGATGGTGTGTGAGATGGCTACAAACGAGGCTGTGAAACTGGCAAGTCGTGGTCTGTTGGAAGAATAAGAAGAATGCAGACTCACTCGTATTCAGTGGTTTGAGGTAGCACCCAGGGAGAGACCCGTGTTGTTCCAGGCAGTGTAAATGTGATGCATTATGTGTAGCGCGTGAGAATATGACAACATCCCAAAAACCAATCACACACCATGTGTTTTGTATTAGAATCCTGCTGCCCAAAACCCAATCCCACACCATGTATTTTTCTTAGAATCCTACAGCCAAAAAAACCCAATCCCACACCATGTGTTTTGTATTAGAATCCTACATCCAAACCAATCCCACGCCAGGTGTTGTGTGTTAAAACACTACTGGCAAAATTCCCAGCCCCACACAAGATGCTGTGTATCAGAATCCTGCAGCAGAAAAACCCAGTCCCACACCATGTGCTTTGTATTAGAATCCTGCAGCAGAAAAACCCAGTCCCACACCATGTGCTTTGTATTAGAATCCTACAGCTGAAAAACCCACTGCCACACCAGGTGTGTATTAGAATCCTGCAGCAGAAAACCCCAGTCCCACACCATGTGCTTTGTATTAGAATTCTACAGCTGAAAAACCCACTGCCACACCAGGTGTGTATTAGAATCCTGCAGCAGAAAGACCCAGTCCCACACCATGTGCTTTGTATTAGAATCCTACAGCTGAAAAACCCACTGCCACACCAGGTGCGTATTAGAATCCTACTGCTGAAAAACCCACTGCCACACCAGGTGCGTATTAGAATCCTACAGCTGAAAAACCCACTGCCACACCAGGTGTGTATTAGAATCCTACAGCTGAAAAACCCACTGCCACACCAGGTGCGTATTAGAATCCTACTGCCAGAAACACACCAGAGGTTGTGTGTTGAAATCCTACAGGCAGCGTTGCCACGTTGATGAAGCTCAGGTAAAGCTTAGCACTGGATAATGTTTGAAGTTTCATTTACATAGAACAGTTGTATGTGGTGCTCACTTTAGCACCGTGACCGGTATTGATAATGGCAGCAGAATGTATGTGAACAAGCATAAAGCTTTACATGTACAGATGTAGCTGTTGCAGAGGAAAGCCTGTTAGTGTAGTGAGCGAAAAAGCCTGTTGCTTTTGTCAGAATGGCAGTGCCGATTTTCAAGAGAAATGTTTGACTCGGCACATACTTTTTGTAACCATGGTTGACGTTTTTTTCCCTATTCACACAGCTTGTGCCTCACCCCTGCCCCACCCACCCCCACCCCCCCACCCACCCCGTCATTCTTACTGTGTAGTTTACTTGGTTACCTCAGACCTTACTCGGTCTTTATATAAATCTTTTCTTCCATGTATATGCTTTTGTCACTAGTCTATCAAAACTGTGGTAAGTTGAATATATATACATATATATATATATAAAATCTGTTGAAAGCATTGTACATTTGCTTAGCTTGTTTGATGGTGCAAGCTGCGGTTGCTGAGCAGTGCTACCGAGATTGATGGGCCGGCGTGGAACCATGATGATAATAATGGATATTTATCATGCGCTCATCAACGCCCTGAGCGCTCACATGATACGTGTTAACCTAAATACAATATTCTACATGATACGTGTTAACCTAAATACAATATTCTATACGCATGTAGAGCACCTATCAAAACAATTTACGTCAGGTATTATGTGGAAACACATGCACACACACACACACACACACACACACACACACACACACACACACACACACACACACACACACACACACACACACACACACACACACACAATGACTGTAGCAGAAACTGGGTACTGATATTAGTTGGGATGGAAATGCTGTGAGGAGAGGAAGGTTTTCAGTTCTGTATCTCGTGAAGCGAAACAAATCAGGTAAAGATGATTTGTTTTGCATCATAAGATACAGAACACTGCCATCTAAACTGTGTTGACAGGGAACCAGTTGTGATCTTCCAACAGGGAAAACTCGCTTCCTGGTCAGTTTGTCTGAAAGAATCTATATATATGCAAGTTGTTGTTCTGGATTGTTTTTATATAGAAAAATAGTGCTATTCTTGGCTCTTCAGCAGGCTTACTTTGCTCAAGTCATGTGTGGTAATGAGTTACTAGCCTTTTATAGCACCTTCTGAATATCCATCGATGTGGTGTACTTACAGTGTACTTACAGCGCTGTTATTTTTTGTTGTGAAGTGTGATATTTCACTTTCAAGCCTTAAACCTGAAATCAAATAATGCAGTCTGCTTGTTGAAATGTTACATACGCTATTTCCACTGTTAAGAGCTTGGTTTTATATATAATGAAAATAGTGCTATTCTCGGCTCTTGTCGCATGTGATAATGAGTTACTAGTCTTTTATAGCGCCTTTTGAGTATCCATTGAAGTGGTGTACTTAAAGTGCTGTTATTTTGTTGTTGTGAAGTGTGATATTTCACTTAAAGCCTTAAGCTAAAACCAAATAACGCAGTCTGCTTGTTGAAGTGTTACGTATGCTACTTCCACTGTTAAGAGCTTGGTTTGTTGTGGAGGGGATAGTTAGGCTGGAAATTTGTTTTTAATCAGGACAAAGCAATTTGAGAGGTATCACGTTTGTATACAAACATCTCATTCTGTGACAATGTTTATAATCCTGTTTCACAACTGCAACTTGAGAAAGGAACACGTGCAATTGTTTTCGACATGGTGATAGTCATTTCAGCTAAACAGCTTTTGTGCAATGTTTGATGCATAATGTGTTTGACATGTAAAATGTTTGGAGTAGTTTCACCGATCGTGTTTTGTTGTTGTTGTTGTTGTTTAAAAAAAAACTTTAAAAACTTTTATAATTGTATTTTTACACTTGTTTTGTTGTTGATGTAAGTAATAAAGGGTCTTGTTTTTAAAATGGGAAAATTTATTGCCTGAAACAGAGCTGATGTTGGTGCGTCAAGGCACCTTGTCTGTGCTGTAGTGTGACAGACAGATAAACAGAACTGATGTTGGCGCATCAAGGGACCAACCACACTCCGAGCACCGCTTTCCAGCACCTTCCTCCAAACTCTGCCAGAATTGGTTACGCCACTGAAGGGGTACTCTTTATCTCCGTGCAGCTGTCCACCAACGTGGTCAGCGCTTTCCGAAAGGTTTGGGAACTGATAAGACTGGAAGCAACCTAGCACCCAAGCATGGACGTAAACATGAGATGCATCCACCCTGGGTAAAAAAAAGAGTTCCGTCTTGATTCAAATGATTTTCGTTTTATTTGAGCTGGCGTGAGCAACATGGTCATTTATAAAACAAATGCCTGGTATAATTTGAGTCGTTTGTAACAAACTTACTACAGTTTGAGTACCAACAAAAAACTGCTTGTTAGCTGACAGTTTTTTGGAACAAGTGGTGTGTCTAAATAAGGCAGTGGTTGAAGGAAGGATGTTGTAAACCAGTGCTTGGAGTTTGGGGACCAACTTGTCTGTGCTTTAGTCTGACAGATAAACAGGACTGATGTCGATGCATCAAGACACCTCATCTGCTCCAGTCTGACAGAGTGATAAACAAGACTGATGCTAGTACAGCAGTACACCTTGTCTGTGCTGTAGTCTGACAGACAGATAAACAGCACTAGTGCTGGTGCATCAAGACACCTTGTCTGCTCCAGTCTGACAGATAAACAGCCTGTGCTGCAGTCTGACAGGCAGGCGACCAAGTGCCCAGTCTGACTGGTATGACTGGTCAGCACCAACAGAGTGCAGACGGTCAGCTTTAATTGTACAGAAGTTCCAACTGATAAGCATGCACTAGTGGAATAGGACAAGGAGAGGAGAGTCTTTGCAGTTTGTAGTGTTTTGTGTAGGACTAGGAGAGGATAATTTTTGGCAGTTTGTAGTGTTTTATGTAGGACAAAGAGGATAGTTTTTGCAGTTTGTAATGTTTTATGTAGGTCAAGGAGAGGAAAGTCTTTGCAGTTTGTAGTGTTTTATGTAGGAGAAGGAGCGGAGAGTCTTTGCAGTTTGTGGTGTTTTATGTAGGACAAGGAGAGGAGAGTTTTTGCAGTTTGTAATGTTTTATGTAGGACAAGGACAGGAGAGTCTTTGCAGTTTGTAGTGTTTTATGTAGGACAAGTAGGGGATAGTTTTTGCTTTTTGTAGTGTTTTATGTAGGACAAGGAGAGGATAGTTTTTGCAGTTTGTAATGTTTTATGTGGGACAAGGAGAGGAGAGTCTTTGCAGTATGTAGTGTTATATGTAGGACAAGGAGAAGAGTCTTTGCAGTTTGTAGTGTTTCATGTAGGACAAGGAGAGGATAGTTTTTGCAGTTTGTAGTGTTTTATGTAGGACAAGGAAAGGAGAGTCTTTATGTTGCTTTATGGTCCATGTTGCTTTTAGAAGGACCAGAAGCATTTAGAGAGATGGGGGCCACTTGGTTCACTTGTAGTCAGTGTCTCGCTAATTAATGTAATCCAAGTACGCATGTTGCATCTGTCACTGTATCATTTATGCAGAAGTCGGGACTCGGCTTTTTTTCCTCAGAACCATATTTCTTCAGCTGTTTATAGACTCGGTCTCACCCTTTACTTGGCTTTTGGGTCTCTGTGCTTACCCTTGGTTTGTTGCTTTTCGGACGGACTTGCTTATGTGGGATGAAGCATTCAGCTGCAGCAAAGAATGAATCCTTGCATCACTTGGACAGCACCTCCATGCTACATGTTTGTCTTTCTGTCTCACCTGGATCCGGATGACCTACCTGCGCCTATTTGGTCCTCAGGCAGTCGGACTCAAGCCAGAGTATTTCTGTATCTGTCATTGTGTTGAAACATTTGTCAGTTTCTGTCTTTGTGTTGAAACATGTTTCAGTTTCTGTCATTGTGTTGAAGGATTATTTCAGTTTCTGTCATGGCATTGAAGCATATTTCAGTATGTCATTGTGTTGAAACATATTTCAGTTTCTGCCATTGTGTTGAAGCACATTTCAGTTTCTGTCATTGTGTTGAAACCAATTTCAGTGTCTGTCATCACGTTGAAGAACATTTCAGTGTCTGTCATTGTGTCGAAGCATATTTCAGTGTCTGTCATTGTGTTAAAACATATTTCAGTGCCTGTCATTGTGTTAGAAAATATTTCAGTTTCTGTCACTGTTAAAACAGGGCAAATGTAAGTCCATATTTACTTCTGGAATTCACATTTTACACATCAATTTAAATATAATTTTGCTCCAGTGTTTTACTGTGTATATCCTCACTACTTCACTCATAATTATTCTCCCATTATTATTATTATTATTTAGTCATCATTATATATATAACTTATACCCCACCCCTTAACATGTGCGTAAGTTACTTTAGTAATTGGTTTTTAATGCAGTGAATTTTGTAGGGCAAATCAAGGCTGTGACTTTAGTATTTTAACAAACATTTTCATTGGTGAGTGCAATGTTTGTAGGTACAATGCTTTTCACTGGTACTAGTACTGTTTTAATGGATCGTGTTTGTATTCATAATTGTACCTGTATTCGTTACTAGTGTCAGTATTGACATACATATATCTCAGTGGTCTGGTGCGTAACAGATTGTAGTGTTTGTACTTGTAACATGCTTGTTATGTGCTGATTAATTTTTGTCCATTAATAAACTATTTATCTGCATAATTTTTGGGGGCCTCTTTTTGTGTTTTACGTGGCTGTATGCAACATTTTGGTGAGGAACTAAATCCTCAAAACATTTTTTGGGTGGGATGGGTGGGTGGGTGTATACTTTTCAAAATCTATTTACACATCTTCTGTGAACATCTAAAAACACTAGATAAAACTATGGAAAAACACCCATTAGACACAGAAAACTTTGCAGTAAGTCCCCTTTCACAGGAAACTTGTTTAGGATTTACATGTACATTGACCTGACATGCCTTTTTCCTGTTAACTGGAAGGTGGTTAATATTAAACTTTGGAAGGGAAAAGGATTAGGAAACAATACCGCAAAGATTATGTCTAACACAAAAAAGTAACTTGATCTCACACACACACACACACACACACACACACACACACACACACACACACACACACACACACACACACACACACACACTTCCATATCTTTTATTTTATTACAGTACAGACCAGTTCATCACACACACTATACGGTGCTTAGCCTTGTGTACAAATGACAAAAGCAAAATCCATGTACAAAGTACACACAGTACACTTCTCTACCACTCAAGAGGTAAACATCTGGACATTGGAAACGACTGTCTGTCTGTTTAGGAGAGATGTATAATGCTGCACAAATGTCTTAATAATTCAGCCCTTTCCAGCTGGTGCTGTACAAAGGTTTAAACCCAAGAACACTTGTAAAACCCAAAACACAGTTTGATAGTTGACCTCACACATTTACCCACAACAGCAGGTCTGTTTTTGGAGTGACTGTGGCAAAACTTGCTGATTTAGCAGTTTGTGAAATTGATATGAAAACAGGATCACCACAGTCAGCTCCTTAACTTAATCATGATAGAATGTTTCATTCCTTGTCTATGTTGTACACTGACAGTTTGAGAGATGCTCATTTTGCACTGTGTAAGAAGCACCCAGAAGTTGACCTGCCTGGAACATTCGAGAGATGCTCATTTTGCACTGGGTAAGAAGCACCCAGAAGTTGACCTGCCTGGAACATTCGAGAGATGCTCATTTTGCACTGGGTAAGAAGCACCCAGAAGTTGACCTGCCTGGAACATTCGAGAGATGCTCATTTTGCACTGGGTAAGAAGCACCCAGAAGTTGACCTGCCTGGAACATTCGAGAGATGCTCATTTTGCACTGGGTAAGAAGCACCCAGAAGTTGACCTGCCTGGAACATTCGAGAGATGCTCATTTTGCACTGGGTAAGAAGCACCCAGAAGTTGACCTGCCTGGAACATTCGAGAGATGCTCATTTTGCACTGGGTAAGAAGCACCCAGAAGTTGACCTGCCTGGAACATTCGAGAGATGCTCATTTTGCACTGGGTAAGAAGCACCCAGAAGTTGACCTGCCTGGAACATTCGAGAGATGCTCATTTTGCACTGGGTAAGAAGCACCCAGAAGTTGACCTGCCTGGAACATTCGAGAGATGCTCATTTTGCACTGGGTAAGAAGCACCCAGAAGTTGACCTGCCTGGAACATTCGAGAGATGCTCATTTTGCACTGGGTAAGAAGCACCCAGAAGTTGACCTGCCTGGAACATTCGAGAGATGCTCATTTTGCACTGGGTAAGAAGCACCCAGAAGTTGACCTGCCTGGAACATTCGAGAGATGCTCATTTTGCACTGGGTAAGAAGCACCCAGAAGTTGACCTGCCTGGAACATTCGAGAGATGCTCATTTTGCACTGTGTAAGAAGCACCCAGAAGTTGACCTGCCTGGAACATTCGAGAGATGCTCATTTTGCACTGGGTAAGAAGCACCCAGAAGTTGACCTGCCTGGAACATTCGAGAGATGCTCATTTTGCACTGGGTAAGAAGCACCCACAAGTCAATCTTCCTGGGACATAGTATATTACATTCCAGCTTAAGATGTACAGCATCATAAATATGTCACATTGTACACCCCCCACAAATATAATGGCCACAGTGTGTAATAAGACAGGACTGTTGTTACAGACTGTTAAGTAATCAAAAAAGAAGAATTCTAATTGAAAAGTACTGGACCATTTTTATAAAAACTGGAACAAAGAAATGGTAACATTTCCAGATAAAGTTAGTCCATGTGTAGGTGCTACTGTTATGCTAACAAAAAAACAAAAAAATGTCAAAGTGTAAAAACATCACCTTGATAATGTCCAGACTAAACAAACAAGCCAACAATAGTGAAAAAAGAAGTGAAAAACAAACATACGAACAAAAACCCAACCAAACCCGAACAAACAGCAGCAACAACAAGAACTATAAATATATGTATTTACTGTTTTTCTGACAAATCTGCTTTCTAAGTACTACAAATATGGTTACAAGCCATAATAATTCACACAATTTATGCATTTCACAAACTTCAAAACAAAAGGTGTCATAACAATCTACACAGCTCATGGAATGTATATATTGCATTCATGTCACTTAGTTTGCTGGAATGAGCAACTGGGTCTTCTGGAAACAAATTATGTTGCAAAGAACATGTGTTATAATGAACACGTGCCATAATGAACATCCTCTTATCCTGAATAAGACATACTCCCAGAAATTCACCACAGAGTATGTGTATAATGTGGGTGATACAAACATGTCTTCAATGGAATGGTTGTGACAAACTCAGGAGTTAGTTTTCAAATAATATTTTGATATGACAGTTGTCATGATAACTGAAATTAAACAAAAAACAAAAACAAACAAACAAAACTTTGCAAGATTTAGAATGAGAGCCTAGAGACTAAAGCAGTTGACCAGACAGTGTCAACACCTTCAGTCAGCCAGACTGTGTCAATCAATACACACCTTCAGTCAGCCAGTGTCAACACCGACAGCCAGACAATCTCAACACACACCTTCAGTCTGCCAGATAGTGTCAACACCTTCAGTCAGACAAAATCAACAGTCAGTGTATGTCAACACACACTTTCAGTCAGCCAGACAGTATACACACCTACAGTCAACCAGACGGCATCAACACAGCCAGAGAGTGTCAGTACCATCAGCCAGCCAGTGTCAACACACACCTTCAATCAGCCAGCCAGTGTCAACACCTTCAGTCAACCAGGCAGTGTCAACACTTTCAGTCAGCCAGACAGTGTCAACACCTTTGGTAGGTGTCCTCACCCTTCATTCAGTCTCAGTGTCAACACCTTCAGTCAACCAGATAGTGTCAACACCTTCAGTCAGCCAGACAGTGGAAACACACCTTCAGTCAGCCAGCCAGTGTCAACACCTTCAGTCAACCAATGTCAACACCTTCAGTCAGCCAGCCAGTGTCAACACCTTCAGTCAGCCGGCCAGTGTCAACACAGTCAACAAGACAGTGGAAACACACACCTTCAGTCAGCCAGCCACACCTTCAGTCAACTAGACAATGTCAACACCATCAGTCAGCCAGACAATGTCAACACCATCAGTCAGCCAGACAGTGTCAACACCTTCAGTCCTGATCAGACACCTTTTGGAATGTATTCAGCTGTAGCTATGGCATATACAAGTAAGGGTACAGGTATTAGGGTTCATTGTCATGACATAAGCAGCAGCATGTTCCCAAACAACACACACACACACACACACACACACACACACACACAGAAAATACACAGGCCCATTCATTTGGACAAATGATTGCTCCACTGTTCAAAAAGGCTCAAGAAAAAAGAAAGAAAAAAAGATCACATTCTAATTCCACAGAAATTTGCATTCTGAATGTGCCATCAGACAAGCCAGGTGGCAGGCCATAATCTTGCAGGACACCAGTGCAGACCGTGGTCTCCTTCCTACAGCTCATCCTAACAGTCAACTGCAGCAGTTTCACATTACTTCAACCTTGGTTGCACAAATGCTTACTTGGACCATTTGCGTGTGTGTGTGTGTGTGTGTGTGTGTGTGTGTGTGTGTGTGTGTGTGTGTGTGTGTATGTGTGTGTGTGTGTGTGTGTGTGTGTGTGTGTGTGTGTGTGTGTATGTGTGTGTGTGGGTGTGGGTGCACGCACATGTGTGCATGTGTGTGTTGCCTGCATATATGTGTGTGACTGTGTGTGTTGCATGAATGTGTGCATGTGTGTGTGTTGCATGCATATATGTGTGTGAGTGTGTGTGTTGCATGCACACATGTGTGTTTGTTTGTGTGCATGCGCGCATGTGTGCATGCGTGTGTGTGTGTGCGTGTGCGTTCACACAAAACACACGATCAGTAACAACAGATACATGCAGGACTAAGACAGTGTCCAGCGGAATCTCTACAAAAACCAGTCTGACCATAAATAAAACAAGAACAAAGGCAAACGTGACAATCACTCACATACCTTGCTTCATATACTCAAACTAAAACCCAGTAAGTAAGTAACTTGGTGTTCTACACCCAGTCAACCATTACAGTTACATCAGAGCAAGTACTGAAACATGTTAACACAAACAGACAAACAGAAAGTAAACAGAGTGTTGAATAAAAAGTACACAAAAGAGGTGTTTGTTTTGCTAATACTTTAAAAAAAAAAGATTCGTTGGACAGGTCTGGACGGTCAGCGACAATTAGTAAACAGCACTGTTCTGAATGCTATACCCTTACGAAGGAATGTAAAGTATATATATATGTGTATTTTTGTTGAAAAAAAGGAATCACAGACTATGCTTAAGCCTGTCACCACACTGGTTAAAACAATGGTACGGCATAGAAAGTTCTGTGTAAGCAACAGCCCAGTACCGTTAGGTCATGGATCGCACTGAGCAAGACAGCTCTGATCACCCCCCTGGCATACCCAGTGTCATGTACTTTGTCAATACAACAACATACATAATAACAAGAAAAATGTGCATGATACAATACAAGAAGAAAAACCTGATGCACAATCATGAAAGGACTGTGAAGGGACTGACTTGAAGCAGCACAGTTCATGTTGATACACATACTTGACATGCAGTACTAATTAAGCCATCACAGAAGAAAATGACGGAATGGAAAAAGAAATACCCATACTGTAAAATAAGGACTATCGACCAAACAGCCACTCAGAGCCATTCAAGTCAAAACACAAAATAACACATTGTAATAAAACGAATTATGTTCAACACAAAACGGTTTGAGCAAATAACCAAAGTCCTCACATCGTTACACAGGCTGGCGAGACAGCTCTGAGACAGAAGCTTCGCTTTTGGAGCACAAGCTAAAAAACACAAAAGAAAAGAACAAAAACAAACTTTTTAGAACAGTCCACGGATGTGCGCACATTCTGCTGTTTTTTTCTGTGGGAGAATTTCAGCAGCAAAATCCCCAAGAACCCATGTATAATTCCTCAGTATAAATCCCATTCTAGGTATTAACCACCAAGGCCTTTCCCAGCCAGCCAGCCACCCTTTGCATGATGGGCTCTTCCAACCCCCACACTCTGCCGGCCAGGGTCATACCCATTTTTTTTTTTTAGTGAACAGTGGGGTAACAGGTTCTGTTTAAAAAGGTTGGAACAGATCTCTAGGCTCAGTAGAGGCTATGCTATAGGAAAAGGGTAGCTCAGCAGAGGCTATACCAGTAGTTCAGTGGAGGCTATAGGAAAAGGTAGCATGTAGTAGCTCAGTGGAGGCTATAACTATAGTTCAGTGGAGGCTACAGGAAAAGGGTAGCTCAGTGGAGGCTACAGGAAAAGTGTAGCTCAGTGGAGGCTATAGGAAAAGTGTACTCAGTGGAGGCTACAGGAAAAGTGTAGCTCAGTGGAGGCTATAGGAAAAGTGTACTCAGTGGAGGCTATAGGAAAAGGGTAGCTCAGTGGAGGCTATAACTATAGTTCGGTGGAGGCTACAGGAAAAGGTTAGCTCAGTGGGGGCTATAATGGTAGCTCAGTGGAGGCTCCAGGAAAAGGGTAGTTCAGTGGAGGCTATAGGAAAAAATAAAAGCTCAGTGGAAGCTATAGGAAAAACATAGCTTAATGGAGGCTATAAGGAAATGGTAGCTCAGTGAAGGCTATATGAAAAGGGTAGCTCAATGGAGGCTATAGGAAAAACAGCTCACTGGAGGCTATAGGAAAAGGGTAGCTCAATGGAGGCTACAGGAAAAACATAGCTCAATGGAGGCTATAGGAAAAACGTTGCTCTGTGGAGGCTACAGGAAAAGGGTAGCTCAGTGGAGGCTACAGGAAAAGTGTAGCTCATTGGAGGATATAGGAAAAACATAGCTCAATGGAGGCTATAGAAAAAACGCAGCTCGGTGGAGGCTATATGGAAACAGTAGCTCAGTGGAGCCTCTAGGAAAACTGTAGCTCAGTGGAGGCTATAATGGCAACTCAATGGAGGCTTTAGAAAAAGGGTGGTACAGTGGTTGCATGGGTTGTAGGGCTTGCTGTCCAGCCTCTTTTAAATGTTACAGATTTTTCTCAGCACAGAATAAGCAAATGCCTGTGTTACTTTGGAGACTGTTGATGCAGAGTGCACAGACTGTATAACATTGTCGTGGGAATGATGAACAGCACACAAATACTACACTACAATACTGTTGTGTGAATGACTGTCTCACGATTCCAGAGCCCACAGCACTCAGCATTGGGGTGTCACTGGTGCTTAGGGTGGTGGGATCAAATGCCAGGTCCTCTGCGAGAGAGAAACAACTGCAGTCTTGTGGACACACTCAGAATTCAACAAATACAAAACAACAACATCAACAATGACACAATGCATCCCTCACAGAGTTTTGTAAACATCCACGATCCGAAATTATTCAGCAGGATAGGAAGTGTGAACAGCACAGCAGTCCTTCTTTGGGAAAGTTCCCACTTGGAAGTGTAAATGTGAATGACAAAATACAAACACAACATCATCCTGGCAGGCAAACTTGGGAATTATCCAACAAACATTCATAACAGACAGCCCCCCCCCCCCCTCAATTCTCTCCCCCCCCCTTTCCAAAAAACAACAACAACAACAACAAATCCCAACACATCTCCAACCCTGCCAGCAACCAAAGGACAAAACAAGCCCAACCCAAAATGGATGATTACATGGCCAACATTGTCTTTCTGTTCCCATCAACTGCTACGCTAGATTACAAGGCCAACATTGTCTTTCTGTTCCCATCAGCTGCTACGCTAGATTACAAGGCCAACATTGTCTTTCTGTTCCCATCAACTGCTACGCTAGATTACATGGCCAACATTGTCTTTCTGTTCCCATCAGCTGCTAAGCTAGATTACAAGGCCAACATTGTTTTTCTGTTCCCATCAACTGCTACACTAGATTACATGGCCAACATTGTCTTTCTGTTCCCATCAGTTGCTACGCTAGATTACATGGCCAACATTGTCTTTCTGTTCCCATCAGTTGCTACGCTAGATTACATGGCCAACATTGTCTTTCTGTTCCCATCAGTTGCTACACTAGATTACATGGCCAACATTGTCTTTCTGTTCCCATCAGTTGCTACGCTAGATTACATGGCCAACATTGTCTTTCTGTTCCCATCAGTTGCTACGCTAGATTACATGGCCAACATTGTCTTTCTGTTCCCATCAGTTGCTACGCTAGATTACATGGCCAACATTGTCTTTCTGTTCCCATCAGTTGCTACGCTAGATTACATGGCCAACATTGTCTTTCTGTTCCCATCAGTTGCTACGCTAGATTACATGGCCAACATTGTCTTTCTGTTCCCATCAGTTGCTACGCTAGATTACATGGCCAACATTGTCTTTCTGTTCCCATCAGTTGCTACGCTAGATTACATGGCCAACATTGTCTTTCTGTTCCCATCAGTTGCTACACTAGATTACATGGCCAACATTGTCTTTCTGTTCCCATCAGTTGCTACACTAGATTACATGGCCAACATTGTCTTTCTGTTCCCATCAGTTGCTACACTAGATTACAAGGCCAACATTGTCTTTCTGTTCCCATCAGTTGCTACACTAGATTACAAGGCCAACATTGTCTTTCTGTTCCCATCAGTTGCTACACTAGATTACAAGGCCAACATTGTCTTTCTGTTCCCATCAGTTGCTACACTAGATTACAAGGCCAACATTGTCTTTCTGTTCCCATCAGTTGCTACACTAGATTACAAGGCCAACATTGTCTTTCTGTTCCCATCAGTTGCTACACTAGATTACATGGCCAACATTGTCTTTGTGTTCCCATCAGTTGCTACACTAGATTACATGGCCAACATTGTCTTTGTGTTCCCATCAGTTGCTACGCTAGATTACATGGCCAACATTGTCTTTGTGTTCCCATCAGTTGCTACGCTAGATTACATGGCCAACATTGTCTTTGTGTTCCCATCAGTTGCTACGCTAGATTACATGGCCAACATTGTCTTTCTGTTCCCATCAGTTGCTACGCTAGATTACATGGCCAACATTGTCTTTCTGTTCCCATCAGTTGCTACGCTAGATTACATGGCCAACATTGTCTTTCTGTTCCCATCAGCTGCTAAGCTAGACTTGGCCACTTGAAGATCAGCAGTTGCCCAGGGAATAATAAAATTACACATACTCAATTTTTTTTTTTACATACTTCCTCAGTCAAATTTCAACCAAATGGACAACAAAATGTAGTACTAATATAGCAAGAGACTTTTCATGCAGATTCATCAGCCCTTCTCCTCGGCTGCCAGTTTTGGCGGTCACTGCCCCCAGCTGCCAATTGACCCATCCCTATTTGGGCAACCAGCGCCCTCAGCTGCCCGTTTCCTCGAGGAAGAGCAGCTGGTCAACAATGAAGCAGTCGGACGGGTTTTTGACATACTCCCGAAGCCCTTGCATGATGGCCTGCTCGCTCATCCCGTTGTCCTCGTTACGCGCTTTGCGCAGGTAGTCATACGCCTTCTTGAAGGCCTCTTCACCAAGGGAGCTGATGCATTGCCTGCATAACAACAGACAGTCACGGGTCAGCCAACCAAAGCTTGAAAAAAGTCTGCCAATCAGAAGTTAGACACCAGCGGGTGATAAACATGCAGTCAGACAATCAAAACCTAAGCACCCACAAACAGTGAAACACAAATGTTGACTGGCACCCTGTCTCAACCTGATAGTCACACAAGTGTTGACTGGCACCCTGTCTCAACCTGATAGTCACACAAGTGTTGACTGGCACCCTGTCTCAACCTGATAGTCACACAAGTGTTGACTGGCACCCTGTCTCAACCTGATAGTCACACAAGTGTTGACTGGCACCCAGTCTCAACCTGATAGTCACACAAGTGTTGACTGGCACCCTGTCTCAACCTGATAGTCACACAAGTGTTGACTGGCACCCTGTCTCAACCTGATAGTCACACAAGTGTTGACTGGCACCCTGTCTCAACCTGATAGTCACACAAGTGTTGACTGGCACCCTGTCTCAACCTGATAGTCACACAAGTGTTGACTGGCACCCTGTCTCAACCTGATAGTCACACAAGTGTTGACTGGCACCCTGTCTCAACCTGATAGTCACACAAGTGTTGACTGGCACCCTGTCTCAACCTGATAGTCACAAAACTGAATGCTTTTTTTCTGACACAACAATGTGCATTTTTTTTCTCAAATTTGGTTTCCTTCTCCATATATATGGCTGCCCTTTTTTCTGGTGACAATGGAACAGACAGACAATAGTTCTTCTACACAAAAATGATGAAAAAAGGTGGGTGGGGTGGGGTGTCTGTATTGAATGAGAGAGGGCGAGTATTGAATGAGAAAGAGAGGCCGAGTGTTTGCTGTGGTGAAGATACCTTCTGAGGTTTTTGATCTTGATTTCCTTTGCGCCAGGCCCAAAGGCCCCAGATATGGTGTCATCTGATATCACTGTGTTCTCTGCACACAACAACGTTCCATGTCAGAGATGTAGGTCACCTTGGCACCGGTGCAGCTTGGCATCTCCAATGATGGACAAAATTCAACAACTTAGTATGCTATTCCATCCCCCCTTAACCCATTCACTGTAAAATTTCTGGGCTGAAAGATGCACAGACATGCCTGCAAGCCAGTATATTTTCCGGTCCTATAACATGACGTCTACTTTCAATGCTGTATTCCGGGGCTTCATGCTCTGTGAAGTGTTTATCTTCAATATCTTTTGTTTGCATGCTTCTATTTCAGAATATTTTGTAACCAATGAACCTGTAAATATAGACAATACAATTTTAAAGCTGTGTTTAATCGACCAGAATTGTAAATATAACTACAAGTAAATATGTATCGTAAGTTTTTTAATTCATCCCCGAAAATATCACAAGACCCGAACAGATAGATCACAGATTCAAAGCAAGAGTTTTTCCGTGAAAGTCATTCTCTATACAGCCAAACGGTTTTTCTCTCAACTTTAGATGGCTAAGAGCTTCTTATATCATGTCCCTAATATGCCAAATGACATCAGAGGACATTACGAATCAAAACCAAACCAATGCTATACGCGTTTTGATGAAAAGCCTTTCACATGCCAGAGGGACAAAGAAGACAAAAAAGGCTTTCAAATTCCACACTGTTATAGGTCATTTTCAACTGACATCATGGCAGCAAAGGGGTTAATCTCCAGTGCTTTTTGTAAGCACCTTGGGCTCGCCTGAGATGGGGCGCCAGAAACATCGCTCATTAAACTGTATATAGATTCAACTTAGTTTTCAGTGGTCTAAGGAAGGCTATCATTTAAGCTGTATTATTAGGTGCTTTCTTTGCATTGCAGCTGCTTGTAAACTACACCCCAAACCCATGCAGACTCCAGAGATCTCTGTCATAGATTCAAACCAATAAGCAATAAGAGTAGAGTGGTCCACATGGACAGTAATTTGAACAGGGGGTGGTGGTGGTGGTGAGTGTGTGTGGGGGAGGGGGAGGGGAATAAACACTAGATAGGATTATAAGCTGTTTTAAGCTGTGTATATTTAGCTTTGTATAGTCAGAATGCTTGTGTGTGTGGGTGCCTGTGTGTGTGTGTGTGTGTGTATGTGTGCGTGTGCGTGCATGCGTGTATGTGTGTGTGCTTAGAACAGCCTCTAGGCGCAAGATTTTGCACTTTAAAACTACTTATTATTATAATCTCACTGACCATTGGATGGCATGTCCAGTGCTCCCTCCAGGCGGCTGATGTAGTCAGCCATTTCATCTTCCTGGCCTGCCACTAAGGTGCCTTCACCCTCCTCTTCCTCGTCTTCTTCCTCATCTTCTTCCTCGTCTTCTGCATCATCTGCTACATCATCAGCCTCTTCCTTCTCTGGCGATGAGTCTTCAAAGTCCTCATTGAACTGAGAGTAGTAGGTGTTGGCCAGTTCTTCATTCTCTGGAATACCTGCAAATAAAACAGAATCAAGAATGCTGGTGAAATAAACACAAAATGATTTTTTATATAATAATAATAATGTACATTTCTCATGCGCTCATCAATGCCCTGAACGCTCACATGATACATATTAACCTAAATATGATATTCTATACACATGTAGAGCGTAGTCCTACCATTTTTTTTTTACATAAAGTATTATTAAAAAACAAAAAACAACAAACAAAAATGCACTACAAACACACAAAAACACACACACACGCACATACACACACACATACACTGACTGTAGCAGAAACTGAGTACTAATATTAGTTAGGATGGAAATACTGTGAGAAGAGGAAGGTTTTCAGTTTGGCTTTAAAAGATGACAGGGTTGAGCAGTGTCTAAGGTCTTGTGGGAGTGAATTCCAAATGTGGGGTCCAAAGCAAGAGAAGGTGCAGAAGCCATGAGTCTTGCATTTGTATTTTTAATGATGTTAAAAGTCTGTAGTTAGTTTTCATCATTACTGAGAACTGTAAACGCCGAGATGAAGGGGATGAGAGACAGAAAAAGAGAGACAGCAAAATGACAGGGTGTGTCAGATTTTTGTCTTTGTGGGGCCCCTGTTTGCAAACCATCACTGTGGGGTCACTGTGTACAAATCATTTCGGGGGGTCAGTATGTACAAATCATCTTGTTGGGGTCAGTGCGTACAAACTATGTTTGTGGGGTCGGCATGTACAAACCATCTTTGAAGTCGAGGGAGGAGTGTTCCTTGTTATAAATCATGGTGTTTCTCATGGGTGTGATTGGCCGATCATCCGTTGAAGCAGTCGAGCCAACAGTGTGTGCTCCTAGTAAGTGAGCTGGTCGTACAGTGCCCGTTACAATGTCATCATCATCATCGTCATAAAAACCTCCAGATGAACCTGTACAACACAAAAAATGTGCACTTTTAAGCTAAAGGTTATACAGGTAAATGTTTACTGTTAGTTACACTGACTTAAAGTCAGGTTTTTCGCTTATTAAAGTACATGTATTGCATAAAAAAGAATAAGAAAAAAGAAGGATTGTATGCTGGGAGACCAGCTTTGGGATAAGAAGCAAATGGGAAAAAATGTCATGCAGGCAAACTCTAATGGACATCATCATCAACAGTTTTATTTCATGCTTGGCTGGTGCTGGAAGTGAAGAAAGCTGTGTCACTGCAATGTTCAGCCTGGGAAGAAAAAGGTGTCAGTGTATCTGCGTGAAATGTTTTGTGACTGGTCAATGTACCTGCATGAAATGTTTTGTGATTGGTCAGTGTACCTGCATGAAATGTTTTGTGATTGGTCAATGTACCTGCATGAAATGTTTTGTGATTGGTCAATGTACCAGCATGAAATGTTTTGTGATTGGTCAGTGTACCAGCATGAAATGTTTTGTGACTGCTCAGTGTACCAGCATGAAATGTTTTGTGATTGGTCAGTGTACCTGCATGAAATGTTTTGTGACTGCTCAGTGTATCTGCATGAAACGTTTTGTGACTGGTCAGTGTACCTACATGAAACGGTTTTTGACTGGTCAGTGTACCTACATGAAACAGTTTTTGACTGGTCAGTGTACCTGCACAAAATGTTTTGTGATTGGTCAATGCACCTATGTGACATGTTTTGTGACTGGTCTGTGTACCTGAATGAAATGTTTTGTAGTGAGGCCCAAAGGTGGCATACTCTTCTGAGACGGTGCCGGTCAGTCTGGCATCAGGAACATGGAGGGCATTAATCAGGGTCCGACCCTCACCAGCACCACCTTTCCATGCTGGCACCTGCACCACAGCCACGTACACAGGTAAACATGCAGGTAGAATCACTTCTGAGAGGTAAACATGCAAGTAAGATCACTTCTGAGAAGTAAACATGCAGTTAGAATCACTTCTGAAAAGAAAACACGCAGATAGAATCACTTCTGATAGGTAAACATAAAAGTGAAAAATCCCTTCTGAGAGGTAAACATGCAGGTAGAATTACTTCTGATAGGTAAACATGCAAGTAAAATCACTTTTGAGAGGTAAACATGCAGGTAGAATTACTTCTGATAGGTAAACATGCAAGTAGAATCACTTTTGAGAGGTAAACATGCAGGTAGAATCACTTCTGAGAGGTAAACATGCAGGTAGAATCACTTCTGAGAGGTAAACATGCAGGTAGAATCACTTCTGTGGGGTAAACATGCAGGTAGAATCACTTCTGAGAGGTAAAGATGCAGGTAGAATCACTTCTGAGAGGTAAAGATGCAGGTAGAATCACTTCTGAGAGGTAAAGATGCAGGTAGAATCACTTCTGAGAGGTAAAGATGCAGGTAGAATCACTTCTGAGAGGTAAAGATGCAGGTAGAATCACTTCTGAGAGGTAAAGA
>OY757546.1:21923603-21925122 GCA_963584105.1 Alviniconcha strummeri | reverse complement strand
TATCACTGATAGCACCGAACAGGGTCATGCATATGAAATCACGCTGTGCAGCAGGAACAAGGGCGAGGAATAACTGAGTGAAACTGTGGAACCACTGTGCGACTAATTGGGGCACTATCCGGGACAGTGTGTAACCCCAGCCTCTTCGTCTTCCCCCACAGCGCTATAAATGCCCAATCCCACTGTCCAGATTCTGTCCAGGGCCGACGGTCGTTAGTCCAGTCTTGCCTCCATCCCGCACCGGCTTACGTACGATTGGTGATGAGTAGTGCGTTCGATCTCTTGTATAACTGTATAACACGGCTCCACGGCGCAAGACCAAACTTCGTTTCCGTTACCGGCGCACGCAGACGCGCGCGGCCCGCGTGACTCAGTGACACCGAAGCAGACGACAGATGGAGAGAGAGAGAGAGAGAGAGCAGCGCCGCAAGTGTAGTGACGAGTACAGATTGTTTCACGAGGCTTGTTCAGCTGAGGTGAAAGCTGGAAACGTTAGAGCCAGTTCCGTGCAAACAACTACTTTCCAGTACAAAATCAGTGTCGTTTGGATCGAGGACATTGTGGCAAGCAGACCCACACTCTGAAAATCGTGCACCAGGTAAGATGACTTTTGCTAAAAAAAATTTTTTTTTTTTTTATAATGATAATAATTTAAGAGACGGGGGCGGGGAGGGGGGGGGGGGCAAAAGAGAAGGCTAGAGTTTGAAAATATTTTTTACATATATATTTTATTTAGCCTGTACATAATTTGCCCACAAGTTCAGTTGTCGGTGCGTCATTCAAATTCCGGTGTGAAAACATGCACAAGCACAACTTGGATGTAGCTTACAAACGATGGGCTCCATAAATAACGGAAAACCTTGACTTTTCGGGCATAATTATGCTCTCAATCCTGTGATGCAGTCTGATAAACATTTGTATGTGCTGCTTTGCCGTTCAGTTCGCTACAAGACTGCATTTACTGACCCGCTCTATAACTGTGATTCAGCTGAATTGGGGCGCGCGATCGACTGTGTGTACGGGTGTCAGTTTGGAGGCAGGGAAATACGTCTGCGCGCGCGCGAGTATATACATATGTGTGGTGTGTGTGTGTGTGTGTGTGTGTTAGTGTTTGTGTGTGTGTGTGTGTGTGTGTGTGTCTGTGGGTGGGTGGGGTGGGTGTGTTTTCTCTCTTTTTTTGGGTTGTTGGTGGTGGGCGTTGAAATGTGGAGTGTTGGCCAAATGGCCTGTTCCAGCTCGGCTGTATACTGTTGTCCAAATGGCCTGTTCCACCGCCGCTGTAGACTGGTGGCCGAATGGCCTGTTCCAGCACAGCTGTAGCCTGTTGGCCCAATGGCCTGTTCCACCGCGGCTGTGGACCATTGGCCAAACGGCCTGTTCCAGCACGACTGTAGACTGTTGGCCAAATGGCCTGTTCCAGCAAGGCAGCAGAGTGTTGGCTAAGTGGCCTGTTCCAGCACGGCTGTAGACTGTTGGCCAAATGGCCTGTTCCAGCAAGACAGCAGAGTGTTGGCCAAAT
>OY757546.1:21906103-21918603 GCA_963584105.1 Alviniconcha strummeri | reverse complement strand
CGATAAGCGCGCATCTTTGGAATTTAAGAAAATTCTAGAATGTCAGAAAGAGCGCGTTGTGAAATGTGACGTGAAAGTTTATCGTAAGTTTATAGAAAGACCAATACAGTCATACCAATGGCTTAGAGTCAAAGTCAACTACTCCAGATAATCGACTGACTTATTATTGACCTTACTGCAAAAACCAAGAAACCAAGAACCAAGTAGTAAACAAGTCAGTAACTAATATACGACAGGGATTAGGTTGCTTATATTTCCGCAGTCTTATTTTTGAACAAGTTATTAGTTTTTGCAATCAGGTCAGTATAAGTCAATTGACTCTCTGAGATAGTCAAGTCTGACTTTAAAGCAACTGCATTAGTCAAGCTCACATGCAAGACGCTCACACAAAGGCACAGAAACACAAATATACACACATACAATCCTCTCTCTCCACCATACACATACACACTCGCACACACACATATACACAAACATGCGCGCGCGCACGCACGCACGCACGCACGCACGCACGCATGCACGCACGCACGCACGCACGCACACACACACACACACACACACACACACACACACACACACACACACACACACACACACACACACACGGGGTCATGTCATGATCACTCTGTGTTTCGTGGTCACAATGCTCATTGTAAACAGGACATTGCTGTATCCTAGGTCGGTCCTACACCTTGCTTTGCATCCATTCTTCGTGCACCTCCACGTCTTCGATTTGGCGTAGGTGCGATCCAGTCGATAGAGGTATCCGTTGACATGTAGCGATGGCTTTTCTTTGTTTGTTGTGGTCAACGATACAGTGTCATCAACACCAGCCACATCGTATGCTTCTTTATTCAAAACAACAACAAGACTGAATGTAAACAAACAGACGGGTGTTTGAAACTCACATGACTATCTGGTACATTTCTGGTGACAACGATCTCACATATACAAACAGTCTTTAAAAACATGAACTCATGTCGATGACAACGATCTCACCATTGCACTGTTATTAGCACACAAAAGCACATTCACGTGCGCTCTTTCTGGCATGAACACGCGCTCTTATTAGCATGCGAAATGCGCTGTTATAGACACGCGCTTATTAGCGATGTGCCCTTTTCGATGTCTCCGAAACAGACATCAGGCGGGGTGTGGGGTGGAGGGGGCGGGGGGCGGCAAGCTGTATGCCAATCAGACTCATGATCAGTGCTCAACCGAAGGGGGTGGAGTGGGGTGGATGGGGGCGGGGGTAGTGGGACTGGAAGAAGGGCGATAAAAGATGGGCGGAAACGGGCATCCAGCGTCAGTGGGGGACAAGCTGAATGCCAGACAGATCAGTGCACAACGGATGAGAGACAGGGGGTGGGGTGGGGGTTACGGTGGCTGGTGGAAGAAAACAGTCATCAGGCTGGGAGACAAGCTGTATGCCAAACAGATCAGTGCACAACGAATGGGGGCGGCAAGGAGTGTGTGTGTGTGTGTGTGTGGGGGGGGGGGGGGTGGAGTAGTGAACTGGAAGGTGGGTGAGAGAGATTGGGCGGAAACAGACATCAGATCTGGGGATGCAAGCTGTATGCCCAACAGACAGATCAGTGCACGACGGTTGGGGGGCAAGAGGAGGGGTGGGGGGCAAGCTGTATGCCAGACAGACAGACCAGTGCACAACGGAAGCAGAGGGCCAACGAAAGGACAGGAGAAGAACTGTGGACGCTGGATTCCAATTTAGTTGCTAATTCTGGTTGAAGAATGCGTCTTTGATCCCCATCACAATCTCTTCCTCTTCTTCGACATTTATTCTTCCACCCATCCCCCACCCCAACCCCCTCCCCACCCAACTCACCCGGGACCCCCAGCAGATCGATGACACTGACTACACTCTCTGGTCGTGTCGTGCGCCATTTTGCATCGCGAGATTTGTGTTCTTGTTTGGCGGCCTATTTTCGCCTCAAGGTCACGTATAAGGACATTTAGGGGAGAACAAGTCGCCTGGCGCACCGGTCCAGCACTCGACAGCGGTGTACCCAACGCCACGACGCTGATCGATAGTCAGGATCGGACATTGCTTTTATTTCTTGATCATGTTACGAGGAACTGTTACGCACTGTGCTTGCTTTGTCTGCCTGCTGTGATGTTTCAGATAATTAAGAACTAACAGTCTCTCTGAAACATGTTTAGTCTAACGTCTAGCAGAAGTGAAAACAAGAATCGGAAATTAAGGATTAGTTTTAGAATGGCTCGTTCATTTTACATACTGGGGTTGTTCCTGTATCGGATATTGCCTCACGCGTGGTGCATGCACAGACCACCCCAGGCACAACACAGAGGGATTGGTTACAGACCGCCCTAGGCACAACACAGAGACTGGTTACAGACCGCCCCAGGCACAACACAGAAGGACTGGTTACAGACCGACCTAGGCACAACACAGAGGGACTGGTTACAGACCGCCCTAGGCACAACACAGAGGGACAGGTTACAGACCGCTCTAGGCACAACACAGGGACTGGATACAGACCGCCCCAGGGACAGCACAGAGGGATCGCTGGTTACAGACCGCCCCAGGCACAAGACAGAGGGACCGCTTGTTACACACACACACACACACACACACACACACACACACACACACACACACACACACACACACACACACACACACACACACACACACACACACACACCTTGCATCTGCTGCAATGGCCGTCTGTTTGGTAGACGTCCAAACGCTTTCAGGACTGGCGTACGTGGTATAAAAAGGGATGTGTTGTTACCACTGAAAGGGGGCGGGGATAGCTCAGTGGTTAGAGCGCCGGACTCGTGATTGAAAGGTCGCGGGTTCGAATCCCTGCTGGAACGGCGGGAGAATTTTCTTCTCCAGGGTCGACTTTCTGTGCTGACTCTTATTTCGGTATCCGTTCCACCCCCGTGTTACCACAGTAGCACGTAAAAAATCCCGGTCATTCTGCCGAAAGTGCAGGTGGCAGGTTACAGCTAAACACGCATACACCTTACGTATGTGGCTTTTATTGAACCGTGCTTCGGCATTGGTCACAATTTGTCCCTAATATGTCTAATGACATCTGAGGACATTAAGCATCAACTCATCATCATCACCACTGAAATGTGAGCCGGTTTGGCCTACCGACAAGGCGTTAGGCTGGTAAGCAGAAAGGCCTCGGTTCGATTACGCTTCTGCTCTCCTTTCTCTTCAGAAAGGTTGTGGTTTGTGGACATTGTCTTGTGACTTTGTCCCTCACAATTAACGAAACATTAAAATGGCTGTCATCGCTGCCCATCTTAATGCAGGAGTCATCCTGGTGGTGACAATGTAGCGATAGGTATATATAATCTCTCCCTTCCACCACCTCCCTACCCCCTTCTCCTCCCTCCCCCCTTCTCCCCGTCCCTAATAAGCCTTGTGGTTTCTGTGGACGTTAAGCACCATGTTTACTTACATACTTACTTACCGTTGAAATTCGAAACGTTATCTAACGTTGCGTTGAAGACACCAGCGTGCCAAGGCGTGTCACTAGAACTCACGATGGCAAATTAATTCAGGACGCGGGTTTCTTCTCTGTGTAAGATTCTCAGCTGCTGCGCTTTAAAGACCTCGCGGCCAGTCCCGCTTCACCGAAACTCCACTCGGAGACCAAAGAGATTGATGAAACTGTCTGAGACCGGGAATGGGTGTCTGAAGCAATCTTGCAGGAAACCGGTCCCGGCCGTACAGAGAGTGACAGCCTTCGTGCCGGCGTCTGGGCCGCAATGCCTTTGATGGTCACCCTGCCTTGATCAGGCGTCTAGCGCCCACCGCATAGCCTACACCAGTGAGTGCTGGCACTCCGACAAAGTCCCCGTCCCTAATAATCCTTACGGTTTCCATGGACGTTAAGCACCATGTTTGCTTACTTCACGGGCTTCACGTGCAGCAGCAGACTAATGAAACTGCTCCCATACCCCCTCCTCCCTCTCCTTTCTCCCCGTTCCTAATAAGCCTTATGGTTTCCATGGACGTTAAGCACCATGTTTACTTACTTCCAACAAAGCGGGCTGCATGACACAGAGAACTTGCCTTTTTGTTTGCGAAGAAAAGCACGAGGAGGGAGCCTTTATATTAATTACCCTTCAGTTCTAACGCCTCCAGAATGAATGACTCTAATCACTTAAAGAAAGAGAGCCTTTATGTTAATTACCCTTCAGTTTTAACGCCTCCAGAATGAATGACTCTAATCACTTAAAGAAAGAGAGCCTATATGTTAATTACCCTTCAATTCTAACGCCTCCACAATGAATGACACTAGTCACTGAAAGAAAGAGAGCCTTTACTTTAATTACCTCTCAGTTCCAACGTCTCCGGAAAATGTTATCAGTAATTGAGCAAAAGCTAACACATAATGTAAACATCAACAAGGGTTCAAGCATAACTATGTGAAAGATGTACACACACACACACACACACACACACACACACACACACACACACACGCACGCACGCACGCACGCACGCACGCACGCACGCACGCACACGCACACACACACACACACACACACACACACACACACACACACACACACACACACACACTGTACAGACTGACAGGGGTGAAGGAAAGTATTGCTTAACCGAAATATTGTGAGAAGAGAAATGTCTTGAGTCTGCTTTTGAAGCACACAATCCGAGGTGAGTTTCAGAATGGGAAAGTTTAATGTCAAGTACAAATCACAAAGACAAATTTAAGAGAGGGGGGGTTGCAGCTGTGGAAGACTGTCAGAACGTCTTACGATTTGATGACAGCCTTTGGACAATTTTGATGCACGTTAGAGCTCGTTCCTTTCAAGGGGACTCACTCGATTCACACTCAGGACCGACGTTTCGTAAAGGGTTTATTAGCCTACGCATGAAAGTATTGATTTGCATTGTCTCTGCATGGTTACACGCAGGTGTTACACACACACATATATAGTTTCCTGGAGGAGTTCCGGGTCCTGTTATGCATGATACAATCGGGCCACGAGGAGGGGGCGAGAGTGTGGGCGGGTAGAGGGAGGTGGGGGTGGGTGGGTGACGGGGGGTCTTTTGCTTCGCCGATGTTGATATTGCAAACGTGGCGTGACATGCCTGACGTTACAGGCATAATGGCCATAATGATTCACCAGGCATAAGTCTGCTTGTGCAGCATAGGTCAAATGACGAGACGAGACATAGGTCAGTTGATCCAGCCGAAGCTATCGACACAGTATAGTTCTGAGCATACAGCATGGGTCTAATGATAACACAGCATAGGTCTGATGACACACCATATGTCTGATGATGATACAGCATAGGTCTAATGTTGAGACAGCATCGGTCTGATGACACCGCCTAGGTCTAATGGTGACACAGCGTAGGTCTAATGACGACACAGCATAGGTCTAACGATGACACAGCGTAGGTCTAACGATGACACAGCGTATGTCTAATAGTGACACAGCGTAGGTCTAATGAGGGCACAGCATAGGTCTAATGAGGACACAGCGTAGGTCTAATGAGGAAACAGCGTAGGTCTAATGGTGACAAAACGTAGGTCTAATGATGACACAGCGTCGGTCTAATAATGACACAGCATAGGTCTAATGATGACGTAGCATATGTCTAATGAGGACACAGCATAGGTCTAATGAGGACGTAGCGTAGGTCTAATGATGACACAGCATAGGTCTAATGGTAACATAGCGTGTGTCTAATGAGGACACAGCGTAGGTCTAATGGCGCCACTGCGGGTGGCCACGGGCGCCCCAGACACTATTCAGCTCTCTGCCTCCGCCATGTCCCTTCAGCAGTGCCACTGGGTGCCGCAGACGAAAAAGCAAGGGAAATTAGGTTTCCTCTGCTTACATCCCAGAGCTTTCAAAGCCCCCCCCCCCTTTGCCCCATCCCTCCTGTAGATCTTGGAGTCGGTCAGAATATAGCATTGCATCAGTTATATACCACTTTTCAGATGTCTGCCTTCTAGATTAATTGGATTTGATTTTAATTAAAAACAAACAAACATGATATTTGATAATAATTTTTACAGCGTTATCCAGATCAGGACTGCCTGTTATGTGAACGGAAGGTGTACAGACGAAATCAATGGTCGAAATCTGTGTTACCAATCAAAATAATGGTGCAATAATAGTTACGATCACAAAATGTTGCGCGAAGGAAAGGTTGTGAAAGAATCAACCTCTGCACCTAACGTGACCCTGACTCAAGGGCACAATCAGCAGCAAAAGCTACAGACAGACGCGTAATCCCAGTTGTTGCTGGAGTTACAGTGATGAGTTCACGTGCGTCACGAGGAAATGAGTTTAGAGGAACGTTGTTGCTCTCATCAGAGCTCGGCCTCTACGTAGGGGGCCGGAATATCTCAGTGGTTAGAGCCCTGGACTCTTGATTGGAAGGGTTTGAGTCCCTGCAGGGGAGCGGCGGGAGGATTTTCTTCTTCGGGGTCAACTTTGCGTGCTGTCTCTTGTTTCGGTATCCGTTCCTCCCCCGTGTTACCGCAGTAGCACGTAAAAGATCCCGGTCATTCTGCCAAAAGTGCAGGTGGAAGGTTACAGCTAAACACGCATGCACCTTACGTATGTGGTTTTGCATGAAGTGACGCGGCGCAGGGTTGTATGGTGTACACAGAACGTGCCCCGACGGTAGCAGTTTCATGTGGCTCCAGCCATGTCAGCGCTGTAACTACACCACTTCGGTGGATATTTAAAATCGCGCTATAAAAAAACTATAGTAGTCACTCATGTACTATGACAACAACGACAATAACAAACGGCCTCTCGTGACTGTACCAACACCAGTGGCTCCTGCCAGGGAAACTTCAATGCTGACCAATTCAGTTCAGTTCAAATACTTTATTGTCCGTCACAATCATAACAATTAAAGTTAAACGGATTTTTTTTCCGTTGCTCACACCAGTTACAATCGTTGCTCACACCAGATACAATGCATCATGGCATGCTTTCATTCTCAATTTTCTGTAAACAATTTTTATGTTAATTCATACATTCATTTGTACACCCCCACACCCACACCCACCCACCCACCCACCCACACCCACCCACCAGGGAACACATGCACACCCCTACCCCGTTCACACAAAACACATTCACCCCAACACTTTCATCCACCTCTTAATTATGCGTAAAATTAAAATATTAAATTGGTTTAAACAAAAATTTATTCGAGACAAAATAAAGATACAAAGCATCATTATGTGCTCATCAACAAGCTATAGCTATAGCTTATGGGCGATGAGCTCATACAGTTGGAAAAAATACACAGTGTATGGCGGACGAACAATTTCACTTCGCTAACAATGAATGAGACGTAACAAAAAATAACAAAAATAAAAACAAAAACAAGAGAAAAAGAAAGAAAGAAAGAAAGAAACAACAATAACAAAACACAAGAATACGAACAGTCACTAAAAAACAGTCAAAACAAATTGTAGTAAAAAACAAACAAAACAATGTTAGGTAGATAGATAGGTTGGCTAGTGGCCTAAATAAATACTAGCGAGAGAGAAATGGAGTGTGGAAACAGAGGGGGGTGGGGAGACGGAAAGGGAAAGATGGTTAGAAGTCATTTTTCTACAGTAGCATAATTATTAATTTTTGACAAAGTTCAGAGGTGTGAGTAGGCAGTCGGTCATTTGAATAATTAAAACATATAATCACATATACAGAAGGAGTTAATTCTTGGATTTTTAACGTCCCTTAACTGTGCTATGTTAAAAGGACAAATCACATGTGCACAAAAAGTCAGTATATATGATCCAAATTTAAAATAATAAATAATCATATTACAGGTCAGCTACCTGCTAGCTTACAGTTCTGCTTTTAAAGTCGTTTAGATAGCTTAATGAATTCATGGACAGTTAGGAATATGTGTTTGTTTTATGGAAGTCACAGTAGTGTTCTAATACTGGTTTGGCTGCTAGGGAGGGTAAGTATTGTTCTTGCGCGGATGTTAAAGTAGTTAGGACAATGAAGAAAAATATCAAATTACTGACACTAAAAATTCCTCAAACAGACAGCCCCTCCCCCCCTCCCCCCAACACACACACACACTCACTCACACACACACACACACACACACACACACACACACACACACACACACACACACACACACACACACACACACACACACACATTCAACAACAGCTTAAAATAAATACATCATTTAACACATTTTCAATATATATTGTGCATCACTCCTCCCACCTTTCTTTCTCTCCCAACATGCACACCCACCCACTCACAACCAGAAACCATACAATACACAAAAAGAAGTACAAGCATAAAAAAGAACTGTCATAAACGGCAACCATAACATGCCATTAATAACACACCGCATACATCCATGCTTCAATTTCACACTCATACTCAATTAAAAATTAATAAATATTCATTCATATAATGACAGCCCCCGCCCCTCCATCCTACCCCCCTCAACTTTAAAATGTATGTCTACTTGAATACATTAAATAGTGGGAAACATACATATTAATCACCATTATGAACAACAGTGACAAAAGGCCCAACCGACATCACAGTTCATATGCATTCTAGAACAAACACCTTAGAACCAAAAATATTGTCATGCTTCATTCTCATACATCACCCCCCATCAATGCCCCAAACCCTCACCCGTACAGACACAACATGCACACACATACATACCCACCCATACTCACTTACAACACACACACACACACACACACACACACACACACACACACACACACACACACACACACACACACACACACACACACACACACACACACACATCCCCTCCACCCACAACATACAAAACACATTTACCCCACACCCCTTCCACATACATCCAAACACCTGTTTTTTATATAACAAAATATTAAATAAAATTATTACATTGTTAACAATAAAACATGAAAAAAAAAAAAAATCACCAGTTGTTTTCTTTAACATAATAACTACTATTTGACCTAATAAACAAACCACCATGACACAACAGCTAATATAACATAATATCACCCTTAAACTCCCTTTACTACGTCAGCATCAACTGACCAAATTACCCCACACACCACACAGGCTGCTTACGCTACAGTTAGTTTACAAGAAATCGATGAAAGCTGTTTTGTTTTGTGAGCACAGCTGAGGTGGACAAGTGACTGTACATACTGGGCTGCTGGGTCTCCACAGTAGTCGCCAACAGAACTCTCTCAGACGCGAACTCGTATTACGCGTTTATGGTCGACGGTCGATCGGTCCCAGTCAGCGGGCTTAAACTGGGAAAACAGTCTTGCCGATAGCCGTGTGTATGTGTGTGTCTCTGTGTGTGCGTGTGTGTGTGTGTGTGTGTGTGTGTGTGTGTGTGTGTGTGTGTGTGTGTGTGTGTGTGTGTGTGTGTGTGTGTGTAGGTGGGTGGGTGGGTGGAGGCGTGCGTATGTGTGAGAGAGAGAGAGAGAGAGAGAGAGAGAGAGAGAGAGAGAGAGAGAGAGAGAGAGAGAGAAGAGAGAGAGAGAGAGAGAGAGAGAGAGAGAGAGAGAGAGAGAGAGAGAGAGAGAGAGAGAGAGAGAGAGAGAGAGAGAGTGAGTGTGTGTGTGTGTGTGTGTGTGTGTGTGTGTGTGTGTGTGTGTGTGTGTGTGTTGATTGGGGAGATGGAAGGGAAGGGTATCAATCCATACAGTGAACAAGTGTTACAGTTTACATTGGATTTTTAGTCTTTAAGTTGCTCTAGCTTTGTCGCAGAATGTGCCATACAAAAAAAAAAAAAAAAAAAAAAATGAAAAGAGAGCAGAAGGGAAAAAATAAATTAGAAGGAAAAAAATATTTAAAAAATGAAAAGAAAGCAGAAGGAAAAAATATATAAAAATGAAAAGAAAGCAGAAGGGGGAAAAAATGAAAAGAAAGCAGAAAAAAGAAAGACAGAGACAAAAAAAAAAAAAAGAGAAGAAGAAAAAACAGCGTGATTTGGAAAACGACTGAGCCGTGCGAAAGAGCGAAAGGAAGAAAGCGGAAAAGACAGAGGATAAAGGAGATGTGCACTAAAAAGGCACATTCACGTCCTTGGCAGATGGCACTCAGACGCATCGAGTAGATTCTTCATCTGCTCCACTGGCAATAGCCATAATTATTTCCAGACGTACCCCCCTCCCCCCCCCTCCTCGCAGTGTCCCCGAACTCCCTCTTCTTGCCTCCTCAACTACCCCCCCCCCCCACCCCCATCCCTAGCCTCCCCCGACTTCTCCCCCCTTAATCTCCCATCGCAATTTCCCGTGTTGGCCCGCAGAATAGCCGCCCCCCCCCCACCCCCCCCCCCCCCCCCCCACCCCCCCCCCACTATCCCCTTCCACTCTCCCCGATTCCTCCCCCTGCAGTCTTTCCACCTCTGTCGTCCTACCTCCGTCTCCCAAACTTCTCCCCCACCAAAACTTCTCCCCACCAGTCTCCCCAAACACTCCTCAGCTACCCCTCCCCAGTCTCCCTGACTACTACCCCCAGACTCCCCAGATCCCCCCCCCCCCCGCAGTCTCCCCAACTACTCGTTCCCAGTCTCCCCAACCCCCCAAAATCTCTCCAAAATCTCCCTAAATACCCCATTCTCAGTTTCCTGAGACCCCCCCCCCCCCCGACTCCTGAAATACACCCTTCCCAGACTCCCAAACTACCCCCTCCCAAGCCTCCCCAAATACCCCCTCCCAACTTTCCCCAAGCTCCCCCAGTATCCCCAAATACCCCCTTCCCAATCTCCCCAGACACCCCCAGTCTTTCCAATACTCTTCTCCACAGTCTCCCCCCACAGTCTTCCCAAATACCCCCTGCCCCAGTCTCCTGAACACCCCCCTCTCTTCCCAAATACTCCCCTTCACAGTCTCCCTCGCAGTCTTCCCAAATACCCCCCGCTCCAGTCTCCCCCACTGCCCCCACACCCCACCAGTCTCCCAAAATACCACCCTCAGCCTCCCCAACTATACTCCCTCCTCAGCCTCACTACCCCCGGCTCTCCAAATCCTGCCCACTCCCCCAGACCCTCCCCTCTCTCCCACCCTCTTCCAGAGTTCCTTAGGGATTTGCATGGTATAGCATCTATCAGCCCGTGCTGGCGGTAGGAGGTAGGTGGACATGGAAACACTTTAACCGATATCATCAAAACTGTTGCCACAGTCGAGTTGGGGAATACGTACGACAGAAAGGTCGAATACAGAGTTAGTGTATGACTTTGATTAACTAAGTGACTATTGAAAGGGGAAATCACCGTTCGAATACAGAGTTAGTGTATGACTTTGATTAACTAAGTGACTATTGAAAGGGGAAATCACCGTTCGGTATAAAAGAGAGAGAGAGAGAGAAAAACAAACAAAAAAACTGAAGCTTTTGTTACAATGCTTTTGTGAATACTCCTACTCCCTTTTCATTTCCCCAGCTGAGGTTCCAGTGTAGTCGGACACGTGTTTATAAGATGGTTAGTGTGGTTGTTGTTGTTGTTTTGCTTCAAATAGCACTGCGTGCAGACTGCATTAGTTGGACTTTGCTCGACATGTGTAAGAAATACTGTGTTTAGGTTAATTATATGTATTTGAGCGCATGGCATCGATGAGCGCGTGATAATTGTGCATTATTATTGTTGTTGTTAATATAATTATTATTATTTTCGCCCCGATATAACCGCAAAGGTTGACTGGGCGTAAAACACCAAGTTACTCTTCTTCTTCTTCTTCTTCACTCCCTGCTCTGTTTCTCCTCCGAAGGCTCCCCTTCAGCTGATGACGGACTGTTGTCTGATTGCAGTGACGTCAGGCCGGTCAAGATGGCGGACAAGGCCCAGCTCATCAGCGAGTTGAAGCGGCGCATCAGCAGACTGCCACCGCTGCAGGACGAGCCGGACTTCAGCACTTCCGATCAAACGTTCGTCATGCAGCCCCGTCTTTTGGTTTAAAACAAACAAAATGTATTTCACATATAAATCATAGTTCAGGAGCTGTGTGAGAGTCGAGGTGGCCGTCCTGGGCTTTCCGCCCTAACGAGCCACATGGTTTCTGTGGACGTAAAGCAAAATTGAACCATGCTCACGCAGTGGTCTCAGCTTGTCCCTAATACGCCAACCGACATCCGAGGACATTAAGCAACACTTGAAGGAATTCATATTTAACAGTATATTAACAACATAACAGTTGGGCCGTGCAACAAGCAAGAATACTCCGCCTTTTCTCCTTCTTGGAGATGTACACTGTAGAAATAGCGTACTGAACCAGAACTGTTTTTATATAATAATGATCTTTTTAGTTATGGGACCAATCATTTTTTAAAGGCTCTTATGGGATTAATCATTCTTTAAAGGCTTTTATGGGACTAAGGCTCGTACGGGACCAATCATTTGTTTAAAACTCTTATGGGACAAATCATTCTTTAAAGGCTCTTATGGGACAAATCATTCTTTAAAGGCTCGTATAGGACAAAGCATTCTTTAAAGGCTTTTA
>OY757546.1:21898603-21903603 GCA_963584105.1 Alviniconcha strummeri | reverse complement strand
TAAGCCATCTCGCTTCAATGGACGTAAAGCAACAATAAAGAAGAAGTGGAGTCTGTCTGTGATGTGTAATTATGACGGTCCCAGCGACAGGAGGGCCATGACAAAGCGGGCAGACCTGTGAAAACACTTGTAAGTCAATGTGTCTGTCTGTGACGTGTTATGATGTGTTATTTTTCCAGCGACAGGTGGGCCATGACGAGGCGGGCAGACCTGTGATCTACTCCAACTTTGCTCAGGCCGCCACCCACAAGAACAGCGTGGAAGACTCCGTGGCCCACGTGACCTACTTGATAGAGAACGCCAAACGTACCATGTCTCCAGGTGTATCATCCTGGGTTTTCGTTATTGACTGCACAGGTAGTTAAGCTGTTTTCGTATCGTGATTGACTGCACAGGTAGCTAAGCTGTTTTTGTACCGGTTAGAGAACGTTAATCGTACCATGTCTCCAGGTGTATCGTCCTGGGTTTTTGTGATTGACTGCACAGGTAGCTAAGCTGTTTCTGAACTGTGATTGACTGCACAGATAGCTAAGCTGTTTTTGTATCGTGATTGACTGCACAGGTAGCTAAGCTGTTTTTGTACCGGTTAGAGAACGTTAATCGTACCATGTCTCCAGGTGTATCGTCCTGGGTTTTTGTGATTGACTGCACAGGTAGCTAAGCTGTTTTTGTACCGTGATTGACTGCACAGGTAGCTAAACTGTTTCTGTACCGTGACTGACTGCACAGGTAGCTATTAGCTGTTTTTGTACCGTGACTGACTGCACAGGTAGCTAAGCTGTTTCTGTACCGTGATTGACTGCACAGGTAGCTAAGCTGTTTTTGTACCGTGACTGACTGCACAGGTAGCTAAGCTGTTTCTGTACCGTGACTGACTGCACAGGTACTAGGTAGCTAAGCTGTTTCTGTACCGTGATTGACTGCACAGGTAGCTAAGCTGGTTTTGTCCCGTGATTGACTGCACCGGTGGCTAAGCTGTTTCTGTACTGTGATTGACTGCACAGGTGGCTAAGCTGGTTTTGTACCGTGATTGACTGCACAGGTAGCTAAGCTGGTTTTGTACCGGTTAGAGAACTTTAATCGTACCATGTCCCTAGGTGTATTATCCTGGGTTTTCGTGATTGACTGCACAGGTAGCTAAGCTGTTTCTGTATCGGTTAGAGAACGTTAATCGTACCGTGTCTCTAGGTGTATTATCCTGGGTTTTTGTGACTGACTGCACAGGTAGCTAAGCTGTTTCTGTACCGGTTAGAGAACGTTAATCGTACCATGTCTCTTGGTGTATCATTTACCAAACCTTGTTCGTCTTCTCCGTCTTCTGCTCCTCCTCTTCCTTCTTCTTATCATCCTTCTCCTTGTTTTTCCTCTTCTTCTGCTCCTCCTCTTCCCTCTTCTTATCATCCTTCTCCTTGTTTTTCCTCTTCTTCTGCTCCTCCTCTTCCCTCTTCTTATCATCCTTCTCCTTGTTTTTCCTCTTCTTCTGCTCCTCCTCTTCCCTCTTCTTATCATCCTTCTCCTTGTTTTTCCTCTTCTTCTGCTCCTCCTCTTCCTTCTTCTTATCATCCTTCTCCTTGTTTTTCCTCTTCTTCTGCTCCTCCTCTTCCCTCTTCTTATCATCCTTCTTGTTTTTCCTCTTCTTCTGCTCCTCCTCTTCCCTCTTCTTATCATCCTTCTCCTTGTTTTTCCTCTTCTTCTGCTCCTCCTCTTCCTTCTTCTTATCATCCTTCTCCTTGTTTTTCCTCTTCTTCTGCTCCTCCTCTTCCCTCTTCTTATCATCCTTCTTGTTTTTCCTCTTCTTCTGCTCCTCCTCTTCCCTCTTCTTATCATCCTTCTCCTTGTTTTTCCTCTTCTTCTGCTCCTTTTTGTGTGAACGCTGGATGGGGGTGGGAGGTAGGGGTGGAGACTGAGAGAGGAAAGCGAAGGATTGTGAGATTGTGTGTGTGTGTGTGTGTGTGTGTGTGTGTGTGTGTGTGTGTGTGTGTGTGTGTGTGAGAGAGAGAGAGAGAGAGAGAGAGAGAGAGAGAGAGAGAGAGAGAGAGAGGAAGATCGAGGGATAGAGTGAGATATGTAATGCATTAATAAATTAGGTTGTGTCCTGTTGTTATGTTTCATATATAGCGCTTTGAGCCTCACACATGTATCCTACAGGTATTCGGCGCATTAGAAATGCAGTTATTATTTTTGTTAGTAATTAGTACTACTTCTTATTGTTAGTAATTAGTACTACTCCTACTATACAAGTGGCATTTCTAGCTTACCTACAACTAATGGTACAACTAGTGTTAAGCACAAAGTGGTATCTGTAGCTTGATTAGTACAACCTTTTCGCCCTGATATAACCGTAGTGGTTGACTGGGCGTGAAACACCAAGTTACTTACTTACTACTACAACGTTTGTGCACAAAGTGCCATTTATAGCTTGGCAAAAACAACTTTTGCGTATATAGTGGTCTTTGTGGCTTAGTCGCATGACCTGTGCATGTCTACATGTAACTATCACTGCTGGAGTCAAATGATGCGTTTATCGGAACAACGCCTTGATACTGACTGCGTGCAGGCATGACGCTGAGCTCGTGCAACCCAAAGCTGGGTTACGGCGTGACGAACGTGCTGTCCAACCACTACCCGGAGAGACTGGGCCTCGTCATCTGCCTCAACCATAGCCCCGTCTTTCACGGCGTCTGGAAGGCCATCAAGCAGTTCCTCCACCCGCAGACGGCCGCCAAGGTCAAGCTTGTGCGCTCCAAGGGCAAAATGGCGGAGCTCTTCTCGCAGCTCTTCGACGCGGAGCTGAGCTCCTGGCTGCAGGAGGAGATCGCTCTCAACAAGCAGAAGCCTCTGCCCAAGGCGCAGGTGGAGTTCTGGAGCCCCCCGTCCTCGTCCTCCGAGGCCCACGACCCTCGTGGCTGCCCGGCCTACGTCAGTCGATACCTGGAGACGTTCCACAAGTCCTGCCAGTCACACCACGGCGCCCAGAGCTCTGGCAACGCTACAGCTCCCGGAGGCAAGACCCCAGCCCCGGGAGACAAGGCCCCGGCCCCGGGAGACACAGCCACGGCCCCGGGAGACAAAGCCACAGGCTCAGGAGACAAGGCCACGGCCCCAGGCGTTGTCCAAGTGCACAAACCGCATCCCAACATCGTGGATCACCTGAGCGGACGCAGGGTGGCAGCTGTCACTCTGTCCGAGGAAGAGCTGCAGGAACGTCAACGAGCGCAGATCGTAGTGGAGGCGGATGGGCAGCGAGGAGGCGGAGCTACTGAGGGAGAAGAGGAGGAGGAGGAGGAGCCTGCCTACGATCTGGACATCCCCAAAGACCTGCAGATTCCCGCCACGGCCATGCCGCTCTCTGCGCCGTCTTGACTGTAACTCGTGTGTCTTGGTGGTTGTGTTGTACGTGTCTCAGGCTCATTCTGTCCAGACGGTGGTGGTGTGAAAAATCGGCTCTGTCCAGTCATAGCGAACTTGATGTAGACTGCAGTAGTTTCTCCAAGTGTCCACCCCTCCACACATTCACCCACCCCACTTCTACCCGTCCCTAATAAGCCTTATGTTTCTGTGGACTTTAAGCATCAAGTTTACTCACTTCTCCGAGTGCAGTGGTGGTGTGAAGCGTCGGCTCTCTCCAGTCATGGTGAACTTTGTGTAGACTACATAGTCTCTTCGAGTGCAGTGGTGGTGTGAAGCGTCGGCTCTCTCCAGTCATGGTGAACTTTGTGTAGACTACATAGTCTCTTCGAGTGCAGTGGTGGTGCGAAGTGTTGGTGGTGGTGCGTGGGCATGTTTCTTGGAGTTGGCTTGTTCACATAATTATTGTGTAAGTTGGGATTGGCATGAAAATGAATGCACATTAAATTTATATTTATTTTGTGTACTACAATAATCTGCTCAGCAATAACGTTAAAGGGGCTGTTCTGGTGGGTGTTTTCATTAGATGTAATCAGATCTGCAGGTCTAGTTTGCCGAGTACGACTCGCTGCAGCGTCGGCAATATCCAGGTTTAGCCCCACCAGTTCTTTCACTTCAAACATTATTATCTGTCATAATACAGAATTAATATAATATCAAAGCTGCTGAGTCATAAAAGTTCACATTTGAAATTCATTCAGTCCCTGTCCACAAACACACACACACACACACACACACACACACACACACACACACACACACACACACACACACACACACACACACACACACACACACACACACACACATGCACGCACGCACGCACGCACACATAGGCACGCACATACACGCGTACACACACACACACACACACACACGCACACACAAGCACACACACAAACACACACGCGCGCGCACACACACGCACACAGTTATTTGCTGCTTGAAATATAGTATTCAGCAGCGTTGTTGACCGAGTTATTTGTTGGTTGTTATACAATATTCTGCAACATTGTTGAACGAGTTATTTGCTGCTTGTAATACGTACCTACAGTATTCAGCAGCATTGTTGTCCGAGTTATTTATTGTTGTTATACAGTATTCGGCAACGTTGTTGAACAAGTCATTTGCTGCTTGCAATACAGTGTTCATCAAAACCGCAGAACGAGTTATTTGTTGCTTGTAAAACAGTATTCAGCAACATTGCTGAACGAGTTGCTTGCTGCTTGTATTACAATATTGAGCAACATTGCTGAAAAAGGTATTTGCTGCTTTTAATGAAGTATTCAGCAACATTCTGAGTGAGATGTTTGCTGTTTGTAATACCATATTTTGCAACAATGCTGAATGGGTTGTTTACTGATTGTAAAACAGTATTCATCAGGAGTGCCGGATGAATTACTTTCAGTTTTTAATGCTGTATTCATCAGCAGTGCCGAATGAGTACTTCCTGTTTGTAATACAGTATTCATCAACACTGCTGAATGAATTATTTGCTGGGTGTTATACATTATTTAGGAGGAGTGGGTTGGGGGTGGATACACTGGTCAGGTGAAGATGATCCAGTGGTCGCGCTAGATATTTTTTAAACC
>OY757546.1:21895096-21898403 GCA_963584105.1 Alviniconcha strummeri | reverse complement strand
ACCACACGCTGAGACTGACCACACACTAAGACTGACCACACCATGAGAGCAGTGTGTGTCACAGTGCGGGCTGACTGACCACACCATGAGAGCAGTGTGTGTCACAGTGCGGGCTGACTGACCACACCTTAAGACTGACCACGCTCTGAGAGCAGTGTGTGTTACAGGAGGGCTGACTGGCCACACCATGACACTGACCACACCCTAAGACTGACCACACCCTGAGACTGACCACACCCTGAGACTGACCACACCATGAGAGCACTGTGTGTTACAAGGAGGGTTAACTGACCTGCTCTGGTGTGGGCCAGACAGGCGATGTAAGCGGCGGCCATGGAGGTGACGTCATCGCAGGTGGACTGGTCAAGGATATCCACCAGCAGCTTGATGCCGATGGCCGAGCTCTTGGCCTGCTCCTCATCAGGGATGATGCGCGCCAACACCACCACCTGCAGCATCATCACCATCATCACCACCACCACCACCACCACCATCATCATCGTCGTCGTCGTTGTTGTCGCCATCATCATCGCTGTCATCACCATTATCGTCATCGTCATCATCATCATCTCCAAACACAAGGCAAAACGCAACTAATACGTACAAAAGCAGTTTACTGTGTTTCAGCAGAAGCTTGTGGATGCGGGGTCCGGTTCAATGTTGCTTTACGTCCACGGAGACCATGAGGACTGTTAGGGACAGGGAGCCCTAACCCTAACCCAGGACGACCACCTCGACTTTCACACAGCTCCTGAGCTCTGAAAAGGGGTCTGGTGGGGTGAGAGGGTATTCAAACAGAAAGCCTTTTGAAACTACAGGCAGGATTTCCGGCAGGATTTGACAGAGCATCGTCCAAAGCCTGACCTATAATTATGACAAAGCAAAGCACCTCTGCGGGAGATCATAGTTCAGGAGCTGTGTGAGAGTCGCGGTGGCCGTCCTGGGCTGTCCGTCCTAACGAGCCTTCTGGTTTCCGTGGACGTAAAGCTATATTGAACCATGCTGCGGCATTGGTCTCAGCTTGTCCCTAATATGTCAACTGACATCTGATGACATTAAGCAACACTACCTACCTACCACCTCTGCGTTCATCAATGCAGCAGCTCAGAACCACCTTGCAGTGCAAAGACAGTCAAGCAGTAAGTTATTTTTCCACACCTGTGAGTAAGTAAAGATGGTGCTTAATGTCCTCAGAAACCATATGGCTTATGAGGGATGGGGGTGAGGGGGAGGGGGGGGGGAGGGGGGGGAGAAGAGGGAGGCTAAATGCTTACCGCTACACTGTCACCACCAGAATGATTACTGCATTAAGATGAGAGCCACATTAATGTTTAATTAATTGTGAGGGACAAAGTCACAAGACAGTACCCACAAACCACAACCTTTCTGAAGAGAAAGGAGAGCCGAAGCGGAATCGAACCAAAGCCTTCTGCTTACCAGTCTAACGCTTAACCGCTGGGCCAAACCGGCTAACAACGCATGTGAAAGGGCAGGAAGACGTTATACGCCTTGTGTGTTAAGGGAGATAACCACCACATGTGCAGGAAGAGAGGAAGGGTAGGCCTTGTTTGTTAACCCGACAAGGTCTGTCATCTTATATCTTTTAGCCTGACAAGATCTGTCATCTTATCTCTGTCAACCTGACAAGATCTGTCACTTTATCTCCTTCAAACTGACAATGTCTGTCATTCTATCGCTTGAATCGATGTTGCTGTTTGTGAGTTTTTGCTGCTAAAGTCCGCGGAGGCGAGAAGGCCTATTATGGACGGCATCGTTGCTGTTCACAGCAAGGCGATATTAGACCAAAAAATATTGTCATCTTTTCAGCATGACCATGTCTATCATCTCATCCTTTTCAACCCGACAAGATCTGCCATTTTATCTCTTTTAACCTGGCAATATCTGTCATCTTAATTCTTTTCAACCTGACAATGTCTATTATCTGATCCATTTCAACCTGCCAGAATCTGTCATCTTATCTCTTTCAACCTCAGAAATGTTTGCCATCTTATCTCTTTCAACCTGACAATGTCTGTAATCTTATCCCTTTCAACCTAACAACGTCTGTCATTTTATCCCTTTCAGCCCGACAATGTCTACCATCTTGCCCCTTTCATCATGTCAGTGTCAATCATCTTACCCTTTTCAACCTGTCATTGTCAATCTTATCTCTCTCAACCTCTGAATGTCCATCATCTTATCCCTTTCAACCTGTCAGTGTCTATCATCTTATTCCTTTGAACCTGTCAATGTCCGTCACCTTATCCCTTTGAACCTGTCAATGTCCGTCACCTTATCCCTTTCAACCTGTCAATGTCTATCATCTTACCCCTTTCAACCTGTCAATGTCTGTCATCTTATTCCTTTGAACTTGTCAATGTCTGTCATCTTACCCCTTTCAACCAATCAATGTCTGTTACTTTACCCCTTTCAACCTGTCAATGTCTGTTACCTTACCCCTTCCAACGTATCAAGATCTGTCACCTCATCTCCTTGAACGCGATACAGCAGCCTCCACCCGGACCCAGCCCGTTGCAGAGGTAAGGTTAAGCGTGTTCGGTTGTGTTGGGTTGTGTTGCTTAATGTCCTCAGATGTCGGTTGACATATTAAGGACAAGCTGAGACCAATGCGTGAGCATGCTTCAGTTTAGCTTTACGTTCACGGAAACCAGAAGGCTCGTTAGGACGGACAGCCCAGGACGGCCACCGCGACTCTCACACAGCTCCCGAACTATGATTAAGCGTGTTTACCCATGGACCTATATATACTCCATGTGTTTATCTATATCCACCAGGGGCAGGGATAGCTCAGTGGTTAGAGCGCCGGACTCGTGATTGAAAGGTCGCGGGTTCGAATCCCTGCTGGAACGGCGGGAGAATTTTCTTCTCCAGGGTCGACTTTCTGTGCTGACTCTTATTTCGGTATCCGTTCCACCCCCGTGTTACCACAGTAGCACGTAAAAGATCCCGGTCATTCTGCCAAAAGTGCAGGTGGCAGGTTACAGCTAAACACGCATACACCTTACGTATGTGGATTTTATTGAACCGTGCTTCGGCATTGGTCACAACTTGTCCCTAATATGTCAAATGACATCTGAGGACATTAAGCATCAACTCATCATCATCATCATCATCATCTATACCCACCTGGTAAGCGGCGTTACACCTGTGGAACTCGTTGCTGGACCTGAGGAAGGGGACGAAGCAGTTGAAGCGGACGCCGCCCTGGTCGGCGATCTCGCGCTGCTGGCTGATGCTGTTGTAGGCGAAGGTGGCCAGCGCCGACCCCGCCAGCAAGCGAACCTCC
>OY757546.1:21875096-21890096 GCA_963584105.1 Alviniconcha strummeri | reverse complement strand
ATGAAGTAGTTCAGACGTTGCAGTCTAATCTGAGGCTATTGTCATTCTTCTGTCGATTCCACTGGAGCCGAATAATCTACAGCACTGGCTGGTAGCTCTCCTGAGACTGCGTAAGAGGATTTTTAGTGAACTGGATTACGAGCAGCACCAGTACAAAGTGGTTGTCTTAATTACCATTGAACCATTCATTAATCCGCTTGGAAGGGCTTTCACTTGGCGGTGTTGACTTATCGGGGTGGGCAGCAAGGCAGCTCGCTAAAAACAACAACTGCGAACTGCTCTTGAGCCAGTCCACGTATACAGTAAATCACCCGGACTGAGAGTCTACCCTGTGCAGTAAATCACCCGGAGTGAGAGTCCACCTTATACAGTAAATCACCCGGACTGAGAGTCCACCCTGTGCAGTAAATCACCCTGACTGAGAGTCCACCCTGTGCAGTAAATGACCGGGACTGAGAGTCCACCTTATACAGTAAATCACCCGGAATGAGAGTCCACCCTATGCAGTAAATCACCCGGACTTACAGTCCACCATATACAGTCAACCACTCGGAATTACAGTCAACCGTCTACTGTAAATCATCCCGGACTGATACAGCGCACCGTATACAGTAAATCACCCTGACTAACAGTCAACCGTATATAGTAAATCACCCTGACTAACAGTCCACCCTATACAGTAAATCATCTGTACAGATACAGTTCACCCTGTACAGTAAATCACCCGGACTTACAGTACACCATATATAGTAAATCACCCTGACTAACAGTACACCCTATACAGTAAATCACCCTGACTGACACAGTTCACCCTGTGCAGTAAATCACCCGGATTTACAGTCCACCGTATACAGAAAATCACCCGGACTGACAGTCCACCCTATACAGTACATCACCCGGACTGACAGTCCATCCTATACAGTACATCACTCGGACTGACACAGTCCACCCTATACAGTAAATCACCCGGACTGACACATTCCACCCTGTACAGTAAAATACCCAGACTAACACAGCCTTTCACAATAACTCACCCAAACTGACACAGCCAATGCAGTAACTCATCCAGACTGACACAGCCTACACAGTAACTCACCCAGACTGACACAGCCTACACAGTAACTCACCCAGACTGACACAGCCTATACAGTAACTCACCCAGACTGACAGCCTATACAATGACTCCACCCAGACTGACACAGCCTATACAGTAACTCACCCAGACTCACGCAGCCTATACAGTAACTCACCCAGCTTATACTGTAACTCACCCAGCCTATACTGTAACTCACCCAGACTGGCACAGCCTTTCACAGTAACTCACCCAGCCTATACAGTAACTTACCCAGCCTATACAGTAACTAACCCAACATATACAGTAACTCACCCAGATTGACCCAGTCTTTCACAGTAACTCACACAGACTAATTCAACCTTTCACAGTAACTCACCCAGCCTATACAGTAACTTACCTAGCCTATACAGTAACTCACCCAGCCTATACAGTAACTCATTCAGGCTATACAGTAACTCACTCAGACTGACTCAGCCTATACAGTAACTCACCCAGACTGGCACAGCCATTACAGTAGCTCACCCAGCCTATACTACAGTAACTCACTCGGACTGGTACAGCCTATACAGTAACTATCCAAGGCCTATACAGTAACTCACCCAGCCTATACACTAACTCACCCAGACTGGTATAGCCTATACAGTAACTGACCTAGCCTATACAGTAACCTGCCCAGCCTAAACAGTAACTCACTCAGACTGGTACAGCCTATACAGTAACTCACCCAGCCTATACAGTAACTCACCCAGACTATACAGTAACTCACCCAGACTGGTACAGCCTATACAGTAACTCACCCAGCCTATACAGTAACTTACCCAGCCTAAACTTTAACTCACCCAGACTGGCACAGCCTATACAGTAACTCACCCGGCCTATACAATAACTCACCCAGCCTATACAGTAACTCACCCAGACTGGTACAGCTTATACAGTAGCTCACCCAGTCTATACAGTAACTCACCTAGAGTGGCACAGCCTTTCACAGTGGCTCACTCAGCATATACAATAACTCACCCAGACTGGCACAGCCTTTCACAGTAACTCACCCAGACTGGCACAGCCTTTCACAGTAGCTCATTCAGCATATACAATATCTCACCCAGACTGACCCAGCCTTTCACAGTAACTCACCCAGACTGACCCAGCCTTTCACAATAACTCACCCAGACTGACCCAGCCTTTCACAATAACTCACCCATACTGACCCAGCCTTTCACAGTAACTCACCCAGACTGGCACAGCCCAGCGTGAAGGCGGCCTCCACCTGGATGAGCTCGCTGAGCGAGTGGACCATGAGGGCGACGAGCAGCTTGATGCCACGGGAGGTGGAGATGGTGGTCTGGTTGCGGTGATGCGGCACGTTGCCCACGCCCACGCACAGGTGGCGCAGCGAGCGGATGACGCTCAGCACGATGTGTTCCTTGTTGGCGCGGAGCAGTCGCACCAGCGGGTACAGGCCGTTGGCCGTGGCGATCTGAGTCTGCTGGTTCAGCGGTCCCTGCACACAGACAAAGGTAGTGGTGGTGGTGTGACTGTAGCAGTTGCACCAGCGGGTAAAGCCGCTGGCGTTGGCAGTCTGCATCTGCTGGTTAAACTGGGGTGGGGGTGGGGGTGGGGGCAAGGGGCAAATATCTCAATCAACTTCACACACTGTTCGCCTCGAGCATCAGAATTCAAGCCGAAGAAAGGGAAAAAGAGAGAAAAGAAGGTGAAGAAGAGAAAGAAAAAGAAGAAGAAGAAGAAGAAGAAGAAGAAGAAGAAGAAGAAGAAGAAGAAGAAGAAGAAGAAGTCACCACCACCCCGGAGCCAGCTCACCTGCGCCAACACGCCCAGCCCTTCAGAGCCGATCAGGTGCAAGTTCTCCGACATGGAATTGACAAACTCGATAAGGGTTTGAACCCCGATCCCATTCGCCATCTCCCGCTTCTCGTTGATGTCGTCGCCTGCCAGCGCCCACAGCGCCATGGCCGTCTTCTCCTGCAGGGACTCGGCGTTGCGTTTCTTCAGCAGCTGCATCAGGAGTCGCTCAGCGCCCACCTCCAGCACTTCGTGTTGCACGTGCGCATTGTTGGCGGCCAGGCGGTGAATGGCCTCCACCGCGCTCTCCTGCACCTTCTTGTTGCGCGCCTGGCACAGACAAAGCATAAAACAATGCTGGGTTGGGGTCGCAAACAGACAAAGCATAAAACAATATTGTGTTGGGGGTTGCAAACAAAACAAAACAATGCCAGGTTGGGGGTCGCAAACAGACAAAACATAAAACAATGCCAGGTTGGGGGTCGCAAACAGACAAAGCATAAAACAATGCTGGATTGGGGGTCGCAAACAGACAAAGCATAAAACAATGCTGGATTGGGGGTCGCAAACAGACAAAGCATAAAACAATGCTGGGTTGGGGGTTGCAAACAGACAAAGCAAACACAATGTTGGGCTGGGGGCTGCAAACAGACAAAGCAACACAAATCTGGGTTGGGGGTTGCAGATAGACAAAGCATAACACAATGCTGGGTATGGGGCTTGCAAACAGACAAAGTATAACACAATGTTGGGTTGGGGGGAGGGGGAGGGGGGGGTGCAAACAGACAAAGCACAGCAATGTTGGGATGGGGCTGCAAACAGACAAAGCACGACACAATGTTGGGATGGGGGTTTGCAAACAATACAAGATCACCTAGCTCTTGTCCACACATTTACTTCTTTATTGTTCTTACAGGTTTGAGTCATCACTCTTCGATCGTGGATTTGAAAATCAATTGCACCTACTGGGCGAAAAGATCGGTCGTCGAATTTCTATTACTGATTAAAGATGAAGACGTTTGGACTGTAATGAAAAGTGAGGGCGTTCGTGCAAAGCTTAGGAGTTTGTGGATCGTAAGGTCAAAGTAAATGACAGCTGTGACTACTGCAAAGCTGCCTAACGGCCCACACGAGTCACTTGGTTGAGAATAACGTTGATGACGACTCAGTGATTCATCTGGTTGTTGATGACGACCCACATGGCTCACCTGGTTAAGAATAACGTTGATGACGACTCACACAACTCATCTGGTTGAGAATAACACTCATAACTACTCACACGACTCACCTGGTTGAGAATAACGTTGATGATGACCCACACGACTCACCTGGTTGAGAATAACGTTGATATTGATCCACACGACTCACCTGGTTGAGAATACCGTTGAAAGCGACTCACACGATTCACCTGGTTGAGAATAACGTTGATGATGACCCACACCACTCACCTGGTTGAAAATAACGTTGATGACAACCCATACGGCTAACCTGGTTGATAATGACAACCCGCACGACTCACCTGGTTGAGGATAACGTTGACAATGTGCTGAGTGACCCCCTCATCAACGAAAGCGTTCTGGTTTTCCCGTGAGTTTTGGGCCACGCTGGACACGGTCTCGGTGAGGGCCAGCAACAGGTCAGCGTGACCTGTGGCCGTCTCGAACAGACCCACGATGGTGGAGATGCACCCTGAAACACCGCACAGTACACATCCTGAACCACTGCACCGTACACACACCCTAAACACCGCATCACACATACAACCTGGAATATATCCCAGAACACACCTTGAAACACTGCATCCCATAAACCTGCACCATCATGTCTAAAACATCACACCACATACACCCTGAAACACCGCACCTTACAGACACCACGAAACCACCCAGAACACCTCCTGAAACACCCCTCAGTACACTGAAATACACCCAGTACACCATGAAACGCCACACAGTACACCCAGGCACTACCCAATACACGCCGACATACAACACGGTACATCGTGAAACACCACACAGTACACCCTCAAATATTGCACAGAAGAGACACAGATCTAAACGCGTGCGCACGCACCCCCGTCTCCCGCCCCCTCTACACACAAGGTTACGATACCTGGTGTGTTACGATACCTGGTGTGGTTCCTACAGTGCTGCGCTGTTTGGGTCCGGCAGCGGCGATGTTGCCTATGGCCTGGACTGCTGGGGTTTGAACCTCGCAGTCGTGCACCGTCTGCAGCACGCGGTGCAGCGCCGGGATGGCGCCGTTCTGCATCAGCAGCTCGGCGTACTCCACCTTCTTCGCCAGCTCCTTCATCACCTGCACAGCCACGTCACGGTCAGTGTCTGGTTACAGAAGCCACAACACAGCTGCACCACAGTCAGTGTCTGGTTACAGAAGCCACAACACAGCTGCACCACAGTCAGTGTCTGGTTACAGCAGTCAGCACAGCTACACCATAGTCAGTGTCTGGTTACAGAAGTCACAACACAGCTACACTACAGTCAGTGTCTGGTTACAGCAGTCACTTAGCACAGCCACACTACAGTCAGTGTCTGGTTACAGCAGTCACTTAGCACAGCCACACCACGATCAGAGTCAGGTCTCTCCCTCTCCCCACCCACCTCTGTCTCCACACTCTCTTTCTCATCTCGCTACTATTTATTTCGGCCACCAGCCAGTCTATCTACCTGAATTGTTTTTTAACCAACATTTGTTTTGACTGTTTCCTACCAAACGTTTTGTTTCCTCTTAGTTTTGTTGGTGTTAAGTCTCGTTTACTGTCGGTTTTGTAAAGCTAGAGTTTATTTCGAATTGTTCGTCCGCCATTCGTTTGTGTTTCCCTTTCAGTTGTATGTAAATGAGCTCACCGCGTATAGGACACAAGCCTGTTGGTGAGCCCATGGAGAGAGAGAGAGAGAGAGAGAGAGAGAGAGAGAGAGAGAGAGAGAGAGAGAGAGAGAGAGAGAGAGAGATAAGAGAAGAGAGAGACAGAGAGACAGAGAAACAGATACAGAGACATGCAGAGAGAGACAGAGACAGAGAGACAGAGACAGAGAGAGACAGAGACAGAGAGACACAAAGACAGTGACAGAGAGACAGACAGAGAGACATAGATAGATAGAGAGAGAGAGAGAGAGAGAGAGAGAGAGAGAGAGAGAGAGAGAGAGAGAGAGAGACAGACAGACAGACAGACAGACAGACAGACAGACAGACAGACAGACAGACAGACAGACAGACAGAGAGACAGACAGAGACAGACAGAGACAGAGAGACACAAAGACAATGACAGACAGAGAGACAGACATAGATAGAGAGACAGATAGAGACGGAGAGAGAGAGAGAGAGAGAGAGAGAGAGAGAGAGAGAGAGAGAGAGAGAGAGAGAGAGAGAGACAGAGACAGAGACAGAGACAGAGACAGACAGAGACAGAGACAGAGAGACAGAGAGACAGACAGAGACAGAGACAGAGAGACAGACAGAAAGAGAGACAGTCAGACAGACAGAGATGCAGAGACAGAGACAGACAGACAAACGGACAGACAAACCGAGAGAAAGAACGCTTACGGTAGCGGAGAGCTGCACGACGAAGTTCTCGGTGGACTTGAGCAGCCTAATGAAGGCGGGGACGCCGCCGCTGCTGATCAGCTGTTCCTGCACCTCGGGCCTCTCGATGACGTTCAGCAGCAACTGCAGGGCCGGCACCTTGCACTCGTCCGCTACCGTTGCCTTGGCAACCTTGCTGATCACCGGCACGCCGCCTGCAGGACGGCAGTAAGAGAGACACAAAGGGGCGGATGTTAGCACCGAATACTGCACACAGTCCCACTGCTTTGAAGCAAAATTAGAAAAGGAGAGAGAGAGAGAGAGAGAGAGAGAGAGAGGAGAGAGAGGAGAGAGAGAGAGAGAGAGAGAGAGAGAGAGAGAGAGAGAGAGAGAGCGAGAGAGAGAGACAGAGACAGACAGACAGACAGACAGACAGACTGACTGACAGATACAGAGACAGAGAGAGAGAGAGAGAGAGAGAGAGAGAGAGAGAGGAGAGAGAGAGAGAGAGAGAGAGAGACAGACAGACAGACAGACAGACAGACAGACAGACAGACAGACAGACAGACAGACAGACAGCGACAGACAGAAACAACAATGGAAGGTAAGTAAACATGGTGTCTAACGTCCGAACACCATAAGGCTTATTTGGGACGGGGACGGGAAAATGTATGTGTGTGTGTGGGGGGGGGGGGGGGGGGGGGGAGGGGGGCAGGAAGAGAGGACTTGCTAGTCCGCGCGCTCTGACCAGCAAAGACTGACCGAAGAGATCGTCTGCCACTGCCACAAATAACACTGTTAAGGAGGTGGGGACGCAAGCGAAGCAACTTGTGTGTGTGTGTGTATGTGTGTGTGTGTGTGTGTGTGTGTGTGTGTGTGTGTGTGTGTGTGTGTGTTGTGTGTGTGTGTGTGTGTGTGTGTGTGTGTGTGTGTGTGTGTGTGCTCGCGCGCGCGAGGAATACAATAATATGACCATATAACTGATTATTTTTTGGAAGTTTTAATGTATACATTATTGTTGATCTTGTAAAACGCGGTGCACTCACCCTCGTCGGTGAGACTCAGCTCTGTACAGAAATGACCCTTCTTCTTCTTCTTACCACCACCACCACCACCACCACCACCACCATCATCATCATCATTTTTATTCTCTTCCTCCTCCTCCTCCTCATCATCATCACCATCATTCATTATTCTCTCACCGTTGAGATAGAAGGGTTCCCAGTTGGGGTTGACGCCTTCGCTGGAGGGGTCCGTGAGGTTCCTGAGACAGGTACCAGCGGCGGCCACCTCCTCCTCCATGTCGGAGCCCAGCATGCGGAGCAGGTTCTTCCAGACAGGCAGCTTCTCCAGCCGCAGCGAGAGGAAGAGCTCCAGCATGCTGACGAACTGCTTGATGGCGCAGATCTCCACCGCCCCATGGTTTTGAGAGTTGATGGCGTCCACCTGCGCATTCCCAGAGGACACGGGTTTCTTTACAACCAGCAAAGCGTCAGCTAGTGCGTGAGAACAAAGAGAGAGTGAGAACGAGGAAACGTGAGAACAGGTAAGAACGAGAAAAAGGAAGAGTGAAAACAATTAAGAGTGAGAACAAGGAAGAATGAGAATAAAAATTAATAAGAATGAGAACAAGAAAGAATGAAAATAATTAAGATTGAGAACAAGGAAGAATGAGAACAGGCAAGAATGAGAACAAGCAAGAGTTAGAAAAAGGAAGAATAAGAACAAGCAACAGTGAGAACACGGAAGCCTACTGATACGTCATCGCGCGTTAACTCCGGGATGGACACTGCTGAGGTTGCCTTGGTTCTGCATATCTAGTCATATGAATTGATCAGATGTTTTGCTGCCTTATTTGCTGGTTGTATGCTCATCATGTATAACTGAGTGATGTATGCTAGTGTGCATCTGGCGCTGTGAACACGCTTTGTTAGACAGGTTTTTGACTGAACCTAAACTACAATCTTTGTAAAATTAAGTTTTCGAGTTCTCTGCACCCCCATTCCCCCGACAGACCTTAGCCCCCATTTCTATCGGGCTGACCACCGTGTCCTGAATCCCTGAGGGCTCGGCCAGCAAGAACAGGGTGCTGCCCAGGTCGTCTTGGGTCTACAGCTTCAGAAACAATCCCGCCTCCCTCCCATCCTCCCTCCCTCTCTCTCCACACCTCCCCTCCCCCGCATGCAAACACACAAATATACAGACCGTAGCCCCCAGTTCTGTCAGGCTGACCACGGTGGTCCTGAATAACAGAGGACACGGCCAGCAGGAACGGGGTGCTGCCCGGGTCGTCCTGGGTCTACAGCTTCAGAAACATCCCACCTCCCTCCCTTCATCTTTTTGCACCCCCCACCCCCACCCACGCACACACAAACACACTTATATACAGATTTAGCCCCCCCTTCTATTAGGTTGACCACAAGGTCCTGAATGCCTGTAGACACGGCCAGCAGGTCGTCCTGGGTCTACAGCTTCAGAAACATCCCGCCTCCCTCCCTTCATCTTTTTGCACCCCCCACCCCCACCCCCACCCACACCACACACACACACACACACACACACACACACACACACACACACACACACACACACACACACACACACACACACACACAAACACACATATATACAGACCATAACCCCCAGTTCTATCAGGCTGACCACCGTGTCCTGAATGCCTGAAGACACGGCCAGCAGGTCGTCCTGGGTTTACAGCTTCAGAAACATCCCCCTCCCTCCCTTACTCTTTCTGAACCCCCCCCCCCCCCCCACCACCACCACACAAACACACATGTATAATTATACAGACCTTAGCCCCCATTTCTATCAGGCTGACCACCGTGTCCTGAATGCCCGAGGACACGGCCAGCAGGAACGGGGTGCTGCCCAGGTCATCCTGGGTCTGCAGCTCCAGGGAGTCCGGGTCGTTCTCCACGAACCTCTCCAGAGACTTGATGTAGCCGCGGTAGGCGCAGTGGTGGATGTGGCTCCATCCCGTCTCGTCCGGCTCGTTCATGCTGCAGCTCTGATGGCCTCACTCTCACCTGCAAAGGGAAGTGAAGGTGGGACAATGACTATAGCTGCCACGTGACAAGAAGACAGAAAGTTAATTGACCTGCTCACCATATTAACGTTAAATGTGTGTGTGTGTGTGTGTGTGTGTGTGTGTGTGTGTGTGTGTGTGTGTGTGTGTGTGTGTGTGTGTGTGTGTGTGTGTGTGTGTGTGTGCGGGTGTATAATTATGTGTGCAAGAATGGCGGCAGTCGAGAGAGAGAGAGAGAGAGAGAGAGAGAGAGAGAGAGAGAGAGAGAGAGAGAGAGAGAGAGAGAGAGAGTGTGTGTGTGTGTGTGTGTGTGTGTGTGTGTGTGTGTGTGTGTGTGTGTATGTGCGCGGGTGTATTGGGCGGTTCAGGCGGGATTGTTAGCTCCCTTGACTTTTGCCCGGCATCGCTTAAGTCCCTTGGCTGCTTTTACTTCCGGTGCGTACTTTCTTCACAATGGAAGGCGATGACAGTGAATTTGCGAATTTTACACTGACAACTTTAAAGACATTTTTGGAGGCCCGTAGTCAGAATGTGTCTGGCAACAAGCAATAACTTGTTGCTCGTGCTATAGGATACCCAGAAACACATTTGGGGGTTGGGGTGGGGGTTGGGGGGTGGGGGTGAGAATGTGAGAATGAAACAGAAGTAAAGACAGATATAATTTTTACGTACTTATTTTATTATAAGCCAATGTGTCAAAGACAAATTTTTCTTTTTTATGCATTGTATAATCTTGAATAATAAATATTTATTTGAATTTTACAGGGAGACACAGAAAATGTACATGGCTATTACAATACAAGGATACACACGTAATGTACGTGACTATCGCATTTCAGGGAGACAAAATATACGTCACTATCACATTTCAGGGAGACACAAAAAATATACGTCACTATCACATTTCAGGGAGACACAAAATATATACGTCACTATCACATTTCAGGGAGACACAAAATATACGTCACTATCACATTTCAGGTGACATAAAACATACATCACTGTCACATTTAGGGAGAAACACAAAACGTACACGACCATCGCATTACAGGAGACACAAAATATCCGCGGCTATCACATTACAGGGAGACAAATATTTAGGGAGACACACATACGCGACTATCGCATTACAGGAGACACAAAATATCTGTGGCTATCACATTACAGGGAGACAAATAAAATGTACGTGACTGTTACAGTGCAAGGATACACTGTTCGAGTGTTTGCTATTAACATTTGACTATTTGAGTCCAGATCATGTCAAGACAATTCGTCTGCTTTGAGCACATCCTCGGAATAAGCGTTTCTTGTCCAAGTCTCAACAGACCGGGAGAGGGTCAGGCGAAGACTGGATAAGAACAACTGATGGGCATAGAAGAACAAATGATGAACAAGGAAGAATAAATGATGAAGAAAGAAGAACAAATGATGCGCAAAGAAGAACAAATGATGAACAAAGAAGAACAAGTGATGAATAACATAACAAAACAGCTCAGCCAAAAGCACATGAGTATGCTAATCTCATTTTCACCGTTTCACTGTTGTTCAAATGTTGTTCTGAGGCTTGAAAAAGGGGGTTACCCCGAACATTCGCATGCTGTTTTTTTGTCATAATAAATATTCTTTTGAACCTTTTATGTGTTTTGGATCTTGTTTTAGAACGCTAGCGGCCATTCTCGTTTCAGAATTGTTGGTTCAAGAACACTTCGAATGGAGAACCCACCGGTAGAGTGCATTAACAACATCCGGTTAACACTGACACAGCTGAGAAGATCAACAGGAAGCTTTTCGAGCAAACCTGATAATCGGATTAGAGATTTAGAAGAGAGACCAGTCAAGTGGATGTATAAAAACTTGGCACACCAACAGAGGAGAGATAACGGCATATTGTAAGCTTCGTGATTCCAAGCGAACACCCATAACCACGACACGCACAGATAGGTTCCCCGAGACGCACGCCACGACAAAAGACATACTCCACAATTACGCGCGGCCCCCTAACTTTTAACAGTGTCCACAGACTTACAGCACAGCTAGCGTATGACCCAGTTTTACACGGACACAATGCAATGCAAAAGAGTATTTGTAAGGCGCTTACACCTAAAGTGAGCCCGAAGTTTGGCAAGCCACTAGTGATGACGTAAATCAAAAGGAGGCACACACAACTCGGCGAGCGACCGGAGACATGAAGTCCACCTTAGCTCAGGAAGCCTGACCCACACCGACATTGGCAGGTTGTCAGAACGCTGGCAGGTTGGCAGATGATCAGAACACTGTCATATGATCAGAACACTGGCATATGATCAGAACACTGGCAGATGGATGATCAGAACACTGGCATATGATGAAAATACCGGCAGATGATCAGAACACTGGCATGTTATCAGAACACTATCAGAACACTGGCAGATGGATGACCAGGACACTGGCAGATTATCAGAACACCGGTAGGTTATCAGAACGCTGGCAGACGATCAGAACACTGGCACATGATCAGAACACCGACAGGTTATCAGAACACTGGCAGGTTATCAGAACACTGGCACATGATCAAAACTCCGACAGGTTATCAGAACACTGGCAGATGATCAGAACACTGGCAGCTTATCAGAACACTGGCAGGTGATCAGAACACTGGCAGATTATCAGAACACTGGCAAATGATGAGAACACTGGCAGGTGATCAGAACACTGGCAGATGATCAGAACACTGGCAGGTTACCACACCACTGGTAGGTTATCACAACGCTGGCGGATAATCAGAACACTGGCAGGCAGGTGGTCAGAACACTGGCAGATTATCAGAACTCTGGCAGGTTGCTGTTGTCGATGTTGATCGCTTTTTGTATAGCGCCATTTCACGCTCTCGAGCAGACTCACTGCGCTCTTGTCGCACGTGACTCTCAACAAGTGACTGCAGCTCTTCACAGCTCGCTTTGAATGTCCACCCAAGCGGTGCAGCTGCAGCGCTGTTCGGTTATCAGAACACTGTTTGGTTATCAGAACACTGCTTGGTTATTGGAACACTGTTTGGTTATCGGAACACTGTTTGGTTATGCGAACATTGGCAGCTAGTTATCAGAACACTCACAGGTTATCAGATCGCTGACAAGTTATTAGAATGCTGGCAGGTTATCAAAACGTTGGCAGTTAATCAGAACTCTGGCAGGTTATCAGAACACTGGCAGGTTATCAGACTGCGTGTAGGTAGTGTTGAAGAGTTAGCCCACGTCCGCAGCGGGCCTGTTTGTGTGAAGCTGCCAAGCGATCGCTAGCAGCGTGGTGCCGGCAACCGAGTTCGGGATTATCGCCCCTCCTGACAGCTAACTGACACCGGGTCACGACAGCACTGCATGCGCAAGGCACTCCGCTCGGATCTCCTCACTTCACTATCACGGCAGTGGCCGAGGGGTCTGGCCGCTTTTACTGTTGCTTTACGCCCACGTTGGTTGAAGTGTTGCTTGATGTCCACGTTAGTTGGTGTGTTGCTTGACGTCCATGTTGGTTGAAGTGTTGCTTTTGAAGTGTTGCTTTAAGCCCGTTCTTAACTAGGCGAATGTTTGTTCGCCCGAACATACTTCGGACACTTCGACGAACTATGATTCGTTTCTTAATTGAACTTTTAGTTGGCCGAATATGGTTCGGACAGTCCAAATTTTACTTCATTCTCAACTGGCTTGTAATGAGATGCAAGCTTCGGCCCGAACTTGCGGCAGACGCGCAGCAGACAGCATGATCGAAAATATAGGCTAAAGTCAAGTCAAGTCAGTATACTTTAATCATCCCTCACAGGGTAATTCAACTAACTGCTATCTCATTCTGGGTCTCCGAGACAAGGCTGCGCCTCCCACAAGTCAACAAATAAACAAATTCCCTCCGAAGCGAGTGAAGAACCTAGCGACACCGTCATCCATTTTTATTTTTGTTTTTTCTTCATCCACAGGAGAGCTCTGCTCTCAGCCAATCAGAGGCAATGATCGTCGAATAGGGCGAATGTTCCCAGAAATGCTGAGCGAAGCTTTTTGGACCCCGAATATAGCTTCGACGAATACTTCCAACTAGGTTCGCGAAGAAAAGTTGGCCCAATTAAGAACCAACTAGCTTCGCCGAATTCTTCCAACTAGGTTCGCGAAGAAACATTCGCCCAATTAAGAACGGGCTTTACGCCCACGTTGGCTGAAGTGTTGCTTTACGCCCACGTTGGCTGAAGTGTTGCTTTACGTGCACAGAAACCGTAGGTTTATTAGGGACGGGAGCCCACGACGGCCACCTCAACTTTCACGCAGACTCCTGAGCTCTGAGATTACGTCCACATTCTTCTTTTCTTTTTGCTTAATGTCCTCAGATGCTAAAGAGATAATTATTCGGGAAAATTTTTAAGTAAGCTTGTCTTGGATATAAAGTCGTCCACAGGGACCATAAGGATTATTAAGGACGGGGAGCCCACCTCGACTTTAACACAGCTCCTGAGATCTGCAGGTCCTGGCGTGGACATCACAATAATGTTTACGATTACATGTTCAAGTTCAGTGTTGCGTTACGTCCACAGAAACCACCAGGCTTATATATATATATGTATAAGCCTGGTGGTATAATAAAGAAAACACTCTCGGATGTGTTACACGCGAATACAGCGGGTCAAGCAGGTTACTACATCAGGTAGGCAGGGTACTACACCAGGTAGGCAGGGTATACACAAGGTAGGTAGGTATACAGGTAGGCAGGGTACTACATCGGGTAGGCAGGGTATGCACTAGGTAGGAAGGGTATGCACCAGGCAATACACCAGGTACGAAGAGTATACACCAGGTACGAAGGGTATGCACCAGGTAGGCAGGGTATACACCAGGTAGGCAGGGTATCACGCCAGGTAGTCAGGGTACTACACCAGGTAGGCAGGTTACACACCCGGTATAAGCAGGGTATTACACCAGGTAGGCAGGGTACTACGCCAGGTAGGCAGGGTACTACGCCAGGTAGGCAGGTTATACACCAGGTAGGCAGGGTCTACATCAGGTAGGTAGGTTACCCACCAGGTGTAAGCAGAGTATCACGCCAGGTACTTAGGGCACTACACCAGGTAGGCAGGATACACACCAGGCATAAGCAGGGTATTACACCAGGTAGGCAGGTCCCCACGAGATGCGTGGAAGAGGACGCAGTTTTGTGCAAGCAGAACGGGCGGAGAAATTAAGCCTCTCAGAAGGGCAATGCCGGTCGATACAGTCCAGCACGCTTCAGACAGCCTGAGTCAGGGCCGGTGGAGACAGCAGGGACGGCCTTCCTTCTGCCCCAGCTCACAAATCGTTGTCCATAATAATGTCAGCCCGTTGTACATAATAATGTCAGCCCGACATCTGAGGACATTCAGCCCCACGTTATCTCACAAGTCCACAGTCGAGTCCCCTCTGCTCCAGCACGCAGCCAACAGGCACTTTGTTGCTTCGTCACTTCCACCAACAGTGTCACCCCATTGAACATCTTGCTGAAGCGTGTCACCTTACTGAACACCTTGCTGAAGCGTGTCCCACTGCTGAAC
>OY757546.1:21867596-21870096 GCA_963584105.1 Alviniconcha strummeri | reverse complement strand
CACAGTGAAACAGTCGTCACCTTTGCTAAGGTTGTCCCAGTCACCGTTATATAGGCTGTGTCTTTCCACAGTGATACAGTCGTCGCTTTTACTAAGGTTGTCGCAGTCACCGTTATATTGGCTATCATTCCTCAGTGAAACAGTTGTCACCTTTACTACGGTTGTCCGAGTCATTGTATGGCTGTGTTATTATTCCACAGTGAAATAGTGGTCAGCTTTGCTAAGGCTGGCCCAGTCATTTTTACATCTGCTGTGTTATTATTTCACAGTGAAGCAGTCGTCACCTTTACTAAGGCTGTCCCAGTCATTGTTATATAGGCTGTGTTATTATTTCACAGTGAAGCAGTCGTCACCTTTACTAAGGCTGTCCCAGTCATTGTTATATAGGCTGTGTTATTATTCCACAGTGAAACAGTCGTCACGTTTGCTAAGGAAGTAAGTAAGTAAACATGGTGCTTAACGTCCACAGAAACCATAAGGCTTATTAGGGACGGGGAGAAGGGGGGAGGGGGTATGGAGGTGGGGGTAGAGGGAGATTATATAGTAATCGCTACACTGTCACAACCAGAATGATTCCTGCATTAAGATGGAGAGCGATGAGAGCCATTTTAATGTTTCAGTAGGAAGTGATGGACAAAGTCACAAGACAGTGTCCACAAACCACAACCTTTTTGAAGAGAAAGGATAGCCGAAGCGGTATCGAACCGAGGTCCTTCCGCTTAGCAGCCTAACGCCTTACCGATAGGCCAAACCGGCTCACATTTGCTAAGGTTGTCCCAGTCACCGTTACATGGGCTATCATTCCACAGTGAAACAGTTGTCACCTTTGCTAAGGTTGTTCCAGTCATGATCAGTGCCTCTCCCATTTAATACAACTCTCTCCCAAACATGATCAGCGTCTGTCCCATTTAACACAGATCTGCCCCAAACATGACCAACGTCCCTCCCATTTAACACAGCTCTGTCCTAAGAAATAATCAACACCATTCCATTGAATACAGCTCTATCTTAAAACATAAATCCGCGCCATTCCCACTGAATGCAGCCCTGTCCTAAAACATAATCAACACTATTCCCATTGAATACAGCTCTGTCCTATAAATAAGAGAAGAAGAAAAAAGAAAAAAAAGAAAAAAAGAAAAGAAAAAAAAAGAGGAAAAAAATCAAAACAAAAATCAAAACAAAATCAGCATCATTCCCATTGAATACAGCTCTGTCCTAAAACATAATCAACATCATTTCCATTGAATACAGCTCTGTCCTAGAACATAATCAACATCATTTCCATTGAATACAGCTCTGTCCTAAAACATAATCAACATCATTTCCATTGAATACAGCTCTGTCCTAAAACATAATCAACATCATTTCCATTGAATACAGCTCTGTCCTAAAACATAATCAACATCATTTCCATTGAATACAGCTCTGTCCTAAAACATAATCAACATCATTTCCATTGAATACAGCTCTGTCCTAAAACATAATCAACATCATTTCCATTGAATACAGCTCTGTCCTAAAACAAAATCAAGGCCATCCCCAATGAATACAGCTCTTATATCATCATCATCATCATCATCATCATCATCATCATCATCATCATCATCATCATCATCATCACATAAAATAACTCAAAATGATCGTCACACAATCAGACGTTAGTTACTTGGGGTGCGTGTGACCAAATTGTACGACCAGACGACTACCTACGTGTTTCCTGAAGCAGAAACAAGTTGATTTAGTACGCCTGGACAAACAGGGTTGTGTTGTCGCTCTCTCTCTGTGACCAAAGAGCCCGACGTAACGCTGCGCAGCCAGGCCGTGGGCCTACACGTCTACCCCAGGGCTTACGTATATGAAGGTCCATGGTCCACCTGCTGTGTGAGCCGGTGTGGCCTAGCGGTACAGCGTTAGGCTGGAAAGCAGAAAAACCTCGGTTCGAATCCGCTTTCGCTCTCCTTTCTCTTCAAAAGTTGCGGTCTGTGGACACTGTCTCGTGACTTTGTCCCTCACAATTAGTGAAACATTAAAATGCCTCTCATTGCTGCCCATCTTCATGCAGGAGTCATTCTGGTGGTAACAGTGTAGCGGTAGGTATATAATCTCCCTCTTCCCCCATCTCCATACCCCTTTCCCCCCATTCTCCCCTTCTCCCTGTCCCTAATAAGACTTATGGCTTCTGTGAACGTTAAACACCATGTTTACTTATTTACTTACGTCTGTCTGCTGCTCCTCTCCCGGTGGACGCTGTCTGTCAGCGGAAAACGAGTATAGCGGCTCACTAGTGTCAAAAGACAAAAATACTAATTATGTGCAGATAATTACAATTGTGTGTGTGTGTGTGTGTGTGTGTGTGTGTGTGTGTGTGTGTGTGTGTGTGTGTGTGTGTGTGTTTCCGATGGTCGCTGTCTGACAGAGGGAAACCAGGACCGGTGGGCTGTTTATCCGAGAGAAACCAGGACCGGTGGCTTTGGGCCGTGTGTTATAAGCACGGCGT
>OY757546.1:21843499-21865999 GCA_963584105.1 Alviniconcha strummeri | reverse complement strand
TAGCCACATAAAAATAGCGTCAGCCTTGTTATTTCTCACTGTCTTCCACAGATGCATGTGTGTAAATGGACAGTGAGTTTAAGCTGTAGCCACATAAATTTAGTGTCAGCCTTGTTATTTCTCACTGTCTTCCACAGATGCGTGTGTGTACAAGAACGTGGCCTACAGGCAAGGCGAAAACTGGGAAGATGGCTGTGATTACGTCTGTGTGTGCGACGACGAGTCGACAGGAGACTACACATGTACCTCTAAGTGAGTGTGCCCACAGTGTGCCAACAACATGCTCACAGTGCGCCCACTGACAGTGTGCCCACAATATACCCACAGTGTACCCACATCATACCCACAGTATGCCCACAACATGCTTACAGTGCACCCACAGAGTGCCCACAATATACCCACAATGTACTCACATCATACCCACAGTATGCCCACAACATGCTCACAATGCACCTACAGTGTGCCCACAATATACCCACAGTGTACTCACATCATACCCACAGTATGCCCACAACATGCTCACAATGCACCCACAGTGTGCCCACAATATACCCACAGTGTACCCACATCATACCCACAGTATGCCCACAATATGCTCACAATGCACCCACAGTGTGCCCACAGTATACCCACAGTGTACCCACATCATACCCACAGTATGCCCACAATATGCTCACAATGCACCCACAGTGCCCGCAATATACCCGCAGTGCACCCACAGTATACCCACAATATACCCACAGGGTACCCACAACATATCCACAGTACACCCACAGTATGCCCACCTTATGCTCACAATAGCCTGCTCCCGCAGTACACCAACAAAATATATTACCCACATTGTACCCACAGTATATCCACAGCATACCCACAGTACACTCACGGTATATCCACAGAACACCCACAGTATATCCACAGTACACCCACAGTATATCCACAGTACACCCACAGTATATCCACAGTACTCCCACAGTATATCCACAGTACATCCACAGTATGCTCACAGTATATCCACAGTATGCTCACAGTACACCCACAGTATATCAACAGTATGCTTACAGTACATCCACAGTATACCCACGGTACACTCACAGTATATTCACAGTATGCTTACAGTACACCCACAGTATATCCACAGTATGCTCACAGTACACCCACAGTATATCAACAGTATGCTTACAGTACATCCACAGTATACCCACGGTACACTCACAGTACATCTACAGTATGTTCACATCACACTGACAGTATGCCATTATTGTACCTGCAGTATAACCACAGTACACCCTTAGTATACTAACAGTATGCCTACAGTATGAACACAGTACACCCACAAAGCTCTCGCAGCATGCCGCAGCATGTTCACAGAATACACTCACAGTAAGTAAGTAAGTTGGTATTTTACGTCCAGTCAACCGGTGCGGTTATATCAGGGCGAGACGCTCACAGTATACTCGCAATTAACATACCCACATTATATACACAGCATGCCCACAACATGTTCACGGTATACGCTCACAGTATACTCACAATTAGCATACCCACATTGTGTGCACAGTCTGTTCACAGTATACGCTCACAGTATACTCACAATTAGCATACCCACATTGTGTGCACAGTATGTTCACAGTATACGCTCACAGTATACTCACAATTAGCATACCGACATTGTGTGCACAGTATGTTCACAGTATACGCTCACAGTATACTCACAATTAGCATACCCACATTGTGTGCACAGTATGTTCACAGTATACGCTCACAGTATACTCACAATTAATATACCCACATTGTGTGCACAGTATGTTCACAGTATACGCTCACAGTATACTCACAATTAGCATACCCACATTGTGTGCACAGTATGTTCACAGTATACGCTCACAGTATACTCACAATTAGCATACCCACATTGTGTGCACAGTCTGTTCACAGTATACGCTCACAGTATACTCACAATTAGCATACGCACATTATATGCACAGCATGCCCATAACTCGCTTTGTTTGCTTGTTTTGTCTAGTTTTGTGTGTGTTTTTTTCATGAAAATGTATTACCTGAGAGACCCCAACCTCCATCCCCACCCCACCCACCCCAGTGTCCGACAGTCAAATGACGAACTTGTCCTCAACAGTCCAACTTTTCATTCACTCTGCCCCACGTTCAACAATGCAGGTGCCCGCTGATGCCGCCTCTTCCGCGCTATTGCAAGAACATCAACATCCCCGGGCAGTGCTGCCCGTCGATACAGTGCGACGTACCCGGTCACGGTGCCTACAACCCGGTACCCGAGTTGACGGCCGGCAGCTTGCCCACGCCGGGACCCACGCAGAGCCCCAACAGCCATCAGTCCACCACCATCAACCAGATCATCGTGCCCAACCAGGGACCCATTACCGGGGGTACTCAGCTGCCGGGCGGCGGTGCGCCTGTACCCACGGGGACAAACATTGGTTCCCTCTCAGGCAAGGAATTTCTCCTTCATCTGTTTATCAGTAATAATAATAAGCAGCGGTGGTGTGCCTGTACCCACGGGGACAAATATTGGTTCCCTCTAAAGGAATTTCTCCTTCATTTGTTTATCAGTAATAATAATAAGCAGCGGTGGTGTGCCTGTACCCACGGGGACAAATATTGGTTCCCTGTCAAGGAATTTTCCCCTCATCTGTTTAATAGGAAGAAGAAGAAGTAATAATAATAATGATAATAATAATAATGGAAATTTGTAAAATGCCTATCCCACGGCTCAAAGCACTGAACACACTTAGTGTACATCGAGATGGAGAGTGTTGTCCGCAGTTTATTTTCATGTTGGCTTGATACTTTTGTTGTTGTTGTTTTGTTTGTTTGTTTGCTTGCTTTGTTTTTGGAAACCTGCAAAACTATGTGACAAGGGACATTCACTTTTGATCGGTTGCCCATTTATGCAAATGCTGTGAAAGTGCGCACTGATTGGGTGTCACAGGCAAGTGTGTGAAGGACAACAAAATGTACAACCCTGGTGACACGTGGACTGAGGGCTGTGACTACAACTGCACCTGTCTGGACGGACGATCGGGCTACTATAGCTGCTCTCCCATGTAGGTGGACTCTGTCTGTCTGTCTGCCTTCCTGTCTGTCTCTCTGTCTGTCTGTCTTGACCCTCTGTCTGTGTGTATCTATCTCTGCCCCCCACCCCCTCCTGCCTCCCCCCTCCGTCTCCCTGTCTTTCTGCCTGTCGCTGTCTCTGTGTCTCACTGTGTGTGTGTGTGTGTGTGTGTGTGTGTGTGTGTGTGTGTGTGTGTGTGTGTGTGTGTGTGTGTGTGTGTGTGTCCCTCTCTCTCTTTCCCACTCTCAATCACAGAAACATTTGCGTTTTTGCACCTCTCTCTCTCTCTCTCCCTTTCTCTCTCTCTCTCTCTCTCTCTCTCTCTCTCTCTCTCTCTCTCTCTCTCTCTCTCTCTCTCTCTCCCCCCTCTCTCTCTTCCTCTCTCTCTCTCTCCCTCTCCCTCCCTCTCTCTCCCTCTCTCTCTCTCTCTCCCCCTCTCTCCCTCTCTCTCTCTCCCTCTCTCTCTCTCTCTCTCCCTCTCTCTCTTCCTCTCTCTCTCTCTCCCTCTCCCTCTCTCTCTCTCCCTCTCTCTCCCTCTCTCTCTCTCTCCCCCCTCTCTCTCTCCCCCTCTCTCTCTCTCAGTTTTATATGTATTTTTGTGGATCATCACTGTGTGCTGTGTGTGGACCAGGTGCAGGGCATACAGTATCAACACCATTATCATCGTCACCATTATGACACTGTGTGTGTGTGTGTGTGTGTGTGTGTGTGTGTGTGTGTGTGTGTGTGTGTGTGTGTGTGCATTTGTGCGTGCGTGCGTGTGTGTGTGCGCGCGTGCGTGTTTCTGTGTGTGTGTGTGTGTGTGTGTGTGTGTGTGTGTGTGTGTGTGTGTGTGTGTGCGTGTGTATGTGTGTGTGTGTGTGTGTGCGCGCGCGCGCGCGTGCGTGCGTGTGTGTGTGTATCAGGTGCGTGGCATACAAAAACATCCCGGCGGACTGCACACTCGTGAAGGAGGGCTGCTGCGACAAGCCCATCTGCAGAAAGCCTGACGGCACCACCGTCGACCTCACCAAGAACCCCAACGCCACCAACATCTTCCCCATCACGGCCACCACCACCACCACTGGATTCACTGGATTCAGACCCGGCTACCTGGCCACCGTTGGCAACTCTTTCACCGGCAACTCCAGTGAGTTGGGGGGGGGAGATGCGTATGCACGTGGGGGGGTGGGGGTGGGGGGTGGTATGCGAGGAGGTTGTAATGGGATGGATTAATTGTTTATGGGAGGAGGGTGTATGTGTGGGGGGAGGGTGTATGTGTGGGGGGAGGGTGTATGTGTGGGGGGGAGGGTGTATGTTTGGGGGGAAGGTGTATGTGTGGGAGGAGGGTGTATGTGTGGGGGAGGAGGGTGTATGTGTGGGGGGGGGAGGGTGTATGTGTGGGGGGAGGGTGTATGTGTGGGGGGGGGAGGGTGTATGTGTGGGGGAGGAGGGTGTATGTGTGGGGGGGAGGGTGTATGTGTGGGGGGGAGGGTGTATGTGTGGGGGAGGAGGGTGTATGTGTGGGGGGAGGGTGTATGTGTGGGGGGGGAGGGTGTATGTGTGGGGGGAGGGTGTATGTGTGGGGGGAGGGTGTATGTGTGGGGGGGGAGGGTGTATGTGTGGGGGAGGAGGGTGTATGTGTGGGGGGGAGGGTGTATGTGTGGGGGGGAGGGTGTATGTGTGGGGGAGGAGGGTGTATGTGTGGGGGGGGAGGGTGTATGTGTGGGGGGAGTGTGTATGTGAGAGGATGGTGTAGATGTGACATGTGTGTGGTGGGGTGGGGAGAGGATGGTGTAGATGTGATATGTGTGTGGTGGGGTGGGGAGAGGATGGTGTAGGTGTGCTATGTGTGGGGTGGGGTGGGGAGAGGATGGTGTAGGTGTGCTATGTGTGGGGTGGGGTGGGGAGAGGATGGTGTAGGTGTGCTATGTGTGGGGTGGGGTGGGGAGAGGATGGTGTAGGTGTGCTATGTGTGGGGTGGGGTGGGGAGAGGATGGTGTAGGTGTGCTATGTGTGGGGTGGGGAGAGGATGGTGTAGGTGTGCTATGTGTGGGGTGGGGTGGGGAGATGATGGTGTAGGTGTGCTATGTGTGGGGTGGGGTGGGGAGAGGATGGTGTAGGTGTGCTATGTGTGGGGTGGGGAGAGGATGGTGTAGGTGTGCTATGTGTGGGGTGGGGAGAGGATGGTGTAGGTGTGCTATGTGTGGGGTGGGGTGGGGAGAGGATGGTGTAGGTGTGCTATGTGTGGGGTGGGGAGAGGATGGTGTAGGTGTGCTATGTGTGGGGTGGGGTGGGGAGAGGATGGTGTAGGTGTGCTATGTGTGGGGTGGGGTGGGGAGAGGATGGTGTAGGTGTGCTATGTGTGGGGTGGGGTGGGGAGAGGATGGTGTAGGTGTGCTATGTGTGGGGTGGGGTGGGGAGAGGATGGTGTAGGTGTGCTATGTGTGGGGTGGGGAGAGGATGGTGTAGGTGTGCTATGTGTGGGGGGGAGAGGATGGTGTAGGTGTGCTATGGGGTGGGGTGGGGAGAGGATGGTGTAGGTGTGCTATGTGTGGGGTGGGGTGGGGAGAGGATGGTGTAGGTGTGCTATGTGTGGGGTGGGGTGGGGAGAGGATGGTGTAGGTGTGCTATGTGTGGGATGGGGAGAGGATAGTGTAGGTGTGCTATGTGTGGGGGGGAGAGGATGGTGTAGGTGTGCTATGGGGTGGGGTGGGGAGAGGATGGTGTAGGTGTGCTATGTGGCAGGTGGGGTGGGGAGAGGATGGTGTAGGTGTGCTATGGGGTGGGGTGGGGAGAGGATGGTGTAGGTGTGCTATGTGGGAGGTGGGGGGTGGAAGGAAGATGTGTGGGAGGAGGATGTATGTGTTAGCTGTTTTGACCTCTTGTGTCGTGTGCACCACCACAACAAAAACGCTCACTTCCCCACAGACCCCGGCTGTATCTACAAGGGGGTGCAGTACCAGCAGGGAGATGTCTGGGACGATGGCTGTGACTTCACCTGCACCTGTGAGGACGGTGCCAAGCGACAGTTTGTCTGCAGACCCAAGTAAGTCACTGGAACGGCCTGACAAGTACCACGTACTACATCCCAGGTAAGTCAGTCATCTAGGGAATTAGGCAGACACAGTCGGATACTGCTGTGCAGACCCAGGTAAGTCGGTCGTCCAGGGAAAGTCACCTGGCACTGAAGGCTATCCCTATGCAGACCCAGGTAATTAGTCGGTCTTCCAGGAGAATTTGCCTGACATTGTAGGCTATCCTTCTGCAGACTCAAGTCAGTCTTCCGTGAAAATTCACCTGGCAGTGTATAGGTTACTCCTAGGTGGACCCGTGATTGTCACACTTCCAGATTTTGTTTGGTTTTGGTTGGCTTTTTGCTTGTGCTTGTGTGTGTGTGTGTGTGTGTGTGTGTGTGTGTGTGTGTGTGTGTGTGTGTGTGTGTGTGTGTGTGTGTGTGTTGTGTGAGTGTGTGTGTGTGTGTGTGTGTGTGTGTGTGTGTGTGTGTGTGAGTGTGTGTGTGTGTGTGATGTGTGTGTGTGTGTGTGTGTGTGTGTGTGTGTGTGTGTGTGTGTGTGTGTGTGTGTGTGTGTGTGTGTGTGTGTGTTGTGCGTGCGTGCGTGCATGTGTTGTTGTTGTTGTTGTTCTTGTTGCTGTTTTTAGATAGAATCACTCTTGGCAATTCTCAGCAGAGGGTGAACATCTCGTCCTGCAAATACTGACCGCGTGCGGATCTTGTTCCCCAGGTGCCCCAAGTTCCTGCAGGTGCCCCCCTCGTGCAACCTGGTGAAAGACCCTCAGGGCTGCTGCGAGGTGATGAGCTGCCCTCAGGTCATCACCACCACCGACCCGACCTGCAGGGACCCGCTGGACAACTGTGCCGACTATGGCCACGAGGCGTGTGTGGGTCAGTACGAGCCTTGGGCCAAGAGGAACTGCCCGCACTATTGTGGATTCCAGGCTTGCGGTGAGTGAGTTCATGTGCAATGTGCTAGGTTAGAAGTAGACTATTTCCATGGGATAATTGTCCAGAATATCTGTAATTAGGTCACTCTTTCTGGCTGTGTTTAGATCTTCTACTAGGTCCAGAATATCTGTAATCGGTCACTCTTTTTGGCTGTGTTTAGATCTTCTAGTAGGTCCAGAATATCTGTAATCGGTCACTCTTTTTGGCTGTGTTTAGATCTTCTAGTAGGTCCAGAATATCTCTAATCAGTCACCCTTCTTGGCTTCAGGTACGACAACTGCACCGGTGTCTCCGTCTCCCTGTCAGGACAAACTGCCAAACTGCAATGACTACGAGCAGGATGCCTGCACGGGACAGTACGAAGCCTGGGCGAGGGCCAACTGTGCACAGCGCTGCAACCTCTGTCCCACTTGTGAGTTCCGGTTTCATTCAGTCAGGGGTTGCACGCACTCTGTCTGGTGATGGCTTACAATTTACAAGGAGTTCTGTTTGACAATGGTTTCTGTCTGATGAGGGCTTACATTTGACAGTCAGTTCTCTTTGACGATGGCTTACATTTGACATTGGGTTCCATCTCACGATAGTTTTACATTGACAACGGTTTCTCTTTGACGATGGCTTACATTTGACAATGGTTTCTCATTGATGATGGCTTACATTTGACAATGGTTACTCTTTGACGATGGCTTACATTTGACAATGGTTTCTCTTTGATGATAGCTTACATTTGACAATGGTTTTGTCTTTGACGATGGCTTACGTTTGACAATGGTTTCTCTTTGACGATAGCTTACATTTGACAATGGTTTCTCTTTGACAATGGCTTACATTTGACAATGGTTTCTCTTTGATGATGGCTTACACTTGACAATGGTTTCTCTTTGACGATAGCTTACATTTGACAATAGTTTCTCTTTGACGATAGCTTACATTTGACAATGGTTTCTGTTTGATGATGGCTTACATTTGACAATGGTTGCTCTCTGACAATGGCTTACATTTGACAATGGATTCTGTCTGACAAACTGAAATGTCTTACATTTACAATGGATTGTGTTTGACAAGGGCTTTCATTTGACAGTGAATTGTGTTTGACGATGGCTTACAATTGACAATGGTTTCTATTTCACAATAGTTCACATTTGATAATGGCTTACATTTGACGGTGGATTGTGTTTGATGATGACTTACATTTGACAGTGGATCTTGTCTGATGTCTTACATTTGGCAACAGATTGTATTTGATGATTTACATTTGACAGTGGATTCTGTTTGACAATTGCTTACGTTTAAGTACCGGTGGATTATGTCTAACGATGTGTGAATGTGTTGGTGCATGTGCATGCATGTGCACTTTTGAGTGTGATGTAAAGTTTTGGTGAATATTTGTGCCGTGAATATGTGGATATGCAATATTGTGCATATATTTTTCTGAGTACAAATAAGAGTATATTTGAATATGTGATCTAAGGTTCGGATTTGTTTGGTTTTTGTTGTTGTTTCAGTTTGCTATTGTTTTGATGTTATATTTACCGCCATAAATTGGTACTCATAAGATCATATAATCTTCAGATCAGTCTGATGTCACTGCCGAGAAAAGACTAAAATAATAAAAGAAAGGAGAAGAAGGTGAAGTAGCTGGTGGGTGAGACGGCTTGTGATTGGTGGATTCATTTGCAGCTCCACCGCACGTCATTAATGGCTGCATGGACTTGCTGACTGATTGCCTGAGCTATGGGGAGTATGCCTGCCTGCCCCCCTACACCGAATGGGCCAGAAAGAACTGCAACGATACCTGTGGCTTCTGCAGTAAGATTTCAGCCTTTCTGTACACTCTTATGGAAGGGTTGGAAGAGTTAGAAAGTATGGGGTTGAGGCCAGAAAGTAACTTTTATGGAAGGATTGGAAGAGTTGAAAAGTATGTGGCTGAGACCAGAAAGAACTGCAATGATACCTGTGGCTTCTGCAGTGAGATTCCAACCTTTCTGTACACTTTGATGGAAGGGTTGGAAGAGTTGAAAAGTACGGGGTTAAAGCCAGAAAGTACACTTTTATGGAAGGGTTGGAAGAGTTGAAAAGTAGGGGGTTAAAACCAGAAAGAACTTCAACGCCTGTACTGTGGCTTCTGCAGTAAGATTCCAGCCTTTATGTACACTCTTATGGAAGGGTTGGAAGTGTTGAAAAGTATGTGGTTAAAGCCAGAAAGTACACTTTTGTGGAAGGTTGGAAGAGTCAAAAGGTATGTGGTTAAAACCAGAAAGAACTGCCGCAACACCTGTGGCTTCTGCAGTACGATTCCAGACTTTCTGTACACTCTTATGGAAGAGTCGAAAAGTATGTGGTTGAGGCCAGAAAGAACCGCAACAACACCTGTTGCTTCAGCAATAAGATTCCAGCCTTTGTGTACACTTTGATGAAGGAGTTGAAAAGTATGGAGTTGAAACCAGAAAGAACCGCAACGACACCTTTGGCTTCTGCAGTGAGACTCCAGCCTTTCTACACACTTTTGATGAAGGGGTAGAACGAGGTCAAAAGTATGTGGTTTCACTTGCCATTTAGTAAGAATGGGACGACTCCTACCACCCCTGCCCTGCTCCAGCACCCTCCACCCTCCTTAATCACTTCTTCCATCCTACCCTTCACCTACCCCCGTCCCATCGTTAGTTAAACAGCGAGAATGGGGTGCACGTGACTTCCCTCGCCATTTGATGACTGCACTCCCCACTTAATAAAACAGGAAGGATTAGGGGTGACTTCTTTGTGCATTTCAATGCAGAACCATTCCGCTGGTAATGGTGTGACGTCGGATATTGTGTTCTTCTTGTCTCAACCTCCTGGGATTTCGGTCCCTGTCAGTCCCATTTTGGGGACCATGTGGTGTCAAGCAAGCCTGGCAGCAGCTGGGCAGATGCAGGTCTCACAGGCAGCGTCACTAAGGGCAGCTGTGTCAGGTGCGAAAAGCATGCAACAGTCTAGCCGTGAGCATTCTGCTTGTGTGCACATTACCTGTGTCAGGTGAGTCATTGCACCCGGAGAGAAACGTATCATTCTCGAAACTGGATATAATAAAATCAGCAAAGTTTTCTGAGGATTAAAAAAAAAAAAAAAAAAAAAATTAGTCTTCATGTTTTACCTTTCAGACAAAGCACTTGTTTTTCAAGGTGGATGGTGTCTTGAACTTCTTGAATTTGTCTCGCTCCTTCATTTGTTTTGCAGCCAACCTCACTGAGTTGAAGGCTTTGTGGCTTCTGCAGTAAGATTCCAGCCTTTCTGTACACCATTACGGAAGGGTTGGAAGAGCTGAAAAGTATGGGGTTAAATCCAGAAAGAACGGCAACGACACCTGTGGCAACACCTGCTGTGGAAAAAGGGGGGATGGGGGGGGGGGGGGGTTAAAGCTCGACAAGATGTACAAAACGCCGCTTTGATTTCTCTCCCTCAGACCAGCAAACCTCAGCCAGCAACCCCAACACCACCCCGCTGCCCACCATCAATGGTAAGTGAGAGAAGTCAGCGCCCCCCCCTACACACCCACATTGGTTTCTGTCTGTCTGTCTGGCCAGGCAAAGCCGTGGGAGCTGGTGGGGCCGGTATCTCAGGCCACAATACAGGTATTTCTGGAGTAATCGGCGGACAGGGGTCACAGTTCGGATCCAAGAGCCAGAACGGTAAAGAGACACACCGAGGGACTCATGATCTGCTTTGTTTGTTTGTTTGTTTGTTTTCTGGCGAGGGTATTTTCTTACTGTTTTTTTCTTTGGCTTTTTGGTGGGAAGGAAAGGTGGGGGGGGGAAGGAGGGGGATTTAAACTTTGTTTTTTTTATTGGGCGCTGAAGCGGAGAATCATCATGTTCCTATGAAAAAGAATGGATTTTTTTAAAACTGCAGACTCAGTAGTTTTCCATTCGACTGCTCGCTCTGTTTGTTAAAAATCAGCGTCTGAAAACTGCAAAAACGTGAGTGTGATGCTGCTGCCAGCCATCTGTATCAGTGACGTCATGGACAGGGTTGGCATGTGTGGCAAAAGTATCAAATACTTCAGGTTTTTTCCTGTTCTTCATTGGTAAAGAGTAAACTAATATGGCAGCACCCTGGGAAAGCTCAAGTTTGAAGCTGAAAAAGTACTTCTTTTGGACAAATATTGGTAACTGGGGCAACCAAACGAAGATTGTAGATTAAAACGTTTGCCCTTTTTTTCTTTTCTTTTTTCTTCTTTTTTTTTCTTTACTTTTACAGGCCAGCTTGTGTCTTCACTTTGGTTCCTCTTTCATACCCTAGCCTTTTCTGTCTGTTACACTGTACTAGAGTGTCTTTCTGTTTCTGTCTGTTACACTGTACTAGAGTGTCTTTCTGTTTCTTAGCGCTTTGCTTCCCTCTCTGTAATTCCCTCTCCCTCTCTCTCAGATTTTTTTTATGGTGAAACGCTTCTATTTTTTGCTGATGATTGGAAGGCTGCAACATGTTTACCTGGTTTATCACTGTTCTTAACTGGAAGCTTGTCATGCTGTCCGACCCAGCGCTCTCTCTCTCTCTCTTTCTCTGTGTGTCTCTGTCTGTCTCTCTTTCCGCTCTCTCTCTCTCTCTCTCTCTCTCTCTCTCTCTCTCTCTCTCTCTCTTCCTGCTTGCTCACTCGCTTGCTTGTTGCATGAGTTGGTTTTGCTTTTGTCTTACTTTTGTTTCATCCTATCGGCAGTTGGACGTTCCTTAGATTTGGACAGTGGTGACTGCTGTGGTTATTCACGTGTTATTTTAATGTTTTAATTTATTGAATGCTTGTGTCAGCTGGGTGCAGGCGGGGATGCTCTGTGGTGGGTAGGGTCATTGGGGTGGGGGGGGGGGGGGTCAGAATCAGCATGGGAGTTAAACAGGGTGGTAGTGGGGTGTGGGAGTAATTAAGCCGGTCAGGTCTGTGAGCTTGTTGTGGACAATTTCTACAACTGCTTTGTTTAGGAGGACATAGTAATTTCATGACATAGACTTAGTAGAGAGGCAGTTTTGGTGTGGTTTGTGCAACTTCATTATTGGTTGGATAGTAATTCATGACATAGACTTAGTAGAGAGGCAGTTTTGGTGTGATTTGCGCAACTTCATTATTGGTTGGATAGTAATTCATGACATAGACTTAGTAGAGAGGCAGTTTTGGTGTGATTTGTGCAACTTCATTATTGGTTGGATAGTAATTCATGACATAGACTTAGTAGAGAGGCAGTTTTGGTGTGGTTTGTGCAACTTCATTATTGGTTGGATCTTTTATGTATTTATTTATCATTGACGTTTGACCCCAACGTTTGCTGTTGTTGTTGTAATATAACTTGACTGGTGTTAATATGCGATGAGTGTACTTGGCAGCATGAAACATTCCTGGTGCAGTAACAGTTACAGTGACAGTTGGCACTAAAGTTGTATTGTACAGTTGTATTGTATTGTTTATAGGTCATCAGAGGGACATATTTGTTTATATATATATAAGCCGATTTGTTCTTGAATCTTTATCTTTGTGTACTAAAGTATTGTCATCATCAGGGTCTCTCACTCTGTCTGTCTCTCTCTCCCTGTCTCTGTCACTCTGTCTCTCTCTTCCTGTCTCTGTCTGTCTGTCTGTCTCTCTCTGTCTGTCTGTCTGACTCTCTCTCTCTGTCTGTCCGATCCTCTCTGTCTGTCTCTCTCCCTCCCCCCAGAAACAACAACAACAACAGCAACAACAACACAGTCACTATGCTCCTTCCCTGCACCTGTCCCAACCTGTTCTCTGCGCTTGTCCACCCAGGCTGGGTGACTCTCCTGAAGGGTGTCCACGGCATTCCCAACGACGACCTCTTCCGACTGTGGGCCTCGCCCGACACGCGCAACTCCAACAACTCCAGAGCCATGGCGCCCACTGCTGACTTCCCCGGCCACTACAAGTCCCCGCTCTCAAACTACTGGGACCAGTGCAAGTTTGAGCAGGTTCGTGAGCTGTTCAGGCATGGGGGGGTTGGCGGTGGTGTGTGTGTGTGTGTGTGTGTGTGTGTGTGTGTGTGTGTGTGTGTGTGTGTGTGTGTGTGTGTGTGTTGGGAGAGGTATGGGGGGGGGGGGGGGGACTGGTTCCACTTCCTGCACCAAGGTTCCTGGAAGGCCTGTGCATGGAGCAGATACCTTTGGGCAAAGAGAATAACTGGAACCATGTACCATATAGTTTCCTCAGGATCCTTGGGCTTCAGTCTGGTTAAGTTTGGGTAGAAGGAGGAGGTAACTGGAACCAGTACCAGTCTGAGCAGATTCCAGATGGGGACTTGCGGTGCAAATGTGTTTGGGCAACGGGAATTTTGTGGCAACCTGGGACCAGTACCAGCTTTAGCAAGTTCCCAGGGCATGTATCGCTCTGATATAACCATACCAGTTAACTGGGCATAAAACACCAAGTTATTTACTTGCTTACCAGGGCATGTGTGACTTCTAAGTTTGGCAAAGGGCATTAGTAACTGGGACCAGTACCAGTTTCATCAGTTTCCAGGGTGTGCATAGCTTCTAAGTTAGGCAAAGGTAGGTAGTAACTGGGACCAGTACCAGTTTCATCAGTTTCTGTGGTTTGTGTGGCTTCTCAGTCAGGCACAAGTGAGGAGGTTGGTGTAGGTATCTTTAACCATGTAATGTTAATGTTGCCGTCACCAGGTGAAGGTGTCGGTGTGGAATGAAGGACAAGAGAAAGCCAACATCATTTTCGACGCTCGTGGTACGGACAAGATGAACTGGTTTGATCAGTCCAGGATCATCTCTTCAACCTACAATGACATCAAGACCACCGGCGCAGACCTCTTCAGTCTCCAAGGGTGGGTCTCATCTCTTTGTGTGCATAGGGGATTGAAGTGGGGGGGGGGGGGGTATGTGGGGGGGGGGGGTTGTGGGTGTGTGTGGGTGTTTGTGTGTGTGTGTGTGTCAGTGTGGATGTTTGCGTGTGGGTGTGCGGTGGGTGTTTGTGTGTGTGTGTGGGGGTGTTTGTGTGTGTGTGTGTGTGTGTCAGTGTGGGTGTTTGCGTGTGGGTGTGGGGGGTGTTTGTGTGTGTGTGTGTGTGTGTGTGTGTGTGTGTGTGTGTGTGTGTGTGTGTGTGTGTGTGTGTGTGTGTGTATGTGTGTGGGTGTGTGTGTTTGAGGGTGGTGGTGGTGGTGGGGGGTCATTCTGTTTATGTCTACATGGGTCTGATTGTGTGTTGTTGCTGATGCTACTGTCCTTCCTCATCTGAGTTGTCATCATCTTCTTCTTTATTTTTTTAATTCTTTCTTTCATTCTTCATAATAATAATAATTAAGACTGTTTATGGTGTCCCATCTTGTAAGAGACTGAGACACAACTGTATGCAGATGCGCTCATTTTATCACATTCACACAAGCATATGTGCATGCATGCACACACAAATGCATGTGCATGCACACACACACACTCACACACACACACAGGCACACACACACACCTTTTCTTCTTCTTCTTCTTCTTAGTTTTTGTTTGTTTGTTTCTGTCTTTCCTCTCCTTCTGATCTTTAACCCTTTCACTGACAGCAATTTTGCTTGTTTGTTTTGTTTTGGGTGCAGTTTCTTTCCAAGAAGAGTAACAAGAACAGGTCAAGCTGTCTGAAATTGCTGCTTTTAGAGACCTTTGATTTCCATGAGAATTTGTGAGGAGCTGGAATTCAAGCTGGAGGTCATGCAACAACATGATATAAGCGGATGGAAAGCATTTTGCCAGTGACATAACATGGCATCCTATGAGCAGGGAGAAGATTAAAAAACAAAACAAAAAACATGAACTAAAATATATGAAAATTCAGGGAGAGGATTAAAAAACAAAACAAAAAACTTGAACTAAAATATATGAAAAATATCCATGGGCTAAAAACAGTTAAAGACAAATATGTGGGCTAAGGAACATATTTTCAAAAGATGCAGGCTGACTTATAAAACAATGTTTCTAAAGGCTGGTGATTGTAACTGGTGTCATGAGGTAGCGAAGGGCTCAGGGTGATCTATTGTGCCTTCTGAAATGTTGCAGTGATCCCGCGATGGGTCGTGAGTTCTACATCAGCCGCAACTCGCAGAACCAAGGATGTGGAGGCACAGGCTGGATCATGGTCTCCACACAGAACAACTGCTTCTACGAGAGGGGCGCCAGCAAGCCCGCCTTCTTCTATGCCAAGGGCAACAGCGCAGGGTCTTCATGGGGTGGGTACTTCACGTTTGTGCTGTCTTGCAAGAGATGAACAGGTCTGAGGCCGATGATACACTATGCTTGGCACAAAATGCAGGCTTGCAGTTAAACTGTGGTTGACCTGCTAAAGAATTTGATGACTTATTAATTACACATTGTGAGAGAGGGGTAGAGAAGATGAACGAGTTGGGTTGGGGGGTGGGGGGGGGGGGGGGGTGGAGAGAAAGAAGACTGAAGAAAGGAAAAAGATAGAAGATAGAAGGAGGGAAGAGAGAAAAGATGGAATTAAGGAGGGAGGGAGGGAGAGAGGGAGAGAGAGAGAGAGGACTGAGGAAGGGAAAGAGAGAGAGAGAGAAGATGGAATGAGAGATGAGAGAGAATAAATGGGTATAAGGAGAGAGAGAGAGAGGACTGAGGAAGTAAAAAAGATAGCATATGGAATGAGGGAAGAGTGAGAAAATATGGAATTAAGGAGAGAGTGAAGGAGACTCCAAACTCCACTTCTTTTTTATTCTCCTTTAAAAAATTCAACAGGGACTACTGCTATGTGTAGCTGCCATTAATGTCATGAAATATTTCCACTAGCTTTGCTACCACTGTTGTTGTTGTCATGAAATATTTCTGCTAGCTTTGTACCACCATTGTTGTTTTTATGAAATATTCCTGCTAGCTTTGCTACCACCATTGTTGTTGTCATGAAATATTCCTGCTAGCTTTGTTACCATTGTTATGAAATATTCATGCTAGCTTTGTTACTGTTGTTATGAAATATTCCTGCTAGCTTTGTTACTGTTGTTATGAAATATTCCTGCTAGCTTTGCTACCACTGATGCAGTTGCTGTTGGTGGTAGTGTCATGAAATATTCCTGCTGGCTTTGTTGTTTTTGTTTGTTTATTGCTGATGCTGCCATTGTAAACACGATTATTTGTTTTTTCAGGCAGCCGTGCAGAAGGAGATGTCTTCATGATTTCAGGTCGTGGAGGATCATGTGAGTTTCCTTGACTGCCTGATCGATGGACTTGAACTGTTTGGGGGGGAGGGGGGGATTGGGAGAAGGAGAGGATGAGGAAAGAGAGGAGGGAGGGAGAGGGAGAGACAGAGGTGGGAGGCAAAGAGAGAGAAGATGGAAGGAAAGAGAGAGAGAGAGAGAGAGAGAGAGAGAAGATGAAATTAAGGAGGAAGAGAGAAAGATGAAAGAAGGAAGAGAGAAACAGGAAATGAAAGAAGAGAGAGAGAGAGAGAGAGAGAGAGAGAGAGAGAGAGAGAGAGAGAGAGAAGGTGGGGAGAGAGAGAGAGAGAGAGAGAGAGAGAGAGAGAGAGAGAGAGAGGAAAAAGGAGAGTGAGAAACGGAAAATATCAGTCCTGAAATGATCAAATCACAGAACAAGCTGCTTCAAACAGGATTGTACAGCAAGCAAACTGTTGTTTCAGAAACCAGGAAATAGTGGTACAGCTGAGACTTACTTTAGAGTGAATCAAGCATGTGGCTTGTTTGAAGTAGTGGGCCTGGCAGCTTCAGCTCCAGTGGTATGTAAATTAAATGAGCTGTATTATGTTTCAGGTGCCAATGGAAGTCTCAGCAATGGTGCTGGCAACAAGCGTAAGTTTCCTGGAATTCCTTCTTCCATTTCTTTGTGTTTATTTGTCCCCTACTTGATCGTGTAGAGGATGTACCTCTGGTGGAGTTTATGTACACGTGCATGCCAGGCGAGAGTTACCGTTGGCGACTCAGGTCTTTGTTGTTTACTTGCGTTACGTATTTCAAGCGCTAGTTAACTCCCTTATGTGTTGATTCGTATTTGTCCCCTGCTCTTGTTTCATTTGGAGGATTGTGGACAGTAAATGACGGTGGTTATGATGATGGTGATGATGTTGATGATGACGACAATGATGATAGCTGGTCACAACAGTGTACCTACAAAGGTCAGGAGAGAGGTGGAAAGATGATGGTGACACTGAGAATGATGATGATGATGATAATGCATACCTAGAAAGGTGTGTACACCTATAAAAGGTCTAGAGTATGTACCACATGAGCATGAAGTGGAATAATGATGATGATGATGATGGATGATAACGATGATGATGATGATAATGATCATGTCTGTCTGATATCTTACCTAGGTGTGTATATATACCTGTAAAGGTCTAGAGCATGTACCACATGAGCATGAAGTGGAATGATGGCGATGATGATGATGATGATGATGATGATGATAACAGCAATGATTACATCTGTCTGGTCTTACAGCGGTGTGTACCTACAAGGGTCAGGAGTACCGCACAGGTGACAAGTGGCAGGATGGCTGCGACAAGAACTGCACTTGCAGGGATGGTAACCTGGGATACTATCAGTGTGACGACTTGTGAGTAATGCTTTGCTTTGCAAACAAACAAAAATCTGAAACAGGAGTGACTGCTAGCATGTTAAAACAAGATCCAAACGTATAAAAGGTTCAAAAGAACGTTATTTATTAGGACATAAACACAGTCTGGAAATTTTCATCATTAATCCCCATTGTCAAGCTACAAAATGACACTTAAAAACAGTTAAACGGTGAAAAACAATGAAAAATGAGATGAGAAGCGAAATAACTGATATTTTTTGTTCAGCTATGTTGTTTTTCTGTCCAGCGCTTGGAAGAATTTTTCATTGTTTTTCACCGTTTAACTGTTGTTCAAACGTCATTTTGTAGCTTGTCAAAGGGAATTACCCTGAAAATGTGCAGATTGTGTTTTGGTCCTAATAAATATTTATTTTTAAAAAAATTTTTTTTTTAAACCTTCTATGTGTTTGGATTTTGCAAAGAAACACTTGTGCACTTTCAGCTCCAGTTTAACTTCAACCATGTACTTCATTTTTGTGATGGGTGGGGGTCTCCTGAGGTCCAGTCTATGTAATGGACAGGCTCTTGATAAATCACAGAGCTCCCATACAACTGCTGCATTGCCTTCAGCTAGGCTACCTTTCTCCCTTTTGTGGGTTGCTGTAATGTAGACTCAGCTTCAAGACTAGGCAAATGACTTGATTATGGGTGACCGTAAGTTATTAGAAGTTCGTGTACATCAAATGATGCAGTAACATGTTTTTTGACTGCCAACAACTTAAGCTGCAATAAATTAATAAAGCCAGCAAAAGGCCGCATAATTAAAAGCTGGATACTTCCACAAGCGCTCAACAAAATACGTGCACTCACACACTCACATACACACACATGCATGCACACACCCACATGCATGCACATACACACACACAATGTGCACATGTATGCATGCACATATGCATACAATCTCTCTCTCTCTCATACATGCATGCGTGCACACACACTCACCCATGCACATAAGTATATGCAAGCACACACACACACTCACGCGCATAAGTGTATGCACGCACACACACACACACACTCGCTCACGTAAGTGTATGCACGCGCGCGCACACGCACACACCTGATTAGGTTTATATAGGATGAGATGAGTAGAACTGCTTTGCAAGCCACATGCCACTGACAGTTGTCCTGCTGTGTTGAACCAGGTGTCGCCGGTACCAGACTCCTCTCCCTCAAGGATGCCACCTGAACAAGAAGCCAGGAGAGTGCTGCGATACCCTGGAGTGTCCTATCAGCCACGGTACTGAGCCCATCACCCACCCCTCTCCCCATGCTGTTGTAGTCCTAATAGTGGTTGTACTGGTAGTGGTAGTAGCAGTGGTCACAGTAGTGGACACAGCAGTGGTAGTAGCTGTAGTAGTGGTCATAACAGTAGCAGTAGTAGTGGTGGTAGTAGCCGTGGTAGTGGTCATATGAGCAGCAGTAGTAGAAGCAGTGGTGGTAACACTAGTATTAGTAAAATTAGTGGTTGTACCCCCCCCTCCCCCCCCCCCACTCAAGTCACCCACCTCCCTCCCCATGTTGTAGTAGTTCTAATAGTGGTTGTACTGGTATTGGTAGTGGTAGAGGTCACAGTAGTGGTGGTAGTAGTGGTCATATTAGTAGCAGTAGTGGTAGGAGCTATTGTAGTGGTCATATTAGTAACAGCAGTAGTAGTGGTAGTAGCTGTAGTAGTGGTGGTAGTAGCTGTAGTAGTGGTCATATTAGTAGTAGTAATAGTAGTAGTAGTCACTGTGGTAGTGGTCATATTAGTAGTAGTAGTGGTAGTAGCTGTAGTAGTGGTCAGTAGTAGTAGTAGTAGTGGTAGTAGCTGTAGTAGTGGTCATATTAGTAGTAGTAATAGTAGTAGTAGTCACTGTGGTAGTGGTCATATTAGTAGCAGTATTGGTAGTAGCTGTAGTAGTGGTCATGTCAGTAGCAGTATAGCAGCTGTAGTAGTGGTCATGTCAGTAGCAGTATAGCAGTTGTAGTAGTGGTCATGTCAGTAGCAGTAGTAGTAGTGGTAGCCACTGTAGTAGTTGTCATGTCAGTAGCAGTATAGCAGTTGTAGTAGTGGTCATGTCAGTAGCAGTAGCAGTAGCGGTAGTAGCTGTAGCAGTGGTAGTAGAAGCAGTGGCGGTAACACTAGTAGTGGTAAAAATAGTTGTTGGACCCCCCACCCCAAAGTCACCCACCTCCCTCCCCACATTGTAGCAGTCACAGTAGTGGTTGTAGCAGTACTGATCGTAGCAGTGGTAGTAGCTGTAGTAGTGGTCATATTAGTAGCAGTAGTAGTAGTGGTAGCGGCTGTAGTAGTGGTCATATTAGTAGCAGTAGTAGTAGCTGTCGTAGTGGTCATGTCAGTAGCAGTAGTAGTAGTTGTAGTAGTGGTCATGTCAGTAGCAGTAGTAGTAGTTGTAGTAGTGGTCATATTAGTAGCAGTAGTAGTAGCTGTCGTAGTGGTCATGTCAGTAGCAGTAGTAGTAGTTGTAGTAGTGGTCATATTAGTAGCAGTAGTAGTAGCTGTAGTAGTGGTCATGTCAGTAGCAGTAGTAGTGGTGGTAGTAGCTGTAGTAGTGGTCATATTAGTAGCAGTAGTAGTGGTCATATCACCAGCGGTAGTAGAAGCAGTGGCAATAACACTAGAAGTGGTAAAAATAGTAGCTGTAGTCGTGGTCATGTCAGTAGCAGTAGTAGTAGTTGTAGTAGTGGTCATGTCAGTAGCAGTAGTAGCAGTGGTAGCCGCTGTAGTAGTGGTCATATTAGAAGCAGTAGTAGTGGTCATATCACCAGCGGTAGTAGAAGCAGTGGCGATAACACTAGAAGTGGTAAAAGTAGTAGCTGTAGTAGTGGTCATGTCAGTAGCAGTAGTAGTAGCAGTAGTGGTCATGTCAGTAGCAGTAGTAGTAGCAGTAGTGGTCATGTCAGTAGCAGTAGTAGTAGCAGTAGTGGTAGCCTAGGTAGTGGTAGAAACAGTGGTTGAATTAGTGGTAGTAGCCACAGTAGTAGTAGTCGTCATAGTGGTGGCCATAGTAGTAGCGGTGTTAGCAGTAGCCAGAGCATTAGCTGTAGTGGTAACAGTACTGGTTGTGGTAGTGGTAGTAGTTGTAGTATTAGTCGTAGGAGCGGTCATAATGGCCGTGCTAGTAGACATGGTAATTATAGTAGCAGTGTAGTGGTTGTGTAGCTGCAGGACCCTGGAGTCCCTCATCTGCATTTCAGCCTGCAAATTCTGAGAAGGCATACTGCAAAACTATAATGAGAAGAATGCATCTGTGTGTGTGTGTGTGTGTGTGGGGGGGGGGGTGCGTGCGTGCATGCGTGCGTGTGTGCGTGTTGGTATAAATATATCCATTTAAAGTTTATTTGAACCTAAACTCTGCATTACTGAGAGCTTTAGTGTGTGCACAACAAACGAAAAGGGATAAAAATCAACAGCCCTGTTCTTAAAGGTTAGTGTGTGTGTGTGTGTGTGTGTGTGTGTGTGTGTGTGTGTGTGTGTGTGTGTGTGTGTGTGTGTGTGACATGTTTCAGACCAAGGGTGCTACTACCATGGACACTTCTACCGCCAGGGTGAGATCTGGAATGACGGCTGTGACTACAAGTGTACTTGTGAAGATGCCTCTACTGGGTTCTACACATGTCGCACAAGGTGGGTCTACCTGCATGTCTTTCGGTCTGCCATTACTAACGTCCGTTTGCCTGTGGAGACTTGCGTGTCCGACAAGGTGTTGGTATGAGTAAATTAGTACATCCTTCTGTCCGTAATAATATGTATCATGTGCTTTGACAACGAAACTGTACCTAGTTTCTAATTCGGTATGGGGATGGGCACGCTGACAACAAAACTGTGCCAGTATATATTTTCAATCTAGTATGGGAATGAACACTTTGACAAAACAGTACCTACATATTTTTTTAATTTAGTATAAGGATGGACACTTTGACAACAGACGATACCTATATAGTTTCTAGTTTGGTACGGGGATGGGCACTTTGACCACAACAAAAGAAATAGCTTCTCACTTCAAACAGTAACAGCACACTGTAATCATGACAGACCAGAAATGTGTAAAACCCATAACCATCTAGCCTGAAGCTCTAATCTGGGGATGGAAATGGGAGAGATTGATGAACTCTTCCCCCATTTACTGTGTTTTGTTGTTTTTGTTTCATTTACAAGTCTGTCTGTGAAAGTCCTCTGTTTTGATGACACTAAGGCGCATTCCCAATGTGCCATTTATGTACGTAGTGGCAATGACAATAAAATACCATCATTGTTATCATTGTGCCGTGCATTGATTGAACAGGTGTGTGACGTGGAACCTGCCCAATGAGTGCTACCTGGCTACTCCCCAACAAGGCAAGTGCTGTCCTGTGCCGGTGTGTCCAGCAGGTTTCGTCATCAGTTACCCACCAGGCTATCAGCAAGAGTAGCCATGGCGCATCGCACTCTCATACTCCGACAAACTGATGCAAGACAGAACTACAACGTGAAACACTTAGAGTGACATTTTCCTGAAGAAGATATATAAAAATAACTTTTAAAAAAAATAAAAAAAATAAACTGTCACACACGTACATAAGAAGCCATGGTATCATTGTTGCCGTTTGTTGTTGTGTGTGTGTGCTTTCTAAAAACGTTATTGTGTTTACCTCAGTAAGAGTGAAGGGAGGTGTGGTGCTTACCTTGTTTTACCGTCATATTGTGTTTTGAATAATATACCTGAAAATGTTTTTAATGTGAGAAGAGTCTTTTAATGTGTGTGTGTGTGGGTGTGGGTGGGTGTGGGTGTCTGTGTGTGTGCATCTTCAAGCTATCCTATTGACTGTGTGTGTGTGTGTGTGTGTGTGTGTGTGTGTGTGTGTGTGTGTGTGTGTGTGTGTGTGTGAATGCTTTAAAGCCAGGGCTTGGTTT
>OY757546.1:21798079-21843299 GCA_963584105.1 Alviniconcha strummeri | reverse complement strand
AGCCTGAAGCTCTAATCTGGGGATGGAAATGGGAGAGATTGATGAACTCTTCCCCCATTTACTGTGTTTTGTTTCATTTACAAGTCTGTCTGTGAAAGTCCTCTGTTTTGATGACACTAAGGCGCATTCCCAATGTGCTATTTATGTACGTAGTGGCAACGGCAATAAAATACCATCGTTGTTATCGTTGTGCCGTGCATTGATTGAACAGGTGTGTGACGTGGAACCTGCCCAATGAGTGCTACCTGGCTACTCCCCAACAAGGCAAGTGCTGTCCTGTGCCGGTGTGTCCAGCAGGTTTCGTCATCAGTTACCCACCAGGCTATCAGCAAGAGTAGCCGTGGCGCATCGCACTCTCATACTCCGACAAACTGATGCAAGACAGAACTACAACGTGAAACACTTAGAGTGACATTTTCCTGAAGAAGATATATAAAAATAACTTTAAAAAAAATAAAAAAAATAAACTGTCACACACGTACATAAGAAACCATGGTTTCATTGTTGCCGTTTGTTGTTGTGTGTGTGTGCTTTCTAAAAACGTTATTGTGTTTACCTCAGTAAGAGTGAAGGGAGGTGTGGTGCTTACCTTGTTTTACCGTCATATTGTGTTTTGAATAATATACCTGAAAATGTTTTTAATGTCAGAAGAGTCTTTTAATGTGTGTGTGTGTGTGTGTGTGTGTGTGTGTGTGTGTGTGTGTGTGTGATCATTTCTTTCTCCTTCCATTTTCCACATGGCACAGTGTGTACAAGTGTGTGTGCATGCATTTATGTGTGTGTGTGTGTGTGTGTGTGTGTGTGTGTGTGTGTGTGTGTGTGTGTGTGTGTGTGTGTAGTGCGTGTGTGCGTGCATGTGTGTGTGTGTGTGATCACCATTTCCTTCTCCATCCATTTTACCAAATGCACAGTGTATTTGAGTCTGACGAGCCAGAAGACAAAAAACAAACACCACAACAAAAGAAGACCACAAACAAAAGAATGCACAACATCGGACTGGCATAACAGGCAGTTCTCGGGCGTTGCTGGCATTTCCAGTCTGATTAAGAGCAGCACAATGCAGTGGTTTTAGGTGATACTCAGGACTCCTTCAAGTGTTCAGAAAACACACTCTGCACTCCTTCAGGCGTTCAGGAAAAACACTCAGCACTCCTTCAAGTGTTCAGGAAACACTCAGCACTCCTTCAAGTGTTCAGGAAACACTCAGCACTCCTTCAAGTGTTCAGGAAACACTCAGCACTCCTTCAAGTGTTCAGGAAACACACTCAGCACTCCTTCAAGTGTTCAGGAAACACACTCAGCGCTCCTTCAAGAGTTCAGGAAACACACTCAGCACTCCTTCAAGAGTTCAGGAAACACAATCAGCGCTCCTTCAAGTGTTCAGGAAACACACTTAGCGCTCCTTCAAGTGTTCAGGAAACACACTCAGCACCAGCTCCTTTTTGTTCACTTTTCCCATGGCGTTGCGGGGCAGGGCCTCCAGGCAGCGAAGAACGGAAGGGATCTGGTACGGTGGCAAAACATTCCGGGCCCACTTCTTCAAGGCGTCCAGCGAGAGTTCCTCCCCCTCCTTCAATACAACAATTGCTGCCACACGCTGCCCCCACGTGATGTCCGGCAGACCCACCACCGCACAGTCGCTGATTGCCGGGTGCGTGAGTAGGTGGCGCTCAACATCAAGTGCGCTGATTTTGTATCCACCGCTCTTGATGACATCCACGGATGTCCTGCCGATGATTTTGTAGATGCCTTTGCTGTCAACACTGACTGTGTCACCTGAAGAGCAAAACAAACAAACAAAAAAGAATTCTGACATCACAGAGGAATTCTGCTTTAAAAAAACAAAAACAAAACAGAAACTTTCATAACTAAGCATGTCCGACAATATGTTTACATCTCATTTTAGTGTGAAAAAAAGAAACAATAAAAATCTTAGCGTAAAAAGAAGATTCAGAACTGAAACTGGAGTTCATCCTGCCACAATGTATGTTGTTAATTCTAATTTTGTGAAAACAGGCTTCCTGGATTAATTCATTTTGCTATGGGTGGATGAAGTTTTAAAACTTTAAGCATAAACTGACCATAGGGATGGTGGCACTGCTTTTGGTATGATGTATCGCTGCTGAGTGCCTGTGAAAGTTTATAACTGGGGTATTCAACAAGTTTTCCAAGTATTGTACTGGGGGGGGGGGCGAGGGGGGGGGGCAGGGAATGGGGGGGGGGGGGCAGGGGGTTACCTGTCTTGAACCAGCCATCTGGTGTGAACGTTTCCCTGGTGGCCTCGGGCCGGTTCCAGTAATGGTGGAAAATGCTGGGCCCTTTTACAAGTAGCTCTCCGTACTCCCCCTCTTCACCTGCATAAGCAAGGAGAAAAAAAAACTGGAGAAAAATCAAGACGGAGACAATCAAGCATCCCAGTACCAGCTGGTCTGACCCAGCGGTCAGGTGTGCAGCTGGTATGCAAGCCAGACTCAGGGTCAAATCCACTCGGGCTCACCTTTCTTTTCAAAAGTTGGGGTTCAACCTTTTCCCTCCACCAAGCATACGTCATAGTAATAACAGTGGGGCCTTAGAGTGCCTTTTCTCAAGTGAGCCCTTAGCTACACACCTCTCCCACTTAACACATACTGGTGACATACACACTGCACCTAGTTCAACACAAAAGCTCTCTCACCTAATACACATACCGGTAACACACACACACACACACATATATATATACTTGTAACATACACCTATACTTGCAACATAAAAATAGACATCTCTCCCACCTAACACATACTTGTAACATATACACACACTTCTATCACCTTACACCCATACTGGTAACACACACACCTCTCTCGTCTAACACACATACTGGTACCATGGACACCTCTCCCCACCTAACAACATACATACTCTCACTTACCTACTGCATTCTAGTTCAAAATTAAAGCCGTCATAAGAACTTGTTAAAAAACGTTTATATTTTTTCCACCTTAAAGGGCCCCTGAACACTGATTTTAAGTCGTAAATATCACTTACACTGTGCTATATAAATAAAATTTAACATACACGCTGTTCGTCTGATACATGAACATTTTCCTGAGGTACATAAAAAGTACTGATTTGACAGAAAACAAACGAGACGCTTCGACCAGCTGCATCATCTGCAGTTGAAAATCCCTGATTCGGTCACGTGACCTCCGTGACATCACAAGACGACGACTGACCCGCATGGCTCAGTAACGAGGAATCGAAAGTGAAGCATGCCGAGTGAGTGTGCTGCAGTTGGTTGCTGTGAAAAGCTGACAAAAGACTCCGAGTTTTCTTTTCATGCGTTTCCTGTGAAAAATGAAGCCAAAAAACGACAGTGGCAAGCAGTGGGTCGATGGGATGCAGCCACAAAGAAGTTGTGGGCCCCAGACACCACGATCTGCTATGCGCGAAGCATTTCGAAAAAGAAAAGCTTCACAGATTGCACACTGCTGAGCATTCAGTTTGGGCTCAAATACAGTGTTCGGCTGAAAGACGAGGCTGTACCAACCCTGTCTGCTAAAACAAACAACAACAAAAAAAACAAGACCGGGCCAGAGAGAAGAGCATTGGCAAAACGTTGCAAGCGAGAGGTAGTGCCAGTCTTGCCAGACGAATCTAGTGTGCGGGCACACCCTGACCAAACCCTCTCCCTCCCAACCCGTGTAGTGTTGTGATCCACATCAATCTGTGCGCTTTTGTTTTCGTTACCATCCCACTATTTTAAGTTATATAATTATGTTTATGTTCTGCTTCATTTCAATTTTCATCCTCTCACCCCATTGCCTGAGCTGTGCATATTTTAGAATGCAAGAGTATGTGATGTTAGGTGTGAATATGAACACATGAAAGTAGGCCTATTCTACTGTGTAACAGTAAGTACGAGCCAGCGCCAGTGTATGCCTCATGCATAGTTGGTTATTTAAAACTGTATTTTACCCTACTTCAGTAACTTACCATGTTAGACATGCATATTTAGCGCAACATTGGCCCTAACCTTGGACTTGTCCTTTAAGTGGCTACAAGATGGATTTAAAAACAAAGAAACTGCTCTAAACTTTAAAGTAAACAACACGCGAGGTACCAACTTACCATTCGCCGACGTACTGTCAGTGGAACTCTAATCCGCCCCTGTCCACTTCTTCGTCACTTGAACTCTCCCAGTTGATGCCAAGATTGATGTCTGCAACTGGCTTGTGCTAGTATGGCCATATTCCAGTTGCCATTTCCAACTTTCCAAGTACTGGATTAGCAACAATGGCAGTCCAGTCTTATTGTGATGTCACGATGAGCCTGGCTCCAAGAAAACTCTTGGCCAAAACCTACGCGATCCTGCGGCTATGGCGGTTATTTCCCTTGCCCATTCTGCTGTGACATATTGGTCTTGTTTTGCGATTGATAAGCATCTAAGACACTTGAAAAATATGAAATTATTACTGAGCACGGGGTATATACCTGTATTTACTGTGTTAAAATATTTAGTCGGTGGAATATACCAAAGATGGGATCTGAAGCTAAAATTGGTCAAAATCGGTGTTCTGGGGCCCTTTAAGGACAATATCTTAACTACTTCACATACCATTTTTCACCGTGGTTCGTTTTGCATTGCCAAAGGCGATCACATCATACCCAGTCTTACTGTAGACGTTCGGTTTGCCTATGCACACCTCCACCGTAGGAAATGGCTTGCCAACAGTACCTGAACACATACACACACAAAAACATAGCTGTTATAATTAACAACCAAGGTTATTTTTACAATGCCAGTCCTCATAAGTTCTTAGTACCTAGCAAAGAACACCAGGATGGGGAAGGGGACGGGTTAGCACTATACAAAAGTTGATGTCTCTTTCTCTTTGTGTAAACAAACATACATGAAGACACTGACATGTCCATTGCACGCTCACACACACGTACACATAGTCATATATGTATATGAACACACATGCACATGTATGAAAGCATGCATGCACGCATGCACATACACACACACGTGTGCACATGCACATACACACACACACACTCACATAAGTACAGGCAGACTAGTCATAAGACTGCTTGATCAGTGTGCTTTAAGTTTAACAGCACTTTCAGTCAAAATGACATGTAGCCTTACTGCCATCATAGATCAAACACAGGAAGTGCAGCCACCAACTGTACCTGGCATATGGGGTCCTGACAAGGGGTTGGTGAGAGCCATGCAATAGATTAAACACAGCAAGTGCAGCCACCAACTGTACCCGGCATACAGGGTCCTGACAAGGGGTTGGTGAGAGCCATGCAACAGATAAAACACCAGCAAGTGCAACCACCCACTGTACCTGGCATATGGGGTCCTGACAAGGGGTTGGTGAGAGCCATGCAAGAGATCAAACACAGGAAGTGCAGCCACCAACTGTACCCGGCATACAGGGTCCTGACAAGGGGTTGGTGAGAGCCATGCAACAGATCAAACACTGCAAGTGCAGCCACTAACTGTACCTGGTATACGAGGTCCTGACAGGGGATTCGTGAGAGCCATGCCGATCTCTGTCATGCCGTAGCGTTCCAGAAGGCGGTGACCAGTGATGCTCTCCCACTTTTCCATCACTGGCTGAGGAAGGGCCGCAGAGCCACTCACCATCAGTCTGGTGAACACAACAAACAGACCTCGGACCTGTCCACCAATGTCCATGTTTGGGGTTAACACCACACACTGACTTTAGACCTGTCCACCAATGTTCATGTTTGGTGGTGAACACCACAAACTAACCTTGGACCTGTATGCCAGTGTTCATGTTTGGTGGTGAACACAAGCTAACCTTGCACCTATATACCAATGCCAGTGTTCATGTTTGGAGGTGAACACCACAAACTAGCCTTGGTATGCCAATACCAATGTTCACATTTGGTGGTGAACACCACAAGCTAACCTTGGACCTGTATGCCAATGCCAATGTTCATGTTTGGTGGTGAACACTACAAGCTAACCTCGGACATGTATGCCAATGCCAATGTTCATATTTGGTGGTGAACACCACAAGCTACCCTCACAGTGTAACTTACAGGACTGTCTAATGCAAAATAACTGTTTATCTACAAATTGCTACAAAGTAGGCATTTTTGCTGAAAATTAGCACATGCTTTTGTCATATCCTATCAAAAGGTGTTCACTCTTTGTGTCTTTTAATCTCATACCTGATGCGGTTCATGCAAACAGACTTGATGTACTCGCAGGCAAGCCGAGAGCCCCGTCCTCTGTTCAGGTGCTGCTCATAATGCTCAATGAGCTTGGCATAGATGGTAGGGACTGCCATGAACAGGTTGACTCGCACGCCCTCTGTGTGACTCATGGGGTTGACCAGGGAACTCCACACCTGTTGCAGAAACAGAATCAGTCCAGTCTGTGTATCTGCTACACAACAGTACAGCTGTATTATCAGCCACGTCCTCTGTGTGACTCGCAGCAATGACCAGGGAACTCCACACCTGTCGGAAAATAGGGGTTGACCAGGGAACTCCAGACCTGTTGCAGAAATAGAATCAGTCCAGTCTGTGTATCTACTACACATCAGTACAGTGTATTATCAGCCAGTCTGACTCACAGTGATGACCAGGAAACTCCACACCTGTCGCAGAATCAGAATCAGTCCAGTCTGTGTATCTACTACGCATCAGTACAGCGTATTATCAGCCAGTCTGACTCACAGTGATGACCAGGGAACTCCACACCTTTCGCAGAATCAGTCCAGTCTGTGCATCTATTACACATCAGTACAGCTGTATTATCAGCCAGTGTGACTCACAGTGATGACCAGGGAACTCCACACCTGTTGCAGAATCAGAATCAGTCCAGTCTGTGTATCTACTAGTACTACACATCAGTACAGTAGTATTGTCAGCAATGTCCTCTGTGTGAATCAGGGCATTGACCAGACATCAGCAGTTAGTTAGTCACTGGATTTTAATGTCCTGTCAACCACACAGGGTCACCTCAGAATGACCAAAGACCATCATTATAAGCAAATGTATATTCCAAAACTCTTCTCATATCATATAATATACAAATCTTTTCTCACGTCAGCCCTGAAAGCCAACCTTTACGCAAATATAAAACAAAATATACACACAGATTTCCAAAGAGTTAGTCCAGGGAAAGCCAGGCCTGCTACAGAGTCAGACTCTGTGACCAATCTGTGTATATTTTACAACATCCTCTGTCACACCCTCACCACTGAGTCATCAATGGAAATTTGTTTAATTTGTCAAAATGGTCACTCTCTAGACCACTCTTTTTTTCCCTAATTTTAAGAGTCATAAGAGAGGCACTGTATGTGGGTGTTTTTGTGATGCAACAACCCATCTCCCCTCGCTCAGCAGAAACCCATCTCCACTCACTCAGCAGCAACCCATCTCCCTTCACTCAACAACAACCTGTCTCCCCTCACTCAACAACAACCTGTCTCCCCTTATCTCCCCTCACTCAACAACAACCCCTATCCCCTTGCTCAGCAGCAACCTATCTCTGCTCAGCATCAACCAACCTCCCCTTACTCAGTAGAACCCATATTTTCTTGCTCAGTAGCAACCCATCTCCCCTTGTTTAGCAACAGCCCATCTCTTCTCGTTCAGCAGCAACCTATCTCCCTTTATTTCCCCTCATTCAGCTGCTACCCATCTCCCCTCACTCAGCAGCAACACACCTCCCCTTATCTTCCCTTGCTCAGCAGCAGCCTTTCTCTCCTCAGCATCAACCATCTCCCCTCACTCAGCTGCAACCCATCTCCCCTTATCTCCCCTTGCTCAGAAGCAACCCACCTCCCCTTATCTCCCCTTGCTCAGCAGCAACCCACCTCCCCGTATCTCCCCTTGCTCAGCAGCAACCCACCTCCCCTTGCTCAGTAGCCCATCTCCCCTTGCTCAGCAGCCCATTTCCCATTGCTCAGTAGCCTGTCTCCCCTTGCTCACTAGCCCAACACCTATTGCTCAATAGCCCATCTACCCTCACTTAGCTGCACTCCATCTGCCACAAACCTGATGAGGGTCAAACTTGGGCAGCATCAGGCAGGCGGCACCCATGCGGAGAGGTGTCATAAGTGCGTTGATGACCCCGTGCACGTGATGCAGGGGCAAGATGTGAAGAATGACGTCCCCTGCTGACCACGCCCATGCGGACACCATGTTGGACATCATGGCGGAGAGGTTCCCATGGGTTAGCACCACACCCTGGCCACAGAAGCGGTTCCAGTCAGCACCAGTATTAGCACTAGTACTATACTCTCTCTCTCTCTCTCTCTCTCTCTCTCTCTCTATCTCTCTCTCGATATATATATTACTATTAGTATTACAGGGATTCTTTTCAAAAATGGGATGGTATATGGTGCTTAACGTCTCAACACTGCCAGATCCATAGGAGATATTTATATATATGTTTCATGTAGATATTTGTATCTTCATTTTTCATCATCTCCTTATCTTCTTCTTTCAAACAACAGCATTTACTTTTAAGGATTCAAGCATGAAACCAAAATTAAAAGTACTTTTTTACTAATTCTAGGACAGGGACCAGACCAAAACAAATTTCCATAAGTACAATTTCAGTAGCCTAGTTAGCTAAGAACATCTCTGACCAAGATAAAAATTGTAGTTTTGTAGTTCTGGTACCAGAGAGAGAGAGACAGACAGAGACAGAGAGTTAAGGAATAGCTCAGCTGTAAATTGGACTTGTCAAGGGAGAGCATGGACACATACTTCATTCCCTATTTCTTACACAGTTCCTTCCCTTTGATGGGGGGGGGTCATTGACAGAAATTAATGTGTAATTACACTACTTATGTATAAAAACAGCTGCATGAGCACAAATTCACCCAGCTCTGGTTAAGCCTCCCATTTCAAAACATGCCTTACAAGTTACAAACATTAGACAACATAAACAAGTTTTACAAACTGGCAGTACGATACTATTCCTGTCTTAGTATTACTAGTACTGGAATTACACTTTATAGTCAGCCAAGAACAGACTTGATACCTTTGGTCTCCCTGTGGTTCCACTTGTATAGATGATCAGAGCTGGGTCATTCTTGAAGCCATTGTTGAAATGGTGCAGGTCGTACCATCGTTTGGGTCGGGTCTTCAAAGCTTTGCCGCTACGTTTGCTGCTGGTTGCCGACTCTGACACGAGCCATTCATTCACTTCATACTTGTGCAGCAGCTCGCTGTCACCAATAACTCTAAGAGGGATGCTTAGTTTTTCTGCGACTGGGTGCAGCTTGTCAGCAAGGCACTGGGAAGCAACTAGAACGGAACAGCTGGAGTCTTGTATGAAGTACTCCAGCTCAGAGACAGGGTGCGATTTACACAGTGGTACCCCAACACCATTGGCCATCCAGGTTGCAAACTGAGTGACGACATAACCAACATCATTTTCACAGAGATACCCGATGCGTGCATGCTCGAGAGTACTGGATTCACACCCACACAAGGCAATCAACTCTTTTGACAGCCCTGTGCTCAGGTGAAGAATGTCATCATACGAAAACTGCCCCAAGCGATCAAAGATGGCTGTCCGTCCTATATGTCTTTCAGCAGTTAAAAATAGAGGAGAGGTGAGCCCAGCTCTCATTCGAGCCTTCTGAGCTGAACTCACGGAAATGTTTCTGGCCTGTGCCGAGTGTGGGACCAATGCCTGAGGATCTGGTTCCAGGAGGGTTGGTGACTGACGTGAACAGCATGTGTTCAAGAGTTTGGCGTGGGGTGAAAAAACACCGTTTCTTCTGGCGGCAACAGAGCAGTGCAGACTGCCGAGCCTGTTTGAAATGAAGCATCCTGTCTGTGGTGCCAGCAGTTTGCACAGCCTGCAACAAGGACCAGTTCAATTGAATACAAATATGTGTCTCTCTGTGTATTAGACAAATTTACATGAATTTCATGACACAGTTATAACCAATTTGTACAGCCTGAAACAAGGACCAATATGGTTAAATATAAATATGTTGTCTGTGTATTACATTCATTTCACAATACAATTATAACCTGTCAGAAATGAAGATAATGTATTTTACCGTGTGTGTGTGTGTGTGTGTGTGTGTGTGTGTGTGTGTGTGACTGAGCGTGTGTGTGTGCGTGCATGTGTGTGTGTGTGTGCATGTTTGCATACAAATAACAAGTTACATCTGTATTACTGTTAGTAAGTTAGTGCTCTGCTCGGTTGTGCACTTCCAGTTTGGGTCTAGGGCATTGAACTGGGAACTTTGGTCAGTGCTTTGCATCCTTGTAACTTGTAGTTGTACATGAGTAAAGACACCACACAAACTGCCAGTAATCACCTTAAATCAACATGCCAGATCAGTTTATTTTCCTCTGCATCCAAGTTGCCAGTATAGGTCTATTAGGTGTGTGCACACATGAACTGAAGCAAACAAACAGGTCTACCCTCAAATAAATAACTGGAGGTAAATCAATGCACCCTGTGTGTTTTTAGTTAAAACTATTTCTTTCTCTTTTTTTTAAAGTGGTCGTTATCAACATCATTGACATTTGACGTGATCTTGCACAAGTGATGAAGGAGCAACAGACTGCAAAACTAAAGGCTGACAAAAGTTCACTGCTTTGTGCCCTAGACCTAAACGTAACCTGCAGGTTTACTGTAGTTGACAGCGATAGCAAGTCAAATTGGAGTCAAGCATTGAATTTTGTGTGTGTGTTCTATCCATCTAAAGAATGCAGTGCAAGAACAAAAAGAAACAAACTCATGTTCTGGGTAGTCTATGATTTTATTTTTAATGTCCTAAATTGTTGCTTTCGAGTCCACTTTTTGTCCACCCTAACTTGCTTAAATTTGCACTTATTCCTTGTAATGTCTTTCACCCTCGGGAATCAGTATTCTTCCTGTTTTGGATTGACTTTGTGGAGTTTTCACTTATTTCAGATGATTGTTGTTGTTGTTGTTTTGTTGTTGTTGTTGTTGTTGTTGTTTTTTTTTTTTTTTTTTTTTGGGGGGGGGGGTCTTCTTCTTCATGGTATCCTTTAAAATCTGCCATTTTACATTGTATACCCTGTAATAATAAACGGCTTAACTGCTGCTTTGGGCCTGATGCCGACATAAAATGTGCTTTCCATTTAAGCAACACAGCTATTAAAATTAATAAGAAAAGCGCTGCTTCGTAAGGCTCAGTTTCTTTCCATCCAAACAGCAAGCCGGCGCAACCCCAAAAATGAACAACAATGGAAGTGAAATGAGACAATAACTTAAGACACTAAAGCATAAAATTACCCATACTTATATCGTTTTAATTGCCATATTAACTTCAGGCTAGATTTTTGGCAATGAAGAGCAAAGAACACACCTCATGGTTCCTTTCGCTCTTGAAATGATGTCAAAGGTCACAGCGTTGCTTTCGGAGTAAAGTCCCCTATCTCAAATTCAAGGGGCATTACCTACTTATGGAGACCTGGGCGGGGAAAACTAATTTGTAGCTTCCCTTACACAGTCACCGTGCTAAATTGTGAGCCGGTTTGGCAGCAGAAGAAACTCGGTTCGATTCCCTTCGGCTTTCCACTCTTCAAGAGTTGTTGTCTACGAACACTGTAGTGTGACTTTATCCGTCACGATTATCTGGAGAGAGAGAGAATCGACCGGGAAGGAGGGTGGGAAGAGAATCTGGCACAACAAGCTCAAGCTGAAAACTCATTTATGAAGCTGTATGTCCCCATTTCTTTGGGTGACCCTGGCCCATTTTCAAGGTTACCTTGTCCTAGTTTCAGCATCATAGAAGAGTGAGAAAGAAAAGCACATTTACTGAGTTGAGAAGAGTGAGAAAGAAAAGCAAATTTACTGAGTTGAATGCGAGTCAACTGAGCTCTCAGTCCACATGCTTTCTTCAACCCCCCCCCCCCCCCCGCTTTTTCTGTAAATGTTATACTCCCCCCCCCCCCCCAAAAAAAAACAAAAAAAAACGCAGAAGCTTTGTCTGCAAACAGTGGCAAAATATTAAAACTTTGGCACACGTTGTTCTGGCAGGGTGTTTCAGTTTGTCAGAACTTTAGGACAGCTGTAGCTGAGCGTTGGGTCTCGTGCACAATGTCTCTCTGATGATGGTTGTTAACTGAATATTTAGCCAGTGCAGTGACAAAATGCTAGACTTTTAAGGAAGAGGTTTCTGTACCAGACAGGTTTCTGGTCATGAAATGACAGAGAAATTCAATGGGCCTTGGTGCATGTGTGTGTGCAAGTTTGAGTGTGTGCATGGGTGCATGCATGCATGTGTGTGCACGCGTGTGTGCTTGCTTTTGTGTGCGTCTGTATGAGAAAGCCAGTGTCATAATTGCATCATACCACTGACTTACAACAGAAAGTGATCATTTTAGGATACTTTATTCAAAGTATGATTCATTTCATATACGTACACAAAATGTTCTCTTATGATTAACACAAGAAAATATCACCTTTTTTTTTCTTTCCTTTTTTTCTTTTTCTTCTTTTTTTCTCTGGGGAAGTCAGAGTCAGTTGGGGAAGTCAATGATTTAGTATATGAAAAAATGAAAAAACAAGTTGATGCAAAAGAAAGAAGAAAAAATATTTATGACTGATGAACCAAACCACGAGTTTTCTCATTGCAAAGAATTGCCACCACCCACACACGCAAAGATTTTTTTAATATATATATATTAAAAAAAGAAGAAGAAAGAAAGAAATGTGGACCAGAGTTTAAAAAATGAGATGGCAAGTTACAAGTATATGTGTCATGAATTTTTATCCAGGGCCTTGAAAAACTCTTACAGAGGGGAAAATATTCAATTAAAAAAAAAAAAAAATCTTGCTGCTGCAACAAGCAGTGGTTTTGTGTGATTAACAATTATCATTAGTAAAACTGGAAAATGAATGACAAATGTAAACAATGACAAAAAAATGGAGCAAGCGAAGGGCGGATCACTCACAAAGCACTGCAATTATCTACCACTCAAAAACGTGAGATGCATGCATTCATGAAACCAGAAGAAATAAATCCACAGCAATTTTCCAAAGCTACATGAACACAAAAACAACAAGAGAATGATCTGAAATGGAAAAACAAGAAGAAGAAAATCATGGGCATTAATTTTAATTTTTTAAGTCTGAGGATGCGAGCAATGAAGACAAATTAGTGTCCACCATTGTGTGTGTGAGAGAGTCAAAAATCAGTATTTTCAACAATCATCATCCACCCAATGAAAAAAGTTACAACCACTAAAAACAGAACTGCATGACATCATAATAACTTGAAACAAAAAATTGGAGTACATCTCGAAGCAATTCTCTGTCATTACGTATTCATCTTTTCCCCCCAATAAAATTGATTGTATGCTAAATGACAGCAGTTGATGTAACGGAACTACAAGCCAGGCTCCTAAGAAAACTAATGAAAAAGCATGTGGCATCGGTCATATATATTTAAAGTCATTTAGTAAACCACCCACGTTTAGAAAATTGATCACACCTGCAGTGCTGTTATTTACAAAATGAGTTTATATACACTAATACAAACATAACAGTAATAAAGTTTTTATCTCTTTTCCCCCCTCTCATGCACACAGACATGCACGCATACACAGACACGCACACACACACACACACACACACACACACACACACACACACACACACACACACACACACACACACACACACACGTGCACTCACGCATGGTTAAAACTTCGCTTTGTACATCTGAATGTGATAAAAGGGACCCATTGCTTCAACACAAGTGCATGTACCACATTTACTTTGCTTGGGTTGGCAGTCATTCTTAAATCTTAGGTCTTGACAATGCAGCATGTGATTTTGCGCACCTTCAGTGTCTTGTCATTTCTTTCATTCCACACAAACATTAGAGATGAATAATATCACACAATAAATAGTAGGAGTTGCCCATAAACACCCAATCAGGCCCATGGCCTGGTGGGCTTGGGCTGGGCCGAGTTCGGGGCTTAATAATGAAACACATGATTTTGGGCATCCATGCTCACAGTCGTATTGGCTCAATTCCTACTCAAGGTCCACACACTTTCATGCAGTAATGAATATCATTTCAAACACAAATAATTACCTTCACGCGCACCAGCCAGCATCTGTGAAATGTTTTGCATTATGTACACACACACACACATTATTATGTATATGTAAAAAAGAACAATTGTCATGCACACAAATACTAACAGTATCACACACACAGTGACACAAACACACTTTTTACACACAAACAATAGTACTTCATGTTGAAACTATATATATATGCATATATTTACAATGAAACTCATGCTTGGCATGACATTCATAACCCTGGTTCTCATCCCTTTTACCTGTTTACCCAAGTTCTAGGTCCAAACACAATCCAAACCACTCAATCAAAATTTCAATGAATCAGCAACTCGGTAAACTACTAAGCCACTGATCAATTTTGTACACAACACGTACAGTCCATGTATATTAACTCATTGGGGGCTTTCTGTGTGACTCCAGTATGCAGTTTCCGGCAGAGAGCATCAAATGACACAGTGATGATCAGACGTAATTATTGTTCTGGGTGAAAATGCTGCGATTACACAGTTCCCCGGGGTATTTTATTCTGTGCTTCGAATGAGTTTATCAACACATGCGGATGGCAGCACTTGATGAAGAGGAGAGAGAAGTGAAGAGGCTGGCAAAAACAACACACAGGTCATTCTGCACTCTGCACCACTGCTAGACCAAGGCACCCAAGAACATTATGTGTGTATGTATGGTATATACACATGGTACACTGAATTAAAAAATACTCAATGGCAGCAGGAGAGATAAACCAAAATGGAGTATTTACAATGTGAACATGTCCAGTATATATATATATCACCAGTCTTGTGAATTTGTCCTAAAGCCCCAACACACACTTTCCACTCCACTCCAGATCCCACACTGAAATAATGTGGTTAAACAGCGTCAGCATCCAAGTATCTGAATCAGCAACACTCAGAACGCTGGCTACTTGTAGTAAACAACAGGTAACCACCGCATGAAAAAGGAGAAAAACGCTTGATCTACACACATTCAAAACAAAAAACCAAACATCCTCTCTTCATTTTCAAACTCCCCTGTGACCTTGAAAAGGATTTTCAAGGTGAGGTCACCAAAGTCAGTAGAGCTTGACAGGTTTATTACAGAGAGTGTTAGAGATCTCCACCCAAAAAAAACATGCACTGCAGAGGACAGGCATTCACCCCAGACACTAACGTGCAAGCAGACACACACACACACACACACACACACACACACACACACACACACACACACACACACACACACGTGTCAAATGGCAGGAGACCGGTGCTGCATTTCATGTCAGTTTCACACAGTGACATTGACTGAAGATTTTGCTGCTAAGGTTCTGATGACACAACCACCCATTCATTGTGGCAGCGTCCACGCACCACTGAAATGTCAGTTTCACACAGTGACATTGACTGGAGACTTGCTGCTGAGGTTCTGATGACACAACCACCCATTCGTTGTGGCAGTGTCCACGCACCACTAAAATGTCAGTTTCACACAGTGACATTGACTGGAGACTTGCTGCTGAGGTTTGATGACACAACCACCCATTCGTTGTGGCAGTGTCCACGCACCACTGAAATGTCAGTTTCACACAGTGACATTGACTGGAGACTTGCTGCTGAGGTTCTGATGACACAACCACCCATTCATTGTGGCAGTGTACACGCACCGCTGAACCCACTGCCATGAGCAACTACACTTCGCTGGTAAACTGGCAGTTCATCCTTTAATAATGAGCTGTGAACACTTTGGGTGAGCAAAGTTCTGTCGTTACCATTCACTTCTGTCTTGGGTTCATTCCAGTCGCTGCTGATCATCATAACCAGAGGTGATAGGTCACTTTATTTCATGGATATGACGTTGAAAAGATTAATCCTATCCTAGGGCATGAAAGCTCTTAAGCATGCTGCTTAAACTCAGCTTCATTAGTGCAAGCGGATGGGAGTTAAGAGGGGCCCGCACCTCCTGGATGTGACGTTGTGGTGTCACAGGGTAGACTTCCCCAAGAGAGCCATCAAGCATATTCATTCACATTTACAGCCATCAGATACGTTCATCTTACAGCCTTCATATATAACCATTTACACTTACAGCCTTCAAATATAATCATTTACACATACAGCCATCAAAAATATTCATTTACCCATCAAATACATTTATTTACACTTACATCCATCAGATATGTTCATTTACATTTACACTTACAGCTATCAGCTATATCCATTTACACTTACAGCTATATCCATTTACACTTACATTCACATGACCTGAGGCAGCAGAGACCCGAGGAGCTTTACCTACCATTCAGAAACACCTGCATGTCTACGATTTTGAGAAACACGTGATAAAACATTGCATGATAAAGGCACAAGGCACTGTGGAGACAGTAGAAATGCTCCAGCTTGAGAACCAAGACTATTGTATAAGACCACCTAAAAAAAACCATTGTTGAGCGGTGATCTTTCGGTCAGGGGTCCATTTACATTATGTATGACTGATGACAGGAGGGGAGATAACAGGAGGGAGCAGTTTCGGAAGGTGGTTGTGAAAGAGGGGTGGTCTCCCATCAGGATGGTGTTTCATCAAGGGAATCCACTGTACATACATCACACACCACCACTGCAAATTGACACATCATACTTTACACAGATCAAAACACTTTACACAGATCAAAACATCAGCATACATTCATACTTTATACAAATCCAAGCCTTACACACTTTACACAAATCAATCCTATCACACTCTTAGGTATTTACAGGTCAATGAATCCCATTACCAATCATAAGACGATTCAGCGCCACACAAATTGATGTCATCGCCACCATTATCATGACCAACACAGATCCACAGAAATCAAACCCTGAAAAGAAAAAAATCAAGTGAAAGTGGTTATCATGACTAAAAGTCCCACAGAAATCAAACCCTAAAAAAACTGAGTAAAAGTGTTTGCAAAAGAGAAGTGGTCCTTGATGAGAGGTTTGTTTGTATGGACATTTTAAAGGAAAGGGATTCAGAAATCCCCACTCCCCACCTAAGCACCTTGAGCTGATCTGAGATGGAGTGCCATAAATATCTTCTACTATTATTTTTAAAAAGGGTCTTAAAAGAGTGGGGATCTCTCATCAGTGTGGTCTCTCATCAGGGTGGTCTCTCACCAGGCTGGTCTTTAACAAGGGTGGTCTCTCAGAGTGGTTTCTCACCAGGGTGGTCTCTCACCAGGCTGGTCTCTCACCAGGCTGGTCTTTCACAAGGGCGGGCTCTCACCAGACTGGTCTCTCACCAGGGTGGTCTCTCATCAGGGTGGTCTCTCATCAGAATGATCTCTCATCAAGAGGATTTCATCAGAGTAATTTCTCATCAAGGTGATTTTTCATTAGGGTCATCTTTCAACCGGTCCATGAGGTGTTCCACTGTACCACCCAAAGTTGCTGAACCCAGAGATTACAACAGCCAAACAGGTCATCAGAGGGGCTGATTTACTCAGGCTGGAGTGAACGAGTGTCATAACCTAGCACCCAGTTCACACTATACAAGTTTATCACAGTGAACCTAGTTTGCAGCTGTCAACATTCTCTGACCCCTGCCTTTATCACCTCTTTGCCAGGACCAACATTCGCATTCTGAGCTCTGATTTCTCCAAAAGCCCCCTATGCTTTCATTAAAAGAAAAAGAAAAAAGGTGACATCTGTGTCAATGCAGTTTTACAATTTTCAACACTAATAGTGCCAAACTACTGAAAATGAAAATTAGTATCCTTTTTATCAGAGTAAGTTGCATGTGTTTCCACATCCTGAATATATCCTATGCTAAATTTACCAACCTTACTGTCGGCTGTTTAGAAGGGGGAAAAAAAAGAAGAGGATACAGCATCCCTGCTAAGAGCAACATATCAGCATAAAATCAGCTCCTTTGACATGATCAGCATGTGAATGATAAAATGGTTCACTCAAATTATTAAAAAAGAACCTCACAAAATCCAAGTTTGACTTTACCCAGTTCCAAACCAAAAGGGTTATAATTATTGCTCCTTAGAGCACTCCGATTATGTAGATAATAAAATGTCAGACAAGAAGGGACAAATCAATATGACCATGGGTGAAACCTTCAACAGTTCTGACACAAATGGCCTTCTCCAGGTGGTCGCACTGCAGTGGAGAAAGAAAACAAAGATCCCCTCCCGAAGTGGGCGAGATAAGGACGTTTTAAATGTACAGGCAGACTCCGAGCTGTACAATATTTACAGTGTCATCCCACAGTGCAAGCTGACAATAAAACTGTAAACATGCACACAAGCACAGGTATACACTCACACACCCACACTAGCATGCATGCAAGCATGCACGCATGCCTGTACACACACATGAAAGCATGCACACACACATACACACACACGCAAGTGCATGCATGAACAAACACATGTTCAGTCAACATTTGACAACAAAGACTCTGTTACCAAATGTCCCAGGGTAAAACAGGGTTGGGGGAGGGGAGGGGGGAGGGGTGGGAGTGGAGGAGACAGTTCGTGTCAAGACAGGGAACATTCAAACTGCACACAGGTGTGGTCTGCACACCTGTCTCCATGACAGAAATTTACCTCCTAGACTCGGTTCCATTTTGATTCGACTACCAGAGCATAAAAATTGATGAGGCATGTCTATTTACACTCTATGTGCATGACAACAAAATAGTACCGATCTTCAGTGTGTCTGAACTTTTTACAGATGCCATGTTTGATTACAGTCAAAGAACAAGCAAACCGACAAATGATGAAATTGTCCAGAACTATGACCTTAAAAAGCTACACAAAAACACACTGACTAGGCACTTCACTAAACTGAGCCAGCAGATTTTTCCCAACAGTTCCAGTTCACAGTGTTCCTTTGGCAAAGCTTCAACCTTCATACACGGGATGGAAAGCACTAATCCACACGCTTCATCGACCTCAAATCAAAAATGGTCCAGAATGGCGCTTCTTCGCGCCCACCTGCACGCAGCACATTTAATTAATATGTGTCTGTTCCATTGTGGGAGAAAGTGAGCCTCTGGCGATAAATCAGGAAGTAGGGCATTATATTTTTGTTGTTCTCAATGCTGTAATTGAGAAACGTGGATTCCTCAATGGGGGTCACACTGGTGTCGTCCTTTAGCGACCAGCTGTTTGTTGCCTGCTCGTAGGTAACTGCGGTGTAGTGTCCTCCTGTGGCATTCTTGCCATGATGGAACACAACTGGAAGAGAGAAAAAGACGTGATTTTTTTAAGTCGCATGTTACTGTACTCGCAAATAACGATGGATGAATCAGATGAATTGGAAAATGAAAAAAAATGAAAAAAAAACATATTTGTCGAGAAATATTAGCATTAAATTTTAACCAACTTTTTCATATATTTTTTCTAATAAAATCATAATAAACAATCCCAGTATTTATAATCGCCCTCATCTGTTAGAAACTGACCTCCGCCCCCACTGTAAGGCCACCTTTGGAGTGATGGACACAAGGCCAAGGGATTCCACTGCAGTGATGGACACAAGGCCAAGGGATTCCACTGCAGTGATGGACACAAGGCCAAGGGATTCCACTGCAGTGATGGACACAAGGCCAAGGGATTCCACTGCAGTGATGGACACAAGGCCAAGGGATTCCACTGCAGTGATGGACACAAGGCCAAGGGATTCCACTGCAGTGATGGACACAAGGCCAAGGGATTCCACTGCACCTTAAACCTATTCTTCAACCCACTTGGCCCCAGACCGCCTGTCACCACCTGCTCTTTTGCCTTACCATGCAACCCCAGACAGTCCAGTAGCGCCTGCTAGCAGACGATTCATACTAGCATCTATGCAAATAGGAATGGGATTCTCGCGAGACTTGTTGCCTCATTTCCTCTATTGTTTACTACTTCCGGCAATGTCCTTTGTTCGAAGTTCGGTGGAGTTTGAGAGATGATGTGAATTTTCAAAGTTCCAAGATGGACATGTGATAGATGCATGAAAATAAACAAAAGTCCTACTGTTAGCAATGGCATCGGAGCTTCATCTTTGAGATTTGAACTGCAAATTTGGCTCAGTCACTTACCCTAGGCATTCTAACAAACTCATTTAGCTTCATCTTTGGAGAGTGAAACTGGAAATTTTGCAAAGTCGGTTACCCTGTAGGCACCCCAAAAACCTGACATTCAGATGCGGACATTTCTGACTTGGGATTTTTTATTTATGCTTTTATTTTTGAGTGAAAAAAATCAAAACCTGTAGGATATACAAGAACACTGTATTCACAAATTCAGAAAAATACAAAGTGAGCTGAAACTTTTGTTTGGTGTTTATTATTGATGATGATGATGAGTTGATGCTTAATGTCCTCAGATGTCATTTGACATATTAGGGACAAGTTGTGACCAATGCCGAAGCACGGTTCAATAAAATCCACATACGTAAGGTGTATGCGTGTTTAGCTGTAACCTGCCACCTGCACTTTTGGCAGAATGACCGGGATTTTTTACGTGCTACTGTGGTAACACGGGGGTGGAACGGATACCGAAATAAGAGTCAGCACAGAAAGTCGACCCTGGAGAAGAAAATTCTCCCACCGTTCCAGCAGGGATTCGAACCCGCGACCTTTCAATCACGAGTCCGGTGCTCTAACCACTGAGCTATCCCAGCCCCCGTTTATTATTGATTAAATTTTAAAGTTATATACTGGGATCATCTGACACAGTTACTTCCCTTCACACGTGACTTCATAGTGAAAGGGAAGTAAGTAAGTTGGTATTTTACGCCCAGTCAACCAGTATGGTTATATCAGGGCGAAGTGAAAGGGAAGCAGCTGGTCTGGGGCCAAGTGGGTTAACAGGTGAAGGGTAACTGTACCTGCGCACAGCTTATAGTTGCGGTGGCTTGCAGAGGTGTTGTTCCTGGCATGGCTGGACAGCAGATCTGAAAGATGTAAAGGTTAACGTTACTGTATTTCCTGGACCACAAGGTGCTCAGGCACAATCCGACCTGTTTACAGAACAATGCTGAAGCTGACACTATGGCAGCGAGAGGTCATGAGACTTACCTACGTGCCACCAAAAACCCCGAACTGGGCATATTCTGGACTGGAAAACAAGTGAACTGCAAAACATATCTAGAAATATTTATGGTCATTTTCTTTCTTTCCTTCTTTCCTTTTCCCCCATATCTTAGTATGCTGAAAATTTAAGCATACAAAATCCACGCAAATCGTACCAGTAAACTGGCCTGCATAAGGTGAACCACCTGAAATTTCCCCCCCACCCAAGGTGCTGCCAAATATATGGCGACAAGCTGGAGGTATCATTGCTGCTGATGACATGTTGACTAAACCAGTTCTCAGATGCTGTGGGAAAGTATTAGTACTGAGTTAAAGTTGAAACTGAAGCTGCTGCCATTTTCTCTCATTCATGTTCAGTGTCAAAGTGTGTTTTGGTTTCGTAACATTAAAACTGTAGACAAATATTGCCATACTGGGCCTACAGAATTGTTCAAAATCAAATTTCTGTGATTGTGAACTCTGTCAATTGCCTGGAAGATACTGTGGCCAGTGTATGTGACTTTTGTTGTTGTTGTTGCTTCTGCAGATATGATCATGAAAACACAGAGATCCAAACAAGCAACAGTAATGATGAGATCAAAAAAACACAGAAGCTAATCATAAAATGGAAAATAAAATAGTTTGCATCAACCGGGGAACCGAACCCGGGTCACCTGCATGGCAGGCGAGTATTCTACCACTGCCATATGTCATTTCTGCTTAATCTGACTGATTTGGGTTTAAAATAATGTTTATCATTCCTCGGAAAAGCAAGCATCCCAAATCTGATTCACAGAGTGCTACGGACTATAACAAAATAAGGCGAGGAGGTCAAGTCTGAGGAAAAGCATCTAGTCCAAAACTTATGTGGTACTCACTATCAACTAAAACAGCTCACTGCATTCAGTGGGACATTAGCTATCAAGAGAACATCTGCCAACAAGGTCAGAGCCTAAGAATGCATCCTTCTCTGACAACATGACCAATGATCAGAGAAGCCAAAACACTGGAGCCATACAGGCTAACAGTAGACAAACTGAGACTCGTGCACAACAGCCGCTACTTGTGTGAAGCGGAAGGAGAAGTGTTACGAACCTTTTGGCAGCTGCAGATCCACATCAAACTTGATACGTTTTATAATCTTTGTGGATTTCCCTGTCTGCTGGTCATACTGAAAGTTCTTGAGGTGCAGAATCAGAACTGGCGGCAGCTCTTCCAGCAGGGTGCGTCTTGAAAGCTCGGCCTGGGGACAGGACAATGAGATCAGCGTGGAAAATGACGGAGATCAGACTTGCTGACCTCATCAAACGCACGGCAAACGGGCTTAACAGACAGAATGTTCAACTCATTGTGGAAAACGATAAAGCACAGTTTAACAGACAGAACGTTCAACTGATTGTGGAAAATGAGAAAGCACAGTTTAACAGACAGAACATGCAACTGATTGTGGAAAACGATAAAGCACAGTTTAATGGACAGAACATTCAATTGACTGTGGAAAACGATAAAGCACAGTTTAATGGACAGAACATTCAACTGACTGTGGAAAACGATAAAGCACAAGATTTGCTGAACTCATCAAATGGAAGACAGCCTGGCTTCAGCAGCAGAACACATAAATTATTGTAAAAAAAAGAAAGGAAAAAAAAAAAATCAGTAACTGAAGTCATCACAAGACTGGCTACATGGATGTAACACTAAAATGATTTTTGTTGATAAACAATGAAGCATTGAACTCATCAAATAGACAGTCAGCCTTTATGGACAGAACAATGAAATGATTGTGGAAAAACATTGTAGAAAACAATATTCTAGGCTTTGCACCTGCCCCAGGATTTCTCCAGTCAAATTCTGTGCTGACTTTACAAAAGTCATTTGGATGAGCCTAAGCATAAACCAAGGGGCCCCCCTCAAGGGTACACACATTCCAAAAGATCACAAATGCACACTAAAGATCCTGCAGTCGACGTCAGAGTTTGGTGGATTATGGAAACGCCAAAACAAATCCAGCATGCATTAAAAGTGTCAGCCTTCAAAGTGTTGAAGTTGGACGCTACAAGGAAGAAGCAGTGGAAAGCCTGTAAAAAAAAGCAGTGAAAACACTCAGCCCAAACTCACTGTGATGCCAGTGACAGGGTCCTTAGAGTCCTCAACAATCTCCTTCCTTGCGTGGAATTGCAGGGCCTCATCCACAGACGTGATGCTATCATGCTGATGAAAAATAATAATACAACAGTATCAGTAATAATAATAATAATAATGGTACATTCATAAAAGCACCCACACAAACACCATAGGAGGTTTACAATGAAAAGCAACACCCATACAGGCTATTGAAATATTCAAAATACACACACACACAGAGTAATGGATTTTGGAGGGTGGGTGGGGAGAGATTAACTAAAAGAACAAGTCTTAATTACAGAAAAAAAAGGTTGTACAGTGCCTGACAGAATAAGGCAGCTTCCAAACTTCAGGTACAAAGCAAGTGAAACTGTGGAAACCCCACTTTCAATAATCTTTAATCAGAAGATGAGCAAACGAATAACACTAGAAATAAAGTAAATCCTGCCCAAAAGACCTAACATAAGTAGCTATCCCTTACATAATGAACAGGAGATTGTGATAATGTAAAATGGCCCAAGATCCACCAAATCCTGTCCAAATACACCTGTAAAATCAGACTTTTTTCAGCGGCGGCAACTGGTTGCAAGACTTACCCATGCGCCACCAAAAACCCAGAACTGGGCATATTCTGGACTTGAAAACAAATGAACTGTAAAACAGGTCTAGAAATATTTAAGATTTTTTATTAATTGTTTTGTATTATTGTATGCTGAAAATTTAGGCATACAAGTCTACAAGATACACCCAAACTGAAAGAGTAAACAGGTCTGTCAAAGACTCAGTCCAGTTTCACATCAGACAGTCCTGTGCAGATGAGCTGCTCTGCTAGCCAGAGGACCAGCCATAGCGCTAATCCTGCCGTATCAAAGACTCCATCCAATCCAATTCCTCTTACCACGGTCACCAGTTGGAGGCTGCTGAACGGCTCCACTGTGGTGGAACCTGCACTGCCTTCTCGCAGAAACTGGCTTTGTGTCAGACCGCAGACAATTGAATCAAGCGGAGTCTTCACCCAGCTCCGCTGAAGAAAGAAAGTACAGTGAACTCAGTTTGTGTACACATGCACACACACAAACACACCGTCTCTCTCTTGACTTGCATTCATTCCCCCCACACCCCTCCCTTCTCAAGCGCACAAAACCACCACCAACAAAAAAACACCCTCTGCTGTCAAACTGTCTGATAAAGTTCTCTTCTTTTTTTAACTCAGAGAGTAACATACAGGGTTTGTACACAAAAATCTTTCAAAATTCACAAACCTTTCACAAAACCTGGCATGATGCTTGCAATGTGGCACAAAAAAGCAACACAATGGGACACAACTATTTCACACATCCGTTAAAGGGGCGCAACCCTTACTGTAGCCAACGCACGCTATCAGTCAAAACTGATAGGAAGTGCATGCTTTGTGATTTTGCACGGCAATTTAAAAAATAATAATCTACTGTTCAGTCTTGGAAATGCAATTTCTGATGGATAAGCTGATAGTTTTTCCTTACCGCTAAGACCACAAAATTCACAGACTCCACTCAGTTTTCCCAGACTCTCAAGGCCTTGAAAAGTGTATCCCATTTTCCCCAAACTTTTAAAGACCTTCAAAGACAGTTTGAACCCTTAACATAACCAAAGCACTACAGACTGCAGATGAAGGCTGGCAGCGAACCAAATAGACCTCTGGTCAGTGACAGAAATGAGGGCAGAGTAGGGTAGATAGACAGGACGTCCGATAAGCAGACAGACAGAGAATGACAACCAACAGAAATCAGAAACATGAATAAAAAATAAAAAAGACTGGTGGTCCGAATGAGTGAAGTACTTACCTCCCTGGTGACGTGGGTCACTCTGTTTTTGGGACCTACTTCCTGCCACTGGCCTTCCTCAGAGTCATCAACGTCATCACCTGGGGTGCTCAGATCCTTGTCCGAAAAGCCATTGGATATCACCATCTCACCTGCGAAAAGTCATACTGCACTTTTAAGGCCCCAGTCCGCTATGGTACACTGACCTACGCCAAATACATACACAATGAGTTGTTATGGGAACAGACAAAATTTGACATCACCCTGCAGCAGTTAGTGAAATGTGTGGTGATCGGCCATATTAAAAACTTGTTTAGCAACAAATAAAGACCTTATCATTGTATGCATTGTATATAATGCATCCCTCCTTCCATCTCAGAAAGACAGAAAAGAAAAACAAACATACTACATGACTGTGAAACAACTGAACATGTGCAGACTCAAGACTTCTTTGCGTCACTGTGTTAGCTACCTAATTCTTGGATTCTAAATTCCCATCAACTGCACAGGGTCACCTCAGGGCAACTTCAAACTTATTTTACACCAGTTCAGAACACAAGTCAATGAATCACAAGTTTGTCTCATTCACTGTGACACTGACAACATAAAAAACCAACCATCCATTTATCTATCAATGCGCAATAACTCATATTTTGACACATGAAAAACCAGTTTCTATTCCACTCTTTGGTAATTTCTTTATATTCTACAGGCACTCACCATGGAAACCTGGATAAATTGCATGCAACTGTAAGCAAGGAGATCTAATTTATTCTGCAGGCCCATACAGGAAACTGAGTCAGCTATAACACAGATAAAAAGCAGGAAGAGGATTTGAAAAATAGTGAAGGTGAGTGCACTGTGAAGGTAAAAGTTAGATCCGACAAAAAAGTCCTAGAAGTAGGCAATGCATACATGGCTATACTCTGACCTACTTCAGGCTTTAAAGGGAGGACACCTGTCAGCTCTGTGTTCTCAACAGAGAGGACCTTTATTTCACAGTCCCCAGTACCCCACTGCAGGACCTGTCAGTCCAGCAAGATGGGAAAGATGCATATATATCTCGGTGAGGTACATACCTGTAGAATGCCTCATGACATTCTGCATTTCCTCGATGAGCCTGTTGAGGAGCGTTATCAGATACTCCTGAGCATCCTGCTGGTGTCCACTCTGATGAAGACACACAAGAAACTCGTTTAAAAATCCATGAGAGCGCACAGCAGAATGAGACCTGGCCACTGCAGCCTGCTGAAGCACCTGCATTACTTCAGCACTTCCCTGGACCCCAGACCCCTAAACATATTCAACACTGCCCCGCCCACAGCACTCTCCCATGCCAGATGTAACAGAAAGTGGGAGGGGCCTAGGGAGACACTGTGGGACTGGTGCCACAAGGGCTGGGGAAGAAGCTATAGGGCTGTGGGACTGGTGCCACAACATGCCACAAGGGCTGGGGAAGAAGCTATGGGGCTGTGGGACTGGTGCCACAATGTGCCACAAGGGCTGAGGAAGAAGCTATGGGGCTGTGGGACTGGTGCCACAAGGGCTGGGGAAGAAGCTATGGGACTGGTGCCACAAGGGCTAAGGGAGAAGCTGTGGGGCTGGTGCCACAACGTGCCACAAGGGCTGTGGGAGTAGCTGTGTGTTGTCTGCCACAAGGGCTGGGGCAGAAGCTGTGGGGCTGGCGCCACAAGGGCTGGGGCAGAAGCTGTGGGGCTGGCGCCACAAGGGCTGGGGCAGAAGCTGTGGGGTTGGCGCCACAAGGGCTAAGGGAGAAGCTGTGGGGCTGGCGCCACAAGGGCTGGGGGTGAAGCTGTGGGGCTGGCGCCACAAGGGCTGGGGGTGAAGCTGTGGGGCTGGCGCCACAAGGGCTGAGGGAAGGGCTGAGGGAGAAGCTTTGGGGCTGGCACCACAAGGGCTGGTGGTGAAGCTGTGGGGCTGGCGCCACAAGGGCTGGGGGTGAAGCTGTGGGGCTGGCGCCACAAGGGCTGGGGGTGAAGCTGTGGGGCTGGCGCCACAAGGGCTGAGGGAAGGGCTGAGGGAGAAGCTTTGGGGCTGGCACCACAAGGGCTGAGGGAGAAGCTTTGGGGCTGGCACCACAAGGGCTGGTGGTGAAGCTGTGGGGCTGGCGCCACAAGGGCTGGGGGTGAAGCTGTGGGGCTGGCGCCACAAGGGCTGAGGGAAGGGCTGAGGGAGAAGCTTTGGGGCTGGCACCACAAGGGCTGGTGGTGAAGCTGTGGGGCTGGTGCCACTGGGGCTGGAGGTGAAGCTGTGGGGCTGGAGGTGAAGCTGTGGGGCTGGTGGTGAAGCTGTGGGGCTGGTGCCACTAGGGCTGGGGGTGAAGCTGTGGGGCTGGTGGTGAAGCTGTGGGGCTGGTGCCACTAGGGCTGGTGGTGAAGCTGTGGGGCTGGAGGTGAAGCTGTGGGGCTGGTGGTGAAGCTGTGGGGCTGGTGCCACTAGGGCTGGGGGTGAAGCTGTGGGGCTGGGGGTGAAGCTGTGGGGCTGGTGGAAGGGCTGTGGGGCTGGGGGTGAAGCTGTGGGGCTGGTGGAAAGGCTGTGGGGCTGGCGCCATAGACTTAGTGAAGACAGTGGACTTCATCTGGGCAAGCAGGATTTAGATTTAGACAGAATGAGCAACAGCAATTCAAAACAAAACTCAAAATCAGTACTTTTTTTTTCAAGGACGAATGGGTCCGGGGGGCGGGGGGCGGCTGAACATACCCTGAACACCAGCTCAACAACAGTCACATAGCTAAGCGATGCGTACCCCGAGGACGTTGTTGAGCTTGGCAAGCTCATCCAGGATGTACTTGGAGTCCAGCTGTGGCCCAGTTCGCAGCTCTGTCTGCTTGCCACGCCTGCAGTTGCCTGCACGTCATATCAACCAAACCGTTAACGCACATTCCCAGCTTTCCCAGCAGCCCTTTCACCAAGAACAGCAGGCTGCCATAACTGTTACTAAAATTAGAAGATATGTTTGTAATTTCTGGTTTGAAAAAAATGGGCACAACAGCCAAAAAAACACCATGCAGAACAAATCTAGATCTACAAAGAGTAGTGGGGCAAGCAGTGCAGTCCACAGCTGTAGTTATAATCAGAACAAAAAATAAACGATCGTCTTTAAATGCAATACTCTGAGCACAAGCTGCTGTCTAGGAAGGAATGTCCATGAGGGCCCATGAACACTGATTTTAAGTCGTAAATATCATTTACTTTGTACTATATAAATAAAGTTTAACATACACGCTGTTTGTTTGATAGATTGACATTTTTCTGAGGTACGTAAAAGTATTGATTTGAATGAAAACAAACACGACGCTTCGAGCATCTGCGCCATCTGCATCTCAAAATCCCGCGTTTCGGTCACGTGACCTCCATGACGTCACAACAAGACAACTGACCCGCATGGCTCAGTAACAACTTGAACAAAATTGAATCGAAAGTGGTCTGGCAAATCAGTTTTAAAGCATGCCGAGCGAGTGTGTTGCAGTTGGTTGCAATGAAAGGTTGACAAAGGAGTTTTCTTTCCATGCTTTTTCTTAAATTTTGTTTTTGTTTTTAAATGAAGCCAGAAAATGACAGTGGCAAATGGCAATGAATCGATGGGACCTAGCCACAAAGAAGTGGGAGCCAAAACACCACGATGTGCTCTGCTCAAAACATTAAAAAAAAAAAAAAAAATGCTTCACAGATCGCACCCTGCTGAGCATTCAGTTTGGGCTCAAATACATGTCCACAGGGTAACCGACTTGGAAAGATTTCCAGTTCGAATCTCCAAGGATGAAGCTCTGACGTCATTGCCAGTAGTTGGGCCTTTGTTTATTTCCCCCTTGTCATTCCATCTTTCTCGAGCCTTGTTAGGTGCGTGGCGTTTCGGTCTTTTTCGTTCTGTTTACTCTAGATTTCACAACAGGCTAGACCACATCAGGGAGCCTGCCTTTTATTGGGTGTTTTATTTTATTTCCCCAATTTATCCGTGTTTGTTTCATCATACGTAAAGATGAAAAAGTTTTGTTCGTTCTAGTTCAATAGACTAGTGATTTCGTGGCCTCCCTGGGTTATGGTTTGGGGTTGGGCCAGTTCTTGCCATTGACTGTTTTTTCTCTTTCAGCTCCTTTTGTTTCTCGGGTTATATCGTTCAGTGTTGTCACTGCTTAGTGGGTTATATCGTGTACACGGATTACATGTATCCAGCCTTTGTCACTGACGTTGCTCACGGAAATTTCCTGCCTCCTCTTTCTTTTCAGAAAGTGTTTGTTTGTTGTTGTTGTCGTTGTTTTGTTTTCTCTCTCTTCTCTTCCACCATACGTCTTTATCTTTGGCTTATTGGCCAATTCGTAACCGCTGTTAGCTTGCCTGATTAGGGCAGCCATTTTGAATTTCTCTTTTCGTCTGCATTTGTTTACATCCCGATGCTATGTCATCAGTAGTCCTGATTAGCGATTTGCTTTATCAGTCTGCAGGCATTGTGTGTCTAGATGGAGGCCGGGCTAGTGAGGAGTTAGTTATGGTTAGTTTGGCTTTCCATCTATTTGTCGTTGGCACAGTTATATTTGCTTCTGTGCTCTTATGTCAAGTCAAGAATTTCTTTATTCCTTCAAAGGAAAATGTGCCACACATAAAGCCACAAAGACAGTGTACATATGTAAAAGATTAACACTTAAGAAGTACGCAACAACACTTAGTATCGCACACATCACAATATACAATAAACACAAAGCATAACCACCACTATTCTCATGACACTTCTTTGTCACTTGAACTCTCCCAGTTGATGCCAAAATTGACATCCGCAACTGACTCGTACTGGAATGGCCGTATTCCAGTTGCCATTTCCAACTTTTCAGGCAAATTTATCCGGAGTTTTGGGCACTGAAACTGTAGAAGCAACAATGCCAATGGCAGTCGAGTCTTATCGTGATGTCAGGATTAGCCTTTGACTTTACGGCTCCAAGTAAACTCTCGGCCAAAACACGTACGATCACATGGCTGCAGCGGTTATTTCCCTTTCCCATTCTGCCGTGACATATTGGTCTTGTTTTGTGATTCATAAGCATTTAAGAGACTTGAAAAATAAGAAATGATTACTGAGGCACGGGATATATACCTGTATTTACTGTGTGAAAATATTTAGTCAATGGAATATACCAAAGTGGAGATCTGAAGCTAAAATCGGTCAAAATCAGTGTTCAGGGGCCCTTTAAATGGCTACCAGCACCGCAAATTTTTCATTCATGGAAACAGTTAGTTGTATCTTTGTTTCAGTTCCGCAACAAAAAGGCAACAGATGAAAAATGCTTTTGAACACCTCTTTTATGCGCCCAACAGCACACACGTCATGACATCAGTATGCCAAAAGTATGAAACACCAAGGAAAGAGTTAACACAAAACAGCAAAATGGGATATAAGGAACACACTGTGGCATAATACAAATAATCTGCTAACTGTTGGGGAATCAGACTGTTAGAGGATAATAAAGACTTTGATGGTTAAAAGCTATGAATACCAGCCAGGCATTCACATTCACTAACCAAACCCTTCAAACACTGTTGGAACCCTGCGTAAATGTGACTAAAGCGGGGAGGAGGTGTGTGTGTGGGTGTGGGTGGGGGGGGTATGGGGGGGGGGGGATTCTGCCTGGTACCCCAAACATAACATGTAAGTGTTTGTACTAATACTTGAACTTTAGCTGTCTGATATTTGCAGGTGGCATCACCTGTTCTCTTTGCTAGCACCAGACGCTTGGATGTCAGCAATGTGCACATGTATGTACTGACAGACGCAAATACCAATGCGACAGAGAAAAAATGTTTGGGTGAAAAAGAAGAAAAAAACGGAGACCAGTCACTCCCTGTATTTTTGTATGTAGATGTGTCTAAAAAACATTTTCATTGTTGTTGGTGTTGACTTTTTGTTTCTTTGCTACCATAAATTTAGGACACCCACTCTTACCCCCCCCCCCCCCCCCAAAAAAAAAGACGAAGAAAAAAAGTCACTTACTTTTGCCAATAGGACGGAATTCATTGACGAGTCTAACCCTGCACAGAAAGTAATGACAATTCAAGATTAAGCCTAGCTGAATATGTCAGTCAATTTGCCCGCAATCTACTGAATCTTACTATATAGGTCATAAAGAAAATGTTAGATTTTTTATATATATATATTCAGACGACCCACATTCAAACACAATCAGGAAGAGAAAAATATATAATTATCTTTCTGTGACTTTACAGATTGGTCATTGTCACCAAAATGTATGAGCCAAATCATTTTTTTCAAGAGTCAAAAAAATCAGCCTAAAACTTAACAACAATAGTGAAAATACAAGTTTTATCACCATCATTTTCAAACTAGGTCAAAGTTTCAAACTGAAACTGTTCCAAACCGATAAAGTTACACAGGGACAAAGCTCTTGCTTCCATAGCAACCAGAAAACAAGCCTCAGTGCTGAGAACGTGCCATGGCCAACAGACCAGGGATCTGGTCGGCCAGAATAAACTGTTCTTTACGTACTCAGGTGATTTGTTTTTCTTCTTCCGTGTAAATTAACATATACATTCTTCCGTGTAAATTAACATTATAATTTATATAAGTTCTTCTGGGCAAATATATATATTCTTCGGCATAAATTAACATAATTTATACATATCCTCCTGTGTAAATTAACATAATTTAGGTATATTCTAACTGATTGCCCAACACAACTCACATGGCATCGCAAAGTGGCGTGGAGGACACTTTCCGCGGGCACCCTTTCATGGAGTCCCCCAAATCCTTGAACAAATGGTATATCTGGGGCACGGACAGCAAGGCCTGCAGTGTCTGACCTCCAGTTAAGGAGCAAAGTACACAACTCCAGTCCCACTAGGCCTGAATTTATCAAAGCACACAACTCCAGTCCCACCAGGCCTGAATTTATCAAAGCACACAACTCCAGTCCCACCAGGCCTGAATTTATCAAAGCACACAACTCCAGTCACACCAGGCCTGAACTTAGGAATCAAAGCACACAACTCCAGTCCCACCAGGTCTGAACTTAGGAATCAAAGCACACAACTCCAGTCACACCAGGACTGAACTTAGGGATCAAAGCACACAACTCCAGTCACATCAGGCCTGAACTTAGGGATCAAAGCACACAACTCCAGTCACACCAGGCCCGAACTTAGGGATCAAAGCACACAACTCCAGTCCCACCAGGTCTGAACTTACGGATCAAAGCACACAACTCCAGTCACACCAGGCCTGAACTTAGGGATCAAAGCACACAACTCCAGTCACACCAGGTCTGAACTTAGGAATCAAAGCACACAACTCCAGTCACACCAGGCCTGAACTTAGGGATCAAAGCACACAACTCCAGTCACACCAGGCCTGAACTTACGGATCAAAGCACACAACTCCAGACAGTCACACCAGGCTTGAACTTAAGGATCAAATCACACAACTCCAGTCACACCAGGCATGAACTTAGGGATCAAAGTACAGGACAGGAGTTCACCCTGATATAACCGTACTGGTTGGCTGGGCATAAACCAAGTTACTTACTGAAACCAGAGTTGGTGTTGGGATGTATGGGGCACTACAGGATACGGCACGGTTCAAACAGGAGTTAGTGTTGGGATTTATGTGCCCATGTACCCCCCCCCCCCTCCACCCCTGCTTAAGAAGTCACCAAGGATACGGCATTGTTGAAACAGGAGTTGGTGTAGTTGGTCATCCCCCGAGGCATCAACGGCACACCTCTGTCTTTCAGCGTCCAGGAGGAGAAAAACTCTGCTCGAAGAGAAAAAACACCCACAAAAAAAACCTCAGATCACACATCCTTTTCTTTCCATCTACTGCAAACAAATTTATTATTTTTTGCTGCAGACCAAGAACAGAGTGCCGTGAACAAGGCAGACAGGGCAATAACTCCAGCAGAAGTCCACGCTCAGGAACACATGCACTACCTCCCATGCCTGCAAGTCTTTTGAACAAACTAAAGTGAAAGAGGACTCAAGATGATGAGGTAACATAGGTCAGTTCATAGGAATGGAACAGAAGACAGACTCAAAGCAGTTTGTTTTTTTGGGGGGGTGGGGGGTGGGGGGGGGGGATCTACAGTCAAGTCAGTTGAAAAAATCAATGTCTGAATGTTGAGAAACCATGGCTGTGAGCACTGTGAAGAACCAGCAATAGAATGCACCGCACCAAAAATAGATTTGCTCTATGGCCCCAAAACCTTAGCTTTGCAGACCAGTGTATAACACACCACGTGCACATTTCAGCCAAGAAAATATAGGTGTGGGGACAGTTAAGGGGTTAAACAATTGCTGACCGTACCGCCTCCCCATCCCTCAGCTGCCAGCAGTGCAAAGCCCTGCTTACCTCCGAGCTTGGCACTCAATGGGTCGTCTTTTGCAGCAACTGCAGCTTTCTCTGGAGAGGCGGCAGGGGCAGCCGGAACACTGGAAGTTTTCTCTGCCGGTCCCTTGCTGCCATTGCTGTCCGTGTAGATGACCACCGCAGGCTTGCTGGAGGCATTGGCGCCTTTGAAGAGGCCAGCCCAGTTTTTCTGCACTGGCGGAGGAGCACTGGCTGCTGGCATCGAGGTCTCTGGACTGGAAAGAGGGAATCAGCATTTTGCACTCTCTGGGTGAAAACCATAAAAAATCTCCTGTAATCGTTGGTGGAGAAAAAATATTAGTTTAATAAATATTAGTTTAATAAATCGAATGAATAAGGTCTGTGGACTGGAAAGAGGGAATTGGCATTTGTACTCTCTGAGTAAAAAACAGTAACTAACCTGGTTCTGGGTAGGGAAACTGCAGTAATTAACCTGGTAGGAAAACTGCAGTAACTAACCTGGTTCTGGGTAGGAAAACTGTGGTAACTAACCTGGTAGGAAAATTGCAGTAACTAACCTGGTTCTGGGTAGGAAAACTGTGGTAACTAACCTGGTTCTGGGTAGGAAAACTGCAGTAACTAACCTGGTTCTGGGTAGGAAAACTGCAGTAACTAACCTGGTTCTGGGTAGGAAACTGGGGTAACTAACCTGGTTCTGGGTAGGAAAACTGCAGTAACTAACCTGGTTCTGGGTAGGAAAACTGCAGTAACTAACCTGGTTCTGGGTAGGAAAGCTGCAGTAACTAACCTGGTTCTGGGTAGGAAAACTGCAGTAACTAACCTGGTTCTGGGTAGGAAAACTGCAGTACCTAACCTGGTTCTGGGTAGGAAAACTGCAGTAACTAACCTGGTTCTGGGTAGGAAAGCTGCAGTAACTAACCTGGTTCTGGGTAGGAAAGCTGCAGTAACTAACCTGGTTCTGGGTAGGAAAACTGCAGTACCTAACCTGGTTCTGGGTAGGAAAACTGCAGTACCTAACCTGGTTCTGGGTAGGAAAACTGCAGTAACTAACCTGGTTCTGGGTAGGAAAGCTGCAGTAACTAACCTGGTTCTGGGGAACAAAACTGCAGTAACTAACCTGGTTCTGGGTAGGAAAACTGCAGTACCTTACCTGGTTCTGGGTAGGAAAACTGCAGTACCTAACCTGGTTCTGGGTAGGAAAACTGCAGTACCTAACCTGGTTCTGGGTATGAAAACTGCAGTAACTAACCTGGTTCTGGGTAGGAAAACTGCAGTACCTAACCTGGTTCTGGGTAGGAAAACTGCAGCAACTAACCTGGTTCTGGGTAGGAAAACAGCAGCAGCAGGGTTGAGGCTAGTGGCGGACGAACCATTCACCGTGCCGGTTGCTGCTGATTGGCTGGCACTGTCATCGCTGAGCATTGGGGGGCCTTCAGGGGCAACGGAGACAGTACGAGGGGCTGGTGGGACAGAGGGGGACTCTACTTCACTCTCCACAGCGTTAGTCCTCACAGGTTCACACACATTAGCAGAGGCAGGACTCTTTGTGTCACTTTTTGGACAGCCCTCGTCAGCACGACTGCTGGCCGGGGGTCCTTCGGGTGCTTTAGCGTCAAGGAGACTGTCTGGATGGTTCTGGGCACTAGCACCCTGTGTGGTGTTCTTGGCTGACGATGCCTGTGGTGGGTCAGCAGCAGCAGGGATGGTTTTTATTTCTGCACTGGGTTGTGTGGTCTGGCGGCCACCGCCCATGCTGGGATCACCGCTCTGCAGATCCACGGAAACGCTGACACTGCTAACAGCCTGTGGGGCGTCCTTGGCTCCTGGCACTTGCTGCACCTCAACGCAGATCTTGACAGCTTCCGCTCCGGTTGCTCGTGGTAACTCAGTGCTGTTCCTGGTGTCTGGTGCTCTAGACGCTTGCAGTGACCCAGAGCTGTTTCCGACGACTGCAGCTCTGGACACACATGGTGCTGCAGTGATGTTCTTGCTGACAGTGGCTCCGGATGCCTGAGGAGCCCCAGCGATGTTCTTCACATCTGCAGCAAGCATGCTCTTTCCCACTGGCGTCTGATTGGCCACCAGGCTGCCTCCAGCAGCTGCACTCAACTCTGAAGGTGGCTGCTTCCCAAGAACACCAGCACTGTCAGGTTTGGCCATCTGCTGTGAGTCACCTCCTAGGGGGTCCTTCAGACACACAGTGGCAGCATTCGCACTGGCGCCGTTGGGTGTGGCCACCTGCTGAGGGCCACTTCCCTGAGGACCCCTGACAGCGGTACCCAAAGCGGCAGCTGTCAGATTGGTGCCACTGGGTGTGGCCATCTGTGGAGCACCACTTCCCGGAGGACCCCTGCGAGCGGTACCCACAGGGGCAGCAGTCGGAGTGGTGCCATTGGGTGTGGCCATCTGTGGAGCACCACTTCCCTGAGGACCCCTGCGAGCGGTACCCACAGGGGCAGCAGTCGGAGTGGTGCCATTGGGTGTGGCCATCTGTGGAGCACCGCTTCCCGGAGGACCCATGAGAGTGGTACCCACAGTGGCAGCAGTCGGAGTGGCACCACTGGGTGGGGTCATCTGTGGAGCACCAATTCCCGGAGGACCCATGCGAGCGGTACCCACAGCAGCAGTTGGAGTGGCACCATTGGGTGCGGCCATCTGTGGAGCACCACTTCCCGGAGGACCCATGAGAGCGGTACCCACAGCAGCAGTTGGAGTGGCACCATTGGGTGCAGCCATCTGTGGAGCACCACTTCCCGGAGGACCCATGAGAGCGGTACCCACAGCAGCAGTCAGAGTGGCACCACTGGGTGTGGCCAACCGTGGAGCGCCACTTCCTTGCGGACCCCTGAGAGTGGTCCCCACAGTGGCAGCGGTCGGATTAGCTGCCACGTTTGCCGGTGGCAAAAAGAGTGGTACGGGCTGGGCCACAGGCATTTTGCCGTCGATCACAGGCCTGGGTGCTCCATCCACAGCGGGTATTATGCTGTTGGGTGCAGGCTGGCCGTAGGGGTAGGTGATGGGGTTCCCAACCATCACCTGATGCACCTGAGCGGAGGCAGCCAGTGGCATCCGAGCCGGGTACCCTGCGCCCTGCAGGAAGGTACCTGCACCAGTGCTCACACATTGCCCTTGGATCATGTTTGGCGGTGGGTGGCTTTGGTAAAAAGATATATCTTGGTGGAGACCTGCAAGAAAAAAGAAAACCAATTGTATAGCTAAATCCGATAGAATAACCATTACAATAGGAAGACACAAGACACTGCAACAGCACAAAGAAGTCTAAAATCTCATGATACGAAACAGAATAAAAGCATGCATGCCAGATGCCTACCCCCCCCCCCCCCCCCCCCCCATAGTTCAGGAGCTGTGTGAGAGTCGAGGTGGCCATCCTGGGTTGTCCGTCCTAAGGAGCCTTCTGGTTTCCATGGACGTAAAGAATTACTGAACCGTGCTTCGGCATTGGTCACAACTTGTCCCTAATATGTCAACTGACATCTGAGGACATTAAGCATCAACTCATCATCATGCCTACCCCCAAATGATGTGTTCAGGAACCAAAATCAACAATATCTGGAACTAATCATGATTTTTAGGAACACAGCAGCTAACGGTTCATGGAACTTGTCCAGCCACCAGGCTTCACAAAAAATCAAAGTACAGCAAATGTCCCAGGCATAGGCAAGTTCAGTGTTGCTTTACATCCACAGAGACCCTAAGGACTGTTACTGTTACAGTGTTAGGGATGGGGAACCCAAGACGGCCACCTTGGCTTTCACACAGCTCCTGAGCTCTGAGAAATGGGCAAGCATCACCTTTTTTCCCCCCCACTTATCGAAGTTATGACAATAAAAGTTTAAAAGACTGCTTCTGTCAGTATTCTTTCTTTATTGTTCAGGAGCTGTGTGAGAGTTGAGGTTGCCGTCCTGGGCTTTCCATCCTAATGAGCCTAATGGTTTCCGTGGACGTAAAGTAATACTGAACCATGCTTCAGCGTTGGTCTCAGCTTGTCTCCAATATGTCAACCGACATCCAAGGACATTAACCCACTTGGCCCCAGACTGCCCATCACCGCCTGCTCTTTTTCCTTACCACGAAACCCCAGACTGCCTGGTAGCGGCCAGCTAGAAGACCCTCCATACTAGCATCTCGGCTTATGCAAATAGGAACAGGATTCTCGCAAGATTTGTAACCTCATTTCCGCTATTGTTTACTACTTCCAGCAATGTCATTTGTTCAAAGTTTGAGAGACGCTGTGAATTTTCAAAGTTGCGAGGTGGACACGCGATAGATGGCCGAAAATAAACAAAAGCCCTACTGTTAGCAATGGCGTCGGAGCTTCATCCTTTGAGATTTGAACCGCAAATTTGGCTCAGCTGCTTACCATGGGCACCCTAACAAACTCACGGAGCTTCATCTTTGGAGATTCAAACTGGAAATTTAGCAAAGTCGGTTACCCCGTAGGCCCCCAAAAACCTGACATTCAGATGCGGACATTTCTGACTTGTGATTTTTTTTATGCTTTTATTTTTTAGTGAAAAAAATCAAAACCTGTTGGATATACAAGAACACTGTATTTGCAAACTGGGAAAAATACAAAGTGAGCTGAAACTTTTGTCTGGTGTTTATTATTGATTTTTAAAGTTGTATACTGGGATCATTTGACACAGTTACTTCCCATCGCAAGGGATTTCATAGTGAAAGGGCAGCGGCTGGTCTGGGGCCAAATGGGTTAAGCAACACAACCGAACCAAACCGTATTTTTTCATTAATGTTTGGAGAGTTACCGTACTTCCGAATCTGTAAAGCACCACTCTTTTTTTTCCAACTCTGACCCCTGTGCCCTAAACAACAGTGCGCCTGATGTATGGCCCAGAAAAAAAAAAGCTTGGTGAAAATGCATCACTACTTGAGTTCCAATCAAATATCTGAGTGATTCGTGATCAAATCTGCACCATGTTTACATTCTGCTGTCCATCGATCTGCATACAATACACTTTCATTTTAGGAAACATTGACAGCTGCCACGTTGGATGCGGCACTACTGTCACCGTTTGTGTCCGATTCAGAAGATGAAAAATTCTCCGGTTTCTCAGCATATGGAACTTAGACTCTGATCTGACAGCTTCACATTCTGAAATTAGATAGAAAACATCCAGCACCAAATTAATGGCACTGACAGCTTCACATCCTGAAATTAGACACAAAACAAACAACACCATTTTAATCTGCAATGCTTTTTTTTGGTTTCATTCTCCTTTAACCCAGTGGCACTGACAGTTTCACGTTCAAAAATCTGTCATAAAACAACCAGCGCCATTTTGATCTGGACTGACCACACTTCAGTTTGCCCACCTGTCGGCATGATGGTTGCCGTTGTAAAAGGAATCCCTCCTCCACTGCTGACTGCTGCATAGTATGAGGCCGGGGTGGGAACAGCAGCGGCATTTCCTGGGTAGTAGCCAGCGTGCCTTCCGCCCGCCCCTCCAGCGTGGTAACCGCTGTTAGTGTTACCTGGCCCATCTGATGCATAGACCAAGTGTTCACCTGTATAGTAACCAGTGTTACCATGCTGTGACACATGGGGGACGTAGACTGAGGAAGTCAAGTCCCACAGAAAAACAAGGATTAGTTTCTCAGTCAAACTCAAAGAGAAGCAATGACACTCAATGAATAATACATAGCATTGGCACCAATGTCTTACCTTTCAGCTTTGCGCTGTACATGTATACTGTTACTAGTTAGTGTTACATGTACATACTGAACACCGTGCCCCCTCTGGTCCTCAAGCGGGAACCTTTTCAAAATTCTCAAACTTAAATTGAAATCTTTTGGTCAGCATTATTCCAGTTTCATGATTATATTTAAAAAAAAAGTAATATTAATAATAATTAAAGTATTTACAAAGTGCAACATTATGTCTGCGGTATTCTAAGTACGTACATGCATGCACGCACATTCACACACAGACACCTGCACACATGAGCATACTGACTATACAAAGCTTATTTCATGCAACTTAAAACAGGCAGCAAACAGAGACTTGAGACGGATGAAGATAGTAGCATGGAACGGAAAACATGGCTAGTCTATAGTTTGGGGAAAAAAAATGTTTTCAAAATTTCAGTTTCCACTTGAATGAGCATGCCTGTCACTAGCGCCAGCCTGCAGTATTTCCCCACCCTCTCCCAGTTCAAATCCCAGCTCAAGACTCTCCTCTTTAGACTGTAGGCCTAGTCATAAACTTAGGTAGACCATTCCTGTGACTATAGATCAAGTGTACGTCTACATGTTTGCGTGAATGACCGTAATTATGTGCTACTGCTAGCACGCTTACTTTTTGTTTTGCAAAAAGGCTGATGCTTTATAAGAGCTATCAATTATCTGATGTTAATATTAGCATTATTACAATGTAAATCAGCCAGATATCAAAATGCCACCAAATGAAACAGAGAAACACAAAGGTGAAGAAATAAATGAACCAATAACTAGTTACTAGTACCATGTGATGTTTATGAATTATTCATGGACACCAAAACTGTGACTACTTTGGGCTAATTTTTCTTATTTGTCTTCATTATTTCTGTCAGGAAAGAGATGGGAAGCTGGACATGGAAGTGATCATGTGATTCTGGACCAACTTCCCACACAATCTTTACTGCAAACCAATGCGATATTCTAATAGGGTGGGAAGTGCACAAAACCAAAAGAGGAAACTGTTCAACTACAAGTAGCAAATGAATGTGTGCCAGAGATGCTGCTGCTAACAAGTGCCATGGGAGCCTGGAAACACACAAGTGACATCTTTTGCAACAAGATGCATACCCGTGCCAAAAATCAGCTGGTCCAGTGATATCTTCAGAACATTTAATGATTTATTCAGCTTTTCCCTACTTCAATAATAACTGCTGAAAATTAGGCAGACAACACAGACTCTGGGGCATGCAATTACATACATACAGGGGATTGGCGACAGCTGAATGGTTAGAGCACCAGACTTGTGATCAAAAGGGTACGGGTTTGACTTTGAGTCCCAGCAAAAGCAGCACGAGAATTGTCTTCTCTGGGGTCAACTTTCTGTGTGGACTCTTATTTTGGTATCTGTCCCACCCCCATTGTTAATGCAGTAGCAGGTAAAATATCCCATATCATTCTGCCAAATGTGCAGTTAGCAGGTTACAGCTTCTTCATCTCGATCTCCGGTCACGGCATTTTACAGTGCATGGTACCATGATTTTCTGGAGAGCATGAGTGGCTCAGTACCTCTGTCTTTAGCCCTTTAGGTTTTCTGTCAGCGATACCTTGCCCTTAGCTTCTAGCCAACACGTCCCGCCCTGGGAGCACAGGGAGGATTGTTTTCCGGGGGATCCCACCCCGTATGGTTACAGCTAAACACAATGCACCCTTTATATGTGGTTTCAAATGAAGTGATACCATAAATTCTTGCATGGTTGTATGGTGCACACAGAGCATGCGCCGAGATGGCAGCAGTTTCATGTGGCACCAGCCATGTAACAACCAAACAGCGCTGTAAGCACACCACTTCCACAATGGCTATTCAAAATGCGCTACTAAAAGCTACAGTCTCTCATTCAGACTCACATGCATGCAGTGAGTCTGACCGAGAGCACAGACTAGCACTGCATAATTATAAAAGTGATCAACAACAGTACAATTCCCACCCCTGCAGGTAGCTTTGCTCCAAGAATCCCAAAGCACATACCTAGTGGGGGTGGTTCCACGGGGCATGGCAAATCCTCCATGGGGACTCGGCAGTCCCTTCCCGCATCTCTCGCAGGTGGCACTGTTCCCTCAGACCCGGGACCTGATGGCCCCTCTGTCTGAAGTGGGATGTCTGATCCAAACTGAAAGAAAATCAAATACATAACAAATAACATAGTAGTTAGTACTGGTGCACTTTGCATGTAAATGTACTGTCAATGTTTCAAGCACACTGGACTGATGTCATGATGCTATTCAGTGAAACAAAACACACAGCGCTTTGCTTGTTCGTCAGTCCCCAGAAGACTTCTAAAATAATTAAACCCTAAATCAGGGCATATTTTAGTTACAACTGTGATCTCTGCATGTTGAACTGACCCGGTTTCCCAGCAACACTTAGTACTGAGTTAGTTCTTGGATTTTAACTCTTTCACTGCCATGCATGCATGCTGTGCTGTCAGTGTCACTCAGAAAACAACCAACAGAAGTGCCAAACTTTAAATAATTAAGGCTTTTCCCCCTTTGCATGAGTACATGAAAGGATTGCTATCAAAATGCACAATACTGAAAGTAGATTTGTTATAGGACTAACAAATAGTGAAATACAGTACTGTTTGCAGGCATGTATACATGTGTGCTCATTTTAGCCCAGAAATTTTGCAAGCTGGGACAGTGAAGGAGTTAAGCTGATCACTTATTGGGGCAGTTAAGGGAACCATATTAACTGTCACATCAACCACACAGGGTGATCTCAGGCATGGACAGCACCCTCAAATTAAATGAAAACTTTGGAGCAAAATTCTAATGTAATAAATTATAAAATGTTGAATTAAAATCAGAGAGAAGTGTCTTGGTAGGACTAGCAGATGCTGATAAGACATGTCTTTTAGTCTTACCTGGACTGGAGAATAGTTTTCTGGTGGCCTGTTGGGACAGTGTTCAACACACTCATTTCCATGGTCACTTAAAGGAAAACGTTCTTCCTCTGGCACAGGAACCTTAAGAATTTTAAATAAATTCTGCTGCTCTTCTGTTGAAAGTCCGCTGATGTCCAAGAAGGACACATCCAAACATTGTTGCTGGGCTTCTTCAGTCTGTGTCTGTGAGAGACAAAAATATCCAGTGTTAATCTCACTGATGATGCACTCACTCATTCAGGGACAAATTCAAACCATAGTCATAGTGAACTGCATAATTACCAAATAAAATTACACTTGGGTATACACATTACACAACAGTTTAACACAAACAAAAAAAGATCCAAGACCCCAAAAGAAAAGTAAACCACACTTGAGCTGTAAGACAACAAAAATGAAACTGTGAAGGCCCAGTGGGGGGGTTACATTTCGTGTTGATTTTGTTTTTGTTTAGGGGATTTTGCAGAATATTAATATTATACTATAGCTTATTATCCCAATTATGCCCCCCCCCCCCCCACCCCCCCCCAACTCGAAAATGGAAAATATCCCCATGAGACAGCTGGCTGGCTTTCTGGACTAACCATTATAAACACAGAATCTTTTTCTTTCTTTCTTTTTTCCCCAAAAGGAATTACCCTACAGGTCAACCAGGATGTGCCCTGCACATTCATGTCAGAGTGATACATACAGAAAAAAATGTAAATTTAAAAGTGGGCTCCAAAGTGCCAGAAAAGTTTCTTCCTATTTTAAAAATGACAACATTTTAATTTTACACTAATGTGTGAGTGTAACTTCTGTCCGAAATTATGACACTAGAGTTACAAAACTGTACCGTTAATTACTGCTGTTTTTGTGTGAAGCTAATCACTGTGTTTTGTTCCTCATAGAGACTTTCCATGTCACAAAGAAGTTTGCAATGTGGTCTAAACGACAGGAAGAAACATTCCACGAACTGTAAATTTATGTAATTTAAAGTTTCCCCAAGAACACACGATATATATTGGCCACTTGGTACTTTGCCTTCTGTCTCTGACACAATAAAATATACCGATCACTGCTGTCTTTCTTGTGAACTAGCACACAAAAGTTACACCCTTTGTCTCCATTCACTTAAACAGTTAACTGGTTTTTGGTTATCTATCTGAAGGTGGGGTGGGGGTGGGGAGGGGGCTTATCATTAATAATGGGTAAAAATAAGGCACTTGAATAAGTTGAAAGGTTGATGGTTCATCCACCCTTTGCCTTGGTTTGGCTTCTCCTGCCCCACAGGTTCAGCTGTATATCATTGTCTCATCTGCAGCCATCCAGTGAAAAATATGTTTCACAGGCAATTATTTTACCTGGGGATAGCAAACAGTTTTGCTGGAGTGCCCATTTCACAACATGGTTGCAAGGTCATCAGTTCTCCTCTGGTTACAGATCTGTCTAACTCTATAGCCAGCACAGGCTACCAGTATGATACAGAACACTGGGAAACTCCATAACTTTAAGCCCATTATATTATTTTATAAATACAATCAGCTTCTTCTTCTTTTTTAATAATTTATTATAGTTTTGTAATTTTTTTAGCTGCTACTGTGTAAACAATTTTTGGAAATGGTATTATAAATGATATGTTGAGCATTTTAAATCAGTCTGTGTTTCATATGACTTAATTACTGACCTGAACCCACCAAATAAACCATGAAGAAGGTAAACATTAAAAGTAAAACAGACCGTGCTTTAAGTTCAGTGTTACTGTGTGGCAAGCAGACAACACTAATGGAATTTCTTCTTCTTCCATAGACTATCATAGAGTGACCACTTTCATCATACTGAAGATTACATCATTTATTTTAAAGGGTTTGTGTAGCAGGAAGAAAAAGAGAGAGAGAGAGAGAGAGAGAGAGAGAGAGAGAGAGAGAGAGAGAGAGAGAGAGAGAGAGAGAGAAGAAAGAAAAAAACTCTTACAAAATACAAACAAACAAACACTGAGTTTTGAATATAAGTGTCCAATCAGCTTTCACGTGTCTGACTAGGCCAGTCCAGCCTTGTTTTGTGACATGCAGCACTGCAGAATTCCCATGAAAAGCATTGACCAGTGAAACATTTGTGACCTTAATTAAGTTCACAAAAGACCAATCAAATAAACAGTTGTGTTGATGTTATATATATATATATTCATGTTGTCATTTTGATGGGTTCACTGTACAAAACATCTATTTTCATATTATGAACCGCTTCATATTGGCACTGGCTGATACATAATGGATTTTTTGTGATGGCCTATATGCTGCAGATGTACTTCTAGTTGTGCATGTTCTGGAGAATAGTTTACCCTGTTTATGTACTATTTATAGCAATCTGAATCAGCAATGTCTTCTCAGTTCCTTTTCTTTTACTAGTTTTAGTTTTCAGGTTCACTTCAGTTCTTCCACTTCCAAGTTCCAGTCGTACTGTAAAAGTACAGCCGCAAAACGTTTGATCACATCACCGTGGCATACTCTTCTGCTAAGACAGGTAGCAACGCCATCATAAAGGAGAAAGAGAAACCATGCGATTTTCCCCGAGAATGACCGACCGTAATGTCCGCTGCAGCCTGAGCGAGTCACGTGTAACGCCTTTGTTCCCAACAAAACCGACGCGTTTTATAAGCCGATAAAACCCATACAAGTAGAGTTAACAGTACCATCTAAAACGATCAAATCAACCATATAACTTACAAGCCCGATGGTGCCTGTAAACTGTGTTACTTTTATGTGGACAACAATACCAGGATAAAATTAAAAGAATTCGGACGGAGTATCGTCTCGTTTGAAACAGTCCTCCTAAACAACAAACAAAAGCATGCCTCGTCCATACAGACAATTCATGATTTACGAAGCAGATTTCTTTGCAAATTACTTACCGATTGCTTTGAATCCATGCTTAACGGCGAGAAATGCGATAACCAAAAATGTGGCACATTTTCAGACAGTCGCCATTTTCACACATGGGCTACGTAAGAAGGGGAGTCACTCTCGTCGCTATTTCGCCTGTTCAACGATGGGCCAGTGGCACAGGCTAACAACTTTGGTAGTAGAACCACTGACACTGGAGTGTAGAACTTACGGCTGTTTCATGTTCTGTGCTGTCGCAACGCAGAAAACCCAGTTTGATGAGTCCGAGTGTCAAGTGTTGCTGCTGTAGGCCGATACCTCACGGTGGTGGT
>OY757546.1:21790579-21795579 GCA_963584105.1 Alviniconcha strummeri | reverse complement strand
ACAGTAGGTGTTGAAAAAGAGAACGGGTATGATATATACGGTAACAGTAGGTGTTGAAAAAGAGAACGGGTATGATATGTACGGTAACAGTAGGTGCTGGAAAAGAGAGAACGGGTATGATATGTAGTGTAACAGTAGGTGTTGAAAAAGAGAACGGGTATGATATGTACGGTAACAATAGGTGCTGGAAAAAAGAGAACGGGTATGATATGTACGGTAACAGTAGGTGCTGGAAAAGAGAGAATAATAATCATTATTGAGCAACTTCCCGTGTCGTGTGCGGGTTCGAGAAAATGTAGCGATCACTTTCTCCAACGCAGTATGCGAACGGCTGACGCAGCCGGGGCCAGTAAGAAACTACGGTTTCCATGATTTTATGGTGTAGTCTTGAAGGGTCAGAAAAATACTCAATATTTCGTAACTCAGTGGTGTCACGCACACACACAAACACACACACAAGATTGAAGGCGGCGGGCAGAGTGGGGGAGACCATGAGTGAGAAGAAAGAAAGGCTGGAGTTTCAAGTAAACAAGTTTTAATCTCATTTTTCTCTCCCTCGGTCTGTCTGTCTCTGTCTGTCTGTCTGTCTGTCTGTCTGTCTGTCTGTCTGTCTGTCTGTCTGTCTGTCTGTCTGTCTGTCTCTCTCTCTCTCTCTCTCTTGCTCTCTCGATTAAGAAGGATAAACATGTCAACAACATATTTTTAGTAGCAAAGGCGGAGATGGACTACTTTCAGTTACGGCCGATACATCTATTTTGATTGTATCCTATTGTTATTGATTGTATCCTAACATCTTTTTGACTGAAAGTCCCTAAACGAATATTAAGAATTAAAGAAACTTCGCCAATAAAACAAGCTGTGTCTGAAAATGTCAACGAGAAACAGAAGACAAACTGCACAAAATCAGAGACATCCTTTACATAAGTAATCTGTGATCCTGACTTGAATCCAATGTTGCAGAATATAACTGAATCAGTGTCGAGAAGACGATCAGCAGAGGCTAATGAGTAAGGAGAGTAAATAAAAAATAAATAAAAATACAGGAACCCCAGAAACAAAAAAAATGTAGAGAGAGAGAGAGAGAGAGAGAGAGAGAGAGAGAGAGAGAGAGAGAGAGAGAGAGAGAGAGAGAGAGAGAGAGAGAGAGAGAGAGAGAGAGAGAGTAAAACAACTGGTTGAGAACAGGAACCCCAGAAACAAAAAAAAGTCGAGAGAGAGAAGAGACAGAGACAGAGACGGAGACAGAGACAGAGACAGAGACAGACAGAGACAGAGAGATAGAGACAGACAGAGAGAGACAGACACATAGACAGACAGGCGGACGGGCGGACGGACAAACAGACAGACACACAAAGGCAAGAAGACAGACACAGAAGAGGCGGTAGATGTTTTGGCTTACGCAAGCTGATGCCGATTTAATCCCCGTCAGGAACAAAGTGCATTCACTCATGCAGGCGTCAGAGCTTACGCAACGTCACTCCTGATGATGTCAATATTCGCCACCAGACTTTGGAATTTTGAATACTTTTGTATTTTAATCGTCGTAGAAAAAAGAAATACAATTTCAATAATGCAAACAGCGCCTTTGAATCCGGCAATTGAAAATTAAAATTGATCTTCTATAACTCTACAGGGGAGGGGGGGGGGGGAGGAGAGGGTAGTGTCTGCTCGAGAGCGAAGAATAACGCCATAAAGCTAATAAATCTATCAAGCGAAGAATAACGCCATAAAGCTAATAAATCTATCACAAGTTTATTTACAGTTCTAGTAGAACACTTGCTTTTTCATCAGTAAACACTATCGATTTATGCATTTTTTTAAATTGTTATTAAAGGTGTCGTACTACGCCTATTTGCTTTTCGTTACAGCCTTATTTTTATTTTTTATTTATTTTTTTTTTTTGTTTCCGAGTGAAAGCGTCCCATAACACAACATTAATTCATCCTACCCTAAGCTGATGCAAAAAAAATCAGGAGTTGTTTCCCTTGCATTGTACTGCTTTGAACCACCCGATCGCAGGTTAAATATTCAGTAGCCTAGTCTTCTCCGCAATGGTGGTGAGGTGTGGGCGGGGGTGGAGGGGGGGGGGGGCGCACGCGGGGGGAGGAAGGGTGCACGCGCATAAAGCACGCACGCGCGCGCGCGTGTGTGGTAACGTTAGTAATAATTATTTTTTATTATTATTATCAATATTTTTGTGAAGAGATGGGCTCTTGTTAGGCCAGCTAGGAACTCTGTCTGTCTGTCTGTCTGTCTGTCTGTCTGTCTGTCTGCCCTCTCTCGCTTAAAATAACAACAAACTTACTTTACCTTGCTATCTGTAATTCAGGTGGAATGGTGGAAGATACAGAATGTCCTAGTCTTATCATGCTTTTCTTCGTTTATTATTATTATTATTGTAGGGGAGCTGGGTGGGGAGTTGAGGGAAGCAGGTTGGAAGCATGAATGAAGAGTCACAAGTCAGAGGTTGCTATAACATAACTTTTATTTGTACACCAACCAGGAAACAGTGTAGGCTCTCCCCTGAGATGAACACATGAACACCGGCCACAACAGCACATAGTTCAGGAGCTGTGTGAGAGTCGAGGTGGACGTCCTGGGCTGTCCGTCCTAACGAGCCTTCTGGTTTCCGTGGACGTAAAGAATTAGTGAACCGTGCTTCGGCATTGGTCACAGCTTGTCCCTAATATGTCAAATGACATCTGAGGACATTAAGCATCAACTCATCATCATCACAACAGCAAACAACCTGCCTCTGCAGGGACACTGGGGGAAAAGGGACGCTGCCGGCCCAGCGCACAACTTGAAAAATATGAAATAATTACTGAGGCACGGGATGTATACCTGTATTTACTGTGTGAAAATATTTAGTCGTTGGAATATACCAAAGAGGAGATCTGAAGCTAAAAATCGCTCAAAATCAGTATTCAGGGGCCCTTTAAATCACTGTATCTAATTGGGGCCATAAAACTCCTACCCGATCAAAAAAGGATAACGGACAGGAAAGTAAAAGATTAAAGGGTCATGGTCCGGAACATGTATACAATACACTCGGTTACATTATCACTAACAATGGCATTATTGAAGGGACTAACTCTTCGCAAATTTGTGGTCTTTGATGATTGTGTGCGTGTTTTCTTTTGTATTTGTGTTTGGACAGATTTTATAGAGTTGACTTGAGTAAGGATTCACATAAAATTATGAACATGAGTTTGGATATTGTGTATTTCGCTGTGACAGTTTTGATCGTTCTGAGGTGACCCTGTGTATTTCGCTGTGACAGTTTGATCGTTCTGAGGTGACCCTGTGTATTTAGTTGTGACAGTTTGATCGTCCTGAGGTGACCCTGCGTATTTAGTTTTTGTGACAGTTTGATCGTCCTGAGGTATCCCTGCGTATTTAGTTGTGACAGTTTGATCGTCCTGAGGTATCCCTGCGTATTTAGTTGTGACAGTCTGATCGTCCTGAGGTGACCCTGTGTATTTAGTTGTGACAGTCTGATCGTCCTGAGGTGACCCTGTGTATTTAGTTGTGACAGTCTGATCGTCCTGAGGTGACCCTGTGTATAAAGTTTAGTTGTGACAGTTTGATCGTCCTGAGGTGACCTGTGTATTTAGTTGTGACAGTTTGATCGTCCTGAGGTGACCCTGTGTATTTAGTTGTGACAGTTTGATCGTCCTGAGGTGACCCTGTGTATTTAGTTGTGACAGTTTGATCGTCCTGAGGTGACCCTGTGTATTAGTTGTGACAGTTTGATCGTCCTGAGGTGACCCTGAGTATTTAGTTGTGACAGTCTGATCGTCCCTGAGTGAACCTGCGCAGGCGCCAGAACGCTGAAGTCCAGCTGCTTATTCTCCATCTTCTCCGACATTCTACTTCGATTTTTGTTGTTGTTGTTTGTTTGTTGTTGTGTTTTTGTTAGTTTATTTTGTTTTGTGTTTGGTGTGTGTGTGTGTGTGTGTGTGCGCGCGCGCGCGTGTGTGTGTGCCTGTGCGTGCGTGTGTGTGTGTGTGGGGGGGGGGGGGGGGAGGAGTATGTGTGTGTATGTGTGTGCGTGTGCGTGCGTGCGTGTGTGCGTGTGCCGATCTGTGTTTGTGGGTGTGTGTGTGTGTGTGTGTGTGTGCCGATCTGTGTGTGTGTGTGTGTGTGGTGTGTGTGTGTGTGTGTGTGTGTGTGTGTTGTGTGTGTGTGTGTGTGTGTGTGTGTGTGTGTGTGTGTGTGTGTGTGTGTGTGCCGGTCTGTATGTATGTGTGCCGATCTGTATGTGTGTGTTTAGTAGTATGCGTGGGGGGCGGGGCGGGGGGGGGGAGGCGGGCTGCGCATGCGCGCTGCTATATCGTTATTCGTTATTCTGGTTATTCTTCTTATTTCTTCTTCTTCCTCTTCAGTTCTGTTTTGTTTTCTTGTTGATACTGCTGTTTATTTTTGTTCTTTCTGATTCTTCTTAATAGTCTTGTTCTTCTTCTTCTTTTCCTCCAACATTACTGTTTTTTGTTGTTGTTGTTGTTGTTTTGTTTTTTGTGTTTGTTTGTTGTTGTTGTTGTTGTTTTGTTTTTGTTTTTTTTGGGGGGGAGGGGTTGAGGTTAGACAGAGTAAGAGAGACCGACCGACAGAGTGAGAGAGAGAGAGAGAGAGAGATGAGAGAGAGGAGAGAGAGGAGAGGAGAGAGAGGATGAGAGAGAGAGAGGAGAGAGAGGAGAGAGAGAGAGAGAGAGAGAGAGAGATTATGCAAGAGCTTTGATTGAGTTGAACTGGGCTGGGGGAAGCCCGATACAGTCTTGCTCACACACACTGACACACTTTACTCAGAACTCAATCCCAATCCGGTTTTAAGTTCAAAACATGGTGCAGGACGATATCGATGGTTGTCGGTTGCACCATCTAGTCGTGAAAATCAGTCTTACTGCGCTTAAACTAGTCAACAACAATTTTTCCATGGAATTAGCCGTCTGCTGCAACAGGACATGACTGCAAACTTAGGATCGGCGGTCTGGGTGTGG
>OY757546.1:21766505-21790379 GCA_963584105.1 Alviniconcha strummeri | reverse complement strand
ATTTACCAAACGGATTACGTTTCCATTATTCACCAAACTTGCTTACCAAACCAACCAAGTCTCCTTTTTTTCTTTTTCTTCTCTCTTTTTTCTTTTAAAACCAAAGTTTTCATTATTCACTAATCAGACTAGCTTTCTGTTGTTCACCAAGCAGACTAAAATTCCATTATTCACCAATTTCCATTATTCATCAAACTAATTCTTTTATTCACCAATCAGACTAAGTTTCCATCATACATTAAAGTTCCATTATTCACTAGACTGGGTTTCCTTTATTCCCCATACCAAGTTTCTATTATTTGCCAGACCAAGCTTCCCATATTCACCAGGCTAAGTTTTCATTATTCACCAGACTGCGTTTCCATTATTCACCAGACCAAGCTGCCATTGCTCACCACATCAAGGTCCCATTATTCACCAGACTAAATCTCCATTACTGATAGAGTAGGTTTCCATTTTTCACCAAGCCACCTAAGTGTCCATCATCCACCAAAGAGACTAAAGCAATGATCATTCCACACACTGAAATATGAACCGATGTTCATGTTAATTTCTGCCAGGGCCTGATGAAGTGCTGATCATTCCACACGCAGACATTTGTCCAGACACTACCTGCGGGCACACAGCCGAAGACGCCACACCCTTGCTCACATGGAGCAGAGGTGCAGAGAATGAGAAATGCTTACAGTAAAAGTGATTAATTAAAAATTATTCAACTTGTTGTTGAAGCGTTGCTTTATGTCCACAGAAACCGTAGGCTTATTAGGGACGGAAGCCCAGGACGGCCATCTCGACTTTCACGCAGCTCCTGAGCACTGAACTTGACCTCTCTCTCTTCTTTTATACACTAATATATGTGGTCAGATTTCTCTCAAAACGCACAGTAATGAAAGTAGATTTGTTATAGGACTGAAAATATACTGCTTGCTGCCATTCTTGTGCACCTTTCAGCCCGAAATGTTACAGGCTGGGGCTAGTGAAGCTTTTCTTTTTTTCTTTTCATGTTTTTTTTCTCTCACAGAAACACATGTGTAATATTCTGAGAGATAAGGCATGGACACGGATTACGGTTCTACTCTATATGTAACATCCCCAACCTGACCGACTCACTTTCGTGAAACCAGTATCAGTCCACCTTGTCTTGAGCCCCACCCCCACCAACCAAATGACATAAGGCACAAAAATCACAGAAGGCTCGCATGATGCCACTCACAGGCACGCTCAAACACACACACCAACCTCTCTAACTCAGGCACGCACACACATACACACCAACTCTCTCTCTCTCTCACTCTAACTCAGGCACGCACACACATACACACCAACTCTCTCATGAACTCAGTAAAGTGGTTAAAATGATGCGAAAGGGCTGTTGTCAATCAAACCAACACTGGAACCGTTTCAAAGGCACCACTGGGGAATCTTCGGAGAGATGGGGTGGAGTGCGTCTACATGGACTTTCCTCAGCGCCTAGATGCCATCTTGAACTGAACTGGGCTAACATGCACGGTCCATGCTCACACCATCCCAAGTCAAAATATTCATGATAATGATGTTGCTGGTGCGCCACACTCCAAGCCTTGCTTTCTGGCACCCTTCCTCCAAACTCTAACTGGTTACGCTGCTGAAGGGGCATTCTTTATCTTGGCACAGCTGTCAACTGAAATTGTCCCTACAGGTTTCATGCTGTCAGAGCCCTCCATAAAACTGTGAAAAGTTTTGAGTGCCAAGCAACATAGCATTAAAGCATGCAGGTAAGCAACAGGCATGTCTGCCCCAGATAAACATAAAAGAAAAGAAAAAAGTTATGTTCCAGTTCAAACAATTTTGGGTTTCATATGTGCTGGTGTGATGCACTTGACTGCCTATAATAGAAACGCAGCCTGATCAAATCTGAGTTGTCCATGTGGCTACACTATTGTGATAGTGCAGTTTGAACACCAATGAACAACTATCAGTTGACATTTCTCACAGATCCGTGCTGTAACCAATTAAGGCAGTGGTTGGAGTATACAATTTGAGTTATCTGTGTGACCATACTGCCATTTGTGCACCAACGAACAACTGTCAGCTGACAGTTCTCAGAGAGCCATGCTGTAACCAATTAAGGCAGTGGTTGGAGGATACAATACAAACAACTGTCAGCTGACAGTTCTCAGAAACCCATGCTGTAACCAGTTAAGGCAGTGGTTGAAGGATACAATTTGAGTCGTCTGTGTGGTTACAACCTTACTGCCATTTGTGGACCAACAAACAACTGTCAGCTGAGTTCTCAGTGACTAAAGCTGTAATCAGTCAAGGCAGTGGTTGGAGGAAGAATGTCCTAAACCAATGCTAGGAGATTGCTGGTGTGTGTCAGACCAGCTGTGATGCTTGATGTTTTGTATATTTAAGCCATGGCGGACCCAAGCATTATTTTCCTTTCCATCTGGGATCAAACTTGAATTTTTTAAAATTATAAAACCAGTGAAAAATTTGCAAAGAAAATTTTACAGCTTTATTCTGATATTTCAAAAAAATCTATTGGACAACATACCTTTGAGAGAGCTAGTTCCTTTAAAGGGGCAAACTCAGCAAGCCTCATTTTGGCCACAGGCAAGCTTCAAGGTCAAGTGCATTTAACACCTGACCAAGAATGCATCTCACCTTCAGCTGTAAAGCAGATCCAGTGTACAGAATTCAAACACCATTCTCACAAAGTCTGCCTCTGAAACCATCAACTTTATCAGTAGCAAAGAGAGGACTTGCCTTTGGATTTTGCTGCTCCAAACTGGAGACCAGCACTGGAGGGGCCCAATATCCTTTACTTTCAAAGCTTTCAGTTCTTGCTTCCGACTCACTTCAACTTAGGTTCTTCCAGTAACGCGTGCAGATAACCACAGCTTTCGGGATCTGAAAAAAAACTTTCGCATACTTGTAGTAATAATTCACGGTTCTGTCTGCTGCAAATTACATCTCCTTCACTCAGTCAAAAGACCCAAACTGTCAGCTGAAAAAATGTCACTGGGGTCATGGACTGATGCTTTAGTGTGTGTTTTTTTAATTATAAAAAAAAATGGATCACAAAACTTGCTTCTTCTTTGCAAAATACACACATTTCCAAACCAATAACCTTTTTAATATATATTTTCATCATTTTGCATCTAAAACCCCAAATGGCTTAAATTTCAAATGAATGTTTATGAGACAAAATAATGACGCTCACTCATTCCACCATTCCAACACAAAGTATGTTTTCACAACCAATTGACTGATAGCATTTTGTTTTAATCTTCTGAGTCTAGGCAGCTCCACTGGTAAAAGCACAATGCAAACTCCAGACACACTTCTCTCAACCATAATAACTTTTACTCACATACAGTTAACAAAACACCCTCTAACACACAACACTAAACAAACACAAAAGAAAAGAAGAAAACAAAACACACACACTAAATCACATGTCAGAGTTCATGATGTAGGCAGACATTTTATTTTACCTTCTCCAGTTAGACGTATACGCAAAAAGAAAAAGAAAACTGTCTTCTGATCACCGTGGGTATTCAAAAAACACAAAAACAATTAGTCTTTTCCACAGAAAAAAAACTCCGCTGTTCAGTTCCATGAAAACACGCTCCACTGTTCACACATTCCAGACTCCAAACAAGCGCTCACAAACACATCCCCAATCACACCTCAAGACTCCGGCTTCAGGTCCTTCCACTGATGCTTCCCCAGGCGCATGTTCTTGATGCGCAGTCTGAGCCAGCTGGGCATGGACTGAGGCAATGGGTAGATGTTGGGGAACGGGAACTCTTTGCTGGGAGGGGTCAGCGGGTCCACCTGCTTCAGCCTCTCCTTCAGCACTTCCTCCTGGATGTCCTTCACGTCACGGTAACGATCCAGGTACCTGAAAACAGTCACCACGGCCTTGTGGTTTCACCTGAGAGTCATGTCACTGTTTCTGTCTGGCACGCTACCTCTGTTGGTACTTTCAGGTCTTCCTTGAAAACTCTTCTCTTTTGAGAAACCTGAGATGCAAGTGTGTTTGTGTGTGTGAGAGAGAGAGAGAGAGAGACAGCGAGACAGAGAGAAAGTGTATGTGTGTGTGTGTGTGTGTGTATTTGTGTGTGTTTGTGAGAGAGAGACAGAGACAGCGAGTGTATGTGTGTGTGTTTGTGTGTGTGTGTTTGTGTGAGAGACAGAGACAGTGACAAAGTGAGTGTGTGTATTGAATTTGTTGTCACTACATGTATGTTTAAAGAGTTTGTAAACACTTAGGGCCAATAAGGGTTAGGTGCACAAAGTACCCATTATTATTATTATTATTAAAATGTAAATTCACATGTTCTTTGCCTCCTACCTTTCTTCTTTCTTTTTCCTTACCGACTTTCTGATTTTGCCAAAAGCTGTATTTATCTAGAAGAGTCTCTTTCAAGGATCAAGGTGAAGATACCCCCTTTTCCCCTTCAGGTCATGCTAAAAAACATTTTTATTTTTTTATTTTTTCTTCTTCAAAAAATGGCCTTAAAGAGGGGTGGTCCCTGGTCAGGTGTTCAATTCCATAGAAATACGAAGGGAAATGCTTCTGAGAATGTGGTCTAAAAAAAAAGATGGGTACTCTGCTATTAGACTGGTTCTTCATCATGTTTTTCTCCACTGTACATTTTGTCTGGGGCTTTCCCTGGTTGCTGCTTTCTGCACTTTGTATTGTCCCCGCTGGGCCGCTTTCCCTGGGAACACCAGCAGCAACGGTCGCTCCACTCAGCCTCCTACCTCATTCCAACTGCTGGTGGAATTTCTACAGACTTTTGCTGGGGCAATGATACAGTTCTCCACTCCATGGGATCTTTAACATGTGCTGGCCTGCAGCACAAGGCACCCCAGCTGCTCATCTCACCTGATTCATCTGCTGCATTACTACATACAAACAGCTTGTCCTCACTGGCACTGTAGCAAGGACACTCTTTAGTTCGGGCCTTCTTACTCTGAGGAAGGTGAAGAAAAAAAATGATTTTTTTTTTTTAAATTCATTCAAATAATCAAGAATGTGAAGGGGGGACAGACTGTTAACAGAGGAAGTTCATGTCTAACTTGTATGCACCCCTTCCTGTTTCATGAAACAGGCACCCAACGGATAGGTTTCATGGTCAAGGGGAGATAATTTTAAACACACTCCGGGATTCAGCAAGCAGGTAAACGTAACCATGTTGCTTAACGTCCATAGAAACTGTGAGGATTATTCGGGACAGGGAAAAGGTGGGGGGGGGGGGGGGGGGGGGGGAGAGAGAGAGAGAGACATGCATAGTTTATCCATTCTCCGACCCACAAAGACCAAAGAGACTGTCCTCCACCAGCAGAACAACAATGTTAAGGAAGCGGAAGCCCCACCAGGGCAACGCAACTTGCGTACTTCGCTGATTGCTGCTTCAACAGCTGTGCAGAGCAAAGTCACAGTGTTCAAGAAGCAACTGTTGAGGAACAACTGAAGCAAAGGACTGTCCAACTGTCTATGAGAGCCCAGCTCCACCTCCCTGCTCCTGATCTCTCCTGGGCTTTCTTGAGGGTCCAGCTCCACCTCCCTGCTCCTGATCTCTCCTGGGCTTTCTTGAGGGTCCAGCTCCACCTCCCTGCTCCTGATCTCTCCTGGGCTTTCTTGAGGGTCCAGCTCCACCTCCCTGCTCCTGATCTCTCCTGGGCTTTCTTGAGGGTCCGGCTCCACCTCCCTGCTCTTGATCTCTCCTGGGCTTTCTTGAGGGTCCGGCTCCACCTCCCTGCTCTTGATCTCTCCTGGGCTTTCTTGAGGGTCCGGCTCCACCTCCCTGCTCTTGATCTCTCCTGGGCTTTCTTGAGGGTCCGGCTCCACCTCCCTGCTCTTGATCTCTCCTGGGCTTTCTTGAGGGTCCGGCTCCACCTCCCTGCTCTTGATCTCTCCTGGGCTTTCTTGAGGGTCCGGCTCCACCTCCCTGCTCTTGATCTCTCCTGGGCTTTCTTGAGGGTCCGGCTCCACCTCCCTGCTCTTGATCTCTCCTGGGCTTTCTTGAGGGTCCGGCTCCACCTCCCTGCTCTTGATCTCTCCTGGGCTTTCTTGAGGGTCCGGCTCCACCTCCCTGCTCTTGATCTCTCCTGGGCTTTCTTGAGGGTCCGGCTCCACCTCCCTGCTCTTGATCTCTCCTGGGCTTTCTTGAGGGTCCGGCATCACCTCCCTGCTCTTGATCTCTCCTGGGCTTTCTTGAGGGTCCGGCTCCACCTCCCTGCTCTTGATCTCTCCTGGGCTTTCTTGAGGGTCCGGCATCACCTCCCTGCTCTTGATCTCTCCTGGGCTTTCTTGAGGGTCCGGCATCACCTCCCTGCTCTTGATCTCTCCTGGGCTTTCTTGAGGGTCCAGCTCCACCTCCCTGCTCTTGATCTCTCCTGGGCTTTCTTGAGGGTCCGGCATCACCTCCCTGCTCTGGATCTCTCCTGGGCTTTCTTGAGGGTCCGGCATCACCTCCCTGCTCTGGATCTCTCCTGGGCTTTCTTGAGGGTCCAGCTCCACCTCCCTGCTCTGGATCTCTCCTGGGCTTTCTTGAGGGTCCGGCTCCACCTCCCTGCTCTTGATCTCTCCTGGGCTTTCTTGAGGGTCTGGCTCCACCTCCCTGCTCTTGATCTCTCCTGGGCTTTCTTGAGGGTCTGGCTCCACCTCCCTGCTCTGGATCTCTCCTGGGCTTTCTTGAGGGTCCGGCTCCACCTCCCTGCTCTTGATCTCTCCTGGGCTTTCTTGAGGGTCCGGCTCCACCTCCCTGCTCTGGATCTCTCCTGGGCTTTCTTGAGGGTCCGGCTCCACCTCCCTGCTCTTGATCTCTCCTGGGCTTTCTTGAGGGTCTGGCTCCACCTCCCTGCTCTTGATCTCTCCTGGGCTTTCTTGAGGGTCCGGCATCACCTCCCTTGATTTCGCCTGGACTTGCAAATGACTGTCCAACTCTCAATGACGGTCCAGCTCCACCTCCCTCCTCTTGATCTTGCCTGGACCCACAAATGACTGTCCAACTCTCCATGATGGTCCAGCTCCACCTCCCTCCTCTTGATCTTGCCTGGACCCACAAATGACTGTCCAACTCTCAATGACGGTCCAGCTCCACCTCCCTCCTCTTGATCTCGCCTGGACCCACAAATGACTGTCCAACTCTCCATGATGGTCCAGCTCCGCCTCCCTCTTCTTGATCTCGCCTGGACCCACAAATGGCTGTCCAACTCTCCATGATGGTCCAGCTCCACCTCCCTCCTCTTGATCTCCCTGGACCCGCAAATGATTGTCCAGCTCTTCACAAGAGTCCATCTCCACCTCCCTCCCTTCTCTTGATCTCGCCTGGACCCGGAGGTCTAATAGAGTACATGTAAAAAATTGTTAAATAAGTAAAGCATGACTTCAAAAGATCAGGATACATACAGGTTAAAGGGCTCCTTGTGTGGGAAGCGCTTCTGCTTGGGATGGTAGTTGGGTGGGTGGATGAACTCGTACGATGGCTCTTTCATCTCTGAAAGCAAACACACATGACAGCCCACGTTAATAATAATATTTTCTTTCAACTTCAAAATGAACTGGCGTTTCCTAAACTGATAATGGTAACTCTACAGTCCTGTTCTGTTTTCAAGGTTAGGCAAGGTTGGGGTGGTGACTGTGCGTATTACCACATACACATTACGCGAGTGAGTCACCCAAGCATGTACCCTGTCAAACACATTTATGCAAATGCAAAAAAACAACAACATCCATTTGGACTCTGAGGTCCCTCATTAAATGGTCAGAGATTTGCATTAATACTTCATACACTCCTTCTTTTTTCCATGCATATATATATAGTAATGATGTCCTTTGTCCCTTGGAATTCTGGAAACAGAATATTTTGCATTAATACTTCATACACTCCCTTTTTTCCATGCATATATACATATAGTAATGACGTCCTTTGTCCCTTGCAATTCTGGAAGCAGAATGTCATCATCTTGCACAGTTCAACTTCAAGGGCATCAGGACATCTCACAAGATGATGCCTGTGGTCATCTTGACATCAGCACAATCTACAGACTGGAATTCATGACATGGTCAGAAAAGTCCAGGTGGCAGATCCATCGAGCTCTCACAAACTACAGCACCTCTGGATGTGGCCCAAGAACTCAGTACTGGTGGAATCCACATTACTGGAACACAGTTCCCAGAAAGTGAGGTGCCACTTGTCAGCAGGAGGGTGCATGCCGCAGATCCACAGAGTACACTGCAGTATACATACTCATCTGTGCAAACAGCAGGACCTGTGTACCAGCAGCCTCTCTAATCAAACCATCTGTGCGCACTGCAGTTTCATGACCCTGCTGTTCTCATACACACAAACACACACACAGAGATACAAACACACCCATACACTGATACACACACATTCAGATACAGACATGCACACACATACACACACGCACATATACAAACACTCGTGCATGATTTAACACTTGCACATACAGTATTAATGCGCACACAAAACCAAACCAAAATGAAATGGTTAACACAACTCCAAAAATTCCTCAACAACCTTGCAACTTACCCAAAACATCATGGAAAATGGACTTGACAGATGAGTCCCACTGACTCTGAAAGAAGCAGATGCTGGCAGGTGTGATGTCCTCTTGGTACTGGCGATAGAAATCTAGCGTGCTGAACGTCCGCTCTGACAGTGACTTACTGGAACAAGGAGCACAACATGGGGAAACTGAAAACTGTGTGACTGTAATATTCTGTGAGGCTAGAGGTAAAAATCATCCAAACACACACAACATGGGGGAACTGAAAACTGTGTGACTGCAATATTCTGTGAGACTAGAGATAAAAATCATCCCAGCGCACACAACATGGGGAAACTGAAAACTGTGTGACTGTAATATTCTGTGAGGCTAGAGGTAAAAATCATCCAAACACACACAACATGGGGAAACAGAAAACTCTGTGACTGCAATATTCTGTGAAACTAGAGGTAAAAATCATCCCAAAACACACAACAGAGAGCACAACATAGGGAAACTGAAAACTGTGTGACTGCAATTTTCTGTGAGACTAGAGGTAAAAATCATCCAAACACACACAACATGGGGAAACTGAAAACTGTGTAACTGCAATATTCTGTGAGACTAGAGATAAAAATCATCCAAACGCACACGACAGGGAGCACAACATGGGGAAACTGAAAACTGTGTGACTGCAATATTCTGTGAGACTAGAGATAAAAATCATCCAAACACACACAACATGGGGAAACTGAAAACTGTGTGACTGCAATATTCTGTGAGACTAGAGATAAAAATCATCCAAACACACACAACAGGGAACATGGCATGGAGAAAATTTAATATCACATGACTGCACTATTCTATGTGACTAGGAATAAAGTCATCCAAACACACACAACAACAATAAAAATTGCACATCAGGATTTAACACACATGAGACAGTAAAGTGTAAAGGCATGGAACATAGTTCACTTCCAAACAATTCCATACTAGTACACTTGAAAACAGTGACAGCCTATCTTGCAATCACTGTATTATCAAGGGTTGGTACACTTGCGTCCCTTACACATATACCATGCAATGACACTGTCCCCCAGATATCCTAGAACATGCAAGTTAGCCCAGCACCTGTCCAACAATGCCCAACAACAGAATGTGTACATAATCCCGACACGGCAACTTCAGCATTGTTGTTTTTACCACACAGAACCAGCTGAAAGTTCTAAGTCCATTAATGTTGTTGTTCTCACACCTCTTTCATTTTTTCACTTCATTTTTTTTATACCATACTTCATTTTCATGAGCAAGCTCAAGTTTCATGTTTTCCTTTACCACTCATTTTGATGATTGGGACTCGCCCACCAACACTTCACAGGCCTCATTTTCACACACTGTGGACAAGACAGTTAATAAATACGTACTGCAAACAGAAACGAACGGGTATTCAGTCATTTACAGCAAAACCCGTCTCCCACAGCAAAACCCTTCTCACCAGTTAGGCGTTCTTTTGTGGCTGCTGAAGTCCACCCGCTTGTTCTGTCGGTAGAGCACAAAGACGTAGCGCAGATAGCCCACGCCTCTCACGGGAAAAGGCTGCAGATAGTCGCACAGCGTCTCCCCGCTCTGCACTTCCGAGCCTGGGATGTTGGCGCTGAGACAGCGGAACAGACATGAAGGAACTTCATCCCACTGTGATCACATACACAGCACAGCACAGCCCTTAACTAGCACTGGCAGGAGTTGCCGCAAGTATCATTTCTGTCGCGACAAAACAAACGTGTTTGTCACGACAAACGTGCGTTTGTCGTGACAAAACCCATCTTTTGTCACGACACAAGTGTGCTTGTCGTATCAGAAGTTTTGTCACGACAAAAATTGTGTTCGTCATGACAGAATACATTTGTGGCAGCTCTCGCCAATGATACTTAACCATGACCTCATTCCCAGCAACACACCCCTGTGGGGACAACAGCAACTGTTTCCCAGGAGACCTGTCACTCATATCCTGGTGCAATGAGTGCTGATTTTTGGGGGGTGCAGTAGTTTTCTATTAAAAAGATGTGGTGGTGGTGTTTCTTTGTTTTTGTTTGTTTTGCTTTTTCTTCTTCTTCTATAGATGAGTCATTAAACATTCTCTGTCAAGTGTTTAACCTCTGTTTTAGAATTTGTGACCACACTGCGTGCATGATCATAATGATGTGCATTTCCCTGCACCTGCCTGCCCTTTCACCTGCTATTCAGCTATGTATCTGGCTGATGCAGAGACAAAATCAGCTGACCAGTGTGAGAGGAAGTAAAGCAAGCCAGCATGCCACATCCACATAATTACTGCCTGTGTGAATTTTCAAATGTTTAAAAACATACTTTTTTGTGTTTGCGTGAGTGTGTGTGTGTGTGTGCATGCATGTGTATTCTTTTCACAATAGGAAGACTGATGCATCTGGGCAGACCAAAAAGGGTCCCAACCATTTTATTATTAAAGATTTAAAAGCCTCGAAACATCCAAAATACTCTCAACAAAAATGTATTTTCAAACAATGCCTGAGGCCACCCCCCCAAAGTGTGCAAGAGGGTTCTCAGAATCACTCTGGTCTGATCTGAGCAGCATTTCATCTCCATGGAGTTCAGCAACTTCCTCTTTTAGCATTTCCATTTTCCCATTAGCAGGTCTTTCTGGGTTCTCTTGTGTTGTAGAGTTTCACAGGGCATGGTGAGGGGAGTGACGTTCCTCTACAAAACAAAACAGACACACAAACTGAAAACCCCCCAGAAAGGCTAACCAAGAGCCAAGAGCTGGGTGAGATTTTGCGCATGCACCCATTCCCTAGTGTCCTCCGCCACTGTCACCCTGATATAACCACCATGGCTGACTGGGCGTAAAAAAAACAAGTTCCTTCCTTCCTCTACCATTGATGAAGCTGCGCTCAGAATTCAACAGATATTTTCCTTTTCATTTCAGGTATTAATTTTCATGACGTATAGCTCACTCACACAAGCCAGTGGAGGCACTCCTTGTCATTGTGCTGCAGGTGTCCGTCAGGGCTGGTCATTGTCAGTGTCCACAGCGTGTCAGGGTCACTTTCATAGTCCACAAATGGTGGCACCGCTGACTGAACACCCAGACCAAGAAAAACATTTTCCTCAAGATGGAGAGAAAGAGCCAGATGTGTTTTCTTACTGGTGCACTGCAAACACTCTTACAGAGATCAAGAAATAATACATTTGCTAGGATGTGCAGCAAAGACTCTCAGCAAGTCAAAAGCCCTAAAACCAACAGCCCATAAGGGCGAGTCATTATTTTGCTTTTTGCCATGATGATTTCTCTAGATTTATGAAACTGTATCATCACGTCACAATATATTTAAAAATAATATGTGTATTGTTGTTGTTGTTGAGTGCGAGTGTGTATGTGTGTGTGTGTTTATGTTTGTACATATGCGTGCATGCATGCAAGCATGTGCGCAAGTGTGCTGATGCACATGCACATCCACAAGCGCATGCACCTCCCCACATGCACTTGGACATGTGTGCGCATGCCTTACTTCTGAAGGAGGGATCTTGTTGCCGTAGTAGACAGGAGTGACAAACTCCTCATCATAGTCATAGCACACGGACATGGGCGTGGTGTTGTAGAAGAAGGCGGTGCCAAACAGGTCGCTGTAGATGCCGTAGTGCTCCGTGATGCTGCGGATGTGATAGGGGCCCTGCTCCCTCAGCCACTTCTCCTTCACATCCTTCAGTTCCACCTTCACTGAACAAAGCCAAACCACACAGTGTCAGTGACCACACACAGGCCTATAATATATATAAATATGTTCACTCTGAACAGCATGAAATATATTCACAGGATGTGCAGGAGACATTCTGATCCTGTTCAGTAAAACAGAGAAAGGATCTCTGATTTATACGTAAGGGGATATATATGTCATTGCAAAATTTTGCGTAAATATTGCATTTTTTGGGTGCCGTACACAATTTAGCCACATGGCTGCATCACCGTATGCAAAATGGCAACAACAATTAAACAAGTTATGCCTCACTGGTGGATGCCGCATCACTCAACGCTAGATCTACTTGCAAACTCAGTGTCATCTCAGTCATTCAAGTCCAGGCAATGAAGGGCAGAATCTGGACAGCAAAATAAACTCCCCATAAGCTACCGTAATTTTTGGACTATAACAGTATAAGGCGACAGTGAAACTTTTCTTAAAATCCTATCCATGCGTCTTATACTATATAGTTGGTAGTACCCTGTCCAATCGCATACTCTTCCGAAAAAAGAAAACGATTCATCTGAAATCAAATTCTAACGAACCCGTATAGATCTGGAAGAAGAATGGTTCCCATATCAGACTGGCCAGACATTTTGCTGAACTGATCAGTGACATTTTCCAGTAAATCGACAGAGGACATGATCCCAGATATGGCATTTGGAACCACCCAGTATGCCTACTTTGTCAGCATGTAATATTATCAGAATTTACTCAAAGGTAGCACCAGAAGACTACGAAATCAAAAACAAAACACACATCGACACCGAATACGAATGAGAGAAAATGGCGGCAGCCTCAACCTCAACTTCATCTTGTTACTAAATCCTGTGGTAGATGAGACCTGGGTTTGCCGACATCATCTGCTGCAGTTCTTCCTTTAAAAATGATGCCATGTATGATGTTCCGATCTATTCAAACTTTTTCTGTGATCCGCAAATTTACTGAACGTTACCACATCTTTTGTGCACGGATAGACCTTCTTTTTACTATTTTTGTTTGCTCATGTTATAGACCGTGAGCTACAACCAGGTTACTTCATCGTTTTGGCTTTGTAATGGGTGTTAATTCTAGGCTATACTGTATGCATTTTTCATGCCACTGACGCAAAATACGTAATGTTTTGAGTCGGTTGACGCAAATCTCTAAAACTTTTAAATGGCAGCACGACCCCTGTATGTTGTTAATTATTATTATTGTGTATTTATCTATGACAATACAATGCACTGTATACCTTTACTGATTCCTCTCAGAAAAGCTGTTGTTTGCATGCTGGCAAAATTGAGGAAATACAAAAAACACCAAATAATTTAAACACACACTTAAAAATTAAATTTGACAAATAAGTAAAATAACCCACAGTAATTAAACTGAATTGTAATTTATTTTTCACAGCTAATTGATTCCTAAGCTCCCATCAAAAGCTTTTCTTTTTTGTTGCTTTGTTTTGAAAACAATACAAATCATGCTATTGACATTATTATTAAAAGCTTATTGTTAATACTGTTGTTAATTAGCCAGGCAATAACCATGCTTAACTCTGCCTTAGAGCTTTAAGAGCCATGCAAGTAGTTTGAAAATGAAAACAAAGACTTACTGTAATGTTACAAAAAGTGGGCATTCGGTTGTGTATGCAGCAGGGCGCTCACAGAAATGCGGGTATGTGGCATGCATGCACAGCCTCAGTGAAACTGAAAGTGCAATGGGAATTGATTTTGCTTTTCAGTTTTACCCATGCCTTTGTTCATCCTCATACTTACATTCTCTTAATCTTGCCGCGGCCTCCAGTGCCCCTCTTGTTTTCTTCCACTGTCGCTCATTCTTCTGTTCGCGGACCTCTGCCTTCGCTTGGTCAGCCAATGGGAATCCAATGTTCACAATGCGATCAAGCTCTGGATCTTTGGCGTTGATTTCTGGAGAAGAAAAAAAGGCACAGTTTATAACACTCATTTTAGATTCACTGACAGTTCAAATATATAATAAGATGGAATTTAGCATTTAACTTTTTAAAACATAGGCAAAATCATTTGGAAAAGTGTAACGCTAAAAGAATTTGCCATTCACAAAAAGTTGAAATTAATGAGCTGATCAGAACACTGTACACAGCATCATGCACCAAAGATCAACAGTGCAGCAAATGATATGTCAGCTAACCTATTCTTGTCTCCTGCAGGCCTTGGTAATGAAATAAAGCTAAAGGCTGCCACCTTTTCTCTCAGTCTCACTCGAGTCATATTTGGTGTCAGCATATGCTTTATTTTGGTTTCATAGTCTTCCAAGTTCCATCTCTGCTGTCTGTTTAAGTTGTGCATAAATCACATTGTGTACAGTTTATATATACTCATGTGTGTGTGTATGTGCACATGCATGTGTGTGTGTGGAACAGACTCTCATGACAAGATTTTGCACTGTATAATACTATAAATGCTTTATTATTAATATTATTAATTATAAATATCTGAATATCAAACACTCAAGCATCTTGCTCATAAAGTAACTTAAACCCAAAATGTCAGCCTACAAGTTATATGTGGAATGGTGATCTTTCTCTTGCCTCCTGTGCCCACTCATAACATCACATACTCCTTCTTTCAGGGCTACTTCTTCTTTGGTGTGGGCAGCAATCTTCCATTAAGCAGAAACTACTTGGAGATTATGCTGCGCTTTTGGGGGTTCTGCATGAGTTCATATGGTGGTATGAGAAAGCAGAAATGCACGATGCCCAAGCTTTCAGGAAGCTTGAGGCTTCAGGGGCTGTGAACCGTACTAAGTCTATGGTTGTGAAAGCTCTTCCCCAGATCGTGGTTTTAAAATGCTTACGTCTATCGGGCCAACTACTGTGCATAAATATATATTCCCACGCCTACCTCCAGCCATCAAAACTTCCCTGGCAGATTTCGCCAAAGCTGTGGTCAGTTATTATAATATCAACACAGACTTCTCTAAGTTTGCTTTGCTTTGTTTATTGTACCATACTTGCAGACGACACCCGAGTGATTTTCAAGTTCATAGTTTAGAACTACAAAAATGATTTGAACTCGTACCATCAAGGCGCTGTTGGAATGTTCTTGCGTCTTCGGGCCATTTTCCACGAAATATAGCTTTATGCCTCTGTCTTCGCGGTTGAACAGAGAGCACACAACGACTCTGAAGCAAAGCTTGTCTGGCAGTAATACACGCAAGCCTAGCGGTCACAGCCATTTTGTTTCTTTCCTTTTCTAGTTTTCTTCTCTTGCGTTGGTGAGACAAAACTATGATTGCAAACGAACAAAAGAGAAATTATAATAGAAATATTTTGAAAATCTTAGAGAATAAAAGTGTTAATTATAAGAACGAAAACAATTGCTTTTTTCTACGTTTTACTGTTTCAAAATTAGAATATTAAGCGGACATAACATATTTTATTTGTTTGAACACACGATTCAATCAATTTTGTATTTCAGAGTTGTTTCCCATGAAGAGCACATTGCCAGGATTGCAAACTTAACTCCCAAGGTTAGACGTTTTAGCGGTTTTACAAAGAAAGGATGCGTTGATCACATAATTATCAAGATTTAATAATTTCATTGTTCGTTCCTGCATGACATTTATTGGGAAGTTCTGTGAAACATTTTTGATTTTTAAATCGGAAACAGTTGTAAAACAATCAGTAGTTTAGTGCGCTCTGCTTGTATTTCCCCAAAAAGTATTTTAATCAAACGTAGGCAGCTACGGTCTAGCATTCCTTGGACTCCAGGTTGAGACACAGTAAAAATATTGTTTCAGTTCTGCCGAGGCAACACGTAGCTATCCATGGGCGGTAATTATATTCCCAATGATTGTCCTACCTTCTTTCTTTTTTCTTTTTTTTTTGCAGGAGTAACCTCCATCATCACGATTGTTCTAAATATTGATTATAAATTATATAATATATAAAATATTATATAATTAGGCATTCTCAAATACGTTTCCATCCACCATGCCACTGGCAGTTACTGAGTTAGGCTTCTCATACTGGAACTGGAAGTAAGTAAGTAAACATGGTGCTTAACGTCCACAGAAACCATGAGGCTTATTAGGGACGGGGAGAACGGAGGGAGGGGGTATGGAGGTGGGGGGAGAGGGAGATTATATACCTATCGCTACACTGTCACCACCAGAATCGCTTCTGCATTAAGATGGGCAGCGATGAGAGCCATTTTAATGTTTCATAATTGTGAGGGACAAAGTCACAGGACAGTGTCCACAGACCACAACTTTTGAAGAGAAAGGAGAACCGAAGCAGATTCGAACCGAGGTCCCTCTGCTTACCAGCCTAATGCCTTACCACTAGGCCAGACCGGCTCACGGAACTGGAAGGTGGACATGGGATCATTATATGATTATCCTGCACAATGATCTTAGTGCATGCTGTGCACACAAATGTGAAACTGAAAGAGGCACAAATTTGCCTTCATGGGAACAGCACACACAAACCATCTGTAAAGATTTTTGTGCAGGATAGTGATTCCCAATCTGTCCTGTCCACCTTTCAGTTCCAGTAAAACTAAAACTTGTAAAAGGAGGCCTAGCTTATGGCTGATAATAATATTAAAATTATAAATATGCCCCCTGACTGACTCATCTGATTGTTGAAACTCAACAACAACAAAAATAAAGTAAAATAATTGTGTAGTCAGGTTCAGAGTTGTGATACACTGATAGCATTACTCCAGAAAATACAAAAGAAAAAGAAAAGAAAAATAGTAACATAATTATGTTGTCAGATTCAGAGTTGGGGTAGCAGCTAGCATTACTCCATTAGGCTGATTAGCAATGCAATAAGTGCACCTTTTTGTTTAGTACTGTAGTGTTACTGTTAGACATGACTATAAAAGTAGTGGAATCCCTTTAACTTGTTTAAGCTTCAAGACTACCCGAAGTGTCTAGGAACAGAAACATTTCTCATGTCCTGATATTACTATTATTATTAAAATATTATTATTATTATTATTAATTATATTAAACAAGATAACTCTTCATCTTTTGACATAAATTTGTCTTCAGGAAATTACCGAAAATGCAAGGAAGGCATACACAAATTACTGAAAATACAAGATAAGCATACATCTGGGGCTAAACAAAATCCCAAATCATTTTTGTCTGAAGCAAAAATTAATCTTAGGGTGTTCTCCTTAGCTGACCTTATTCAAGTTATTGTTAAATTTAAAGGAAAGTGAAATAGAAACACAACTTGGCCTGAAAACATAGCAAATATGCAAATATTACCATCAGTAAGCTTTTTTGTTTGTTTGTTCCACTTCAGTATCAATACCAAATTTTCAAAAGATGCACCTTTTCATCAAATCTGAGCTCCTCAAATTCAGAAGTCAGAATGTGGCCATGTTGGTTCAGTCTTTTACTAGTTTTAGTGAGCCAGTTTGGCCTAACAGTAAGGCGTTAGGCTGGTAAGCGGAAGAACCTCAGTTCGATACTGCTTCAGCTCTCCTTTCTCTTCAAAAAGGTTGGGGTTTGTAGACACTGTCTTGTGACTTTGTCCATTACTTCCTGCTGAAACATTAAAATGGCTCTTATCACTGCCCATCTTAATGCAGGAGTCATGCTGGTGGTGACAGTGTAGTGATAGGTATATAATCTTCCTCTTTCCCCACCTCCAAACCCCTTTCCCCCCCTTCTTCCCGTCCCTAATAAGGTTTCTGTGGATGTTAAGCACAATGTTTACTTATTTCAGTCTTTTATAGTTTTAAGTCTTTGCCACTCCAGTGAAGAGCAGATAACTGAAAAGGGCTCCTGATAAATTTGATACTTTTGCCGCACATTCTGGCTTTGTTCATGACATCATGAATACAGACTGCTAGGAACAATATGGCAGTACATCTGGTCTTTTCTTTTCTTTTCTTTTAATGTTGATTTTGAACATAGTGGGCTAAAAAAAAAAAAAGCAGCTCCATAACCATCTTTTTTCTCAACAGTGTTGTTGATTAGCCTGGTGCTTCTTTACTTTGAATTTGATTCTCCTTTAACATCTCAGACTTCTTGTGCATAATACTTTTAGAAACTACTTTTACTAGTTTTAGTGTTTGCTGTATAATTGTAGATTATATAACTGCAGCAGACACTAAAACAGTAAAAGTATAATACATTAATAGTAATAATAATATATAGTGTATATTATGTCTGTTTTATAATGTATGAAAGTTTGAAGCTGGAAGAAACACTTAAATAGCAGTAAAATAATGGATCACTTTATAATTATAGCATTATTCTGTGCTTCCAAGCGGACTTACCGCATGCGACTCTGAATGAGTAACTGCAGTTTTATATAGTATGTTTTTGAACGTCCACCAAAGTGGTATACTTGCTGTGCTATTTGGTTGTTCATGTCACCTGGCAGAAACTGTGAAATAAGAAATAAGAGCAGTTGGTAAATTGTATAATATATAATGTTTGCCTGTGTTTTCTACGTTGCAGATTTTGCCATGGTGAAAGCAGTCCACAGAAGGTTTGTGTAGCTGACCTAAGGTGTCTCAAAACATCAGAGCTGTCACCGTGTAGTTATGCCTTGTAACAAAATTCCAAGGCCAGGGGTGTACAATCTGTAAGCATGTACAGGTGTTTCTTAAGGAGATGCCTGGCTCAGGCAGCTGCAACTCAGTCAAACTCAGATATCAGGCTCGGGTATGGCGCCAGTACCTCCTTTTACAAAGCAAGTTATTCCACTCTGCTAAGATGCACTGCCAGAGGGCAGCCTGGAAATGGAATCACTTACTGCCAGTTTCGCTACTGGAAAAAGGTTGTGTGTGCAATTGCTCAGCATGGATCCACCAGGGAACACTTGAAAGGCCAGTCTCAGATGTGCACAGCTGCCTTGTCAGCGGAGCGCCCAGCTCCAGAGAGTGTGAATGATGTGTTTGAGCGATACCACCGTTTGCTGGAAGAGGGCGATTTCAAACCCGAGTCTTTCGCTGACTTCTCCACCTCTCTGTGCTTATCTGTGTATGCCAGTCTGGGCTGGTTGCCATGGCTGCACAACGACAACCACATCATTTCCTTCATGCAGATTCTCATGAACAGGAGAACAGATAGCCTTCTCAGGGAGCCCCTGTACAGCCACAAACACTTTCCCGCCATCTACAGCCACATTGACCAGAACGTCGGTCTGATCCCGCGAAAGGACTGCCCGTCAGTTCTTCTCTCCTTGATCTACAGCGGCCTGGACCAGGAAGACCCCATGGTGACCAAACTCCTTAGCCAGTGTTACGAGGCAGTGCCTGAGCTGGACATGGTACAGCTTCGAGACTTGACCCATATACTGCAGAGCCTTGGAGGTCGTGACTTCCTTTTGGCGGAGAAGGTCATTGCCAGGATGAATGAGATCTTCCACTGTGACCCTCAGGACATCCAGTTTGAGATCAAAGACCTGTGTGTGTCCAACCCTGTTTTGGCAGTGTACATGAGCTCAGAGCTGTTGGAGAAATGCGTCTCGGCCATGCTTTTCAAAATGCAGGAGAAAAGTCCGAACTTTGACAGTGCCACCATCGGGTGCTGCTTCCGCTACGCACGCAAGATGAGTTACCGTGTGGGTCATGAGAAACTTGGAAAGATCAAGATGCTGGGAAAGGAAGCGCTGGACAATTTCACGGAGTTTGATCATCTGCAGAGCTACCAGATTGCTGAGATTTGCCACAATGCCAAGCGCCTGGGGTGCTACGTGGGGGATATCACCGAAGGCATGCAGGAGAGGAGCTTAGAGCTGCTGAGGGACGCCAGCGGCAAGCTGTGTGTGCGCGACATCACTAACCTGTTGTTCGCTTTCTCCCGTGATACTCCTGAACCAATCCTGAAGGTGAAAACTATGTGCATAATAATGATAACACTTATTAACAGTAACAGCGGTCATTTCTATAGGGCTGTATCTCACCGACAAAGGTGAGCACACCACACTTTTATAAGATCAACAAAATTGTATAAATATACAAGAAAAGCATAAAAGCTATATAAAAAAATATATAAAAAAGGTGAAAAGATTTACTATCATTTATTGATTTAAATTAATGATTTATGTTGTGGTCAGAATCAGACTGATCAGACATTTTTTGGACACCATAAATTAATGACAAGAAGAAAGTTGGACTTTGTTCAATGGTTTGCTCATGCTTCATTTACCCTTTCAGTTTCATGCCAATCTTGTGAGCTTGACCACTTTCAATGTCACAGCAGCGTTTAAAAATAGTTTGCATGTGCAACAATTCAAAGTTGTGCATCTTGGATCAAGTTCATTTACACTGACTGCTGTATTGACTGATATTAATCTCCAGCTTCATGACAAGTATGATTGAACAGTATATTTTAGTGGCAGTATACTTCTTCCACAAGTATCAGTTGTTTTTCTAAGAATGTATTAAGATTTCTGTGCTTAGAACAATATAAGTTATATATAATATATATATACATACATACAATGATAGTTTGATACATACATACATGTATACATTTGTTTTTCTAAGAATGTATTAAGATTTCAGTGCTTATAATTTATATACACGTGTACATACATACAATGATATTGATAGTTTGATACAGACACACATGTATACATACTTTTTATAACTGAACCAGGAAATCTGCCAGCTGCTGATAGACCACCTGGACAACGCTGATGTTCTGACATTGTCCAACATTGCTGACAACATGCTGGAGCTTGGTCTTCATGATCCCGACCTAGTGGCTATGTTTCAGTGGAAAGTCCTGCAGAATATAGACAACATTGCCCACTACATCACACGTCTTGTCAAGGTGAGCCAGTGGCCGTGTTTCAGTGGAAAGTCCTGCTGAGTATAGACAACATTGCCCACTACATTACACGTCTTGTCAAGGTGAGCCAGTGGCCATGTTTCAGTGGAAAGTCCTGCAGAATATAAACAAAATTGCCCACTACATTACACGTCTTGTCAAGGTGAGCCAGTGGCCATGTTTCAGTAGGAAAGTCCTCAGGAAAATGGATGCAGAACATAGCAATCTCACAATATCACATGTCTTTTCAAGACTCATAATGCTGTAGCTTGTTTCAATGGAAAGTCTTGCAAAACATTGACAATGTTGCCAACTAATATTATATCTCATTATCTTGTAAAAATGAGCCCATGACTTTGTTTCAGTAGAAAGTCTTGCAAAACATGGACAACATTGCCTGCTTAAATATCTGGTCGAGATGAGCTATAATATAAATGATATTTGTTCAGAGTGCCAAGAAGTGTGGGCTCAGTATCCTGATAGTGATACCATTTCCAGATTTTGCGACTGCTTCGAGAGAGACTGGAATACGACTCAGCATTCAACCATCAACTGTGTGAGGTTCTTCTCAAGCTGCTGGATCGTCGCCAAGGTTACGACCCAACCTTCGTAGTGGTGGTGGCCCAGTTCATCCTGCCAAACGTTCGGACCATCGTGCCTGCTATTCTGATGGACTGCCTGGTGAACGTTATCCCGCGGTGCAACCTGTCACTGATGTTGCTGATTCTCAACGGGCTGGACAAGATGAAGGGCCCTTGGTCCAGGTCGCTGCACAATCAGGTGTGTGGCGTTCACTAAAGTGTGGTCATGTCCTTCTCAAGCTCTGAGCACTGTTGTTATAATCTTTAGTTTTATAGAATGTGTTTATATGCCTGTCAAATCCCCCTCTCCCTTCCCTTTCCCCATTTCCTTTGTGTGTGTATGTGTGTATGTGGGCACGCGCACACACATGTGTGTGTGTTTGCTACACTCATTTATATTTGATAATTTGTTTTTTTCTAGTTGATATTTTGGTTTATTGCTGTGTCTTACCATTGTGAAATTTGTCAAATGTTCTTTCATTGATGTTTCATGGACCCCCATTGGCATTTCTGACATAAATTCTTCACTTGACTGACAAGCTTTAGCCAGTCATTGTCTGTTATTTAGTGGTAAAAAGTCTGAACCAGACAGTAAATCCGCTGCCTTTTGCTCAGGTGCTGGAGATCAGATCACGGGTGCAGCAGAACGTTGGGGAGCAGATTGAGAATGCCACGCATGCCAGTCAGATGGCCGTGCTGGTGAAGGTTTGTGAGAGTTGATGTTTGACACAGACGTTTGCTGCAGCAGCAGCTGTCATTTTCATCACGTCCATGTGACCATTAACCCATTTATGCTGCTATCCCATATTCAGGACACATAACTTGTCACGTTAGTCTGTTTTTGCTATTGGCAGTTTTTGGTATTAGGCTGATATGAACATATATATAATATAAATGAAGAGGAACTTCTCTGTACAGAGAAGAGTTGGTTAAGTATTCTTCCCAGTTGCTGATTGGAGGAGGCCTCCATCTGCAAGTACTGCAAGGCTTTTGGCGTCAGAGTATTTAGTGCTCAAAAAAAAATCTCTGGGCCTAAGTGGGTTAATAATCTTAGGGCTGTTCTTGAGGGAGGTTGCCACGGTCGCTGGAATTGAAAGCGAGGCTGGGTTCTGTATTGACATGAGGTTGTTCTTGATGAACTAGGTCAGGAAGGGGGTCACAAGATTGAAGCAGTGAAAGCGAGTTGGGTTGTGCAGTCCAATCTCACTTTCAGTCGTGTGACATGCTGTGACTTGGCTCAGTCAGAATGGGCAGACAGGACTTTGCGTGTGGCTGGTTATTGGAGTGTCTTAGACAAACGGCTTGGAAGCCATGCTTCTGAAGCTGGTACAGGTCCCAACAGCAAAAACAAACAGAAAGAATGAAAAGCAACAATGATATTCGTCTATGCGTGTGCAGCATGCCAGTTGCCATGCATGCCATCCATTTAGCAAAATGTGCTTATATTTTGTGTATGTCTTTGTGGGTAATTAGCCTATGTCGTGAAATGCCTGAAAGTGATGTTGTAATTGATGGTATGTGTGTGTGTGTGTGTGTGTGTGTGTGTGTGTTTGTGTGTGATGTTTATCTCATGTAATATATATTATATTGTTGACCCCAGCAATGTAAGTCGTGACTCTGTGACCACCTCTTCTAAGTGTGGAAACCATAGTTTTACAGCTGGTGGATCTGAATATAAACAGTCATATTCTAGCTCAGTCTGATTGTTTAGCTTAATAGTAAGTTGACACAATGGAATCATCTAAAGGCAAACTCCTTTTAAATTTAGTTCAGGCAAAGTTTAACAAGGCCAAACAGTGAAATTCTGCTCAAGACAATGTGAGTAACTGCAGTGCAAACATACTCCTTGTTTGTTACTTCTGCATTAATTCCGTCTTCTTCTTGGCAAAGTTTAATTGAAATTCTGCTCAAAACAGTGTGGATGATTGCAATGCAGACGCTCCCCTTGTTTGTTATCTCTGCATTGTTATCGTCTTCTTCTAAGCAAAGTTTAACAGTGAAATTCTGCTCAAGACAAAAGTGGATAATTGCAGTGCATTGTTGCCATCTCCTTCTAAGCAAAGTTTAACCGTGAAATTCTGCTTGACAAAGTGGATAATTACAATGCATTGTTGCCATCTTCTTCTAAGCAAAGTTTAACAGTGAAATTCTGCTCATAACAAAGTGGATAATTGCAGTGCATTGTTGCCTTCTTTTGCTAAGAAAAGTTTAACAGTGAAATTCTGCTCAAGACAAAG
>OY757546.1:21744005-21761505 GCA_963584105.1 Alviniconcha strummeri | reverse complement strand
CATGCATCTTGTTTTGAAGCAAGCTGGTGTGCAAGAATCCTCAGGCCTGGTTTCTGGCAGAATGCAACCAGCCTGGTACCAGTTTCTCACTTTCAGGCTTAGTAGCGTTCTTCCACAGACAACCCAGAATCTGTTGTACAAAACCAGCCCGGATCCAATTGTGTTCTGACTGACTATATCCAGTTTTGGCCAAACAGATCCAGTCCAGAAGCCAGCCTGTATGCAAGAATCATCTGGTCTGCTTCTGGCCAACGCTTCTGAGCTGATCCAGATGTGTTGCGAATCAGATCTGCTTGTGGCCAACGCTTCTGAGCTGAGCCAGATGTGATGCGAATCAGATCTGCTTCTGGCCAATGCTTCTGAGCTGAGCCAGATGTGATGCGAATCAGATCTGCTTGTGGCCAACGCTTCTGAGCTGAGCCAGATGTGATGCGAATCAGATCTGCTTGTGGCCAACGCTTCTGAGCTGATCCAGATGTGATGCGAATCAGATCTGCTTGTGGCCAACGCTTCTGAGCTGATCCAGATGTGATGCGAATCAGATCTGCTTGTGGCCAACGCTTCTGAGCTGAGCCAGATGTGATGCGAATGAGATCTGGCATATTTACTGGGTTTGCTTTACTTGGGATGGTTTCAGGAGAAGCAGACAAACTCAGCTTACAGGTCTACCAAAGCGGCTTGAAGAAGAGTGGAGGAAGTGGTTAGTCTGTTAACACTGCCTTCCGTCAAACTCTATGCAGTGGCTTCGCACAAAATTATTGTCAGAATTTGTTTCTTTGCACATCATGCTTTGAAGCACTGACTTGACTGCTGTGCTGAACAACCCTTGTAACAGCAAGGATAGCTCGGTGGTAGAGTGCCGGATTCATGATTAAAAGGCTGTTGAAGCAGGATATAAAAAAACATCTCCAGGGTCAACTTTCTCTGTTGACTCATTTCAGTATCTGTTCCACCACTGCGTTACTACCCGTCCCTAATAGTCCGTACAGTCTCTGTGGACGTAAAGCAACAGTGAACTGCATTACCACAGTAGCATGTAAAAGATCCTGGTCATTTTGCCCAAAGTGCAGGTGGCAGGTTACAGCTAAGCACGCATACACCCTGCATATGTGGCTTTGCATGAAGTGACACTGTAAACTGGTGCACGGTTGTATGGTGTACACAGAATGTGTGCTGAGATAGTCGTGGCTTCATGTTGCACCAGCCACGTAACAATGCTGTGAGTACTCCTCTTCGCTGAATATTCAGAAATATGCCATAAAAGGCTAGTCATTCCTTCAGAATCACCTGCGACAAGAGTGCAATGAGTCTGCTTGAGAGCAGAGAATAGCGCTGTGTAAAAGCAATCAACAGGACAACAACTACTATTAGATGTTGTGATATTTTTCAATCAGTGATGGGAACGTCTTGGGTTCTGACCCCCCCTCAGAGGTGGACTGTTAAGCACACAGCACCCTCTTGTTTACAGATAAGCCAGTTTGGCCTAGCAGCAAGGCATTAGGCTGGTAGGCGAACAGCATGGGTTTGACTCCCCAGCTTCTGCTCTTGATCCTCTCTCTCAAACGTTGTGGTTTGTGGATGCTGTCTTGTGACTTATGCCCCTCACCATGACCGAACTGTTCATTGGCTGTCTCCTTGCTGCCCACCTTAACGCAGAAATCACTTGAGTGATGACAGTGTAGCGTTGGGTACAGTTCCATCTCTCCCCACCATCTGGGATCTTGGTCCCCACCAGTACCTCTCTGGAAACGTGTCATTAAACAAGTCTAAAGAACAAACGTTCATTTTTGTGGCTTCTGTTTTTTTCTCCCCTTTCAGATTTCCAGAAGAACTTGATGTTTGTGGATGAAGTAGAGAGCGCACTCCTGGAAGTGATGAGGGGACTCAAGTTTGTTGGGCACAACGTCTACAGCCCCTACTACCATCCCATTGGTCAGTGCCTGTGTGAGCCTGTCTGTCTGTGGCTCTGCCTGCTGCTTTGTCTGTCTGCCTGCCTTCCTGTTTGCCTATTTGTCCACCAGCCATCCTACCTATTTGTCTGTCTTGTCTGTTTGCCTGCCTTCCTGTCTGCCTATTTGTCCACCAGTCATCCTACCTATTTGTCTATCTTGTCTGTTTGCCTGCCTTCCTGTCCGCCTGTTTGTCCACCTGCCATCCTACCTATTGGTCTGTCTTGTCTGTCTACCTGCCTTCCTGTCCGCCTATTTGTCCACCTGCCATCCTACCTATTTGTCTACCTGCCTTCCTGTCCACCTATTTGTCCACCTGCCATCCTACCTATTTGTCTTGTCTGTCTACCTGCCTTCCTGTCCACCTATTTGTCCACCTGCCATCCTACCTGTTTGTCTGTCTTGTCTGTCTGCCTGCCTTCCTGTCCGCCTATTTGTCCACCAGCCATCCTACCTATTTGTCTGTCTTATCTGTCTGCCTGCCTTCCTGTCCGTCTATTTGTCCACCTGCCATCCTACCTATTTGTCTGTCTTGTCTGTTTGCCTGCCTTCCTGTCCACCTATTTGTCCACCTGCCATCCTACCTATTTGTCTGTCTGCCTGCCTTCCTGTCCACCTATTTGTCCACCTGCCATCCTACCTATTTGTCTCTCTTGTCTGTCTGCCTGCCTTCCTGCCTGCCTGTTTATCTGTCCACCATTCTACCTGTCTGTCTGCCTGCCTGGTTGTCTGCTTACCCATCATTCTACATGTTTGTCTGCCTGTCTTGTCTGTTTGCCTGCCTTCCTGTCCGCCTATTTGTCCACCTGCCATCCTACCTATTTGTGTGTCTACCTGCCTCCCTGTCCACCTATTTGTCCACCTGCCATCCTACCTATTTGTCTGTCTTGTCTGTCTGCCTGCCTTCCTGTCCACCTATTTGTCCACCTGCCATCCTACCTATTTGTCTCTCTTGTCTGTCTGCCTGCCTTCCTGCCTGCCTGTTTATCTGTCCACCATTCTACCTGTCTGTCTGCCTGCCTGGTTGTCTGCTTACCCATCATTCTACATGTTTGTCTGCCTGTCTTGTCTGTTTGCCTGCCTTCCTGTCCGCCTATTTGTCCACCTGCCATCCTACCTATTTGTGTGTCTACCTGCCTCCCTGTCCACCTATTTGTCCACCTGCCATCCTACCTATTTGTCTGTCTTGTCTGTCTACCTGCCTTCCTGTCTGTTTGTCCACCTGCCATCCTACCTATTTGTCTACCTGCCGTCCTGTCCGCCTATTTGTCCACCTGCTATCCTACCTATTTATCTGTCTTGTCTGTCTACCTTGTCCACCTGCCATGCTACCTATTTGTCTATCTTGTCTGTCTGCCTGCCTTCCTGTCCACCTATTTGTCCACCTGCCATGCTACCTATTTGTCTCTCTTCTCTGTCTGCCTGCCTTCCTGCTTTTCTGCCCACCATTCTACCTGTCTGTCTGCCTGCCTGGTTGTCTGCTTACCCATCAGTCTACCTGTTTGTCTGCCTGTCTCCGTCTTTTTGCCTGCCTATTTGTCTATCTGCCTACCATTCTACTTGGTTGTCTACCTATTTGTCTGTCTGCCCACCATTCTACCTGTTTGTGTACCTGTCTTTCTGCCTGCCCATTTGTCTGTCTGCCCACCATTCTACCTGTTTGTCTACCTGTCTTTCTACCTGCCTATTTGTCTGTCTGCCCACCATTCTACCTGTTTGTCTACCTGTCTTTCTGCCTGCCTATTTGTGTCTGCCCACCATTCTACCTGTTTGTCTACCTGTCTGCTTGCCCAATATTTTACCTGTTTGTCTACCTGTCTGCTTGCCCAATATTTTACCTGTTTGTCTACCTGTCTGCCTGCCTGTCTGCCTACCATTCTACCTGTTTGTCTACATGTCTGCCTACCTGCCTGTCTGGCCACCATTCTACTCATTTGTCGTCCCACTTTCTACCTGTTTGTCTGCCCGTCTGCCTGCATTTCTGCCTGCCTGTTTGTCTACCTGCCATTCTACTTATCTGTCTACTGGTCTTTTCACCCAACCTGCGTTTACCTGCCATTCTAACTATCTGTTTGTCTGCCTGCCTTTTTGACTGCCTGTATGTCTGTCACTGTGTCAGCCTGCCCTTGTACATATTTATCTGTCTGCTGATATACCTGCCTTTTCCCCAGCCTGTCTTCCTGCCATTCTGAATATTACCTGCTTGTCTGTCTGCTAGTTTACCTGCCTTTTCCCAGCTTGTCTGTCTACTGCCATTCTGCATATTACCTATTTGTCTGCTAGTTAACCTGCCTTTGTCTACCTGCCATTCTGCATATTACCTATTTGTCTGCTAGTTAACCTGCCTTTGTCTACCTGCCATTCTGCATATTACCTGTTTGTCTGTCTGCTAATTTACCTGCCTTTTCCCAGCTTGTCTGTCTACTGCCATTCTGCATATTACCTATTTGTCTGCTAGTTAACCTGCCTTTGTCTACCTGCCATTCTGCATATTACCTATTTGTCTGTCTGCTAGTTAACCTGCCTTTGTCTACCTGCCATTCTGCATATTACCTGCTTGTCTGTCTGCTAGTTTACCTGCCTTTTCCCAGCTTTTCTGTCTACTGCCATTCTGCATATTACCTATTTGTCTGTCTGCTAGTTAACTGCCTTTGTCTACCTGCCATTCTGCATATTACCTGTTTGTCTGTCTGCTGGTTTACCTGCCTTTTCCCAGCCTATCCGTCTACCTGCCATTCTGCATATTACCTATTTATCTGTCTGCTGGTTTACCTGCCTTTTCCCAGCCTGTCTGTCTACCTGCCATTCTGCATATTACCTATTTGTCTGTCTGCTGGTTTACCTGCCTTTTCCCAGCCTGTCTGTCTACCTGCTATTCTGCACATTAGCTATTTTTCTGTCTGCCTTTCTGGGCCTATTTGTCTGATGTTAGGCCACCATGAATGCAGAAATAAAAAGATTCCTTCTGGATCGGGGCCTAGTATGGTGATAGGTTTCTTCTTTGAATCAAACTTCTAGGTCAGAATACAGCTCTGCATGCTTTTCCCACTGACAGTTGTGGCTGCCCAGTTTCTGCTGCCTGTCCATTCAACTACTTTTTTCTTTCTTTCACAACCTCTGCAACTGCCAGAAGTTAAATATGTTGCTGATGGTGAATCAGAGGTTCATTTGTGCCACGGTTGATCTTGTTTGGTTATGATACAGTTTCAGTGGTTGACTATACATGTATATATGGTTCAGCAAGGAATAGTGCTATAGAAAATGTATGCATTTAAAAATATACATTATTATGGGCATCAGACTTCAGGCTTCTTGCTGTCTGTGTTTGCGTCCTTAGAGATAGGGTCGGTCAGCTTTTACCTGTTCAGCAGCAGCCGTGGTTTTTCAGTGAGACTGACAAGTAACAAGAAAGAAAAAGAAAAAAAAACTAGCCTGAAAGCAATCAAAGAAGCAGAATGAAAAACAGGTCACTGACAAAGAATGTATAACTAAAAGATTGAAAATGCACTGATTCGTCTTGAACTTAATGGCAGGCCTTGACACACATGTGCAGAGTTTTGTTTCGGTTTCAGACTTCGAAATTGTTTTGGATGCAGCAGGGGAACCAGTCACCAGTGCAGCAGTCAAGCTACTCAACCCAGATGAGCTAGGCTACCAAAGGTAAGGTGATGGTCCATGGAATTTGTGTAGAAAAAAGAAGGGAGTGGTATGGAAGGAATTAAGAGGATTGTGCAGCTTGCAAATAAAAGTTAAAAGATTTGGAGGATATCAGTGTGAAAAGATGTATAGTGCTGTTCCCTAGTGTTTGATCAAGACTGGCAAGCAATTTCAGCGTGATATCAGAACAGGCAGGTTTTATTTGTGTGTGTGTGTCTGTCTGTCTGTCTTTGTGTGTGCATACATGTGTGTGTGTGTGTGCATGCATATATATGTGTGTGTGTATGTGTGTATACTGAAAACAACTTCAAAAGGTTTCTAATTTTAAATACCACAGCAACAAGCAGAAATGAACACCCAGGATTTCACATTTTTAGGTTGGCCGTGATGCTGATCGCCAACCAGCAGCTGTGTGCCAATAGCCACCGACGGCGGGGTCAGTACCTCCGAGACAAACGGCACCTGGAGATCCTAGGTTACAGAGTGGAAGAGGTGAGGCAGTCTTGTTACAGCTCTTGTTATAGTGGCTGTAGCAAAATAAAAGGGAACTGAACTGAAGAAGCAACACAAGTCCTATCTATAGGAATGGAATAGAAAAAGACAAGTATATATGCACAGCAGTTTTTCACTCAAAAAAACTGAAACAAGAGTGACTGCTCATGTTCTAAAACACGATCCAAATTTAGTCATTATAAAAGGCATTCTTTTTCTGTTTTTTTCACTCAATTTCCCATGTTTGTTAAAAAACAAACAAACAAAAACGAAGAAGTTTGAACGTCACAAAAACGCCATTTTGTGCCCAGCAGGCTGTAACACTGACATCATGAGCAAGGCTGAACGTGTGGCAAAAGTATTCATACGTCACGAACCAACCTTTTCAGCTCTTCATTTCTAATGAGCAAACCAACATGGCTATGTCCTCAACACAAAACGTTACTTTTGTATAAATCTGGACAGAACAGGTGAACCATGCAGATAGAAATCCTTACACCTTTTCAACATTTACAGGCCAGCTTGTATCTTTAGTTCCCTTTTACATGGTGGGTGGTGGGGGGGGGGGAGCAGAGTGCTGCCTGTGCCAAAATATTCATTCAGTGTCATGCATCTACACATTAGCAGTTAATTGCTAACTTAAATTCTTCATTGATGGTGGTCCTTGACTGTCAGTGTTGCCTCGTGGAATCCTGTAGGGCATTAGCCCATGCCAGGTCAGTGTTGCTTCCTGGAATCCTGTAGGGCATTTGCCCTTGGCTGTCAGTGTTGCTTCCTGGAATCCTGTAGGGCATTTGCCCTTGGCTTTCAGTGTTGCCTCCTGGAATCTTGAAGGGCATTTGCCCTTGACTGTCAGTGTTGCCTCCTGGAATCTTGAAGGGCATTTGCCCCTGACTGTCAGTGTTGCCTCCTGGAATCTTGAAGGGCATTTGCCCTTGACAGTCAGTGTTGCCTTCTGGAATCTTGTTGGGCATTTGCCCTTGACTGTCAGTGTTGCCTCCTGGAATCTTGAAGGGTATTTGCCCTTGGCTGTCAGTGTTGCCTCCTGGAATCTTGAAGGGCATTTGCCCATGCCAGGTCAGTGACACCCTGGAACCTTGCATGGGTTCTGGCCCTTGACTGCTAAAATGTTCCCCAGGAATCCAGCCCAGATGCTGGACTCCAATGATCAGTGCATCTCTGTGGTCCCCAGCATAATTTATGAGATTTGGACGGGTGAGTGTGAATGTCTGGGTGTTGTTCCCGAGTCTAGAGGAACATTGAATCTATTCTCATGTTGCACCTTGGGCAGCCTCTGAAACACATGCCCTTTTCCCTCAGAGCAACTGAAAGACATGCCCTTTTTTCTCAGGGCAACTGAAACACATGCCCTTTAGGGAAACTCAAACACATGCCCTTTTTCCTCAGGGCAACTGAAAGACATGCCCTTTTCCCTCAGGGCAACTGAAACACATGCCCTTTTTCCTCAGGGCAACTGAAACACATGCCCTTTTTCCTCAGGGCAACTGAAAGGTGCCCTTTTCTCTCAGGGCAACTGAAAGACATGCCCTTTTTCCTCAGGGCAACTGCAACACATGCCCTTTTCCTTCAGGACAGCTGAAACACATGCCCTTTTTCCTCAGGGCAACTGAAACACATGCCCTTTTTCCTCAGGGCAACTGAAACACATGCCCTTTTTCCTCAGGGCAATTGAAACACATGCCCTTTTCCTCAGGGCAATGCCTTTGACTTGGATAGTCGCTTTGGTTTGGCAGGAGGTGAGAAATTTGCAGCCAGAGTAATATTTTTAGCATGAGGTTGTAGAAGAAAGCTTTTCCAACATGATGAAATAACAGTTTTATTTTGCTTTGTTTTTCTCTGAAGGAAAAATTGCCTTTTGTTCTCTCAGATTTCGAGACACGACTGGAATTCCATGGCTTTGTCAGACCGGGAGGTCAAACTCAAGTTTGTGGAGAGCAGGATTTTCCAAAACAGCAGCAAAAATCAGATGGGATCATTGTCAGAAAGCACATCAGTGCCATGAAATTACATTTCATATTTTTGTCTATGGTTTGGGTTTTTTTTGTACAGAAAAAACAACTCTTGTCCATATATTGGCTGTTTTATATTCTACTGTATCTCAGGCAGTGTGTGTCGGTTTGCAAAATTGTCCATGTGAAAGTGTGTATGAATGATCTCAGCATTGTGCCTCATTCCACGCTCATTTCTGTTTCGACACTTGGCGCTGTAACAAAACCATAACAAAACGAAAACATGCTGTGCTTTTTTTGTTCTCTCAGATTGCAAGATACGACTGGAACTCCATGGCATTGTCAGACTGGGGGTCCAAAGTCAATTATGTGCGGAACAAGATATTCCCCAAAGCCAGCAAAGACCAAACAGGCTCGTTGTCTGAAACCACAACAATGCACCCGTACTGGAAGTAATTGCTCTGGGAATAACTTGGTTCTGTGCTCATTATTAAGTTGTTGTCCTTCTGGTTGTGGACCTTTTAAAAACAAAACTCCCATAAATTACAGGTTAAAGGGGAACTGAAGTGAGCAAACATCTTAGGCATTAATGGGCAGTTTTTTTTAACTCTATTTCTGGTCCTGTAAGTTAAAAATCAGTGTCTGAGGATCATAAAACATTGACCATGAGTACTATCATTTCGTGTCCAGCAGTCTGTATTATTATTAGTGGCATCCTGAACAAAGGCTGGAATGTGTGGCAAAAGTATTGAATACATCACAAGCAAAACCTTTGTTTTTCATTGGTAAAAAGTGAACCATCATGGCTTTGAAGGAGCTGAAATTAAAAGCAAAAAAAAAAGTGCTTCTTTTGTATAAATGTTGATAGAAACATAGGCTGATAGAAATAAGTGCACATTTTGTGTGTTTTCAGGCTGAGGTGCATGTTTACTTCAGTTCCCCTTTAAGACGAAAAGCACACCCTGTTTTGCGCGTTCCTTACATTTTGTTCTTTTAATGAAAAAGCCAAGAGGGCCACTGAAGAATCAACAAAAGGCAACGGCAGGTTCTGTTCTCTTAATACCAATTCCTTTTAAGAGGCGGTAGAAGTGCTGTGATTAGTGACATGTGTGACGCAAGATGTATGGCATGGAAAAAGTGGTCCATATGACAGAGAGTCAATGAGACAGAAAGAGAGAGAGCTCTGACATGGTGAAAGAGACTTGAAAGAGAGGGGGGTGGGGGGTCAGGGAGAGAGAGAAGGAAAAACCCGGGAAGTTTTGGGTCATGTAACAGAAATAGCATTGCAAGGTGAGGGAAAATGGATCGTTTACAAGATTTTTGCTCCAGGGTTCATCACACGCACTCTCTCTCTCTCTCTCTCTCTCCCTCTTCTTGTTTTTGTTTGTTTGGTTGCTGTTGTTCTTTCCGATGGGCTGAGATGGGGGGGGGGGGGGGGGGGGAGGATTTACTCTGGTGTTTTATGTGTATGTGGGATATTTACCCTGGTGTTTTATGTGTATGTGGGGTATTTACCCTGGTGTTTTATGTGTATGTGGGGTATTTACCCTAGTGTTTTATGTGTATGTGGGGGTATTTACCCTGGTGTTTTATGTGTATGTGGGGTATTTACCCTAGTGTTTTATGTGTATGTGGGGGTATTTACCCTGGTGTTTTATGTGTATGTGGGGTATTTACCCTGGTGTTTTATGTGTATGTGCCATGCCTGGTCTTTCATGTCTAAAAGACTAAAGAAATACATACGTAGAAGTGTGCCTGAACAATACTTCATATTGTCTTATATAATATACATTATGGAAGTGTGTCTGGACAGTAATATTGTATTGTTTTCTGTACATGTGCATGTTTTATGATTCCCTTTTCGATGTGCCAGTGACCTGAATAATGTGGTTATGAGATATTAAAGGTACCTTTCAGTGACTGTTGCTGTTGTTGACAGTGCATAACATGTTGCATTGTATTGAGAATATGACAGTACACATATAAAAACATTGGAAAAAAGATGCATCTAGATCTTTGGTTTATTTCAGTGAATGTGATGATAAGTTTCTTGTTTGGATGGTTTTAGTGTATTGAGAGTTGTTTCCAAGAAGTTGCTGCATTTTCTTGCAGTCTTCAAATGTTGATGGGAATGTTCTGCTGCTGATGCAAGACCATGCATGGGAAAGAGATTGTTTCACAGCACTAAAAAAATTTTTTTTTTATAATTTGACATCACAGTTTAAACCACAGGCTTTACCTGCCAACCCCTCCCTCCCCCTTAAAATAAAATATTTTTTTTTAAATCTCCCTTTCTCTTCCCCTGTCTCTCACAAACACAAGTATACCTTTGCTACCATACGATTTTTTATTTTTTATTTTAATTTTAATTATGTACAAATTTCTGATACATGTCATCAACAAACCTAGCATACATTTGCTCCCACTTTTTCAAAGCAGCTTCTTTCTTTGTGGTGCAGAGTGCAGAGTACCTGCAAAGAAAAAAAGATAAAAACATGGCTTGAAATTATATTAATTAATTGTACCTAAGACTGAACCACCACCACCATGTTAAAGATTTACCTACCCCCCCCCCCCCCCCCCCCGCACCCCCATGCTTTGCTCTCTCTCTCTCTCTCTCTCTCTCTCTCTCTCTCTCTCTCTCTCTCTCTCTCTCTCTCTCTCTCTCTCGTGCTTACTTGTGTTTGTAGCATAGCAAGGACTGGCTGTTAGATAATGGACCTAATGCTACTATCCTTGAGTCTTAAAGTTTTCGAGATTGAGCTCTCTCTCTCTCTCTCTCTCTCTCTCTCTCTCTCTCTCTCTCTCTCTTCTTCATCTTTATTATAATTATGTTGTAACTCCAATTTCAGGAACATATCTCCACAGACTGTCATTCCCCCCCCCCTCCCCCCACTCTACACACACACACATTTACTTGAAAGAATTGATGGCCAGTTGTTTCAAGACCCGCAGGTCATCTCTGACGGAAGCCAGGGCCATGAAAGTGACGTAGAAGTCATGTGACAGGGGCGTGGCGCCCCACACCGCAGGGTCATCAGAGGTCACGACCATGGGCAAGTCACGTGACAGGAAGACCGTCCCCGGGTGGTTTCGGAGGTCTGATACCAGCTTTAGAACCTGTGGACAAAACGGTTGCCGGTTTGGGGGCAGAATCTGGCATCATCTCAATCTTTGCAAGGTCTTGTCTTAGTGGTTTCAAATGCGAAAGTACTGAGTGCTAGCTTTTGGTGGTTAGATTTTCCGCGTTGCACTCCCAGTGTACAGGTAGACCATTACTAGTGTTTATTAGCAATGACAGACACAGCATACTGGCTGTGACACGCACGCACTCCACGCACGCATGCACACAACACATTCCACACATGCATACACAACACATGAATTCACACTACACAAATTTTCCTCAGGAATCAAATAGAATAAAAGACAGCAGTTTTTCATTTGATTTCTTGTGCTGTTAACAACAAAACAAAAAACGATGTTTGAAAGTAGCGAAAACGTGATCGTGGGTGCTGACATTTTGTGCCCATCAGTCTGTATCAGTGACGTCATAAACAAAGCCAGGATGTGCGGCGAAAGTGTTAAACACGCCACAAGCCAACCTTTTTCTGCTCTTCGTTGCTGCTGACTGAACCAGCATGGCTGCACCCTAAGGAACTCAAATTTGAAACAAACACAAAAGTCAAAAACAAAAACTGCAGATAGAAATATTTTGCCCACAAAAACAAAAGTCCCCCTATTGTATAAGTATTGCAGGAACAAACAAAAACTGCAGATAGAAATATTTTGCCCACAAAAACAAAAGTCCTCCTATTGTATAAGTATTGCAGGAACAACCAAACAAAATGCAGACAGAAATATTTGTTGCACATTTTCTACTTTTTCAGGCCAATTTGGGTCTTTGCTTCAGTTTCCATTTAGGCCTAACACAATTCTCTCACACGCAGCGTCTGATTTTAGTGAAGATCTTGCAGGCTGAAGAGAAACTGATCGTATTTGTAAACAAAACAAAAAATGGTGTATTGAAAGCAAAAATCTGAAAGAGAATGAAGCCCATAGCGCTCGTGCAGAATTAACACAAGGGAGTCAATTAGCACTCGAAATACATAATTTACACGCATGCCAGGTGAGAGTTACCGTAGGCCACTCAGGATTTTGTTGTTGTACTTGTGTTACGTATTTCAAGCGCTAGTTAACTCCCTTGTGTGTTGATCCTCTATTGAAATCAGTCACGTATACAAGGACATATTACCACAGGATGCTCAATCAGTTTCGAACCTGATTTGATATAGGGCTGATCTCAAGCGCGATGCCCCTCTCAGAAATCTGCTCCAGAACCCAAGGGTGCCTCAGCAAAGCGTAACCATGGCCGATCCGTGTTGTGTTCAGCAGCACAGCATCTATCAGGTTCTCATCTGTCAGCTCCGTCCATGCTGCGGAAATCACAGAACATAAACCGGCAATCAACGGGAGCAAAAAAAAAAAAATCTTTTTTTCTTCTTCACTGAATAGGAGAAGAAGTGATGCAATGGTTTTGTTGTCCCCAACCAGACGGTGAGGTCCGAAGTCACTAGTCTGAGGCGTCCAAAGTCACTAGTCTGAGGTCTCCAAAGCTACTAGTCTGAGGTCTCCAAAGTCACTAGTCTGAGGTGTCCAAAGTCACTAGTCTGAGGTGTCCAAAGTCGCTAGTCTGAGGTGTCCAAAGTTACTAGTCTGAGGTGTCCTAAGTCACTAGTCTGAGGTCTCCAAAGTCACTAGTCTGTGGTGTCCAAAGTCACTAGTCTGAGGTGTCCAAAGTCACTAGTCTGTGGTGTCCGTATGTCTATTTTGCCGGTGAGGACAAAGTCACTCTTGTTGAATGCAAGATCAATGCACTCGATAGGTTCTTTAAGAAGGAAGCAGGCTTTTCTTCTCTTTTGTATTTCTTTTCTGTTCTTCTCTTTCTGATTTTATTGTTTTAACGTCTTCCAGACCTAGGTATAATTAATACCTCCACAGTCAATAACTTGCTTCTTTTTTTTGTTTGTTCTGCACTCCGATCTGAAACTGTTGTTGTTCCTCTTCTACTTCTCTGTATGTGACCAACCTCTTTTATATTATAGCACAAGTTCACACTGAAGACATAAGGGGGTGTAATGGGAGAATCAACGAGATGAAGTAAGTTGAAATAATAAAGAAATAAAATGAAATTAAAGAAAAATAAATAAAATGATACCATTAACAACTTATTTTTGGCCGTAAGTTGAAGATGGAGAAAAATCCCTGCAATATTCTCTTCAGGTGTCAGACTACAGAGGCCAATACAGCTAACGAAGCATTCCCAGGGGCTGGACCCCGACCGGCACAGCCCTAGCCCCTCAACAACCCTCCCTTGAGGAAAACCGAAGAGAAATAAACATAATAAGGAAAGGAGTTACTGTAGGTGCTTAATAAGTTTCCCGTCTCATGGTGGCGATTGTGTGTCAAGTCTTCTGACAGCGATTGTGTGTCAAGTCTTCTGACAGCGACTGTGTGTCAAATCCTCTGACAGCGACTGTGTGTCAATTCTTCTGACAGCGATTGTGTGTCAAATCCTCTGACAGCGACTGTGTGTCAAAATCTTCTGACAGCAACTGTGTGTCAATTCTTCTGGCAGCGATTGTGTGTCAAGTCTTCTGACAGCGTTTGTGTGTCAAGTCTTCTGACAACGGTAACTACCCGTTTCTCCAGCATGGAGGAAGAAAGGGAGACATTTCGGGGGCTGCTGGGTGGCGGGGTACCACAGCGCGTGCAGCAGGTCCAGCAGACTGGGCGTTGTGTCTTCGTGCTGAATGAGGTCAAAGCCCAGGACGTCATCGGGGTATTTTTCGTGCAAGTTGGCCGTGCTCAGAACAGCAGCGGTCTGCTGCTCAAGGGATTTTCCTCTGAAAACGAACAGTGTGTGTTATGCTGTGGGTTTTCCTCTGAAAACTAGCAATCTATTATGCTGTGGGTTTTCCACTGGAAACGAGCATTGTGTTATGCTGTGGGTTTTCCTCTGAAAACGAGCAGTCCGTTATGCTGTGGGTTTTCCTCTGAAAACGAGCAGTCCGTTATGCTGGGGGGTTTCCTCTGAAAATGAGCAGTGTGTTATGCTGTGGGTTTTCCTCTGAAAACGAGCAGTCCGTTATGCTGTGGGTTTCCTCTGAAAATGAGCAGTGGGTTATGCTGTGGGTTTTCCTCTGGAAACGAGCAGTGTGTTATCTGTGGGTTTTCCTCTGAAAACTAGCAATCTGTTATGCTGTGGGTTTTCCACTGGAAACGAGCAGTGTGTTATGCTGTGGGTTTTCCTCTGAGAACGAGCAGTCCGTTATGCTGGGGGTTTTCCTCTGAAAATGAGCAGTGTGTTATGCTGTGGGTTTTCCTCTGGAAACGAGCAGTCCGTTATGCTGTGGGTTTCCTCTGAAAATGAGCAGTGGGTTATGCTGTGGGTTTTCCTCTGGAAACGAGCAGTGTGTTATGCTGTGGGTTTTCTCTGAAAACGAGCAATCTGTTATGCTGTGGGTTTTTCACTGGAAACGAGCAGTGTGTTATGCTGTGGGTTTTCCTCTGAAAACGAGCAGTCCGTTATGCTGTGGGTTTCCTCTGAAAATGAGCAGTGTGTTATGCTGTGGGTTTTCCTCTGAAAACTAGCAGTGTATTATGCTGTGGGGTTTCCTCTGGAAACGAGCAGTGTGTTATGCTGTGGGTTTTCCTCTGAAAACGAGCAATCTGTTATGCTGTGGGTTTTCCTCTGGAAACGAGCAGTGTGTTATGCTGTGGGTTTTCTCTGAAAACGAGCAATCTGTTATGCTGTGGGTTCTCCTCTGGAAACGAGCAGTGTGTTATGCTGTGGGTTTTCCTCTGAAAACGAGCAGTCCGTTATGCTGTGGGTTTTCCTCTGAAAACTAGCAGTGTATCATGCTGTGGGTTTTCCTCTGAAAACGAGCAGTGTGTTATGCTGTGGGTTTTCCTCTGGAAACGAGCAGTGTGTTATGCTGTGGGTTTTCTCTGAAAACGAGTAATCTGTTATGCTGTGGGTTTTCCTCTGGAAACGAGCAGTGTGTTATGCTGTGGGTTTTCCTCTGAAAACGAGCAGTGTTATGCTGTGTATTTTCCTCTGAAAACGAACAGTGGATTATGCTGTGGGTTTTCCTCTGAAAACGAGCTGTGTGGGACGCTGTGGGTTTTCCTCTGACAACGAGCAGTGTATTATGCTGTGGGTTTTCCCCTGAAACCGAGAAGTTTATGCTGTGGATTTTCCTCCGAAAACGAGCAGTGTATTTTGCTGTGGGTTTTCCTCTGAAACCGAGCAGTGTATTATGCTGTGGGTTTTCTTCTAACAACGAGCAGTTTATTATGCTGTGGGTTTTCCTCTGAAAACAAGCAATGTGTTATGCTGTGGGTTTTCCTCTGTGTGTTTCTTCCTCTTCTTCTTCTTCTCTCCCCCCTTTCTTTCTTTCTTTCTTTCTTTCTTTCTTTCTTTCTTTCTTTCTTTCTTTCTTTCTGTTTTTCTTCATCTTCTTTTCTTCTAATAATAATTTATACGAGAGACAAGACAGTGGAGGTCTTGTCGAAGACACACTCGTGTACTGCCAGCTGGTGTCCGACAAGCAGACAAGGCGGATTAATGCATGAAACGGCTTCGTTGACTCTCGCTCAGAATGTCACCGACCAGGCTGTGAGACTTAATTAACACCCAACACTACCTGCCATCGCTGTACATTGACCGTCTTCAAACGTAGCGTGGTGCACTTTCTAATCTGTATGAATGCATTTGCTAATCTGCGATTGCAATAGTTGCACTTGCTATTTGATCTGTGTACATTTATTTGCTGTGGATCTGCAGTCGAAAATTTCAACAGGCTTTTTGATTCATACTGTGTTTTTTCCCGTGGGGGGGGGGGGGGGGGGGGGGGGTTCCTGCGCCGTTTACTTGATGCATGTCATTTTGTTTGGCACACACATGCATGCATGCGCGCACGCGCGCGCGCGCGCACACACACACACACACACACACACACACACGCATGCATGCAGCATGCACGGACGGACACACATGCACATGCACGCACGGAGCACACACACACACGCACGCACGCACGCACGCACGCACGCACGCACGCACGCACGCACGCACGCACACACACACACACACACACACAGAGTTAATGTTCACTATCGCATTTTCCATACATGACGAGAAACTGGGTCGTGCCATTTGCCGTATGCTTTGATTAGCATAGACGGTTAACTGATTCTTGAAAACGATTTGTCTGTCCAGTTTTGTAATCGGACCCTCGTAAATCATGACCCCAGCGAAAGACTGTGGACTTCAGTGTGACTGGTGGATGTTTTGAGGACTTCATTATGACTGGTGGATGTTTTGTGGACTTCGGTGTGACTGGTGGATGTTTTGTGGACTTCAGTGTGACTGGTGGATGTTTTGAGGACTTCATTATGTCTGGTGGATGTTTTGTGGACTTCGGTGTGACTGGTGGATGTTTTGTTGACTTCAGTGTGACTGGTGGATGTTTTGTGGACTTCAGTGTGACTGATGGATGTTTTGTGGATTGCATTGTGGATCTGTAAGAAGGAGGAAATAAGTGGAAACAAACAAGGAGCAGCTCACTTGATGCTGGCGATGACGATTTTGATGTCAATGAAACTGGGGTGCTGATGCTTGAAGCGCTGAACGACGTCCTGAAAGGTCTCCACCATGAACTCCTCACTGTAGGAGCCCTCCAGGTCGTACAGCTGAAAATGGATCAGTGTCTGATTCAGGTCTTTGCGTTTCCTTTGCTACTTACCATCCTAATGTCACCATTTCTTCTCCTTTCTTCTTTCACCTCACACCCTCACTGCCCCCAACATAGTTCAGGAGCTGTGTGAGAGTCGAGGTGGCCGTCCTGGGCTGTCCGTCCTAACGAGCCTTCTGGTTTCCGTGGACGTAAAGCTGTATTGAACCCTGCTTCGGCATTGGTCTCAGCTTGTCCCTAATATGTCAACTGACATCTGAGGACATTAAGCAACACTACCTACATACCTGCCCCCAACCCATAAATCTTCTGTTCCGAAAAGTGCGAATGGAAAAGTCTACAAACGGAAATTTTCCCAGGCCTCTAACAAGCCTATTTTTAAACTTCGGTACGCAGTACCGGCGATAAAAACAAACAACAAAATCCGGTAGCAACCCTCAGTCGGCTGGTACAGTCAACTTTACCTAGGCCTAAAATTATTGGTTTTAATGATATTAAAGTTAATACTGTGCAAATTTGATGCAAATCATTCCTCACGCTAAATGCTAAAGGAGTTCAAATTTCACCTTTTTGTGCCCAGCATAATTATGGTACTCATGCGTGCACAGCAGTCAAAGAGTTAATGACCTAGGCCAGCATTAAGACCATTACTGACAAGTTTGGGAAGGGGAAC
>OY757546.1:21729005-21739005 GCA_963584105.1 Alviniconcha strummeri | reverse complement strand
GCTGCAGCAACTGACACGAAAAGCTGCTCCCGGCGTGGATGCATTCCTGCTGTCTAATCAGCGACTGACTCTCAGCCGGACACATGTACTCGCTCTGCCCTGAAAAGAACAGAATGTCGGCTTGATATTCTACCATCTTTTTTTGTAGTCAACCGCAAAAGCCATATATATTTGTTTATGTATATGTCATATTGTGGCGAAGTAGTTAAGTCTACGAGCTATCGAATCACAAATGAACTGAAGTCTGAGTGAATCTGAAAGAGTCGGAACGAGGCTAAGAGGGCTCGTGCAGAATCCGACAAGAATGTACCTCTGCATGTGGAGTCAGTACCTTGCATTTACTCACATGGCAAATGTGAGTTACCGTAGGCGACTCCTGTCTTTGTGGTTGTGTTTGTGCGATGTCTTTCGAGCGCTTATTAACTCCCTTGTATGTTGATTCTGAAGTCTGATTCGCTGTACATGAAAACAGCGACTATACTCAGCTACAGCAAAAGTGTAGCGTCTCTGAGGATGAGGATGATGAGTTGATGCTTAATGTCCTCAGATGTCATTTGAAATATTAGGGACAAGTTGTGACCAATGCCGAAGCACGGTTCAATAAAATCCACATACGTAAGGTGTATGCGTGTTTAGCTGTAACCTGCCACCTGCACTTTTTGGCAGAATGACCGGGATTTTTTACGTGCTACTGTGGTAACACGGGGGTGGAACGGATACCGAAATAAGAGTCAGCACAGAAAGTCGACCCTGGAGAAGAAAATTCTCCCGCCGTTCCAGCAGGGATTCGAACCCGCGACCTTTCAATCACGAGTCCGGTGCTCTAACCACTGAGCTATCCCCGCCCCCTGTCTCTGAGGAAGCGCACTGCGTTGTTTTGACAAACGGATCGGAACAAAGACGAAACGCCTGACAGCACAAGGTGAGCCGGTATGGCCTAGCGGTAAGGCGTTAGGCTGGTACCGAAGCAGAGGGACCTCCGTTCGAATCCGCTTCGGCTCTCCTTTCTCTTCAAAAGTTGTGGTCTGTGGGCACTGTTTTGTGACTTTGTCCCTCACAATTATGAAACATTTAAAATGGCTCTCATCGCTGCCCGTCTTAATGCAGGAGTCATTCTGGTGGTGACAGTGTAGCGATAGGTATATAACCTCCCTCTCCCCCCGTCTCCATACCCCCTCCTCCCCCCCCCTTCTCCCCGTCCCTAATAAGCCTAATTGTTTCCGGCCTAATTTGTCAAAGCCATTCGCCTGCTTATGATCTGATGGTCCGGTGTTTGCCCACATTAGCCATAGCATAGTATTCTGTGCATGGACCTACATATATAGATATAGGTATAGGTCCATCAGTGATTCTGTGTCTATCAGTCACAGTGGTGTTCGCCCTACCGTGACTACAGCCGTTACGGTTGACTGGGTCCCACTGGAAATGTGCCATAAATTATGCGTCACAAATTGAAAGCTAAAAGGCTTTGACATAATAAGTGTTCGATAAAGTAGGGCGCAGTGGCTTACTACGAAAACTGCACGCTAGTGGTATATAGAGGCACTTTGTTGACCGGTTTCAAAACTATCTGGCAGGACGTAAACAGGCTGTGATTTTCCACGGCAGCATAATCTGATTGCTTAAAGAGCTTGTAAAGGCAGTTTTTGTTTGCAACGGAACGTTGAAAATCGGACCCAATTATGAAAGTCTAGTGCATAACATGACCGTTAAATCTAATAAAATGTAAATGCCATGAAAGTAAGTATGTTTACGAAGGAAGAAATGCATGCCGATCAGGCCGAATTTCGTCTGCTTGTTTTAATCTCGAACTACGCGCGAGATCCGTGACGTACGTTTCTGACGTCACAAACAGACCACTGAGGCGAATGGCAAATGAGGCGTGTTTTCACCATCAATCGGTCCGCAACGAAAATGCCACGCGAATGTGCGGCCGTGGGATGCGCACAGCTGCAGACCAAAGGGTCGTTGTTTTCCTTTCACACCTTCCCGAAAGATAGCAGTCGAGGGAACCTTGGAGATTCGAACTGGAAATTGTTCCAAGTCGGTTACCCTGTGGACACCCACACAGATATGATTTTTTTACTAAAGGGTATCGGTCACGCATCGCCCGGCTTTCGCTAGGTTGATCCTTGGTAGATGGGAGGAACGGTCTCTTCGGATGAAACCTCCGTCCTTGCCAATTCTACAAGGAACATATCCAGACCGACCAAAGGACTCAGAAATACATTTTGACACCTTGGCACCCAGTGCAAAGATTAAAATTTAAAAAGGGGAAAAACCTTTTTCACAAGAAACCCTCCAGAAAAAGAAAAGGAAATCAACAAAAGAGGCAAATGAACACACAAATCCTCAGCACGAATGAACTCGTAATAAGTGCAGAAGAAGAAGAAGGGACAGAAAGAAAACAAACAAAAAACAAATGGACATGGTAAACACGGAGAAAAGAAAGGAAAAACAGGAGGTACAATTACTGAACTACCAACAAATACCCCTGCCTTGTCTAAGAAACAAAACAAAGGCGAGGCAAAAACTCAATGAAAACAACCGAGAGAAAAGTACAAGCCGAAAGGTAAACAGAAACTCGGCTGGCCTGCGCACCAACGAATAGTACAGGGCGTAGGGAAAAATAGCGGCACTCTCACGGGGCCGCGCCGAAGCCACGGCACCAGTTGGTCGACTGACTGACTGTGTTTTAAGTCCTCTGACACCGTGGCGTATACAGGACTAGCACTAAAACATTTTTTTTATTAAATCATTAATTATATATCGATTGCACACATATACTATCACAGTCTGGGACTAGCAGCTAAAGGAGAGCGATTACATAAATGTTTACATTAGACCTCGTCAACACTACACTTCCGGCCCCCACCCCCTCCGTCGTCATGGACCCATCCGTGTACACACAGATACAATGGTTATATTGATTATTGATCAGCTCTCTGGCTGTTGCTTGTAAGATCAGAGGGTTATCGGACTTCCGGAGCCCCGCCATCTCCAACTCAAACCGCGCTCCCTCCACGACCCAAGGCGGGTACGGGTGGATCGGCCTCCGGGCTGCCCGTTGCCCCTCCACCCCCGCCGCCCGGGTGAAGTCGCGGAAGGGAACGCAGAACCGGGCAGTGGCAGCGCCCCCGAAGTCGCCCAACACCTCCACACCCGTTGAGTTATCAGTGGTCTGTGACCAGAACTGATACTTAGAACAAATAAATTGTAAGTATAACTTTGCTGGTAGCATGCCTGCCTCCCTGTAGGCCAAGTACCTGGGTGTGGCCCTCGGAAGGCCCAGGGCCAACTTAATGGCCCAGCACTCGGCCTGCTCTATGGCAGTGATCAGGGAGGCCGGCATGTCGTAACAGGCCTCTAGGCCGTAATAAAGGCGGGACCGAACCAGGGACTTTACCAGAGTGATCATGGTTTGAGGCTGGTTGGCCCAGGACATCCGTGACAGCAATTTAACTAAGTTAGTGGCCCGAAGGGCCGACTGGATATTACTATGAACATGTTTGGAGACGCTACCTGACCACTGGAAGGTAACACCCAGATATTTCACTTGTTTGGCCGCGTACAGGCGCTGGCCGTTAATAATAATACTGAATTCTGGCGACACAGGGTGCCAGGGACCGAAAATAAAAAATACCGTTTTTTCAACAGACAGGCTAAACCCATTCTGAAACATATATTGGTTAAATGTATTTATAATTTCTTGGAACTGCTTTTGGATCTGTCGTAGAAACGAATTAGTTTTTGTTATATTAGTGAATTTCCTGCATTTTGATTCCTTCCAGATGGCCAGGTCGTCAGCATACAGTGTAATAATAGCATCGTATTTTTGTATTTTATTAATATCGTATAGCATGATAGAAAACAGAAGTGGCGCTATCACAGAGCCCTGCGGAACCCCCATATCTAAGCGCTGGCTGTTAGACAGAGTGCCCGTCCATCTAACCTGAAACGTTCTCTTAGACAGAAAGGCTTTAACAAAGTTATACATCTGACCAGAAAGCCCGACTTCCTTGATTTTACGGAGCAACCGTCCGTGCCAGACGGTATCGTAGGCACGACGCACGTCGAAGAAGCAACTGTACAGCGCCCTCCTCCTCAGTCTCGCTCTCCTGACGTGCGCCCCCAGCCGCACTAGGTGGTCAGACACCCGGCGGCCGGTACGGAACCCGGCCTGGCACAGAGGGATCACTCCGTTACTCTCGCAGAAGTGGTTACGTCGCTGTTTTACAATACGTTCATAAATTTTACCTATGTGGGATGTGAGGGAGATGGGACGGTAGTTACCGACCTCCTTCCGGGATTTTCCCTGCTTGGGAATGGGAGTGACGATGGCGTGTTTCCACCCGTCTGAAATCACCCCACCTTCCCAGCAGCGCCGAAAGAGGGCCAGCAACGCCTCCATGTAGGGTTCCGGCAACTCCCTCAACATCCGATAGGAAACACGGTCTACACCTTCAGAAACTTTAAGTTTTGTAATAGATGAAAGAGCAGTCTCCAGCTCAGCACGGGTGAAGGGACAATTTACAGCCAGGTCTGCCGGAGCAGGGTCCTGGAGCGGATTTTGTGTTTCGTAGGAGTCTCGATACTCCTGCATGCCCGCGGGGAGGTGGTAAGTGCTGCTAGCATCGGCCAACACCTCCGCGAAGGCGTCCGCCTTTGCTTGATTAGTTTTAAAGACTGTCCCCCACCCTAAGGTCGAAATCGGGGGGAAAGTACTGCTGCTTAATCTTCTTAGTCTCTTTATAAACGTTGCCCAGGTCAACCCTATCGTCCAAATTTCCTACGAAATTGTTCCAATGAGCCAATTTTGCCTGGGCTATAATTTTTTTGCACTCTATTTTTGCTTTGGTTATTTCCTCATGAGCTAACGGTGTGCAATTCCGCCTATACTTTTTGTAATAATATCTTTCGTTTTTGACCGCCTCCCCGCAGGCATCGCTCCACCAAGGGTTGTTATGGGTCCGGGTGGACCCCTTCTTGGTGGTCGGTATCGAGGCCCTAGCCGCAATAAGGATATTTTCCAAAAATAAACTGTTTAAGGCTTCTATAGAAAGGGATCCATGATCACCGATTGGCAAAGCCCTCCAGCTCGGCTCGAAAACCAAACCAGTCAGCTTTATCATAGTTAAAATTTTCATGCGGGGCGTTTCGCTCCCGCATAACGGTACCGTTATATTAATGGTGATGGGGAGGTGGTCGCTGGATAAGGGATCGTCGCCCACCGACCATTCCACATCACCAGCCAGGTCAGGAGTTACCAGCAGGGCCAGATCAACAGCAGTTCCTCTGTCATGGGAACGATCCGGAACCCTGGTCAGCGTTCCATCATTTAACAGAACGAAGTCGGAGCCAGTAATGCCCGCGCCCAGCTTAGGCTCTCTGCCCGTATAGCCGTCCTCCCAGAGTACACTGTGTTGATTAAAATCCCCGACCACCAATGCCGAGGCACGGTTCAATAATTCTTTACGTCCACGGAAACCAGAAGGCTCGTTAGGACGGACAGCCCAGGACGGCCACCTCGACTCACACAGCTCCTAAACTATGGGTGAAAACTTGGCCACAGCGGCCTTCTTACTAGGGCCACTGCCCTGAACCGCTGTGGCCCTGGCCCCCTCCCGGCCGCCCTGGCGACGAGCAGGCAGCCCCCTCAGCGACTGGCCTGGCGGTGCGGGGTTCCCGAGTTTAGGTTTAGATTGAGTTGCCTGACCACGCTCGGGCGCCGGCCGGCCCTGCGGCCCGCCCCCTCCCCCCTTACGGCCCCCAACCCCTTACGGCCCCCAACTCCGCGCGCAGCCACAGTGGTGTACAAAGGAGCGGGTCGGGTGCCAGCGGTCATCATAGTTCAGGAGCTGTGTGAGAGTCGAGGTGGACGTCCTGGGCTGTCCGTCCTAACGAGCCTTCTGGTTTCCGTGGACGTAAAGAATTATTGCACCGTGCTTCGGCATTGGTCACAACTTGTCTCTAATATGTCAACTGACATCTGAGGACATTAATCAACACTTCACCATCACCAGTGGTCAAGGGGTTAGCGGCGGCCGCGGCTCGGTCGACAGCCCAGCACCGGTCAGGCTTAGGTTTAATGTTTTGCTGTCCGGTCGGCTCGGGTAAAACCGGGCCGCCGAGCAGCTCCACCCTCGCTCGCTGCAGCGCCACAGAGAATGGGATGTAGCTGCTGCTGCTGAGAACGTCGGCCCTGGCGTGGACCGGCATCTCAGGGCACTGCCTGAAGGCCGCACTATGGCGGCAGTTGCAGTTAATACAGCTAAGGGTGTTGCCGCACCCCTCCACCGCGTGGCCCCCAGCGTCGCACCGCGAGCAACGGGTCACCCGCGAGCGGCACTGCGACTTGGTGTGGCCGATGACTTGGCACTTCGTGCAGCGCCGCATTGAGCCCGCAAAGGCCGACACCTGGTGGGGGGTGCAGGCGATCCACACCTCTGTGGGGAGGGTGCAGCCCTCAAAGGTTATACGGACGGCCCTGGAGGGCTCGCCCTTACGGTTCTTTAGCCGGAAGAAAAAAAAACCCGCCACGCGGTGCCCGTCCGCCAGCAGATCGGTTTTTGTTTGAGTGCCCACTCCCCCAGGGGAATGGGCCCGATCACACCCTCAACGGTGGGTACCGGGATGCGGCACTGAATGCCCACACCCCCTGGCAGACTCTGGCACCGTGACAACTCGCCGTTTTGGATCGGCCTTATGCTCTGCACCGGGTCGCACACGGCCGACAGGAGCTCCGTCCTCTTCCAGGGTCCCGGCTTGGAAAACAAGACTGGGTCAGGGACGTTCTGCAGGACTACGGGGAACTCCACGAAGGCGGGCGACCCGGTGACCTTCTTCTGAGGGAAGAACTTCTTCCCCCGAAAGAAGGGACGCTCCTCGCGGTGAGCGGGCTTAGCGTTGGTGCCGGTGCCGGCGCCCTCACGGCGGGAGCGAAAACGCTGCGCGTTGTGATGCTGCGCACTTTGGTAACCGTCCCTCGCCTCCCCGGGCTCCGCCTGTGAAAAAGATCCCACGGACCTCCCGCTCACCGGGGGTGCCGGGTTCAAATCCTGGGGCGCGGTAACAAGGACCACGCGTGCGGAACTGATGTACATGATCAGCAAGAAAATCCGCCCTTGAATTTTGGAACGAATAAAACACTGTTAACTGCAAAATGTAAATGTCATTTATATTTAAAGCTGTCCAAGATTCCATAGTCTGAGGGCCGGTTTGGCCTGGCGGTAGGATGGTAAGCGGAAGGACCTCGGTTCGATACCGCTTCGGCTCTCCTTTCTCTTCAAAAAGGTTGTGGTTTGTGGACACTGTCCTGTGACTTTGTCCCTTACAATTAATGAAACATTAAAATGGCTCTCATCGCTGCCCATCTTAATGCAGGTCCCTTCCCCCCATTCTCCCCGTCCCTAATAAGCCTTACGGTTTCTGTGGACGTTAAGCACCATATTTACTTACTTACCATAGTCTGGTCGTTTTGCCATGGAAGAACAAACCCCATCCAGTTACTGTCACACTTCTCTCTCTCTCTCTCTCTCTCTCTCTCTCTCTCTCTCTCTCTCTCTCTCTCTCTCTCTCTCTCTCTCTCTCTCTCTCTCTCTCTCTCTCGTGTCCTCTCTCTTTCTCTCGTATCCTCTCGTATCCTCTCTCTTTTCTTTTCTTTTTCTCTTCTCTTTTTTCTTCTTCTTTTTTCTTCTTTTTTTTTCTTTCTCGCCTGTCAGACAGCTTGACACAAAATGTACAGAATGTTGTTATTGTTTTCCCTTCCTTGCTCTTGTAAAGTTTTAGGTTTGTATTTGTCTTGTGTGTGTGTGTGTGTGTGTGTGTGTGTGTGTGTGTGTGTGTGTGTGTGTGTGTGTGTGTGTGTGTGTGTGTGTGTGTGTGTGTGGTATTTTCATGAAATATTTACGTTTGATTTCCTCCAGGTCATTTTTTTCTCTCTCAAATTTAATGTTTGCATATATGATTGTGGGTGGGTGTGATGTGCTTTGATTTTGGTTAGGTATGTATAATGCACCATCGCTTAGCTTCCAATCCTGTTAGATGTGATCTTGTTTTATACGTAGATAGTGAGATAGTCATTATTCTGTCGCTTTCTTTTATTCGTTAATATGTTTTTGCTATTCTCTCTCTCTCTCTCTCTCTCTCTCTCTCTCTCTCTCTCTCTCTCTCTCTCTCTCTCTCTCTCTCTCTCTCTCTCTCTCTCTCTCTCCTAAAAAATAGTTTGAATTGGTATTTGCTTTATTATTGCTCTGTTCCTATGATGTGATGTTTCAGACATAAATTAGTTTTTGTTTTGTTTTTAAATCGTTTTTTCTCTAGTGTTTAATTGAATTTTTGTTTGATGTATTGAGTGTTGCTGTGTTTTTCATCAGTGACAGATTTGAAAAAAAGCCGACACGTGCTTAAATCTTTATCCCTGTGTAATAAAGTATTCTCTCTCTCTCTCTCTCTCTCTCTCTCTCTCTCTCTCTCTCTCTCTCTCTCTCTCTCTCTCTCTCTCTCTCCGCCCTGATATAACCGCACCGGTTGAATGGGCGTAAAACACCAACTTACTTACTTACTTACTCTCTCTCTTCCTTCCCCCCCTCTCTCTCGTGTCTTCTCTCTCTTTTTGTTTCTCTTGTTTTCATGTTGTTGATATACGAATAGCTGTTGTTGCTAAATGAATTTAGTTACATGTGTAACCGAGTGTATTGTATACATGTTCCGGGCCATGACCCTTTAATCTTTTCTTTCCTGTCCTTTTCGATTGGGTGGGGGTTTAAGGGCCCCAATTATCTAATGTGTTAAAACCTGTGCGCTGGGCCCGCAGCGTCCTGTCGAGGGAGCAGTGGGGCCCATCCCCATGGGTGGCGACGAGCTGAAACTCGTCAAACAAGATCTGGAAGCTCCCGCATCGCGTCGCGGGGGTCGTCAGACTCAACAACCGCAAGCAGGAGGCCTCTCTTGTCGTCAAGATCTCACTAGAAGCAATGGAGCTGCCCACTGAGGTATGGCTCGGTGCCACACCGTTCACGGTGCAGGCTTTTGCCGCACCGGTGAGACGGTGCACCAAGTGTCAGACCCTTGGGCATTCCAAACAGCAGAGTAGAGCGAAACAGACCCGCTGCTCCAAGTGCGGGAAAGGTTCGCACTCACACGAACAGTGCGACGCGCAGGTCTTCTCCTGCGTGAATTGTAATGGCCGCCACTCGGCAGCCTACAAGGGCTGCCCCGAGATGCAGATTCGCCAAAGGGCGAATCTGCTGAGGAGCCAGACTTACCTACCGTACAACGTCGCCATGCAGAGGGCCCGCGACGAACTCAAACCAAAGGCTCCGCCCCCTGCACAGCCTGCCTCCGCCGCAGTGGACAACTGCTGGTCGCGAGACCGGACAGCACCGTCCTCGCTCTCTGCGGACACCGGAACTCCGGTGTCGTACGCGAGGGTAGCAGCGAGGGGAGGCACGGCCAACAGGGGCCCCAGCAGGAAGAACCCCATCAACCCACGCCCGGGACAGAGCTCTCAGGCAGTGGCGAGAGTCCCAGATGGGAAACCCCAGTGTGTGGCAAAAGGAGGCCGCTCTAAGGAAGTGACCGCCCTACTCGCCCGCATCGATCAACTCACCCGCTGGGAGAGACCGATCATCAGACCGCTGGAGTCCGACCCTCCGATGACCCTGGAGTCACCTGACGGAGTGGAGGACTCCCTGACGGTGGACGACACCAAGGGAGAAGGCAGCCCCAAAACCAGCAAGAAAAGAAGGAGGAGGCGCAAGAAAAAGTCCACCAAAGGCGAGGAGAAACAGGCTGCCCTCCAGTACCAGCTGGTCCTAGAGCAGCAAAAGAACCAGACTCTGGAGAAGAAAATCCAAGAGCAGACCGCCAAAACCGACGGGCTCACGGCGGAACTGACCAAGTTACTGAACGAGTCCAGCGTCGACCTACAGCAGGAGACACCGTCCTTCGACGGTTTCCTGTGGAAACTGATGCTCGGACTGATTCAGGCCAAGCTGAG
>OY757546.1:21725448-21728805 GCA_963584105.1 Alviniconcha strummeri | reverse complement strand
ACTACTACCGCCTGTTCCTCACCAATGATTTCACTGACTATCTGGCTACAGAAACCAACAGATATGCTGCACAAACTCTAGCAGCAGCAAGGGAAAGAGGGCCAATCAGTCCACATTCACGCCTCAGGGGATGGGTGCCTGTAGATAGAACAGCCATGCAACATTTCATTGGGTTGCAACTCCTGACTGGCTTGGTCCAAAAACCATCAATAGCTTCATATTGGTCAAAACTTCCAATTCTCCAGACACCTATTTTTGCATCAGTGATGCCTAGAAACAGATTTCAAGAAATTCTACGCTTTTGGCACGCCAACAACAATGAAGAGGAACCTCCCAGGGATTCCCCTGACAGGGACCGTCTCTACAAGCTGCGCCCTGTCATCACCCACCTGCAAGACAGGTTTCAAAATGTCTACACTCCTGAAAAGGAAATTGCCATTGATGAATCCCTGCTTCTGTGTGTAATGGTGCGGAGTGGTCAAAGGACAAGACACAGGCAGCGGAGTCAATAAAGTGGAGACCACAGCAGGCGTATGTCAGCGATCAGTTTTTACTTGTTCAGCCGCAGACAGTTTTCAGCACACACACAAAATCATCATGCTCACGCATAGATAAGAGAACGGCGCGGGCCACAGGGAACACACGCTATCGCTACAGTAAAATCGCCCCTCTGGACCACAAAATGGCTGACAATTGTGTTTCCCTGGCCCGCACAAATACACTTTCCTCTACAATAACTAAACCAATTAAAACATGAAAAACATCAAATGAAAGCTACAGTTACCATCTTTTAAACCGTATAAACAAAATGTACACACATGACTTATTTTATTTACACAAAGAGTGGGAAGCGTGGCTTGCGCCTGTCTATATACAGATTCGTACAACTAAATCACAACTAACACAATGTACAAAATATAAATGTCACTAAAACTTACATCGGAATAAAGAGCACGCTCCCACGGTTAAAATGGTACATAACAATTACAATACAACGCTCTGTAAGAGAAGCAAGACAAACTCAAAGACTAGCATTAAAACAATCGGTGCGAACTTTCGCCTGGGGCGCGTAACCTTAGTCGCAGCAGCGCTGATAGTGAGATTAAGTAGTCTATGAATACAACTTAGCTTCTACAGTACACAATACTTAATAAGTTAATTTCAACCCAAAATAAACACTAAACATGAAGTCAGCTAAGTAAAATACTATACGATAACGCATTGATCGACACGGAATTACTTTAATCGAATCAAAACAACATTTCACTACCATTTACTAGTACTAAACAAAGCGCGCCATGCAGACGACGGCTATAAAAGAATGGACCTAGAGAGGCATCGGCTACTAATTAAGCTCGATCCGGTGTCTGAATAAACGTTAAATAAACATTCTAAGATGCCAAATTATATTATACATAGCTTAGTGCATAACTAAAAGGACTAGATAGACACAGAGTAGGTAAACAAACAAGCGGTCAAAATGTTAAGGGAGAAAAACAGATTTGAAAAAGGCGCGCACTGGCGGCTATCGCCGGTCGGCTGTGTGAAGGCCATGTGGCGTTACGCCACACGCCGCGCTTCAAAACAAAAGCGTCGTCTGCTCCGGTTCCCGGGTTACTAAAGTACAGTAATGAAATTGCATTGATCCGTTAAGCGGGGCGGGATTATTGTAAAACGTACAAAGAGCACTTGCTCACATCCCCCCCTACTCTACCACTACCAGCGTCCTCGCTGAGTAAAAACACCAATCTGTCAGGCGACGTATTTAACGTAACAACCTAGAATGGGCTAAGATCTCCGGCTGAACCGGGAAACAAAATCAACATCCTTTGACTAACATGTATTTAATATGAGAGTCCGCAATTTCAAATAAGACCAAATCAGAGGCGGCATTATGCCTTAGATCAACAGAGGGTTGTTATTTAAACAATGATCCTCTAATATCTACAACTGACCTACTGAAAAAGGCCTGAGTATATGTACTGTAGCGACCGGTCACTGAGTTATCACATTTCAAAATCCATTTAGGTCACCAAAAAAATCCGCACTATTTGCCAGTAAAACAGGCAGTTAGACTAGAAGATTTGCATTTAAGCAAAATTCTCCTAAGTACCGTTGTTTCCGACACATTGCACCTACAAAATAGCCAAGATAAAAACATACCATGAACCTAGCAATACAAATGGCATCTGACATAAAAATCATGAACACTGTATAAAATGCAATCACACACATGTCATGTCAACAAAACAGCTAATTTCAAAACACTTACGGTACTGCGCCAGGTAACTTTGCGGTCGGGTTACTGTTGAATAATGTTCTTCTCTGCCAGACGTCGTGAGCGTCTAGGCAGAGGCACAGGTGGTCGCTGGATGACATGTGTCACTGCGGCTGGCACCGCAACAGCAGCACGAGCTGGATTCTTCGGTGTTAACACGCATAGTTCATCGTCACTGTCTGACTCAGTCACTGACGTCTGGCCGCGGAGATGGAGACTGCTGGCCGGCGGCGTCGATGGTGTTGGTGGCTAGCCGGGGTCGTCGATGGTGCTGGTGGCTAGCCGGGGTCGTCAGTTGCGGTACCGCGACATCGGTGGTGTTGGTGGCTAGCCGGGGTCGTCGGTGGTGATGGTGGCTAGCCGGGGTCGTCGGTGGTGCTGGTGGCTAGCCGGGGTCGTCAGTTGTGGTACCGCGACATCGGTGGTGTTGGTGGCTAGCCGGGGTCGTCGGTGGTGCTGGTGGCTAGCCGGGTCGTCAGTTGTGGTACCCGGCGTCGGTGGTGTTGGTGGCTGGCCATCATCATCAGGGTTGTCTGCTGCGGTCTGGGCCGTGGTCACTCAACCTGCTGTGGTCTCGGGTCGCTCCGCTCATCCTGCTCTCGCAGCGCCAAAGTTGTTATGGCGTGGAGTGGTCCAAGGACAAGACACAGGCAGCGGAGTCAATAAAGTGGAGACCACAGCAGGCGTATGGCAGCAATCAGTTTTTACTTGTTCAGCCGCAGACAGTTTTCAGCACACCCACAAAATCATCACGCTCACGCATAGATAAGAGAACGGCGCGGGCCACAGGGAACACACGCTATCGCTACAGTAAAATCGCCCCTCTGGACCACAAAATGGCTGACAATTGTGTTTCCCTGGCCCGCACAAATACACTTTCCTCTACAATAACTAAACCAATTAAAACATGAAAAACATCAAATGAAAGCTACAGTTACAATCTTTTAAACCGTATAAACAAAATGTACACACATGACTTATTTTATTTACACAAAGAGTGGGAAGCGTGGCTTGCGCCTGTCTATATACAGATTCGTACAACTAAATCACAACTAACACAATGTACAAAATATAAACGT
>OY757546.1:21695448-21720448 GCA_963584105.1 Alviniconcha strummeri | reverse complement strand
GACTCAGCCTGCAATATTTTTTTGTTTTTTTGTTAGAGACATAAGCTCTGCAATACTTCTGGTTAGAAGAGAATTTGGAAGTCATAAAAAGCGACATTGAAGTAATATTTGGAAGTCATATAAAGCGACATTGAAGTAATACAGATGTGCTGTAGGCAAGTTACTTTACAGTGGACGCCAAAAGTAGGACTGCTTTTTTTTTTACCCTGTGCCTAAACATGTTGGAACAGTGGAACCGCTTCTCAGTGAATGCTGATAGTAACCTCTTTAAAGTGGCCCGAACAGAGATGTGGTATTTAGTAAGGGGTTCGTTTACACAGAGATACACATACAAAGAGTGAGGTTTCATAGAAAGGAAAGTGGCATTGAAAGAAATGGGTGGTCTGAAGAGTGGGGTTCCAAGGAAAGAGGCATTGGAAGATGGGTGATCTGAAGAGTGGGGTTTCAAGGAAAGAGGCATTGGAAGATGGGTGATCTGAAGAGTGGGGTTTCAAGGAAAGAGGCATTGGAAGATGGGTGATCTGAAGAGTGGGGTTTCAAGGAAAGAGGCATTGGAAGATGGGTGATCTGAAGAGTGGGGTTTCAAGGAAAGAGGCATTGGAAGATGGGTGATCTGAAGAGTGGGGTTTCAATGAAAGAGGCATTGGAAGATGGGTGATCTGAAGAGTGGGGTTTCAAGGAAAGAGCCATTGGAAGATGGATGATCTGAAGAGTGGGGTTTCAAGGAAAGAGCCATTGGAAGATGGGTGATCTGAAGAGTGGGGTTTCAAGGAAAGAGCCATTGGAAGAAGGGTGATCTGAAGAGTGGGGTTTCAAGGAAAGAGCCATTGGAAGAAGGGTGATCTGAAGAGTGGGGTTTCAAGGAAAGAGCCATTGGAAGAAGGGTGATCTGAAGAGTGGGGTTTCAAGGAAAGAGCCATTGGAAGAAGGGTGATCTGAAGAGTGGGGTTTCAAGGAAAGAGCCATTGGAAGATGGGTGATCTGAAGAGTGGGGTTTCAAGGAAAGAAGCATTGGAAGAAGGGTGATCTGAAGTGTGGGGTTTCAAGGAAAGAAGCATTGGAAGAAGGGTGATCTGAAGAGTGGGGTTTCAAGGAAAGAGCCATTGGAAGATGGGTGATCTGAAGAGTGGGGTTTCAAGGAAAGAGCCGTTGGAAGATGGGTGATCTAAGGAGTGGGGTGTCAACAAAAGTTGAGTTGACAGAAGGGTGATCTGAGGAGTGGTGTTTCAAGGAAAGAGGCATTGGAAGAAGGGTGATCTGAAGAGTGGGGTTTCGAGAACAGCGGAGTAGACAGAGGGGTGGTCTGAAGAGTGAAGTTTCAAGGAAAGTGGTACTGAATGCAGGAAGGGTGGTGTGAAAAGTGAGGTTTCAAGGAAAGTGGTACTGAATGCAGGAAGGGTGGTGTGAAAAGTGAGGTTTCAAGGAAAGTGGTACTGAATGCAGGAAGGGTGGTGTGAAAAGTGAGGTTTCAAGGAAAGTGGTACTGAATGCAGGAAGGGTGGTGTGAAAAGTGAGGTTTCAAGGAAAGTGGTACTGAATGCAGGAAGGGTGGTGTGAAAAGTGAGGTTTCAAGGAAAGAGGCAGTGAAAGAAGGGCAATCTGAACAATGAGGTTTCAAGGAAAGTGTTATTCAAGGTTTCAAGGTTTTATTGAAAGATGGGGGTGATCTTCTTCATTTCTTATACATGCACTCACTGTTTTGTTTTTCACACCCGTACAGTTTCTCATTATTGCATGTATATGGACTGACTTCTTGCTATGCAGGAAAGAGGAGTTGCGGGTCCACCGTCACACGCACGAATCCAGCAAGCTGTACCAGTGTCCTCTCTGTCACTGTGGCTATTCCACCGCTGTGGCGCTGACCACCCATCTCCTCACCCACCAGGACCTAGAGGGCGCCTCGGCCCCATCTTCAGCAGCCAGTGATCTGTCAGCATGCATTCACTGCGGCCAGAGTTTTGAAACCACACAGCTGCTGCAGGAGCACATGTCAATACACTCCGCTGCCATCAAGGTGGGCTGAAGGGTGGTCTGTTTTGTGCTGTACCTGTATGTCAGTACTCTCTGTGGTCACCAAGGTGGGTTGAAGGGTCGTCTTTTTGTGCTGTACCTGTATGTCAGTACTCTCTGTGGTCACCAAGGTGGGTTGAAGGGTCGTCTGTTTTGTGCTGTACCTGTATGTCAATAGACTCCACTGCCATCAAGGTGGGTTGAAGGGTCGTCTTTTTGTGCTGTACCTGTATGTCAATACACTGTGGCCATCAAGGTGGGTTGAAGGGTGGTCTGTTTTGTGCTGTACCTGTATGTCAGTACACTTTGAGGCCATCAAGGTGGGTTGAAGGGTGGTCTGTTTTGTGCTGTACCTGTCTGTCAGTACACTGTGGCCATCAAGGTGGGCTGAAGGGTGGTCTGTTTTGTGCTGGACCTGTATGTCAGTACTCTCTGCGGTCATCAAGGTGGGTTGAAAGGTCGTCTGTTTTGTGCTGTACCTGTCTGTCAGTACTCTCTGTGGTCACCAAGGTGGGTTGAAAGGTCGTCTGTTTTGTGCTGTACCTGTATGTCAGTACTCTCTGTGGTCACCAAGGTGGGTTGAAGGGTGGTCTGTTTTGTGCTGTACCTGTATGTCAATAGACTCCACTGCCATCAAGGTGGGTTGAAGGGTGGTCTGTTTTGTGCTGTACCTGTATGTCAATAGACTCCACTGCCATCAAGGTGGGCTGAAGGGTGGTCTGTTTTGTGCTGTACCTGTATGTCAGTACTCTCTGTGGTCACCAAGGTGGGTTGAAGGGTGGTCTGTTTTGTGCTGTACCTGTATGTCAATAGACTCCACTGCCATCAAGGTGGGTTGAAGGGTGGTCTGTTTTGTGCTGTACCTGTCTGTCAGTACACTTTGAGGCCATCAAGGTGGGTTGAAGGGTGGTCTGTTTTGTGCTGTACCTGTATGTCAGTACACTTTGAGGCCATCAAGGTGGGTTGAAGGGTGGTCTGTTTTGTGCTGTACCTGTATGTCAGTACACTTTGAGGCCATCAAGGTGGGTTGAAGGGTGGTCTGTTTTGTGCTGTACCTGTATGTCAGTACACTTTGAGGCCATCAACGGTGGGTTGAAGGGTGGTCTGTTTTGTGCTGTACCTGTCTGTCAGTACACTTTGAGGCCATCAAGGTGGGTTGAAGGGTGGTCTGTTTTGTGCTGTACCTGTCAATACACTGTGGCCATCAAGGTGGGTTGAAGGGTGGTCTGTTTTGTGCTGTACCTGTATGTCAGTACACTTTGAGGCCATCAAGGTGGGTTGAAGGGTGGTCTGTTTTGTGCTGTACCTGTATGTCAGTACACTTTGCGGTCATCAAGGTGGGTTGAAGGGTAGTATGTTTTGTGCTGTACCTGTATGTCAGTACTCTCTGTGGCCATCAAGGTGGGTTGAAGGGTGGTCTGTTTTGTGCTGTACACAAGAGTAGGCAGCATCACTGTTTGGTATAGCGTGACTTTCCCCCCACCTTAATTGTATCACACTATGTGGTTAAATGAGGATGGTTTTGTATACCTGCACCCCCATGGTGTTACATTTGGTCATTTTGTGTGACGTCTGAATGCAGTGCAGTTGCAGTCTCACTCTGTAGAGTATAACAAATGGCGATCTGTGCCTGCCAAAGGACTGTTCAGTTCCGACTGAGATGTAAGTCAGGCTGGAAGAATGTCTTAGCCTGCCTTTCTCTGAGCTGTTTAGGTGTGCATATCCAGTTTCACTTTAGGTGCACACTTTAGCCTGTTTCGTCGCATTCATTAGGTCATTCAAAGCGCAGAAAGAAATTACTCCTGCGTAACTGCAGCATTTTCACCCAGAACACTGACGGCATCTAATTATCACTAAATCTATTTGCCGGCAACTGTGCACTGGAGTGACAACACATCACTTGAAGCGGAAAGCTTCCAGACAGTTAGAGTGACATCCTGCACAGTGTTTCCTTGACAGCGCTCTGTCAGACTGTGGAGAAGCTGTTGTGCGATGTGTGTAGCTCCTTGACTGTGCTCTGTCTTTGTCCTCGGGTGGAGAAGCTGTTGTGCGATGTGCGTAGCTCCTTGACAGTGCTCTGTCTGACTGTGTCTTCAGGTGAAGAAGCTGTTGTGCGATGTGCGTAGCTCCTTGACAGTGCTCTGTCTGACTGTGTCTTCAGGTGGAGAAGCTGTCAGCGATGTGTGCAGCTCCTTGACAGTGCTCTGTCTGACTTTGTCCTCAGGTGGAGAAGCTGTCAGCGATGTGTGCAGCACCTTGACAGCGCTCTGTCTGACTGTGTCTTCAGGTGAAGAAGCTGTTGTGTGATGTGTGCAGCTCCTTGACTCTGCTCTGTCTTTTTCCTCAGGGGGAGAAGCTGTTATGTGACGTGTGCAGCTCCTTGACAGCGCTCTGTCTGACTTTGTCCTCAGGTGGAGAAGCTGTACGAGATGTGTGCAGCTCCTTGACAGTGCTCTGTCTGACTTTGTCCTCGGGTGGAGAAGCTGTCAGCGATGTGTGCAGCTCCTTGACAGCGCTCTGTCTGACTTTGTCCTCAGGTGGAGAAGCTGACGTGCGATGTGTGCAGCCAGCAGTTCACCAGCCAGGATGCCCTGGACACCCATGTGGAGCACAGCCACTACAGCCGGGGGGGACCCCACCCCATGGATGTTGACCCTTCCGCCCTCATGCTCAAGTGTCCCATGTGCCCGCTCAGCTTCTCCGACACACTCTCCCTCTGCCAGCACCTCATGAGCCACACAGCTGCTGCCAGCATGACCTTGACCACTGACCTTGACCCTTCTGCAATGGTCCGAGGTGGGAAAGACATGTTGGAAGCATCCCCACGCAAGGATGGGTCTCGTTCGCACACACCGAAGCGATCCGCTTCTGTGGCGGAGCTGTCCCCGGGAGGGTCAAGGTTGTCGAAGACGCCACAAGCTCTGGTGTGCCCATACTGTCTGAGTGACAGCTTTGACTCCCTGGAGGTTCTAGAGCTGCACATGCAGAGTGTTCACTCCGTCAAGTCCAGCGAGATTTACACCTGCAACTACTGCAACGCCCCCTACCCCAACCTGTACAGTCTCCACGACCACATGAACGTCGTGCACAGGAACCACCCCGGCATCGGCATCAAGTACCCCTGCAGCCTCTGCAACAACCAGTTCCCCAGCATAGAGGCCCTGGCCAAGCACAAATCCCTCTCCCATAGCTACCAGGACGGGAACGAGGGCAGCCACTCCAGTGGCATTGACTCCGCATTCTGCAACCAGTGCTGTCTCACTTTCCCTACGGCTCGTCAGCTTGAAGACCACATGGTGTCTGTGCACGGCGCCAGCCTGGATAAGAAGTCGGGGAAAACGCGAGGCCGGAAATCACTCGGAAAGGGCAACAAGGAAAACAAGCAGGGCAGCTCCTCCAAGAGCAAGGCCCCTCGTCAGGCAGCGTCGTCGTCGTCAGCGCCGTCCGCCGCCGTGGACGCTTCCGCGCCGACCAGCCCGGTCAGGACGCCGGCGCTGCCGGAGAGCATCACGTGCGATGAGTGCAATGCCACGTTCCACGAGCTGGCCAACTTCCAGGCGCACATGAAGCTGCACCTGGACGCCGCCCTGGCCAAATTCACCTGCAAGAAGTGCGGACAGCAGCTGGGCAGCCAGGAGCAGCTGGAGGCTCACCTGTCCCTGCACTACCTGTGCCTGGCCACCGAGTACGGGTGCACCAGCTGCATGAAGCTCTTTTCCAAGCCCGACGAGCTGCAGAAGCACCTGATGGACATCCACGCTCATCACCTGTACAGGTGGGGGAAACTGGGATCCAGACTTGACTTGCTAAATGGGTTTTGATTGTGGTCGATGAGCCTTGCAAAGTGATTCATGAATTTTGGATGCTCTCTGCAGGTTATGTTGTGCACTGGAGTGACAACACATCTGTGCACAACTGCTTTTTGTTGTTGTTGTCGAGTTACAGAGGTTTTTGTTTGGATCAAAGAAATGTGTGTGAAAGTTTTGTTGTTGTTTTTAAACGGAGTGGTGGGGTGGTGGGGAGGGGTAGGAATGACTTGTTGGGGTGGGGGAGGTAGAGCGGGGTAGCAATTAGGTGAATGTATGATCAATCTTTTTTTCATTTTTCAGTGATGTGTGTCAGAATGGTATTCTTGATTTCTTCGAAAAAGATTGTGTGTGTGAGAGTGTGTGTGTGTGTGTGTGTGTGTGTGTGTGTGTGTGTGTGTGTGTGTGTGTGTGTGTGTGTGTGTGTGTGTGTTCTGTTTTGGTTTCACATTTGATTCACATTTGTTCTGTTTTGGTTTCACGTTTGATTCATTTTGTGTGTACAATATCCAAACAAATGCTTTGTGAATGCAAGCTTGCACTGCGCATTGTGTACCACTAGGTGTGCCCTGTGCAAGGAGATCTTTGACTCCAAGGTGAACATCCAGGTGCACTTTGCCATCAAGCACAGCAACGAGTGCAAGCTCTTCAAGTGCACACAGTGCTCCAACATCTTCAGGTCCGAAATGGAATGGCAGGTAAGTCTTGGAAGGTGAACCAAGTTCCTCCTTAGGTGATACAAGGGACAAAAAGAGCATCCTCATCCTCATTTTTGTTCTAAGCATAGTCAGGTCTTGGCAGATAGAGTGAACTGGATATCATATGTGTAACCAAGTGTATCTGCACATTGTGTTTGCCTTGTTGTACTCTGTGTGTCCCTCTGTCAGTGTTCTTTCATGTGTGGATGTCGTTTGATCTTTTACGTATGCATTATGGGTTATTTGAACGTCACTAAAAGACGTGGGGGGGGACAGCACGAGAAAAAGTGAGATGCAATTCCAACGGCCTCTCACATGTACCATCCAAAAGAAAAGAAGAAACAAAATCAGGAACTTCTGGCTGTGGCTCGTTTTTGTTGTTGCTTACTTCCAACCTGCTACTTCCATTGACCGTTTTCACATGCATATATGTACACATGCACACATACACACACTGTTTCAATTTATATGGCAGCTTCTTGTTTAGGAACTAGAGGGATTGTCACCATTGAAGACTGTTCTAATGCAACATATCTTTTGATATGATATAATATGATAAGATATAGTGATGAGATTTACTTAGGCTAAAAGCCTTTGTCTGGTCTTTTCTAGCATGAACTATTCTATCCTAACTTCCAACACTGAGGTCACTGTGTGGGTGGGCAGAACTCAGTGAAGAAATTTCTTGCCGTGCCAAATGTAGTCCAGCCCGCTCTTAAAAACCTGCTAGGGATGGTGCGTCGACAACCTCATTTTTATTTAAACACTCTTCTTTAGAACGGTTGACTGTAGCGAAGTTGCATATATATGTATGCTAAAGGCTGTTAGTACTTTATTTTTCAACAAGATATTGGTGTATATATTATATTAGATGACCTTTTAATAGCAGTGATGGATTAGCAGTAACTCTACCTCATTTTTAGTTCAACATTTTTCTTTGAAACAGTTGACTGCAGCGAGGTTGCATATATATATACGTATGCTAAAGGCTGTTAGTACTTTATTTTTCAACAAGAGATATATTTATATTGATCTATAAACATATACGTTGGACATGACCTTTTAATAGCAGCGATGGATTAGCAGTAACTCCAGTGCCTTCCCTGTTCTCAAGGTGCATGTGAGGGTGAACCACCTTCACCTGGCCAAGCCGTACCGCTGCTTGTTCTGTGCGGAGAGCTTCACCAGTGAGATGGAACTGCAGTGTCACCTGACCACCCACAGCAAGCCGTTCCGCTGCACCATGTGCGAGCAGGCGTTCCACATCGAGTACCTCCTGGACCAGCACATGCAGACCGAACATGCCGATGCCGACACCAAGGCTGCAGTGGCTGCTCTTCTTTCACCCGCCTCCAGTTCGCTGAACAACGTCAGCATCAAAGAGGAGGCAGATTCTTCCACTTCGGTCTTGTCCAGCCTCACTCAGACGAGGTCACCCCGACCATCCTCCCAGAGCAGCGAGACTCGGAAATCCCTCAGCCCGGCCGTACCTCAGCCATCTGCGTCACCGTTGGCAACATCGATGTCATCGGCCGTGTGGAAGAACAGTGAGGCGGTGCACGTGTGCAACATTTGTGACAGCCGCTTTACCCAGCAGGCTTTGCTAGCCATCCACAAAGCCCAGGAGCATGGGCTGAGGACTGTGGGGATGGGAGGTAACTCTCTCAGCCCGTCGGGCAAAGGGAGGAGCGCCAGCGTCAGCCCCATGGGGAGCTTTGCAGCACCCGCAGCGCACTCACAGTCCTCCAGGGAGAAGTTCCTGCAGCAGAACCAGACGCTGGTGTCTGTCTTGACAGGTTGGTTGCTGTGGTGTGTTACATAGGTACCGTCTTTCACTGAAGATTGAATCTTTTATTGTCGTTTTAATCCATTGTAAAATTGAGTTTTTAATTATTTTTTATTTATTTCTAGTTTTAACCCGTTGCCTGCCATAGTGACCTCAGCAACTTATGATTATTTTAACTCATTTGCTGCCAGAGTAACCTCAACAACTTTGATTCTCTTAACTCATTTGCTAGTTGAATGACCAGAGCAGCTTTGATCCTTTTGAATCGGTTTGCTGTTAGAATGACTTCAGCAACCTTGATTATTTTACCCATTTGCTGTTGGGATGACTTCAACAACTTTTATTCTTTTAACTTGTTAGGTGTTAGAATGACTCCAACATCTGTGAACCGTGATTCTTTTAACTCGTTTGCTGTCAGCGCTTAATTTATTTTGGGTTGTAATATTAATAGCTTGGAACACTGCTGATTATTCTCTCATTGACCTAATTAAACACTGCTGATTATTTGCTCACATGCCTAAACACCGTTGATTATTTTCTCGTTGACCTAAACACTGCTGATCATTTGCTCATTGACCTAAACACTGCTGATTATTTGCTCACTTGCCTGAACACTGCTGATTGTTTGCTTCTTGACCTAAATGTTGCTGATTGTTTGCTCACTGACCTAAACAGTTCTGTTTGCTCACTGACCTAAACAGTACTGATCTCTCACTGACCAACACACTGCTGATCGCTCACTGACCAAAACAATGCTGATTATTGGCTCACTGTCCTAAACATTGCTGATTATTGGCTGACTGACTGACCAAAACACTGTGGATTATTGGCTGACTGACCTAAACACTGCTGGTTATTGGCTCACTGACCTAACACTATGATTTAATCATTGACCTAAACACTGCTGATTACTGGCTCACCTAAACACTGCTGATTATTGGCTCACTGACCTAAACACTACTGATTATTTGATCTTTGACCTAAACTCTGCTGATTACTGGCTCACTGACGTAAACATTGCTGATTACTGGCTCACTGACCTAAACATGGCCAATTATTGGCCCTAAACATTGCTGATTACTGGCTCACTAACTTAAATATGGCCAATTATTGGCCCTGAACATTTCTGACTACTGGCTCACTGACCTAAATATGGCTGATTATTGGCCCTAAACATTTCTGACTACTGGCTCACTGACCTAAACATGGCCGATTATTGGCCCTAAACATTGCTGACTACTGGCTCACTGACCTAAACATGGCCAATTATTGGCCCTAAACATTGCTGACTACTGGCTTACAGACCTCAGCCTGTTTTGATCAGCAGAGACGCAGAGCAGCAGCCAGATGGCTTGCACCCTGTGCAGCCAGACGTTCCGGAACCAGACGGAGTGCGACAAGCACATGAAGATCCATGCCAACTCCACCAGCCTCAAGTGCAACATCTGCGACGAGACCTTCCCCTCGGGGTCCACGCTGGCTGAGCACAAGCTCCAGCACTGCAAGATCCAGCAAGGGAACATCTGCTTTGTTTGCAAGATGTCCCTCAAGACAGAGGAGCAGTACTACTCCCACGCTCAGGAGCACGGCTACCAGGTTGGTTGCGCTAACTAATGGGAGTTGGTCACATGTTGGTTTACGTGTTGGCCTGTAAATCCAGCAGCCGAGGTTTGATTCTTGGATGCGACGGGGTGAAGGAACATTTTTTTTTCGGGTCTTGTGAGTGAACACCTGTGCACATTTGTCAGTGCCAGTCTTGCCCTTCGTATGCACAGCATGCAGTAAGATTCTTTCGCACGTTAAAGATCCCATGTCCACCTTTCCATAAGAGAAGACATAATGGCTACTGTGTATTTTTTTTTTTTTTTTTTTTTTTTTTTTCTCCATTATACTTTTAAAGGAACTAGCCTTCACAGATTTGGTGAGGAAAAAAAAAGTGTTTATAAATATGAATTTTTGTTATTTTAGTCATGATTTGTTTGCTTGCATAATTTGTAATTGGCTAATTTTACCAAAATATTGCTAATCAGTATGAGTTAAAAACAGATTTGAGGTAAAACCCAGTAGACCACACCTTTTCTTGGGGACTTATATTTTTTCTAGAATGCTGCAGTATGTCATGAAGAGTTCACTCTACAGAAATAAAAAGAATCAGTGACAAAAATGATTGCTATCCACATGCATGTATTTCTTCTGTCAACTGCAGGCAGAACTGAGAGCTTCTTAGTGTTCTGTCTGTGATGCCAGACATTTTGGTGACCTCAAAATTAAGCGTGGGAAAAGAGCACAAATGCAATGTGCTCATGAAACAAGTGTTTGTGATGGTGCCCAGAAATGCCACCTTATAAAATTGATATAAAATCACCAGCACGTTCAGTCACAATTTTGTTATGGTGGATCATGTTCTTTTAACTTGCTTCAAGCACATGAGAAGTTTAGCCTGGAGAGGCTAGTTCCTACAACTCCTCAACTGGGCGGGGATAGCTCAGTGGTTAGAGCGCCGGACTCGTGACTGAAAGGTCGCGGGTTCGAATCCCTGCAGGAGCGGCGCGAGAATTTTCTTCTCCAGGGTCGACTATCTGTGCTGACTCTTATTTCGGTATCCGTTCCACCCACGTGTTACTGCAGTAGCACGTAAAAGATCCCGGTCATTCTGCCAAAAGTGCAGGTGGCAGGTTACAGTTAAACACGCATACACCTTACGTATGTGGCTGTGTATGAAGTGACATGGTGCATGGTTGTATGGTGTACACAGAACTTGCGCCGAGACGGCTGCAGTTTCATGTGGCATCAGCCATGCCAGCGCTGTAAGTACGCCACTTCGGTGGATATTCAAAAACGCGCTATAAAAAGCTAGACACTCATGTAGCACCACATGTGAGCGCAGTGAGTCTGCTCAAGAGAGCGGAGAATAGCGCTATATAAGCGATCATCAATCAATCAAACTCCTACTTGCAAACAAGTAGCTTTCTAGCCTGACCATGCAAATGCTGGGTATCTTGTAAACCTTCATGTTTTGGACAGATAAAAGGTTCAAAAGAACACTGTTTATTAGGACAAAAGACAACCCTTGAAATTTCAGGGTAATTCCCTTTGTCAAGCTACAAAGTGACACTTAACAGTATGAAAAATGACATGGAGAGCTACGACACTTATCTGTTTTTGTTTGAGCTGTGTTGTGTTGTTTTCATGTCCACTGCTTGGAAATGAGATAGAGAACTAAGACACTTATCTGTTTTGGGTCAAGTTGTGTTGTTTTCGCGTCCACTACTTGGAAATGAGATAGAGAACTAAGACACTTATCTGTTTTTGGTCGAGCTGTGTTGTGTTGTTTTCGTGTCCACTGCTTGGAAATGAGATAGAGAACTAAGACACTTATCTGTTTTTGGTCGAGCTGTGTTGTGTTGTTTTCGTGTCCATTGCTTGGAAATGAGATAGAGAACTAAGACACTTATCTGTTTTTGGTCGAGCTGTGCTGTGTTGTTTTCATGTCCACTGCTTGGAAATGAGATAGAGAACTAAGACACTTATCTGTTTTTGGTCAAGCTGTGCTGTGTTGTTTTCGTGTCCACTGCTTGGAAGAATGATTCTGTGTCCTGCTGCGCAGGGTTCCATGCTGCAGTGCATCGTGTGCCGCCAGACTCTGGCGTCGGTGGTGGAGCTGCAGATGCATGGCAAGCACCACTACCAGATGCGACCCAGCTTCTACACTTGCTGCGTCTGCCTCAAAACCTTCGACTCCAAGGAGAACCTTGTCTCCAAGCTCAACTCCAGTGGCCGGACCTACTACGTGTGCAAGCCTTGCTACCACGGGGAGTCCCCTCTGCACACCTGCTCACAGTGCAGCGAGAAGTTTGCCTCCAAGGCTCAACTGGATGCTCACATGGCCACCCACAGCTCGCCCCCTGCTGCAGCATCCTCCAAGTCTGCTTCGCTGCTCAACACGCCTCAGACTTACCAGTGCATCAAGTGCCAGGAATCTTTCAGCACGGAATATGAGATCCAGCTGCATGTCGCCAAGCACATGCTTCAGGAGGGCACCACCCACGAGTGCAAGCTGTGTACGTTGGTGTTCGAGTCTCCGGCAAAGCTGCAGTGCCACCTCATAGAGCACGTGTACAAGAGCAAAGGCGAGATCAGGTGCAGCATCTGCGGCATGGTGTTCGGCTCAGCGGCCGAGATTCAAGTTCACGCCTTGGAGCATGGGGTTCAAGGTCGAAGGCACACGTGCGGACAGTGCAGTCAGCGCTTCTTTTTCTCGGCGGAGCTGGACAATCACGTGCTGATATACAACCACCCTCCGGCCCCACTCCACTCTGCGGAGTCTTCTCCTCGGTAAGCGGGCTTTGTGGGTCTCTTGGCCTTGGAATGAGTCTTCAAGGAAGAAGCGTGGGTTTCTCCCCTTGTTTGAGTCACTGCCTCCTCACGCTGTCATGTTAGCATCATTCTGTAGGATTAAATTCGAAGTGTTGACAAATATTCTTGTGGTTACGTGTGTAATGAAAAGGCACCTTTAAAAATGTTATGCCAAAATGGGAAAGTCATCAGTTTGGGATTCTGGCCTGGAAAACTAATAATAATGATTATAATAATGATTACTGAAGCACCTAACACTCACAGGCCCTAAACACTAACGAATTCCTCAAATGTACATATTTTGACAACAAAAACTCAGTGCACACAGCACACACTCATATCTCAGGGCAATGGGACTGAAGAAAAAGTTTCTGAAAAGAGAAAAGTTTTCAAGCCCTGATTGATCACTCTTCTTCCTTGCAGGTATGAATGTCATGATTGCGCCAAAGAATTTGCCAGCGCCACGGCCCTTGCCAACCACCGCAAGACTCACGAGCGCCGTGAAGCGACCCTCAAGTGCTCGCTGTGCACGCAGACCTTCACCAGCATTATGCTGATGCAGCAGCATTTCCTCACCTCCCACATGGGGGGAGTGGAGGTGGGGGGCGGTGACAGCGCCAGTGGCAGAGAGGTGCACACCTGTTCCCACTGTAAGCAGCAGTTTTCCACAGCGGAAAGTCTGGAGATTCACGTCAGCTCTTCCCACAAGTCTGGTCAGTGATCTGTGTGTTTGGTGCGTGTGTGTGTGTGTGTGTGTGTGTGTGTGTGTGTGTGTGTGTATGTGTATGTGTGTTAGTGTTATGTGAGTGTGTTTGTGTGTGTGTTAGTGTTTGTGTGTGTGTGTGTGAGAGTGAGTGCATGTTATGAGTGTGTGTGTGTGAGTGAGTGCATGTTGTGAGTGTGCGTGCGTGCGTGTGTGTGTGAGTGAGTGCATGTTGTGTGTGTGCATGTGTGTGTGTGTGAGTGTGTGTGGCTGTACACGTGTGTGTGTGTGTGTGTGTGTGTGTGTGTGTGTGTGCGTGCGTGCGAGTGAGTGTGTGACAAACTCTCAACAGGAACAGATTCTTTCTACCTGTTATTATCACATACTGTAACCATTCATTTGTTATGGTAGAAAGAAGTTTGCCAAGGTGCCTGCATCTATAAAATATACTAAACATATGCTGTTTATTTTGTCCTATCAAAGACTAAAAAAGTGTTTTTGTTGTTGTTGTTGGAGGCTTTTTTTCTCTTCTTTTTGTAACCATTAGTGTGATTTCCTCTGTTGGTTTAGGTTGTTTTGTTTTGTTTTGTTTTTCAGGTGAGGATAATTTGCTACTTGCTAGCACAGTAGAAGTCTTTATTTCATCACCAGTATTTTCTAATGGCAAAATAGGCCCAATACCCTCTCCTTCTCTACCTCCCCCAAATGGAATCAAAACACACCCATGCATGCACTCACTCACGCATGCACTCACTCACGCATGCACGCACTCACACATGCACGCACGCACGCACACACACACACACACACACACACAAACACACACACACACACACACACACACACACACACACACACACACACACCTATAATGTTTTGATAGACAGAAAACACTGACAGAGATACGTAAAAGCATGATGGCGATAATTAGACCTAGATACAGTGGGAATCTGCCGTTGCCCTGGTTTGACTTCACAGGTCAGTGGGTGTCTGTGTTTCAGAAGGCATCAGCTTATCATGTCCGGTGTGCAGCAAGACGTTCTCACATTCAAAGCTGCTGACGCTTCATCTTCGTTGCCACACGGAAACCAAACCCTTCCCCTGCACCATTTGCCAGAAGCGATTTTCACGTGAGCAGCTTTTTTGTTTTTTCAAACACCACTAGCCCTGTTGCATCATTACCAGGCTTTGCGGCCGTTCATTGTGAATGTCAACATGTATGAACGACACAGTAGCACAGTCGATAGATCGTGATTTTTGAGGCCTTTGTTTGGTAGGTGCTGCACCTCTTTGTTGTGTCTGTGAATTTGATTACACATATGTACACATGTAGGCTGTGTGTAAAAGAGACCTGGGTTTAAGTCACACAATAGTGTAGTCAGTAGACTGTGATTTCTGTGGCCTTTGTTTGGTAGGTGCTGCACCGTTGTGTTGTGTCTGTGAATTTGATCTCATATATACAGATGATTGTAGGCTGTGTATAAAACATACCTGAGTCTAAGTGACATCTGAACAAGGAAACCGATTGATACTGTGGGAACTGATTGATACTGTGGGAATCATTACTGATACTGCAGGAATCATTATTGATACCGCAGGAATCATTATTGATGCTGTGGGAATCACCGGACTCATTATTAATACTGTGTGAATCATTATTGATACTGCAGGAATTGATCCTGCGAGAATCATTATTGATACTGTTGGAGTCACCGGAATCATTTTAATACTGCAGGAATCATTATTGATACTGCAGGAATCATTATTGATACTGCAGGAGTCATTATTGATACTGCAGGAATTGATACTGTGAGAATCATTATTGATACTGTTGGAGTCAATGGAATCATTGTAATACTGTGGGAATCATTATTGATACTGCAGGAATCATTAGTGATACTGTGAGAATCATTATTGATACTGTGGGAATCACAGGAATCATTATTGATACTGTGGGAATCATTAATACTGTGGGAGTTGTGGGAATCATTATTGATACTGTGGGAATCATTAATACTGTGGGAGTTGTGAGAATCATTATTCATTCTGTGGGAATCATTATTGATACTGTTGGAATCATTATTAATACTGTGGGATTTGCAGAAATCATTATTGATACTGCGGGACTCATTATTGATAGTGCAGGACTCATTACTGATACTGTGGGAGTCACTTATGGAGAAACCCAAAACAACGACAAGGAAATTGCTGTGTGCAGGGGAGGAGAACCTGAAGGCTCACATGAAGACGCACACAAGCTTGCCACCCCCGCTGGTGTGCCCGCTGTGCAACCAGTCCTTCTCCCAGCGGGCCGACATCACCGAGCATCTCAAGACACATTTTGCCACACTGGAGGTATGGAGGGAGGGACAGGCTTGTTACAGCTGAGGTGTACTATCGCTTACTGTTGAAATAGGCCGCTAAGAGACAGGAGCCTTGCAGTTCAGGTGAACGCTGTTGTTGAAATAGTCCATTAAGAGACATGATCATTGCAGTTCAGATCAGATCTACACTATTCTACAGTTCAGATCTACACTGTTGGTGAAATAGTCCATTAAGAGACAGAATCATTGCGGTTCAGATCAGATCTACACTATTCTACAGTTCAGATCTATGCTGTTGTTCTTGTCACATGCTTTTTTCTCTCTTTTTTAAATTAATGAGCCTTAGTAGTTAGCTGAATTGCCCTTTGAGGGATGATTCAAGGATACTGATTTGACTTGATTGTTGACTGTTGACATAGTCTACAAAGAGACAGGATCATTACAGTTCAGATGTGCACTATTGTTGACCGGATCCTTACAGTTCAAATGAACACTGTTGTTGAAATAGTCCACAAAGAGACACAATCATTCCAGTATTGTGTACAGATCTACACTATCTCTCACTGTTGAAATGGTCTGTTAAGAGACAGGATGATAATAGTTCAGAGCAACACTGTCGCTGACTGTTGAAATAGTCCACTGAGAGACCTGACTGTTACAGTTCAGATCTGCACTACAGTTGGAATAGTCCATCAAGAGATGGGATCCTTACAGTTCAGCTCTACACTATTTGACTGTTGAAATAGTCCATTAAGAGATTGGATCATTACAGTTCAGATCTACATTATTGTCGACTGTTGAAATAGTCCATTAAGAGATTGGATCATTACAGTTCAGATCTACATTATTGTCGACTGTTGAAATAGTCCATTAAGAGATTGGATCATTACAGTTCAGATCTACATTATTGTTGACTGTTGAAATAGTCCACTAAGAGACAGGATCATTACAGTTCAGATCTACATTATTGTTGACTGTTGAAATAGTCCACTAAGAGACAGGATCATTACAGTTCAGATCTACATTATTGTTGACTGTTGAAATAGTCCACTAAGAGACATGATCAGTACAGTTCAGATCTACATTATCGATGACTGTTGAAATAGTCTGCTAAGAGACATGATCAGTACAGTTCAGATCTACATTATCGATGACTGTTGAAATAGTCTGCTAAGAGACATGATCAGTACAGTTCAGATCTACATTATCGATGACTGTTGAAATAGTCTGCTAAGAGACAGGCTTATTACAGTTCAGGTCTATTGTTGACTGTTGAAATAGTCCACTAAGAGACAGGATTATTACAGTTCAAATAGTCCACTAAGAGACACAGTCATTACAGTTCAGGTCTACAGTCTCTCACTGTTGAAATAGTCCACTAACAGACATTACAGTTCAGATCTACACTATCCTTGACTGTTGAAATAACCCATCACTTGTTACATCAGTTGTTACAGTCCAGATCGACACTGTCTCTGTTTGTTAAAATGATCCACCAAGAGACAGGATGTTACAGTTCAGATCTATGCTGTCATTTGCAGCTGAAATAATCCACTAAGAGACAGGACCATCTCACAGTCACACTGTGGAAATGTTTCATCAAGGGACAGGACCATTACAGTTCAGATCTACACTGTCCTGGACTGTGATGAACTCATCACTGAACTTAGATTAGTTTTTAACAAACAGGATGAGAAATCAAGCAAACAAACTGCGGTGTGTATAGTTTTAATTCCATTCCTGTATGTAGGGCCAGTGACTCTTCTTTGGTTCGATTCCCCTTTAAACTCTTTATGTGTTTTGTTCAGTTGTTATGGTGGTCATCTGTTTGTGAATCAAAGACCAGTTAGCACCCACCATCTCTGCTGCCATGCTGGTCAGCTCAGCATCTTCTTCCTTGAATCTTTTTCGGTTCAGTTCCCCTTTAAACTCTTTGTGTGTTTTTTTCAGTTGTTTTGATGGTCATCTGTTTGTGGATCAAAGACCAATCAATGCCCACTGTGTCTGCTGCCATGCCAGTCAGCTCAGCATCTTCTTCCTTGAATCTTTATCGGTTCGGTTTCCCTTTAAACTCTTTGTGTGTTTTGTTCAGTTGTTTTGATGGTCATCTTTATGTGGATCAAAGACCAATCAACACCCACTGTGTCTGCTGCCATGCCGGTCAGCTCAGCATCTTCTTCTGTAAATCTTTTTCGGTTCGGTTCCCCTTTAAACTCTTCATGTGTTTTGTTCAGTTGTTTTGATGGTCATCTGTTTGTGGATCAAAGACCAGTCAATGCCCACTGTGTCTACTGCCATGCTGGTCAGCTCAGCATCTTCTTCCTTGAATCTTTATCGGTTCAGTTCCCCTTTAAACTCTTTGTGTGTTTTGTTCAGTTGTTTTGATGGCCATCTCTCTGTGAAACAAAGACCTGTCAGTGCCCTCTGTTTCTGCTGCCATGCCAGTCAGCTCAGCTTCTTCTGTGAATCTTTTTCGGTTCAGTTCCCCTTTAAACTCTTTGTGTGTTTTGTTCAGTTGTTTTGATGGTCATCTCTTTGTGAATCAAAGACCAGTCAGCGCCCACCGTCTCTGCTGCCATGCAGGTCAGCTCATCAGCGTGACTGTGTTGTTCTTTTTTTGCACAGGAGCAGAACAGTCCAGCAGAGCATCAATCCCCGCAGGACAACGGCACACCCGGAGGCTCGGACAACACCGCTGGGGTAGTCGTCAACGGCAACAGCGTGGAAACGGACGTGCCGGGAGCATCGCTAGCAGGCGTCAACGGTCTGCGTGACAATGGAAGCGAAACCTCCGTGGAGCTGGTCATTCCCAAGCCTCAGCTGAACAGGTCCAGCAAGTGCAGCAGCGCAAGATGATCCAACAAGTGCAGCAGCGCAAGATGATCCAACAAGTGCAGCAGCGCAAGATGATCCAACAAGTGCAGCAGCGCAAGATGATCCAACAAGTGCAGCAGCGCAAGATGATCCAACAAGTGCAGCAGCGCAAGATGATGACGGAGCTGCAGGTCAACAGTAAAATAACATGTTTTGGTTTTGTTGTTGTTTTTGTCCTTCTTCTTTTTGTGTGTGTGTGTGTGTGTGTGGGGGGGGGGGGGGGGGGGGGCTTGGGGGTTTGTGTGCTCATTCTGAATCCCATTCTTTGCAGACTACGACAGCTGCTGTTATGGGGGGGGGGGATGTGTGCACATTCTGAATCCCATTCTTGGCAGACTACAGCAGCTGCCGTTGTTATTGGGGTGTTGTTTTTTGAGGTGGGGAAGGTTGGGGGGGGTTGTGTGCACATTCTGAATCCTGATTCTTGTAGACTACATCAGCTGCCAGATGGTGAGAATTTACCCATCATAATGTTGAGGGTTTACCTGTCATGATGTTGAGAGAGTTTGCCTGTCATGATATTGAGAGTTTACCTGTCATGATGTTGAGTTTTCCAGTCTTGATGTTGAGAGTTTACCTGTCATGATGGTGCAGATTTACCTATCATGATGCTGAGAGTTTACCTGTCATGATATTGAGAGTTTACCTGTCATGATGCTGAGTTTACCTGTCATGATGCTACTGGGGCAAATAAAAAAAAAAAGTAATACTGGAAGCTGAGCCTTTGACACCTGAGGCTTTATTAGTTTAACCATCATGCATTAATTAAACTGCTGACAACATCTCTTTCTATGTGCACTGTTTGGGCTCCCTAACAGTGCAATCCATGCTTGCATACTGGAATGTCTGTAATCCATGCTCACGTACTGGAATGTATTCCATGTATACTTAAATGTTCAACATTGTGTGTTACATTAAAAGCATTGCAGATCACAACGTCAAGCTTGGACAGATACAGGAATACAATGTCAGGCTTCGACAGGTATACATTGTCAGGCTTGGACAGATACTGGAATACAATGTCAGGCTTGGACAGATACTGGTATGTCAGGCTTGGACAGATACTGGAATACAATGTCAGGCGTGGACAGGTACAGGAATGTCAGGCTTGGACAGATACTGGTATGTCAGACTTCGACAGATACGGGAATACAATGTCAGGCTTGGACAGCTACAGGAATACAGTGTCAGGCTTGGACAGGTACAAGAATACAATATCAGGCTAGGACAGATACTGGAATACAATGTCAAGCTTGGACAGGTACAGGAAGACTGGTGTAGGACAGAGGGCATGACAGTGTAGAGCCAGACACAGCCTGAATTCCCTATGTTATACTGTGTTAGGAATAAAATACTTATTGTTACTCCTTACGGACTTGGACACCAGGCTAGGACCATCAAATCAACTGGTAGAAGAGTCCTTGTTCAGGCTACTTGTCTTTGAAAGTCAAAACAAGGCAATAGATGACAGAAAATCCAGTAGTGTTGAGATTGGAAAACAGTGGTTTAGACCATCAGCAGTAGTCCGTTTGTTAACACAGGAGCAAGTTGTTGATTGTTGGTGTAACAAATGGTTTTGTTTTGGAATATGTTGTTTTATGACATTCTAGTCACAACTAATACATTGGCATTGTTGTTAACTTATTAGTACTGCCACCACTCGTTTGTTTTTTGTTTTCGTTTTACTTGTTTATTTACAGTCTGTTAAAAATCCTCACCTGAAAAAAAATGAATGCATTGATGAAAACCCATCTTGTGCTGCCACCAACCTTTTGCCGATGTCGCTGTGGTACCAGAGTGCCAGAACCAGCCATAAATCTTTTGTACAGTATCTGTACTTCAGGCACATCTGGTGGAGTGTGATCATCACACTGAAAAGAATGCTGGAAATTAACGTCTTCTTGTGTCGGAGTTTCAGCATGACCCCAGTTGTGCATATCCTTGGATGTTAAAACACACAGTGCATGCTGGAACTGAATATTTGAACCAATCTGCAGGCTTGCGTCATGTGTAATGTGATAACCAGCCTTTTGATAGCTTATAGAAACCTCAGTGTTGTATATCGCTGTACTGTACATTCCACCCATGTTGAGTTTGCATGTGGCAGGTTTAATTATTACATGTGTTGTGTTGTAGTACTTGTAACAAATAATTATGGACTTGGTGTAAATGTGATAGTTGTTGAGAAGTAGACATGCTGCACGGTTGTGAAATAAATTTAGGTTGTAAGTATGGATGGTACCTGTGATTGTGAATATCTTTTCCTATTTTTTTTTTTTTTGGAAGTGCCTAGTAAAATGCATAAAGTTATAGAGTTCATTACAAAGTTGATGTTCAAAGAGTAATGTATGAGTGTGTGTGCACTTGCGTGTGTGTGTGTGTGTGTGTGTGTGTGTGTGTGTGTGTGTGTGTGTGTGTGTGTATGTGTGTGTGTGAACACATGTAAATGTAATTTGTTCAGTGCTTAGTCAACAAAAATAAAAGCATGGCCTTTCTTGTTTATTGTGTAACAGAACTATAATGTAACCATGTCAGTTGTTTCACATGCGTACTGATGCCAAGTTGTTTTTCTAAACCCAGAAAACGTGTCAGGTGTCCCCAAGTAACCTAATCTTGTTTTATTTCCATATTACACTTGCAAGCATTGCAACAAACACAAAGCGCAAGGACACTAGTTTGAGTAACTTTTCACTGATCAACAGGCTTGTTACGTTTAGCTGACCCCCACCCACCCATTTTCTGAAGAAACAAAAAAAGAGCACTGCATTTCAGTTATGCTGCAGGGTCTGTATCTTGTACTATTAAAATATAGTTACGAAAGAAAAGAACAGACTTGAAGAAAAAAATGTCATGGGAAAGATAAAAGATCATGATAATTTATTCTTCCAAAAGAAGAATATCTCATGGAAATGATAATAATAAAAAAAAAAAGTCAGAGAGAAAATAAAAGCATTATTCTTAAAATAAACTGGGTGTACATCTAGCCAACAGGTTATCAAACAGGTTACATAAACATGCCCTTGACTACCATATGTTACATCAAAAATAGGCTTACATGTTATGGTATGCATACTCATCACACCTGACGAGCATACTTCATTGTGCATGTGCTTCATTATTACCGGCCCAATAACCGAATCAGGGACCAAAATCATCAAAGACTGGAATGTTCCTGTTATGAGCAAAACCTCAACAAAAGACTGCCACCAAAGGAAAAATGTGGGTTCTGATAAAGAAGAGACCAGATCAAAACGCAACAATGATGCCTGTTTTTTTCTTCCTTTGTAAACCCCACTTCACGATCTGTTGAAGTTGGAGCTGTAATCTGTGTGTCTGAGCACCACTGGATGGGCTGTATAAATACTTTAATTATTATTTCTTATTTATTAATGGAATACAACAACATGACATTTTTTTCCCTTCAAAACAGCAAAAATACATGCCTTTTTGAAAGCAACAGCAATAGATGATCTTCAGAAATCAAGGGGACTGCACTCGGTAAGTGCCTACAGGCATGGCCTGTATACATAGGTCCAGGCCTGCTGGGGTAGGGCAGAGTAGTCACGCTTTTGTTGGGGGTACAGCGATCATGTCGGCAAGATGATGGATATCCGTAAACAAAGGCAGAAAAGGTATCAGAAATGCCAATCAAGCGCTCACTGTTTGTGGGGAACATGCAGATTGGATAGTAGGTTCCTCCAGCTGGTAGTCTAGTATAAATTATAATAGGTCCATGCCTGAAGATCTGAAAGTGTCACAGGTCAGCTCTTCTCCGCTGCCGCCTCCATTCAGGGGACTTCACTCTCCAGGAGTAAGAAAACACTGTCAAATTAGCATCGCCTGTTATTTCCGGAAATTGTCTATTGCCACTGCTGCTGCTTGCAAATAAAGTTGTTTCCACTTTCCCAGATTTAATGTAAAAAAAAAAAAGAGAAGAAAAAAAAGGGTTCACTGTCATAAAAAACAACCTTTCACCAACAATGCACACCTCATTCTGTACCGTCCCCACTAAAGGTGTTCATTTTTAACCTTTTGTGTGCTGTAACCTTTTACCTCAACACTGCCCATTCCTTTTTTCTTCTTCCACCCCTCAAGTCAAAGACCATAAGTACAGACTGCAAAAAATATTCAATTATTAAAAGGGGATTACCATAAACAGAGTTTATCTTCCTCTCATGCAAAGTCACTGGAGTAAAGAGCAACGATCAAAACCTGCAAGGGAAGTAACTGCTCAACTGACTTGTGACAGTTGGTAACTGGATTTTAATGCCTCGTCAACCACACACGGTCACCTCAGGACAATTGGACGCTGTCACAATCAAAAGGACATTTCCAAATTCTTCTCATACCTAAACCCTTTCTCAACTCAGACCTACAGAATCAGTCCAGACACCAATATAAAACTAAAAACATACACAAAGACCAAACTCTAAAATATTATTATTGCTAAAAATGCCTATGACTTGGACATGCTGGTGCTGTCAACCATTCCACCTGATTTATCAATACCAGAAGAAAAAAAACATTAAGAAAAAGGAATGGACAGAAGCAATAAAAAATTAAAAAAGCATGTTACACGAACACATAATGGTAAATACCCATGCCACGCGGCAGCAAGAAGCATGTACCGTCTACCAAGTATCTAGCTGCTCAGAAAGAGCCATGCAAAAAGAAAAGAAAGCGTATCTCAATGAAAAACATTGCAGAATTTTCTGGAAAAACGTCAGGATCATTAGCAATAAAATGACAACTCGGACAAGGCAGGAAGAAGCAAGAGGACTAGGTGGAAAAACAACAGGAGATGGGACAGGGACATCAAATGACAGCCCTAAGATTCCAGACAGGAGGAAGACATACCCATAAACAATCGGGATCTGATTCGCATCCGGTCCGGATCAGCTGGGAAGCATTGGCCAGAAGCGGGCCGGATGTTTCTCGCACACTGACTTGCTTCCGGACTGGATCCATTTGGCCAAAACCTGACACAGTCAGCCAGAACTAAACTGGATCTGGGCTGGTTTTGCACAGTATTATCTGGGACACCTGTGGACGAACGGAATCAAGTCTGAAAGCGGGAAACTGGTAGCGCCAGTTGGGTCCTGCCAGAAACCAGGCCAGATGATTCCTGCACACCGGCTTGCTTCTAGACCAGAGGTGTTTGGCCAAACCCTGACCAGACCATCCAGATCAGATCTGGGTTGGTTTTGCATAATATGATCTGTGCCTTCTTTGGAAAAATGGAGCTGAAACGGATGTGGGAAGTTGGATCCGGCATATACGATCTGGCTGCATGCTGGCTGTAACGCCATAACCGGCCATAACCAAAACGCTTCCTGATCGGATCTGGCATGTTTACTGGGTAGATATCCCTGGCCTCCCTTCAGGGGCAAAATGGGGTATCTTCCTAAAATAGGCCATTTTCTTCTCATATGAATTCACTGGAGTGAAGGGTAAGGATTCAAGTATGATCGTAATTCTGTTAGGAAAAAAAGTAATTGGGATTTAACGTCCTGTCAAGCACACAGGGTCACCTCAGGACAATCAAACTCTCTCGTAAGCAGACTCACATTTCAAAACTCTTCTCATATATACATCTTTTCTCAAGTCTCTCCACAAAAACAGCCCGTGGGCAAGCATAAAACAAAACATACATACATAAACATCAAACACGAATTTCCAAGAGTTAGTCCCTTCAATATCACCCTGTTTAGAAGAGCACCTAAGACTAGGACATGTTGGTACTGTTGACCATTCCGTCCTATTTATCGATACCAGATCAAACCAGCTGAATGATTGCTCAACTGACTTGTGCAAACTGATTTACATGACCATGGAAAATAAGTACACATACCTAGTGGGTCAACCTTGGCAAATACAAAGCAGGCAGTGAAGCTTGTGAAACAGACCTTTGCAGATGAGTTTCAAGTCTTGCTTTTACTATCAACAAAATTTGCAAAAGTAATAATCTGAAAGTGCAAAATATTGTTGGTGACTGATTGAAACCTTGCAGGTCAATTTTGCTCTCTCTCTCTCTCTCTCTCTCTCTCTCTCTCTCTCTCTCTCTCTCTCTCTCTCTATCAATCAATCAATCAAACTCAGTCATAAGCAAATGCACACTTCAAAACATTTCCTATATACCGATATATACACCCTTTCTCAAGTCAGTCCACAAAACCAATACCTATGGTCACACATGAAACAAAACACACAGACACAAACATCAAACACAAATTTTCAAAGAGCATTTTTAACACCCAGTCAACCATGACAGTTGTCTCAGGCAAGGTGTCTTCTTTAAAAGTTGGAGAAACCCCGACAAGCGAGAAAACACGAAATGAACACAGATTTCTTTAAATACAAAGATGAATTCACGGTGTCCGTTTCACATTTCTAGATGAAGGTGAAGATGACAAAACGCTGATGTAAAAAAAAAACACTGATCA
>OY757546.1:21636493-21691493 GCA_963584105.1 Alviniconcha strummeri | reverse complement strand
CTCTCCTTTCTCTTCAAAAAGGTTGTAGTTTGTGGACACTGTCTTGTGACTTTGTCCCTCACTTCCTACTAAAACATTAAAATGGCTCTCATCGCTGCCCATCTTAATGCAGAAATAATTCTGGTGGTGACAGTGTAGCGATAAGTATATAATCTCCTTCTCCCCGTCCCTAATAAGCCTTATGGTTTATGTGGACGTTCAACACCATGTTTACTTACTTACTTATTTGGTTAAAAAGAACGCTAATTTAATATGACAATACAAAACAGGTGCAAAATTTTGGGCTTAGCCCTTTTTCACGAAAGGGACATAACGAGTTAAATGGTGATCATTATGTGAAAAAGTACATACCCGGTGGTGGTTGGGTTGTGTTGAATGAATCCCTGGAGTGTTTGGAAGAATTTGTATTGTCATTAAGTTAGCGTTCTTTCCGCCGTTTATGTGTTTGGATTTTGTTTCAGAACGTTAGCAGTCGTCTTGTTTAAGATGTTTTGGTTACAAAAGGTTTGAGAGTTCAGAATATATCATCCGTACAACCTCTCATTGTAATTTGAACCTTTGTTGCGGTTTTCTGAGGGGTCAAAAGTTTATAAAGTACAGTAGTAAGGGACGTATTTTGATTGTACGAGCCCTCGCAGTGACCTTGACCTCGAAGATAGCAAACCCGTATAACATTCCAACTTATGATGATGCACTACCAAATATAGTTCTAAAAAAATTCAACTGTTCAAGACACTGTCCAGATGGACATTCGGTGAAATTGTAAACCTTGCTGTGACCTTAACCACAGCAATCCAGTCTTTTCACAAGACAATGAAGCTTGTGATTGATCTGAATCAAACTAAGACTGGTTGCAAAATTATCAGCAGTTTACAGTGGGAAGTCATATTTTCATTATGAGCACTCTGTGACCGTGACCTTTAATGTTGTAAAGCAGTCTTTTCACAGAGACTCTAGCCCATGATTATGCATCGCCATACCAAGTTCGGTCAAAAAAGGTTATGTTGAGCAGTTCAGAAGTTATCACCTTGACAGCTGGACAATGCCAATATACCCCCCCCCCCCCCCCCATCATTATGGGGAGTGTAAAAATTCTGGTCACCTTTAAGAACTTCAGATTTATTGACACAACCAAAATAGCACCCACAAAACTTTGCACAGTGTGTGTGTGTGTGAGAGAGAGAGAGAGAGAGAGAGAGAGAGAGAGAGAGAGAGAGAGAGAGAGACACACACACACACACACAAAGAGAGAATGTGTTTGTATGTAAGAGAGAGAGAGAGAGAGAGAGAGAGAGAGAGAGAGAGAGAGAGAGAGAGAGAGAGAGAGAGAGAGAGAGAGAATTATTAGATTATCAATAACAAACAAGTTTTCTTTTAACTTTTCTCAGTTTAATACATAAACTGCCAACATCCAAGTCTAGATCAAAGCAGTCTAGTATAATCAATGTAAAATGAACTGACAGAAATGGGTATGAAATACACATGTACTGCCATCCAAAACTGATAAAGCACTTTTTTTCTTCAAAATTTTTAACATCCTTTTAATTTTTTTTAAAACTTATGTGTTTTTTTAAACGACAGGTGCGTTTTTTTCTTTCGTCACATAACAGTAATCTGTACTTGTGATATACACTGAGACACTCTCAAGTCAAATGAACATTATTTTGTAATATATTTATGTACAAAGTAATAAAAGTACATTACATTTAAGTGAAGTTACATACACAAACTGTCAGTAGTAACAACACACACATAATTGCTGCAAAAACCCAAACTCTGGTGTGTAACGTCTATTTTCTACCATTGCACAAGGCAGAAAATATGGAGAGTATGAGGGTGGGCAAAACACATGTGTAACTTCCTTCACACAATCTGTCTCGCAAGTGTAAAACAGGGAACACAAACCCCAATCTTTCATGTTCATGTAATTATGGGAAAAGTCAAGGAAATATTCGCAAAAAGCGAAAGGGCAGTAAAACTCGAAATGGGCTCACATTCAATACTTCATTGATCGGATGTTACCACATTGCCTTCTGTGATACAGCAAGTAAACTACAAGAAGGAAACATATTGAATTTTTTCTTGTGCCCCAACCAAATGCTATGCCCTTTAATTAAAAGACACAACAGCCCTACAGGCTGGCAGCCTAAAAGAACATCAATACGAGTTCATTCTGAAGAACCTGACCCAAGTAGAATGTTCCGTATTGGATAGCTCGAACACATGTACAGCTTCTAGAATACCCACATTATAACTATTAACCTCATGTTCAGCCTTGGCATTAAGGCTAGAAACTGGAACCGATTTTGCACATGCAAAGAAAAATTTAATTTTCTTTCAGATTTTGTACTACACTGAATGAAAATGGCACCCTCATGAAGAAACAAGTTGTTGGTAGAAGTGAGAAATGATCACTTTGAGAACATACTTATACATTATATATGCCTCATTCTTACTACTACTACTACAACTACAGCTACACCATGCCGACTGCGTTGGTCATGTCTTCATTACAACTGCACTGAACGCACTTTGTTGGTTGGTAGCGATCACAATTAGACTCTGTAAACATTTCTCTCCTTTTCCTTTCAAGCCCATCAAGAGTTTGACTGCATGCCTATTGCAGCTGCCGCTTCCTTTAACGTAGTCGTGGAAAGAGGAAGATGGGGAAACCAGGGAGTGGGGAGAGAAAGACAGATTTTTTTTCTCTCACATAAGGTGTGTTACAAGTAAAATCACTTCCATGCCCCACCACACAAATGGCCTTCTTTGTCAGAAAACCAAGTTCGCTATCTGCTGCGAAAGCGAAGGTTTCCCTGCTTTGAAAGGCTTCAGCTGCACTTATAGAAAGAGCCTGGTAATTTTTTGTACACGCAAATCTCCTCACATCACTTCCAAGAAATAAAGACCACATCACTCCAAGAAATTATCATCAACTGGCAAAATAAGAGCTTGGGACACCACAAATCATGCAAGGTGAGAGAGAGCAACAAAAAAAAAAGGGAAAAAAAAAGGAGACAAACTCTCAAAACTATTAACAGTACTTAACACACAAATAGTACACAATTTTTTCCCATGTGTGCCCAAGCATAGCAGAAAAGAAAAGTCAATGCATATATTACACTTTCTCTCTCTCTCTCTCTCTTTCTCTCTCCCTGGCATGGCAGCATGCTAGGGATTTATTCTTTATAAATGCAAGGGGGGAAACAAAACAAAACAAACACTGAATTGATACACTTTCATCCACACACACATCAGTTCATACATGTTTCTTGCTCATGAAAAGTACAGCATACATGTTTTATCCTTAGCTACATCAAGTACAGAAAACAAAACAGGATGCAGAAGCAAGGAAAGAAAATGAAAACCGACAGTGAAAACAAAAAACAAGCAAACAAACAAAAAGCACTCTGCACCTGACTAAACTGATTAACAGTATCATACGAGATCCATTTGAAGTTACAAATTGCAGTTAATCGCCACGACAGAACTAAAAAGATACAGGATGAGGGGTGTTGAAAAAAAAAAAACTAAAAACAAAGACAAATCTGTTCAACCATCACTTTTTCTTCATCAATCAACTGATCTTGAAATCCACAGCCCTCCCATGCTTGTGGCCCATTGAACAAGACAAGGTATAAAAAAACATCGGTATATATCACAGATACAGTGGGTCAGTTGAAGTCAAATAGACAAAGCCGGAACCAGGAACGTTCATTCTGAACAGCTCTTGGCGTAAAACAGGGAAACAAGTTCTGTAACGAGTGGATTATTAAAGCAGAGTAAGTAATGGTGCCTGGCCTGAGTGAGAGAATCCTGCAAGTACTTCTGTACATTGTCCATACATGGTTTCAACTGTACATCGGCACATGTGCAGTTGTGTACTGCCAAATGTACAACTAACTACCAAGACAGCACTTTCCCAGTTGCATGTTATACATCACTATCTGTGCTGGCATTGTGCTACCCTAGCAATACACACTCTGTACAAAACCGTGGGAAAAACATTAAAACTAGAAAAATGGTTGTCAAGTTAACAGTAAAAAAAGAAGAAGACAAAATTTGGCTAAACAATTTCTTTTAAAAGAAAAAGTTGGTAAAAATCAAACAATCAACAAACCCAGCTGACAGAATTTCCCACAAGTGACTAACACAAGCAGACACTAAATCAGTGGCAAACGACAGCACTTACACTTACTCCAGTTACTGTGCAACTTCCAAAGCAAGTACTGGATTGCAACTAAAAGCATACTTGTTAAAAAGTGTACATACTAAAGAACAAGGCTGCCAAGAACATGAGAAAGCAGTACTTAGCATCAGTCTGACATTTCTGACAGGGGAACAATTCCTACTGAGGGGGCATAATACCTACCGAGGTGGACAATTCCTAGTGTACCTGTTAAACCCATAGAAGCCTTGGAGGTTACCTCAAATTTACAGTTCAACACACAGCGCATGAGCACTGACTTTCAATTCTCATGTAAAGTTCTCAAAATCTTTGACAAAAGGCAAGTTTACAGAATCAGATGATGACACATATATACATTCTTTCCACACTGGCATTACTTCTTTAAAAAAAAAGAAGAAAAAAAAAAGAAGAAGTTATCTTTGCAGTTTTGCAATACACAAATACAACAGTGTTCAGAGGCTGGTCTTCCTTTTGTTCTTATACCAGTTTCCCTTCCTTTAAATCATAACTGCGATGGGAGTTTAGCATACAATGATACATTTGTTCAGCTACACAAAAGATAGAAGAGTTTGAAATCCAAGTATCATTTCCCCCAAAATACTGCCCAGATATAACTGGAAACTGCACAGGTTGACTGTGTGTAAAACACCAATTTACTTACTTACTTTCCCCCAAATCAACCATTTTCAAATACAGCATAATAGTGTCAGCAATGTTACACTACTGCAACTCAACAGGAACAAACTCAGGATGTCTCAACAACAGAGATCCATCTCTCTCTCTCTCTCTCTATTTTTTTGTGGATATAAACTGGTAAGACTTGAAATACACAGGGACTAGCATCAGCCTCAAACATGGGAACAAATCTCTCCATTTGTCAAACTGCTGCTCTCTTATCACATACTTCAGTTCATTAACTTATGTTTGGGGGAAGAGTGAGGTAGGAGGGAGTCAAGTTTGGGGGGGAGGGGGGAGGGGGGTGGGGGGATCTGCAGATTTCAGCTGTACAAGTTTCCTTTTATTCACTTCTCAACAATCCCCCCCCCCCCCCCCCCCCCCCAAAAAAAAAGAACAAAAAAAAGAGAGGTTAAATTGACCAACCATTTGATATAACAAAATCACAGAATTATTGTCCCTCCACACACTTGGATCATAGCACATATCCCACCAGGCACAACTGCACACAAGCGTGTACTTGATAAAGTTTTACAAAGGAGGAATTTCAGTGAATGATAGTTGTTTTGTAGTCCATTTACCACTGCAACAGTGATTAGTACACATAGGTATTGTATACACTTTGCGTAATACAAAACATCCCATTCTCAAGTGCAGGCACCAACATTACCCAGACATGCTTGCGTAGGGACAAACGGTACATTCCCAACCCTTTTTGATTGCAGTTCCATAGTTTTCACATGGTTGAAAAATATATATTGTGTATCACATTCATAGTACAGCTACTTCATGTTAATATGAGTAATTTTCTGAAAAGTTGTGACCACACGCAGGTCTGTACACTTCACTGCAAAACTTCCGCAATGGGCACAGCGTGACACTGTGCTATTTCAGCAAGAGCCGGTGGAAGACTGCCTAAAATTTGTAATAATAATTTTTGTACAAGGAGTGAAGTGCTCTAGAAGTTGAACAATGTGCCTGCCTCCCTTGAAACAAAGTAATTAGCTCCATAAAGTTTTATCTGAATCAACACCACACACTTTATGAAAACACTATTATAGTATTAACAGTGCTACCCAGCTTTTGTGCAGGCTTAACAAAAACCATCATGCTTTCTTGGGAGATGCAGGGGGAAAAACACGAAAGAACAGTAGAGGAAGGCATTGCTTCAGTGGTATTAAAACTACTATTATTGTATTAAAGAAGGTACGAGCAAACTTCAGCCCATAAAGTTGGATCATTCTAACCAAAAACTACACATACACACGCGTACTGTATACCATTAAACTTGACTCAGCTAACACTCCCAGAACCAAATCAGCCATCACTAACTATATACATGCATTACTACAGATCTTCTTGCATGTCAAACTAAAATGTTTGATACTGATTTCATTTGTGACCATCTCTTTTACTAGTTTGGTGTTTTAACTTCGACAACCACACCTCTCTTTTCACAGTCAAGTTTATGCAGGTACTGCAGGTCAAGTTTGGATGATGACGCAACCTGTGGTAGAATACGCAGGAACAGAGGAAGCAAGCATGGGAACTACCAAATACCATCCCCACAGGAATATGCAACTGCTGGCCAGGACAATGGGATTCTCAAAAGCTCTCCCCGAACAGATGACTTTCTATTGAAGACGAAGTGAGTTTACAGCCCCTCTCGTCCCCCACAACCCACTTCTCTTGGGAAGTTTTATATATATCTTCACTTAGATTAGAACAACAGAAGTCTTAGTTCCATGAAGACAATTTTTGTTCAGGTGTATGGTGGAAATGGAATTTCCTGACAGACAACCACCCCAATGAGACCGCCCCTCTTTTACCTTTAAGACCCCTTGTTCAGAAGCTTTCACTTGATTATCTTCAAGTCAAAGAATCCCTTTTTCAAGACTATGCTTATCTGAACTTTGGAGTGGTCTTAAATATTATTTACCACTATAAAAACAGTACTATCAGTATCACTCAAAAAAACTTGCAGTTGCACAAAACAAAAAACAACAGCAACAAAAGACCAAGTTTTGATTTTGATGACAACTTGTTTTCCAACAATGTCACAAACAGTACCTGACCATCTCAATTCTGATTTATTCTCAAGCTTAAACACAGTACGACTTGCCAGAGATGGAGAGAAACTAACATGTGTAGATTGCAAGTACAAAGAACAAGCAAAGACAGTAAAACATACGAACTGAAGTCTCACATATATTGCTTTTCATTCTTAAACCCTGGGCAGAAAAAATAATATATATCACAAGCTTAGATTTTAGCATCACATTCCGTGTCAACATTCTGTGTTATTCATTATTGTCAACTATCATATTGGAGAAAGGAGGGCTGGTAAGAAAAAGGAAAAAGGAACCTTTCCTCCACTGCTGATGAAAAGGAACTCGATTTACCACAACAACAATGTACAGTAACCATCTTTTCAACAAACGACAGGAAAACTCCAATTCGTCCTTAGTTTTCCCACCTGAACAAAGCTGTCCGACTGAGGTTCAAAAGATTCAGAACGATATGTAAAGTTTCTCTGAAAGTTATAAATCGATGAATAGCAGCATCAAGATCACAGCGATCACTTTCATTTGGGGAATCCACGCAATCAAAGGCTGTACAAAAATATATATATCATAATTATAGTATCTCTATGTTTTCTTCTTGAACATCAAAGAATTCTTAAGTTTCAAAATCTGTCTGGAAACAAAAGTACTCTGGGGACAGTTTGCATAAACTACTGTGGACAATGAATGCGCCTTGGAAACAGTACAACGCTAAATTTCTGATAGTGATACTATAGCTTCTTCTTTTTTTATCACACTGCTGTTGGCACAGACTGAGAGTTTCAGATTGCTTTCTTGATGAGAACACAAAGCATTTTAGCAGAACTTTATGGTTTCAGTAGTCAGTTGAAACTTGAACTCAGCATCAATCACTATGGACTAAACAGGACACAGAAAGCAAGGATGTGAGACTGAGAGTGAGACACAGGAGAGGAGGAGAGGGAGATAATTCCACTGGCATGTACTTAATATAATAAAGAATATTAATATATTCATCCATTTAATAAAAAAAACTTCCACAGCTGTACATGGTGAACTGGTGCAACAGCACTTTTAACAAGACTTTTTTTTAGGAGGGGAAGCATAATTTGAGTAACCAGCCATAACCTACAAGATGTCCCTTTACACAAAAATATCTTTACTTAAAGATCAAAGAACTCTAACAATGTAACATCAATCACCACACACATTTAACTCCAAACAAAAGAATGCCAAACTCAGGGGAGGGGTGACACGTTTGTTACCTGAATAGACCATAATAATCACATGAACACATACATGTAATTTCTGGAGAGGAAAATTTACCTTTAAAAAAAAATATAAAAAAATGCAAGAATGAACAAATAAAGCTACAAAGCCAATATTGTGAGGTGAAAACAACAAAAACTATTAAAAAAAAGAAACTGAAACGCCATTCAATTCAACTGAATGGCAACAACACAGACCAAAAGAAAAACAAAACTAAAAATAAAAGGATATTATATATATATATCTCATTATCAATATCAATCATGACATTACAATCATAACCAAGCAAAAAGTTGACACTATTGACAACAACTCTTAAAAACTGTTGAAATCTACAAGCACAACTAACCACATATAGTACATTAGTAGTGATGTACCAATTATCATTATGTTCTTCCTTGTCAACTTGTGCATTCTGCAAGAAATAGGTATAATAATCATGTGTTAATCATTCTCTGGAATCTTGTATCCTTTTTACCAAACAGTCCTACTTTCAGTGGCTGTACATAGCAAAAGAAAAAAGAGGTACAGAAATTAAAAGCTCCTAGTTCCATGGTAGTTGGTCTGCAGTGGGTTCATAGCCTGTATGTACGCACTGCTGGTTTAGGCACAGGGTGTGACTTTTCAAATTTCAGTTCTTTCCACTCTTATGATCTGACAACTTGTTGGTGCTTGTCTCACCTTCACATGCATGTTAAAAACCACATTACCTTTTAACAAGACCAAATAAAAAATCCATTCCCATGTTCATCTTTGAATAATGCCCATGCCTGGTGGTACGGCACTGTCAACAACACATTACACTGCTAGTGCTACCATGTAATACTATCAATAGTAGAAGAATAAACAAAATGGCTGTAGCTATTTCCAATGGAAAATTAAACTTTTACATTTACATAATTAGCAACTGAATGAACAGGGGCTTTTCAGAAAGACTTGAGTAAAATGTACATATATATATATGTATCCCCACAGTAAGAGCATCATCATGACGAAGGCAACTGCTTATTTACAGTAAGCCTATAAAGTAAAAAGCTGCAATCGTTACTTCTAATATTGAAATATTAAAGATAATGAGCAAGCAGCAAAAATAACTTAATAACAGATGCTGTATACATCTAGCTAAATAATAAAACTAAGACAAATGAAAGTAGTGAATAGTGAACTGAGATAGATGGGGGGGGGGGGGGGGGGGGGAGAGAAGAAGAAAAACAGAAGTCAGTTCCAGTTACACATTCCGTCATGAATCCCTGACTCAACGTGGTGGTGGCAGTCACAGAGGTTTGGTTAAAAAAAGAAAAGAAAAAGACAACAGCTCTGCAAATCCGCTATATGGTGGTAATGTGGCTGCTGAACAAAGTGTGTGTGTGTTTTGAAGAATTAAAAAAAGAAAAAAGAAGTTGTTTTTTATGGTGATCCATTCTTATCGTTTAACAAGTTCAGCGAAGCAGGGATGTTACAGAGCTGTGACCCCCCACCTGCCTTGACCGCTTGCGCGACACCGGACCGCAACATCTCGCAGCGTTGCTTGTAGAAATCACGCTCGCGTGTCATGGCCGTCAACTGTCTTTTGAGCATGGCGATTTGTTGCTGCAGAGTTTTGTTCGTAGTTTCCAGTTCATGTTTTTGAATCATGCGCTTGGAACGGCAATTTTGCGCATAGCCACGGTTCTTGAGAGTGCGTCGTTTTTGCTTCAGGCGCAACACCTCCTCCTTCGGGTAGCCTTGCAGACGACGGTTCAGCTCGCGGACTGGAAGGGTCACGAGGTCGAGATCACTGATGTTGATCGAGGACTGAGATCGAGAGAAACCTCTGGTTTTGCTTCTCTTGGTCGGACTGGTCACAGAAGACGGGGATGAGGGGCTTGTTGGGGTATCGGGTGGGGTGTCTATCGTACCGCATTCACTGGGTGGGGACACAGAATCGGAGCCATTCAAGAAAGATTCTTCCATATCAATTTCAATGTCCGATTCGCCTAAATCATCCGCAGAGCGACGAGGAACAGAAACGCTGCTGTTGCTGTCGGAGAGGGGACTAAAAGCCTCATCTTTCACCACAGATTTCATCAATTCCTCCAGCACTCGTTCTGCCGACATGGCGCCGGCTTCGGGACACAACGCCCGTGCCGCACTCAATTTCAGCCAGGTTAAATCGTCCAGAATAGTTCTCTGTGCATTGTCGCAGTCGGGGCTAGGTACTTCTTCTTTAACAACCACATCTGGCGATGGTGGTGTGCCAGTTTCGGGCCCTGGGGTGCTGGGATTCGACGACGAAGTGCTAGCACAAGTCCCGGCCGGGCTGGTGGGCACTGCTGCAGGCTGGGCTGCCATACTGCACGTGGCTTCGGCCCTCGTTTCACTCTCTTGTTTCACCATAGGTGGGAAATCAAACCCAAGTTGCGCTATATCGAAGTCTTCGATGTACTGCTGAGCCAAGAACTGATCCATGTTGGCGATGCACTGACCTAGGATAGAGAAGGTTCAACTGAGAAAGATTGAGCCTGGTGGTTGCCTTGCTCTCCCGATCTAGGTCAATGCTCAACTCGAGGCCTCGCTGGCTTTGCAGACGACCGGCTTTCAAGCCCGTACTTCAAAAGACATTCACAAAACTCGCATACACTTCTGCAGCTGCTACAATGCAGCACTTGGGTGAAGTCCTACCGCCGGGAACGAAAAGAACTATAGTGTCATGAGAAAAAATTCCAGATCGTGCGTGGACCGACAGCCCGACCACGACGATGTGAACTGGTGGTAAGAGCAGGCAACAACAAGTGTGTCGGGATACACCACCTGTTTAAATACCCCTTGTGATGTCAGCTTGGAAAACGGAATCCCGAAGAGCTCTCAACCAATGAAATGCAGCCAGTGTGCTATCTTTAGCAACTTCCAGTGAGTTTAAATCGAGGCTGCTTCGACATGGAGGCTGCTTGTCAATCGATCCACGGGGCCGTGTGTCGGTGGTGCAATGCACCGTGAAATTTGACGGAGCGTCTAAATTTCGAATGCACAAAATGATCAGATGATTAAAAACGCTTCTCAAATGTTCAAAGAACCTACTTGTGCATTTTGGTTACCCCCCTCCACTGTGTTCCCTCAAAATATTGCTCAGAATAGGCTCAATAGCACCGCTCACAAGCCAGTTCTCCATTTGCAGGGTTGGGTGTCTGTCCTGCACATGTAACTTTAGCGAGTGGCCGATCACACCTCATTATGCGCGAGTTTTTCGCTTATGGCCTTTAATATTATCCTCTAACATAATTTTCTGCTGAAACATACGATCTTTAATCACAAATATTGTAATATTCAAGGAAAATCCAAATAGTTCGGTAGGCCTAGGCCCTAGGTAACAAGACGTGGCAGGAAAACTTGTCACTTTCGAGTCTTTTGCAGTACTGCCTAAATCAGAGAAGCAAGACAAAAGAAAATTGTCCACATATTTAAAGACGTTAAAAGGGTACAGTTTATTATGCAGAGGGTCGCGAATTGCGTGCTGTATTTAATTTCTTCAAGCTAAAACTTGAGACGTGCTATTCTATTTTTATCACTGCAGGATCTGACGTAAAGATCAGCTGCAGATGGTTTTCCGCGAAGCAGCAGAAGCCGGCCGGTCTATTTGAGGTGCTCTGACATTTGCAAAAAACGAAGAGACAGCAATAATGAACTACATTTTTGCAAGTATTGTGGTATAAAACATGTATCTGTCCAATTTTGTGGCGCAAAATGACCGCTTCAGCATCGATCAACACCTACGAGCATTGATCGTGTTAGTTGACCTCGCTGTAGGTCAAGGACGTTTTACAGCTGATCGAGTTGTGCGCGGTGGGTGGGCGATAAGGCTGGGGGTTGTGTCCATCCATAACATAGCACAAGGTGAAAAGTCATTATGGACCGTGGTTAGAAGGGGGTGGGTGGTATTTACGCCAAAATTAGACGCTGTTTGACGACCACATCTTGCGTGCCCTTTGGACTTAAACGCCGGGGTTGAAAGTACAATAGTGAGATTTTGCACAAATTTGAAATGTTCCATACAAATCGAATAGGCAACAAAACAATACAAAAATTAGGTATAACCGATTTTTTTCTTCTGAAAAGCCTCCTGCTTTTTAGTGTTTAACAATTAACCGATTATGATGATGATGATAAAGTAAATGCACATTACCCCTAAAAAAATAATAACAACAACAATAATAATAATAATAGCAGCCATTTCTATAGTGCCATATCTTATCAACAAGGGTGAGCACACCATGCTTTACAAAATCAACAAAACTGCTTTCTTTAAAACTGAATGCCAGGATCATATAGAAAAATGCATTAAATCAAGGAGGGCATTAATAAAATAATAAAAAATAACTTTTTGAAGACCAAAGCAGAGAGGATATTCTGGTACACAAATTTCCTTTGGTGCTGTTTTCAGTGAGTCAAGATGTAAGCGATTCATAAAAACTGAAGGCTCAGATTAAAGGAACTGTATCTCAGATATGAATACAAATTAACTGCTCCACAGTAAAACAAAAACAAAACCAGTTGTGATTAAAAACACCATTGACTCGATGTTGATTTGATAAATTCTCAGCATCAGTGATGCATTTTATTTTTACATGTGCTCTTTTCAGGTTTTATTTTGACACCAAAGTGTCTGTCTGACATCACGGACAGAACAGCTTTCACGTTCTGCACATTTTTTGCTGGAACTGAGAAGGCTAGGTCCTTAACAAGGGGACACCAACCAGATATGAAAGAGGGCCTGAAACTGCCGAAAATGTGCAATATCTTTCATCTGCAGGCTCGCAGTTGGTTGTATATGCTTTTGAATGCTTCTGAATGGGAAGTCCAGACTGGAATGTCAATGGTTGCCATCCACCTTCGAAAACCCCTGTGGGTGTACTGCCCTGGACATGCCAGAGAGAAGGGAAATGACCGAGCAGATAGACTGGCGGGCAAAGCAACCTTCACATGTTGCTTGCTTCTGGGAAGATCTTAAGTGTTAAGAAGCTTGAGACACTTCCTGCGGGCACAAAGCCAAGGACATCACGTGTTAATCACCTGGAGGAGAAGGATGTTGAAAGAGGAAGCGCCAGATGATCTTCCTTGAAAGGATGAGAGAGGGCCATTGTCAATAAGACAAACATTGGAACCATTTCAAAGGCAACTTTGGGGAAACTTCTGAGAGTTGGGGTGAAGTGCATATGGGCTTTTCCAAGTGCGTAGATAGCATCTTGAACTGCACTGAACTATGCTTTTGAGGACATTGCTGCCTTATAGAAAAGGGGTGATCTACTGGGTTAACCCAAAACCTATTCTGACAAACATTTTGAGGACACTGCAGCATTATAGAAAAGGGGCGATCTACTGGGTTAACCAAATGCTATTCAGCCTATTCCAACAAACATTTTGAGGACATTGCAGCATTATAAAAAAGGGGTGATCTACTGGGTTAACCAAACCCTATTCCAACAAACATTTTGAGGACATTTCAGCATTATAGATGTAACTGAGTGTATTGTATACATGTTCCGGGCCATGACCCTATAACCTTTTCTTTCCGGTCCTTTTCCTTTTTGATTGGGTGGGGTTTTTTATGGCCCAATTATCTAAGGTGTTAAAAGTTGTGTGCTGGGCTGGCAGCGTCCCTTTTCCCCCAGTGTCCCTGCAGAGGCAGGTTGTTTGTTTAACTGTTGCGGCCGGTGTTCATGTTTTCATCAGGGGAGAGCCTACACTGTTTCCTGGTTGGTTGGTGTACAAATAAAAGTTATGTTATAGCAACCTCTGACTTGTGGCTCTTCATTCATGCTTCCAACCTGCTTTCCCTCAACTCCCCATCCCCACCCCCCTTCATAGAAAAGGGGCGATCTACTGGGTTAACCCAAATGCAATTCAGCCTATTCCGACAAACATTTTGAGGGATTCAGACAGTAGAGGGGGATAACCAAAATGCACAAGTAGAACCTACTTGAGAAATGTTTTTTAATCATGCAGATCATTTTGTGCATTTAAAATTTAGATACTTCGTCAAATTCCACGGTGCATTGCACCACTGGCACACAGCCCCTTTTGATTGACAGCTTCTATGTCATGTGTGTGTGAGTTTGTGTATATATGTGCATTGAAAGTGATGAGAAATACACTGAATGAAATGTTGTTGTGCTTTTGTTTACATACTTCATAGGGTTACATCAGTATTTTAATTCTGCGCACTTTTGTCAACCCATGTCATTTTGTATTGTGCGCTTTGGGCTCACGTTACGTGTAGGTGCTTTATTAATGACCATTATTGTCATTAATATTCGGTTACATTACATATATGCATATGGCTATACAACACAAGTCCTTTTTTTTCCTGCTTGAAATTCGAGCTCGTTAGAGTGCAGTGGTGTTAGTTCACTTGTTTTCTTTTCTTTTTTTTCTCTTTTCTTCTTGTTGTTGTTTTACAAATGAACAGCAGAAAAAGGTTGGTTCATGATGTATCATGACTTCTGCCACACATTCCAACCTTGTTCATGATGACTGCCAGACAGTAGATTGCAGTAGCCACAGCAATATTTTCACAACTTTCAAACCTGATTTTATATTTCCAGCAAACTGCACTGTTTCTGTCCCAAGAAGTTTTTACATGCATTCGTATTGTCAGCTTGGCCAACAAGAGCATTATAAAAAATATATGAAAATGAGATTCACTGAGTTTTTGAAACAGATTCCAATGTTAAAAGTTTTCCAGTTAATGTAATACTGCTGACATGTATTTTAATACCTGAAGTGGCAAAGCAAAAAAATAAAAGTAGTAATCAGTGACAACATTGCTTCCTCTGCCATGTGTACAAGTAAACCCAGAACCTAGAATCATCGGCCATACGTTTGTGGTGCTTGGTACCACAGTTCCAATACAATACCAACTATTGCCCTGCCAGAAGCAGGTCCAATAGTATCTCTGAAAGCACTCTATAAATTCCCATTTCTACTATTATGCCGGGCTACATGTGTGTGTTTGTGCGTGCATGTGTGTGTGTGTGTGCGTGCATATGTGTGTGTACAAGCATGTGAGTGTGTGTGTTTGTGTGTGTGTGCATGCATGCGTGTGTGTGTTAGTATGCTTGAGCTTTTCCATCTTAACACTGGGATTTTCTTATACACTAGAAGTAGAAGAGCAGAAATGTGATGGTGTCAAACTTTGCAAGATGGTATTATATTGACCTTTATATGTGAATTCCACATTCAGAGACACTGACCTTATTTCAGTGTCACAGTGGCATCAAGCAACTGATCAAAACGTAAGCAAAAGAGAGAGAGAAGGTAAGTAAATAACTTGGTGTTTTATGCCCAGTCAACCAGCACGGTTATATCAGGGAGAGAGAGAGACAGAGAGAGACAGGCGAACAGACAGAGAGAGAATTACTAATTTATTATGCATGGATAAATGTTTAGGCAGAAATGTCACACAGAGACAGACAGACAGACAGAGGCAGAGAGAGCTGTATACTAAGCACACACAAACACATGTTTGAAAAGATTTATTTCCCCAAAAGAGATAACAAAGTCAATATCAAAACATTAAATTTGCTGCAAAAAGAGTATTTAAACAGTAAATAACTTCAAAATGTCTAAAACATACACATGTGGAACACAGTTTAACACACACAGATCCAAGGTCACCAGTAAATGCTGCTGTCAACAAACACAAATGTTCAAATGACTCCTATTCAAAACCGGTAAACAATATTTCTCCAAACTGGTCCAAGACCTTCAAAAAGGACCAAGAACACCAAAACCAGTAAGGTTTGCTGTGCACTAGGTAATGAAAGCTCCATGGGATATCACCCAAACAATATCATTGTGAGAAAATGACAACAAGTGAAGATATGCATCCTGTGAATGAGCTTCCAAAAATAAATGTTCATGCAATGAGATCATGCTCCTGTAAAACCACAATCACACAAAGTTTGAGCTCAGCTAGGTGAGAACTTGTCGCGAATACATAACTATCAATTTAATCTTTCCAATGCTCTAACTATCAATTTAATCTTTCCAATGCTGTAACAATCAATTAAATTTTTCCACTGCTGTGACTATCAGTTTAATCTTTCCAATGCTGTGACTATCAGTTTAATTTTTTCAATGCTGTGACTATCAGTTTAATCTTTCTGAATCTTTCCAATGCTGTGACTATCAATTTAATTTTTCCAATGCTGTAACAATCAGTTTAATCTTTCCAATGCTGTGACAATCAGTTTAATCTTTCCAATGCTGTGAGTATCAGTTTAATCTTTCCAATGCTGTGAGTATCAATTTAATCTTTCCGATGCTGTGACTATCAGTTTAATCTTTCCGATGCTGTGACTATCAGTTTAATCTTTCCAATGCTGTGACAATCAATTTAATCTTTCCAATGCTGTGAGTATCAGTTTAATCATTCCGATGCTGTGACTATCAGTTTAATCTTTCCGATGCTGTGACTATCAGTTTAATCTTTCCAATGCTGTGAGTATCAGTTTAATCATTCCAATGCTGTGACTATCAATTTAATCTTTCCAATGCTGTGACTATCAGTTTAATCTTTCCAATGCTGTGACTATCAATTTAATCTTTCCAATGCTGTATCAGTTTAATTTTTCCAATGCTGTGACTATCAGTTTAATCTTTCCAGTGCTGTGACTATCAGTTTAATCTTTCCAATGCTGTAACTATCAGTTTAATCTTTCCAATGCTGTGACTATCAGTTTAATCTTTCCAATGCTGCCATTACCTTGACATTTGATCATCAAATGTTGCATGAACAGGTAACCCAAGTAATCCAACTATGCGAAGCTTTATAGTTGTCGAAAATCTGAAACAAGACTGACTACTAGCATTCTAAAACAAGATCCAAACACATAAAAGGTTCAAAATAACATTAGGACAAAACACTACATGCGAATTTTGCGGGTAATATAATCCTCTTTATCAAGCTACAAAATGACAAACGAAAATTTGCATGTTGTGTTTTGTCCTAATAAATAGTGTTATTTTGAACCTTTCATGCGTCTGGATTTTGATATTTGTCGCCTCTGAAGTTCGTCCTGAGGTAACCCTATTCCGTCCACAGGATGTTCATTAAAATAAAAAATGTAAGTACTTCATTTTCCCTTGTGGGAAATGTGGGTTGCCTTGCCTGTGGGTAAGGCACAGCTGCAAGAGCAGCACTACCCATTCCTATCAGTGTGTGCAGTGTCCAAACAATGGTTTGGCTGCCAGTGTTTGGGAGTTTTAATGAGCACACAGATATTAATTCATGCGATTTCACACAGGGGCTGCATGGACACCGTCAGAGAGTATGCACTAAAGCTGACTCTGGGAGAAAAATCCCTTGCCACACAGGGACTCCAACCAGCATCAGTATTGCACCTCAGCTTTCCAATCAGACGATCTACCAACTGAGCTATTCCCACCCCAGGGCAGGGATAGCTCAGTGGTTAGAGCCCCGGACTCATGACTGAAAGGTCGCAGGTTCAAATCCCTGCAGAAGCAGTGTGAGAATTTTCTTCTCCAGGGTCGACTTTCTATGCTGACTCTTATTTTGGTATTCGTTGCACCCCCGTGTTACCGCAGTCGCACGTAAAAGATCCTGGTCATGCTGCCAAAAGTGCAGGTGGCAGGTTACAGCTAAAACATGCATACACCATACGTATGTGGCTTTGCATGAAGTGACATGGAGCATGGTTGTATGGTGTCCACAGAACTTGTACTGAGACGGCAGCAGTTTCATACGGTACCAGCCATGCCAGCGCTTAAGTACACCACTTCGGTGGATATTCAAAAACATCCTATAAGAGTCTGCTCAAGAGAGCCGAGAATAGCGCTATGTAAGCGCAATCACCAATCAATCATACACCCTGAACATACAAGGACAAACTAGCTTACCTCTGCAGTGTCCAAGTAAATCGTGGCCTGACACATGCCATAAAAAGGAGCTCATTTTTTCACACTGGTGAAAAGCTGATTTGCAGGCCCCAAATTATTGGCGCCTCTAAACTTGACTGTACTCAACATGCAACTGGACTAGCACAACACATTTTTGATGCACATGTAAAGAACAGAAAGGCGCCAACAGAAGTAAACAATATTCGTCGGCATAACCTTGGAAAGACAAAATGAATATCACCCGTTACTGATCTTCTGCAGGCACTGTGGTTATCATAGGCGGGGCTTGATTTGCAGACTGATTCCTGGAACACCCAATCACACACACACACACACACACACACACACACACACACATTGGCAAACACACGCACACACACAAGCACACTGTTTTAATACTGACAATTCTTGTTATATACCCAATCTGGTCAAATGCAACTACGTCATCATGCCTGAGGAACATGCTGTTCTGAGCAGCTGGTCGCCAACAGCCACTTACAGTTAACACACCCACCCACTGATTCAGTATCAATAATACTTGTTATACACCTCGTTAGTCAAATGCAAAGTTCTGATTCACAGTGCCTAAGGAACATGGCTTACATGCTGTTCTGAGCATGAGGACACCAGCAGCCACTAACATGCTCACATGCTCACTGATTCAATATCAACAATGGCAGTTATATACCAGATTTAGTCAGATCCAACTACATCACCACACCTATGGAACATGCTGTTCTGAGCAGATAGCTGATTTAGTCAGATCCAACTATATCATCATGCCTCTCACAGTATGGAACAAGTCAAATGGAACTATGTCATGATGCCTATGGAACATGCTGTTCTGAGCACCTGGACACCAAACAGCCACACACATATTGATTCAACATCGACAATGCTTGCTATCATGCCTTAGGAACACACTGTTCTGAGCAGCAGGACACCAACAGCCACGCATTAAAAGAGGCATCTGTGGATATCTAGCAACACCAACAAATGGTTGAGGATATCTAGCAACACCAACAAATGGTTGAGGATATCTAGCAACACCAACAAATGGTTGAGGATATCTAGCAACACCAACAAATGGTTGTGGATATCTAGCAACACCAACAAATGGTTGAGGGTATCTAGCAACACCAACAAATGGTTGAGGATATCTAGCAACACCAACAAATGGCTGTGGGATATCTAGCAACACGAACAAACGGCTGTGGATATCTAGCAACACCAACAAATGGTTGAGGATATCTAGCAACACCAACAAATGGTTGAGGATATCTAGCAACACCAACAAATGGTTGAGGATATCTAGCAACACCAACAACTGGTTGAGGGCATACATCTAACAAATAAACAATTTGCATTCAACAGCTGGAGTTTCAGTGATGCTTTAAGTTCTGAATGCTGTGTTACTGGAGAGACAGAGACAGAGAAAAAAGTGTTTCCCGTGTCTTCTTCCCTGAACACACCAGGTGTTTTGCTCTGTTCTGTATCTTTTCATGTGCACCTTTACTTTAGTCCTCCGACACCTGCCACAAACTCATGGTGTTTGATTCCTCACTGAACTAGGTGAAAAGGAAAAGTACACGAGGCATGCACACAACAAAAGAAAATCCTGACAGCAGTAAGAACACCATCCACCCTCACACACCAATGGCCTTTAGCTCCAAACCAGACAATGCATTTTAAAATAAATTACCCATGATGTCTAACCTTTCTCCAACAAGGACCGCTTCAGAGATTTCGCAACAGGGGCTCTCAGCAATGGTGACTCTTCCAGACTGTAGTCTGCCAGAGAGATAAAGGCTGGAAGCTTAGCTGGTTTCTGTGGCGGCGAATCCTTGCACTCTCCACCCGATTCTACAGAATCTGTTGCTTCCCTCAGCGTGGTAGCACTTTGGGATGGTACCATAACTTCCGGATCCGGAGTCACATCTGACTGTGCTGGTTTCTGTTTGGGTGGGTCATCACCCTGAGGAGGATCTGTGTGTCTGTCTCGTCGGAAACGCTTCAGCCGAGGCAGGCTGGCTCGGTGGTCTGGGGTGTCGTCATGCTCGGCAGGCCTCTTTGTGCCTTGCTGGGCAACTCTGCTGCCACTGTGGAAAGAGTCAACACAGAAGAAAAGTGCATAAAATACAGGGAACCCCTAAGACCGCCCTGTAAAAGAAGCAAGAGGCCAAGTAAGACGGGGGTGGGGGGTGGGGGGTTCCTGGTCAAGGGTTCTTTTACATAAAAATACAAATGGAAAGGTTTGTTTAACCCCTTCACTGCCCCAGCCTGTAGAATTTCCGGGCTGAAAAGTGCACCCATACAAGCCTCCAAGCAGCACATGTGATGGTCCTGTAACAAATCTACTTTCACTGCAGTGCATTTTGACAGAAGTCATTTCATGTGCTCATGCGAAGGGGGCAAAAAGGCCGTAATGATTTCAAATTTTGCGCTTTTATTGTTTGCTTTCCGAGAGACCGTGAAAAGGTTAAATTAAGGCTGGTCTCTGATCAGGCTGCTCTTCGATTAGGGAGCAGGGACAGCTCAGTGGCAGAGTGCTGGACTTGTGATGGAAAGGTCTCATGTTAGTTCTGGCAGGAGATTTTCCCCGGTTACCACAGTAGCACTTACAAGATCCTGGTTATTCTGCCGAATGTGCAGGTGGCATGGAATAGCTAAACACACATGCACCCTGCCAGTGTGGCTTTGCATGAAGTGACGGTTTAACTAGCGCATGGTTGTATGGGTGTTCACAGAACATGAGGCAAGACAGCAGCAGTTCCATGTGGCACAAGGCATGTAACAACCAAACAGTGCTGTCAGTACACCACTTTGGCGTATATGAAAAATGTGCTATAAGAGGTTACAGTCACTCATTCAGAATCACATGCAACAAGAGCGCAGCGAGTCTGCTTGAGAGCAGAGAATAGCGCTATATAAAGCAATAAATACTAATTAGGGACTCCATCATACTCAGTAATCAGTACAGTGCTCCAACAAATGAATTCATCATATACACATGTTTTGCTGTGTATTAGGTGGCATTCTTTTTTTCTTTTTCTTTTCTGAGAATGCAGCATAGCTAGATGTTTTGGAAGACTAAGAATGCAGTCAAATGACATTTTTTTTTAAACATTTTTTTGTTTGTTTGTTTAACAACTGAACCTCAGAAAATAACATCAGATCATAATATGGCTCACCAGAAAAGAAAAAGAAAAAAGAAATTAAAATCAACACTATTATCACCAAGCTGATTCAACAAACAAGGCATTTGTGTTTGAAAGATGCCACACAAACAACAAAGACCGGAGTTGCCTATGGTAACTCTCACCTGGCATGTGAGTAAATACAAGGTACATATGCTCCACTCTTCAAGCCAAAGTTTAGTTTTTTTGCATCATGTTTTTTGTTGGAGATATGGTAACTCTCGCCTGGCGTGCGAGTAAATACAAGGTACATAAGCTCCACTCCTCAGGCCAAAGTTTTGTTTTTTGTATCATGTTTTTCGTTGGAGAATTGCCTTTACCTGTTGTCCTCTGCCACAGAGCTGGCTGACAGCTTTGCTCTGTGTTTCCCGGCGGCCTTCACCTTCCTGTGCAGCATGCGGCACTTCCTGCCATCAGGGCACACGCCCGTCTTTGCAAACTGCGGGCAGGTCAAGGTGTGCAGCTTGGGGCACTGAAACAGGCAACAGAGAAAGCAGCCTGGTGTTGGTGAGAAGGAAACTGTAGTTGTTATATTTGTAAACAATGCACACAGTTTCCTTGACTGTTTTTTTCTTTTTTCTTTCTCTCCTCCACCAGACTGAAGGGGCTCACCCACAGCTGGTGGGCATTCCAAATGAGCAACAGTTCCTTTTTCGCGTGTGCATGGATAGAGGCATATAATACACAGGGTCTCTTGCTGTTTGAACCCAGATCTTACTGTGAATGTCTATAGCTAAAGTCTTGCCAACTGTTCCATCAAGGAAATGCAATGCACACTTCCTGACCACTTGTTCAGAGCTTCTGCTCTTCTTTTTTTTTCTTCTTTTTTTTTTTCTCTTTTTTTTTTGTGGGGGGGGGGGGGGGGGGAGGTGCACCTGACTGAAACTTAATCCCTGTGGCAAAACCAGCACTAAATTGAGCTGTGTAATTTAAATAACATTCTGCAAGGAACAATGAAGTATTAAAAAGATGTATACAAAAATCAAAGAAAACAAACTCTACTCCTTATTATTTTGTATGGCTTACAGCTAAGTGCGTGCATGATCTGCCTGTGCATAACAATACAGCTGTTTGCTCGTTCTACCTACTAGCTGTCTGTATTGTTTGGTTCCTACACACACACACACACACACACACACACACACACACACACACACACACACAATTAGCATGCACACATCATGACACATGTATGTGTCAATGTGCCTGGACACATCTACCCAAGTTTTGCTTAAGACTACCAGTGTACCATATCTGTTCATTCTTCACCACACTGTATGACAGACCCAATGTAATTTGTGCATTGTATCATGCTTGAGATTCAACTTTAGCAATTTTATGTGGGTAACCCCCTCAACTTAGAATACTTACATGTGGTTACCCCCAGAGTACTTTTATGTAGGTAACCTCCCACCCCTACTTAGAGTACTTTTATGTGGGTAACCCCCCCACCCCACCCTCCTGCAATGCTGCCATACAAGTTTTCAAAACCAGCTGATTTGAAATCTGTCACCTTGTGCACACAGCTATCTTCTCTGGGTCATGGAGGAAGGGACATTTCACCCCCCGGCTGCACTTTCCAAAGCGGGAGAAAAACAGACAGTTCTTTTTCTTGCTCTTGGTGTTGTCCTTCTTGAATTTGGCTGCTGCCAGCGCAATGCTACGCTGCTTGACGCGGCTGAAACAGCAATTAGGCAAAATGAAAATGTGAGCTGTCCTTCCTGAACCTGGCTGATGCCAGGGCCCAGCAACATTGTTTAACACGGCTGAAACAGCAATCAGGCAAAATAAAAATGTGTGTTGACCTTCCTGAACTTGCTTGATGCCAGGGCATCATCAGCACACTGAAACAACACTCAAGGGAGTTAATTATCGCTTGAAATACACAACACAAGTACAACAACAAAGACCCAAGTCGCCTACGGTAACTCTCACCTGGCATGCATGTAAATACAACAAGGTACATGAACTCCACCAGAGGTACATCCTCTAATGGCTAAAACAGCAACAACAACAAAAAGTGTGCTGTCCTTCTGGAACTTGGCTGATGCCAGGGCACGGCAACACTGTCTAACATGGCTGCAACACCAGTCACACAAAATAAAAATGTGTGCTGTCCTTCCTGAACATGGCTGATGCCAGGGAAAGGCTACACTGCTTAACACGGCTAAAACAGCAAAATAAAAATGAGAGTTGTCCTTCCTGAACCTGGCCAATGCAAGGGCAAGGCAACAGTGTTTAACACGGCTGAAACAGCAATCAGGCAAAATAAAAATGCGTGTTGTCCTTCCCAAACTTGGCTGATGCCAGGGCATGGCAACATTGTTTACAAGGCTTAAACAGCAACCATGCAAAATAAAAACCGTGTGTTTTCCGTTGGATGATCCCAGGGCAAGGGTACGCAGCTGCAACAGCGCACACACAAAATACAAATGTCGGTCATTAATTAGACACAGTCTGGTCCGAAAGAAATGTGAAATAACTGCCTTTCTTCTGTCATTTAACAGTCAAATTAAGATTTTGTTCAAGCAGTCTGCGTGAAATCAAGCTGTTGTTTCCTGCAAACTAAATCAAACAAACTGCTTGTTATTAATCTTCACTTGAGTATGAAGCCAGACAAGAGAGCACATATCCCACCTGTCTCTTGAACTATACTGTACATGTATGTAGCCACATACAAACTGAAGTTATCGTTATGATTTCCCTGGGTGAGAGTAGGGGGTGGGGGGGGGAGATCCTCTAATGCCTGAACTCCAAGAAGTTAACCCTGAAGAAGGTGAGCAGTTCACACATGCAACTGTTGTACTGAAAAGTCCTGAGCAGAGCTCCCTGCTGTTCAGGCAGCTGCATTGTGTCGTCAAAGTCACTCTTTCAATACTGAGTCAGCAGGAGGAGGATAGAGGACTGTTAATCCTGTATTTGTGGATGTCTGGGTTTTTTGTTGTCATTGGTTGTTGTTTTTCCTAGAAGAGGGATGGTCTTTGGTCAGCAGAAAAAAGGTCTTAGAGGTGGGGTGGTCTTTGTCAGCAGAAAATAAAGGTCTTAGAGGTTGAGTAGTCTTTGGTCAGCAGAAGAATTGGTCTCAGAAAAGGGGTGGTATTTGGTCAGCAGAAGAACTGATCTTGGAAGAAGGGTGGTTTCTGAGCCACACACACACAAAAATGTCTTGAAAGAAGGGTGGTCTTTGCTCAGTGAATAAACTGGTCTTGGAAGAGGAATGGTCTTTAGACCACACACACAAAAAAATGTCTTGAAAGAAGGGTGGTCTTTGCTCAGTGAATAAACTGGTCTTGGAAGAGGAATGGTCTTTAGACCACACACACAAAAAAATGTCTTGAAAGAAGGGTGGTCTTTGCTCAGTGAATAAACTGGTCTTGGAAGAGGAATGGTCTTTAGACCACACACACAAAATAATGTCTTGAAAGAAGGGTGGTCTTTGCTCAGTGAATAAACTGGTCTTGGAAGAGGAATGGTCTTTAGACCACACACACAAAAAAATGTCTTGAAAGAAGGGTGGTCTTTGCTCAGTGAATAAACTGGTCTTGGAAGAGGAATGACCTTTAGACCAAAAAGAAATGTCTTGAAAGAAGGGTGGTCTTTGCTCAGTGAATAAATTGGTATTGGAAGAGGAATGGTCTTTAAGCCACAAACAAAAAATGTCTTGACAGAGGGGTGCATCAGGGGTTCCACACTGATGTTGTTTGCAGATCTTTTCCAGTTTCCATTGCCTTACTTGACAACACTGCGGGTCTGACTGTCAGAGATCTTCTCCAAGACTCCATCCTTTGTTTGCACATAGGTCGTTCCACCCACATCAACTCGAGAAATGGCAGCTGGTTTGTCTGTGGATAAAACAACCAAATAGGCAAAACAGTTAACACCCTGTCACATGTTTAATATCAGGATGATTATTCAACATCAGGATAAAAAATAAAAAACCTTATTTCCAGACATTTTTATCTGTGCAAAAAAAATAAACATTAGCCCTCCAAAAAAACAAAACAAAAAATGTGAACTGAAAATACACAAACCCAAAAACAACAATAATGATACAAAAACAGACAGAAACAAGACAGCATTTCCATACAAGGTGATTCTTTTTTTTCTTTGTCATTTTTTTTTCATTTTTGAGCAGGCAGGGTTGGACACTACAGGTAGGAGCTGCTTCACGTCATCCCTCCACCCCTCCAAGCCAAAAGTACAGATGGAATGAAGCGACACTTTAACTGGTGCATGGTTGCATGGGTGTTCAAAGAATGTGTGCAGAGATGGCAGCAGTTTCACGCGGCACCAGCCATGTAACAACCAAACAGCGCTGTAACCACTTCAATGGCTATTCAAAGCATGCTGCATAAAGCTACGGTCACTCATTCAGAGTTGCCTACGATTGGAACGCAGATGCAAAGAGCAGCGCTGAAGCTGCCACTGTGAAACGCTTTGGGGCTCATTTCAAGAGGGGGAGCTCAGCAAGCGTTCATAAATAATCTGACACCGAACGAAGCCCGGACCTCAAGCAGAATCAACACACAACAGAGCTAATTAGTGCTCAAAAGACGTCACACAAACACAACAGCAAAGACCCGAGTTGCCTGCGAACTCTCACCTGGCATGCGAGTAAATACAAGGAGCATAAACTCCACCGAAGGTATGTTCTCTTTGGGTGGAGTTTATCTACCTTGCATTTACTCACATCCCAGGTGAGTTGTTACTGTAGGTGACTCAGGTCTTCGTTCTTGTGTTTGTGTGGCAGCTGGAAGTGTTGATATGAACAGACAAATTTTGCTGTACCTGGGTGACTGACGCTGGACTGGACTCGCTGCAGCTTGGTTCCCCGGCTGTCCACCCTGAAACTGACGCCTCTCACCGTCACCATCTGCATCCTGCGCTGCTTCACATCTGTGGCAACAGCAGCAACAAAAAACACCCTCACTTGTTCACCCGTTAAATTCAAAGGCAACAATACACAATGACAAAATATATATTATCAAATATATCACCAGAACTCAGAAGACAGAGAGAAAGACTGATTTTTTATATGGATGGCTCTAGGTGAGGACACGGATGTGCATTTTGATATCACCAGATATGGATGACTCCGGGTGAGGACACAGATGTGCATTTTGATATCACCAGATATGGATGACTCCGGGTGAGGGCACTGAGGTGCATTTTGATATCACCAGATATGGATGACTCCGGGTGAGGGCACTGAGGTGCATTTTGATATCACCAGATATGGATGACTCCGGGTGAGGGCACTGAGGTGCGTTTTAATATATATATAAAATCTTCTCTCACTCTCTTGTTGTTGTCCTCATTCTTCTTTGGCATTTACTTAAAGAAATTTTATTCTCTTAGTTATAAAACATGAAGTGGTTACTGTGACTGTGAGTTAATTTATAAATATTTTGTGCTTTATCAAGATTACTGTTATAGCATGAACACTGATAAGCTGTTAATGTTATTGCAAAGTTGTGTATGATCATGAATGTTCGCAGCACCACACCTCATTCCATGTGTATGTATATTATTTTTTACTTGATGCATGGCAGTAAAGATATTTATTGACTGATTGATGTACATGACTCGCATATATTCCATGGCCTCAAAGAAAAAGCCACCAAGATTTTTTTTCTTTTCATGACTAGACAAACTCATTATTACAGATGTGCTTGATTGTTTATGTAAATACAAAAGGACAGCATCGTGATTGTTTATGTAAGTACAAAAGGACAGCATCGTGATTGTTTATGTAGGTACAAAAGGATTGAACATTGTTTATGTAAGTACAAAAGGATTGAACCCTCCCACCCCCTTCAACTCCCATCATCACAGCAAAAGAAACCCCAAACTGGCTGGACGACTCACTTCTGACAATAACAGAGCTATTCAGCTTGGACCGTGACAGTGAGGCAGAGGACATGGCAGCGACAGCAGTGGTGCCTGGCGTGCTAGGATGGCTAAGAGAGGAAGACGATGAATAAGCTTTGGTCAGGCGACTGGTGCTGGACTTGTACAGGATTCCGTTGATCATCACCAGATGCTCCTGCCTCTGATCCTGGGGTCTGCTTTTCCGTGGACTGTCTTGGCTGCTGGTTTGCTTCCTGCAGAACCAAAGGACCAGGATGCTTCAACCTGACCTGCTTACATACTAAATGCGCCACACATTCTGCGCAGGAAACAAACGTTTCACGCATTTAAAATGCTTTTCAAAAAGAAGCAGATCTTCCCATTATATTCCGTGAGATAAAAGCCATTATCAAATCGACACTTATTAACTTTATACTCCATGCATCTTGATGATCTAGTGGTTGACATCTCCTCACAAAAGCAGTTTTTATCTGTGCCATTGCTTCCAAGCAGCAGTGCAATAGATGGGCCATACAAGTATAACTAGTCAATACTAGCATGGCAGTAATAAGTATGCTCATGAAATATTAATTAACATCAAACCTCTAACACAAACATAGAGCTCGGTGCACTGTACAAAACTCAAATATAAACTACATACATGTTCATGTTGAGGCACCTCTAGTGAAAAATGACAATAACAATGACCACATGCATTTGAAATAAAACAGGTAAGACCTACATAGCACACACATGTGTAACAACACTGCACCTCAGTCAACTGAAATAATTTAAGAACAATTGGGGGTGGGGTAGAGAATTTACAAGTTGAAGCAGTGTCAGATTTTAAACATATGTATGTGTCTTCAGAGCAGTCTTAAATGATAAAGCAGTACATCGTGTGAAATACCTTGAAAGATGGTACTTCCTCATCCACTGCAGCCTCTTCAGGAGTAACCTCTTCTGTTGCTGGTCCCTGTTCACATGGTAGCCTTTCACTGGCCACCCAGTGTATGGATACTGGGTCAGATGCAGATGGGCCCTTTGCTGCGCCTTCCATGCTGGGGAAAAGAGGAGACAGGCCTTTGCGGAGCAATTCTGACGTTGACTCACACAACACATGAACATGCAGATGTCTTGAGAGTTGTATGTATTAAATGCTAGTTATACTAGTTAATACAGTAGTTCTTCAGCACATGTAGTTATACTGATAGGTACTGGTTAAAGCTAAAACCCTATGATCTTCTTTCAGAATCTTGACTTTGTTTTTCTTCCCCTCCCTCTGCATGTTGTGCCCCCCCCCCCCCCCCCCCCCATTTCTGCTAAGTGCCATAAGCATTTTTGTGCTGTTGCTTTTCCTTCAAATACAAATTTACACTGCATATTGAACAAGTGGACACTGACAGTGACATTGACATAATAAGAATTATATACAGAGAGATCTATCATTTATATTATTATAAGTGAAATTAAGCATTAATATATATATATGGCATCAGTGATAACTGTCGGCCTGACCAAGAGATGCTGTCATCAGTATTATTAAACTTAAGCAGTTCAGGTTATAGTTCTTGCTGGCAGTGGCAGCAGATTTTCAACAGTACAGTAACATTATATGATAGTACACTGCTAGAAAATGATCAGTTGGTTTAATCATCAACAATGCCTAGGGCTCATTTGGTCCATAAAGTGCTTTAATTAAACCATTTGATGTATTCATATTTCATCAAAAGCATCAATTTAATCTTTTTGATGACACATATTAGTGACATAGTCATGAATACAGCAAATAGTTTAAAGCACTCTACAGACTAAATGAGCCATGGCACTGTTGATGATTAAACCAATAAATCATTTTCAAGCTGTGTACTATATTGTGTAGTTTACCAGTTAGTGTAAATTTTATGATGGCATTTAAACAACAGTGACACACTGACAAAACAAATAACTACGGACAGTGATACATGATTCAAGTTTCCACAGACTATGAAACCATTCCTTTAGTTTAGAAATGGCCAGTGCTGCTCAGCACACCAAGAATTCTTTCTTATGACTTATCCTTTAACAGTTTTCTTTCCTTTTGGATTAAAATTCAGATTAGAACACTGAAAACCAACCACAGCATGGACAAGGAAAAAAAATGTCCTGTACAAACCCATAACTGTCTTTGCTCTGTGTCTCAAAGACTGCTGATGAAGGGAGTACTCCCCCTGGTGTTGCTGCGTCCACCACCACTTCGAGGAACTGTAAGTGTAAGGAGCTTGTCTTCGGCTCCAAGACCCCCCAGAGAAGTAAGCAGCACTGTTTCTTCCTCGTCTCTGCCTGCCCCTAAATGGGTTCCTTGAGGCGGCATTTGGAAAAAAGGATGAAGAACTCTGGAATGAATACCTGCTGGCACTTGTGGATGAGTACGAAAGCCTGTTATATGATCTGCTTGCTTTCATCTTCCACACATAGGGCTGACCACCCTGGAGATACCTTGCCGATGTGTGAGGGGTTACAGAATACTCCTTCTGCCTGAGGGATGCAGCACTGTTGAATGGGGGAGTGTTCACTGGGACCTTCCTCAACTTGTATTTGGTCTTGATGACTTTGGCTGCTCTTACCATGGCTGTCTGAGGCGCCGAGCATCCCACAGAAAAGGGCTGTGAGCTGTGCAACTTCATCAGTTTGTAGCGCGATTTCATCATGACTCTTCCGTGCAAATTCCTTCCGCTCTTGCTTGTCTTTGGAGAGTCGCTGTTGAGTCGCTGCAATTTGTATCTGCCAACAAAAGTCTTCACAGCCTGGCTACGAAGCTGTTTGGAGACTGGTGATGCTGCAGCCTGGGAGGCTGATTCTCTTGTTTTACTGATGGCAGCATGGCCAGGATTTTTCACAAGTGAGTATCGAGATTTCTTCGCACTCAAGGCGTTTCTGTTTGCTGTGGTATGAGCATGGACAGAATTATTTCTTCTAGCTTCAAAGAGGTTCAGGGCAGATTTGCAGGACGTATTATGGAATGATCTCAGACTTGGTGAGCTTCCAACCACAAGAACCCTCTCTGGCAGCTTCTGAAGAGGAGCTTTTTGAGGTGTCCACCTCAAAGACTTGCGACTGGGAAGAGGCCTCAGCTCTGCAGTGGCACCGACTGTGGATGGGGATCCAGGAGTCAGACGTTGGTTGGCAGCGACGCTGTCCCCTTTCGCTGCACAGCCATGCATCGCTGCTTTGACTGACAAACTTACCAGGTCAGTTTTGCTATACAGACTAGGCGCAGCTGTTCTGTTTATGTACTCAGAGGTTTTCTTTGGAGATTCTTTCAGCATCACTCCCATTTTTTTCCTCATGGTAACAAGCTTTTCCTCCGTTGCTTTCAGCTCTCTTTCAAGATTTGCCCTTGCGAAGGACTTTGAAGGACTTGAGCAATGGGTTTTGTCTTTTTCTGTCAAAAACACCCCACTGTCTCTCTCTGCTACAATGGGGGGGGTGCAAGTTGGTGGTTCGGAAATGGTTGAGAAAACTGGCAACGGATGAGTGCTCTCTACAGTTTGGCATTGCCTGTCTGGTGAGGAGTTAACTAATTTCTTCACCATGTGGTACGCTTTCAAACTGTGGCTTTTCTCAGTGACAGGTTTCAGGAGAGTGAAGTTTGGTGAGGAAGCTGATCTCTCCATCTTGACATCTGATGACCGTTTACTGATCCTCTGATGACAACCTGATGCTGTGACACTCGTCCTTTTATCACTTGCTTTGGTTGTTACGGCATTTTCTTCTTTCACTTTGCTGGTTGTTACGGCATTTTCTTCTTCCACTTTGCCAGTTGCAAACGCTTGATTGCTGTGCTTTGACTGAGTGTTGCATGACTCGGACTGAAGTTTTGCTTCTGAACTGCCACTTTTAGGAGCTAGCGTACTTCTCACAGTCTTTCTCTTCTTGGCTGCTGCTAGTTTTGTTAAGCTGGACTTCAATGCAGTGAGTTTGCTCATAACTTCTGCCGTTTTCAAGACCAGCTGTTCTTTGTGAGTGGAATGTGCACTTACTAGCACACCAACAGCATGGACGGGCTCTTTAATTTTAACACCTGAGCTGGAACTGTTCAGTTTCAGCACTGCAACCGTCTTTTCCTGCAGTCCTCTCTCAGGTGGTATAAGCTGGTTTCTTTGCCACTGAAGTAACTGTGCTTTGGCTGAAACTAGTGAACGGGTGCTATTGCCAACTTTTGCGCCAATAACACCTGCAGATACATTTCTCTGTCTGTCTAGTCTAAGGGACGGATGCTTTTTTTGCATACTAGTTTTGTCCAACACCTGGCCTTTCTGCCCACTGCTGCCAATGCCTATTGACACAGCGCCCCTTTCACTGCTCAGAGGGACATCAGATTTTGATGCTGGAGCACTGTGCATTCCACTCAGTGAATCTGTGCTTAATGTTTCAGTTTTTGGTTTTGGAATACTTGCGTTTAGGGTTCCTGTAAATTTGACTGATGCCACTTTCTGCATGTCATTGCTTTCGGTGAAATCACTACGCAATGGCACCGACAGCTTCTTGGTCGAAGACGTCCTGTTGACTTGTGCAGACGAAGGATCCAATGCACAAGATTTCTTGCCACCTCGCAGGTGTATATTGTGTGGAGGATAAAGAGGGACAGGGTTTGTGCAGTTGAATGTATTGCTGCCTCCATGCTGTCTGTGATGCAGCTTCTGCTGACTGGACTCTCCCACAGCCAAGGGAGTGGATTGTGAGCCTGGCGTACTGTTCCCATCATGGACAGTCTCCTTCTGCTTCTGTGCATTACTGATCAGATCTGATGAAGAATGAAACCACAAATGTTTTCATTAATAATGAAAATGAATGAAAAGAATTCCTTTGGCTACCTACTGCACAACAAATAAAACATTATTTTATTTTTTATAAAACTAAAAAACACTTGTCTATGTAATCAAATTGTCAATGGTTCTGTCCCTGGATATATCTCATAAAATATGTCTGAACCTGTTCAGATACTGAAATAGGTATATCTAAAGCCAAGTAAAGGTCTCTTCACTCTGTCTCAGCCAGTCACTAGCATCTTTTGCATACCAACATTCAAAAGAAAACAGCATGGGCAATAAGCTTTCTCTTACTCCACTGCTAAGACCTGGAATTACCTCCCCTTCTGTCAGACACCTACACAGCCCACCATTTTCATCTTTCAAATTTAAGTCCAGACATAAAACCATCCTTTCCAAAATGCAAACAGCATTTTGACTGCTGAACTAGTGATTCTGGGCAGACAGAGATTGTAACATTATGGGTTTTTTTTTCCCTTCTTCTTTTTTTTTTTTTTTAGGTCGAAGTGTAAAAAAAACAAAAACAAGCAAGTAGTTAACTGGTGAGGCATTATAATATATGCTAAAAGGTGTGCAAGGAAAGAGGACAGAGGTACTAGAAAATAAAGTTGACAGGATGTGAGTGAGTAATGCATTTTTTGAATGAACACAGGTGAAGTCATCCACCAGTGAAGGGAGAAGGCAGTGCTGCTCTTCGTTCCTGCTGCTCTTCGTTCCAGAGAAATTTGACTTTCATTGTGATTTGTGACAAGATGTTGAACATTACACATTACAACAAGCCCACATCACTGTGCTGCTAATCATGCAGTTAACTGTGAAAACCCAACTGATCTTACAAGATATGATCCACGTGAGTATTACCAAGTGAACTGTTGTTGTTCTGTGTCACACAGAACAGCATGCTACGCGTAGTTTGTTGTAACAGATAACGTTCAACATACAGCCAATCTTGAACATTTTTAAATGAATAAAAAGCAACACATTTTGAAACATAAACAGTTGTCCTTTAATACAACAATATGTGACAAGGAAGATTTGATGATTTTTTCCCCTCAAATTTAAGCTTTCTTGACATAAACAGCAAACACTGTAAGAAATATGTCAAACATTACTATTTCAATAAGATGTACAATGCTGTTTGTTTCTTGATGAAAATGATCAATCGGTAACTTTTTATTACTGTAAAGTATAAAGACACATAACCATTTCCATGTAAACAGTTTTTGCTGCATTAATTTTGTTGTAGCGGATAACATAATGTTAATGAGACAATATGGTACTTTGTTTTTCATAACAAAATAAGTAATACTTTTTATTTAACAAACAAGTGTTTTGTAAGAGAAAATGGAGCAAGTAAGAGTGAGTGCAACTTTTACTGCTTTTGGGTGCCACAGGAAAACACACACGCAACCTGTCATCCATGCGTTTCTTGGTGATGTTGACTTGGGTGCCTAGGACAAAAATAGTTAAACAGTTAACTTAAGAGTGAAGAATTAATAATAATAAAATATAAAAAATCGTAATATTACTAAAAATATCACAGCCAAAGAATAATGTTATTAAGATGGGCACCTTACATTTTTAGAACTCTGGAAGGCAGACAGGCATGGTCACTATAATTATGTCAAACATTATTATTTCCACAGCTCGTGTTGTAATTGTAATGTTCAACACCTACCTTGACGACTTTAACCTGTGTAAATTCGAATTGTCAACCATATATGATGATCTGTTTGAAGACGTATTTTGTAATGTAAACAAAACGAACTGTGTTAAGTGCAAGCAAAAAATGTAAAGAGTACGATCAGAATATACTGTTTATAACCAATCAGCTGTCGCACATTACGATTTCAACACCCACCCATGTTGTAAGAAACTTGGTGAAAACAAATTTATGAAAGCATCTGAACAAACTTTAGGTTGACAGCAACAAAAACTCGCTCTGTATGCTAACATTCCGATACTTTTAAAAGATTCGGCATATACCAATATAATATCATCGAATAACCAGCAGATTTGACTAAATCTCTGCCAAATCTGCGATGAACGTTTAAAGTTGAACGTTATGGTCTTCAAAAATATTACCACACACCTTTCGCATATCAGAACGTCTCTTCCGTGCGGCCATGTGCTAAAAACAAATGACCCGGATGTGTAACATGGCTAACCGGAAGTAGTGCAAAAGCGCAAAAACTATTTTTTTCCTTTTGCTTGTTTAATCTAATATATTGTTGAATGTTATTTATCGCAACAATTTTATGAAGAATGGCAAAAAAATAATTTTAAACTACCCAGACATTTGGCAGTAAAATAAAACATTGGCGCCTGATGCAGTGACGTACCACAGTGACTGGAGTAAAGTTTCGATGAAAGAGAAAGTCCGTTCTTCACTACACTGTCTGCTGATGCTGGTCATGAAAAATTTCAACACACATAAAGTTTGACCGAGGAATATTTCGGATCCTCTGACTCCAAAAACAAAACTTAGAAATAATTGATTTGATATGAACTGTGTAAAGCGATATCTCCTCTGTGCAAATCGGTGACTGAGGTAATGTTTTGATTCGTCATGTACGTGAATGAAAGCATCGAAAGTACTCACCGTGAGCGTGTCCTTTTTCAGGGGTCAAATTTCGTGGCGCTTTTCACTTTCAAAAAAGAATATTTCTCCAGCTGCTCCAGATTTGGAGCTCATATTGTTTCCACTGTGATACTGACCAAGTATGAACACACACACAAAGCAACAACAAGACAAAGTGTTTCAAACAATTTTATTGACAGTCAAAAATCTGACCCCCCATTTGCGCAATCTGACCCCCCATGTTTGGCACTAATTTTTTTATATATATATATTTAGATCTGGAAGACCTTAAACAAAATGCTTTTTTCTTCCTTTCTGTGCTTCCAAAGGGTAGGCACTCTAGAAATCTCCTGTTATTAATATTATTATCATTAAAAATATATAATAGTGTATAGCTTGTCAGTGTGCTCCGACCTGGAAAGACCGAAGAGACTGTTAGTGAAGCAACTTGTTATGTGTAATTCGCTAATTGCTGTTTGAGTGTTTCAATACCTGTGCGGAGCAGTCACAAAGACAATATCCACAGAGCTGCAGCAACTGTTGGTACAACTATAAAATTACTGTAATAAGCATCCAAGCAATCGACCGTGACCACCTTTTAAATACACATCGCTGCAGGACTTGCAACGCTCTGGCAGAGAAAGAAGTATTATTATTAACGGATTTTTAAAGCATTTTCACTATCACATTTCAAAAGGAATCGTTTACATCATTTCATTGTTGTCGGTCTAAAATTACTGTAAACTATTTTTTGGATTATACTTCTAGTAAATACGCATTCGTCATGTTTACCCACATACCGACAGAGCAAATTCTCACCAGTTAAAAACTTAATCTCTTTCAATAAACGTTCTTTTTCTGTTTCGCCGTCCATGATGAATTCAGCAACTTCCGGTCTCCACCGCTCAAAACGTTAAAAAATAGTAACGCTTACAACATTAACAAATATCGTACTACTACTACTACTCCCCTCCCCTGCACACACACACACACACACACACACACAGAGGCAGTCATCCAGCCTCTCTCTCTCTTTAAATTTTTTTGCTCATGTTCAGAAACTGCTTATTAAATAAAGGCTGCATTTTAAACACTAAAAGGATTTTTACCTTTGATCTCACCTACCTGTGAAGATTGGTTATTTACCAACTGGCCCATTATCTGATAGGGCAGCACATGTGGGTGCTTTTCTTTAAAAACATCAACTGTTTTTCACCAGCTTTTTTTCTCTTTTTTTCAAATATTCTTTTTAATTCAGAAAAAAAATTAAAAAAAAATTAACTCACATACCAGGACAATCAGTGGAGAGTCAGTGGTGCAAAGCAAGAGCATTTGCTCTTGAAAGCCAAAGTTTAGCATGACCAAGCAGGGTCACCAAATGGATAGGTGACTGTTATGCACTACTGCTAGGCTTAGTGTCAAATTCTCTTCGGACAGAAGAAGAGCAGAAGACAGAACTTATTACTCCACAAGGAGCATGAAGCCCAATGGTTACTGCATGCTTTGTATGTGTGTGTGTGTGTGCGTTTGTGTGTGCGCGCATATGTGTGTGGTGTGTCACAGTGTGTGTGTGTGTGTGTGTGTGTGTGTGTGTGTGGGTGTGTGCATGCATGTGTGTGTGTGTGCATGTACTTTAATTTTAACATTTTAATTTTCAAAAACACATCACAACTGATTTAGTGTATATAGCTGAGTTTTAAGATGAGTCCATCTGACCACTTTAAAAGACCCCTATAACTTCTTTTTCCTGGCCCTCAGGACTTTTGGGGGTGGGGTGGGGGGGGGGGGGCTCTTTTTTTCATCTTTTAACTGCCACCAGACTGTGGCCAGGAAACATTATTCTGACAGCCAAGAAACTATGACTTGAAAACTGCCTCAGTTTTCACAGTGAACACACTATGACTATAAAAAAACAACGTATTTTTCATCTTTCGGTGGCCACCAGGCTTTGATCAGTAAACTGTATTCTGGCACCTATTAAACTATGACTAGAAATAGTAGTAAACCATTCAACCATTCACAAAACACTAGCCATAAGTAATATCAAAACCAGTCAGACAAAACTCTGAAAGCACATGTTTGTTCACTGGTCCATTTATTGAACAGTGGGCTATGTGGCATCTCACACACAGCAACAACACAGCCAGACTGACGCCTGTGCAGAAAGGGACTGTTTTAAAATCACATGTGGGTAACAGTGCACCCATACATGCTTCGTATATCAAAACAATGTTCCTCTGCCTTCCACAGTAAAATACCCCCCACCCCCACCCCTGCCCATTTTGCATCTAAGGATACTGAATACATTGTACAGTGCTGGTGTCAGTATGCTTGCCCATTTGGCCTGCACTTGGTCTGGTTATTTATAACAGTACATCAGTGCACTTAGTCTGGCTGCAAAGAGATCAGTGGTTCAGCAGATACCATCTTGACAAACATTCACCGAAATGTTGGACCTTTGCTGTGAGCTTGACCTTGAACACAGCAATCAAATCTTTTCACCAGACGCTTTGGCTTATGACGTGCCATCAATCTACATTTGATTGCCAAAGATCCAAACACAGAAAAGGTTCAAAAGAACACTTATTTATTAGGACAAAAACACAATTTGCAAATTTTCAGGGTAATCGCCTTTGTCAAGCTACAAAATGACACTTAAAAAAATGAGAAGTGAAATAACTTCTCTTTTTTGGTTGTGCTATGTTTTTTTTGTTTTTTTCTGCTCATAAACAATATAGCTCAACCAAAGAAGATAAATTATTTCACTTCTTATATCTAATTTTTCATAATTTTTCACTGTTTAACTGTTGTTTGTCATTTTGTAGCTTGACAAAGGGGATTAACTCCAAAATGTGCATATTGTGTGTCTGTCCTAATAAATGTGTTCTTTTGAACCTTTTGTGTCTTTGGACCTTGTTTTAGAATGCTAGCAGTCATTCTGGTTTCAGATTTTTGATTGCCAAAGGATCAGCAGTTCAGAAGACTGAGTAAAAACAGCCCTATTTTGATTATATCAGCCCTCATTGTGACCTTGAATATTGCATCCCATTTTTTTTCACAGGACTCTGGTGTATGCTGATACACTGCCATACCAAGTCTGGCTACAAAAGGCTGAGCTCCAGAAGATACCATGGGGGGCGGGGATAGCTCAGTGGTTAGAGCGCCAGACTCGTGATTGAATGGTCGCGGGTTCGAATCCCAGCTGGAACGGCGGGAGAATTTTCTTCTCCAGGGTCGACTTTCTGTGCTGACTCTTATTTCGGTATCCGTTCCACCCCTGTGTTACCACAGTAGCACGTAAAAAATCCCGGTCATTCTGCCAAAAGTGCAGGTGGCAGGTTACAGCTAAACACGCATACACCTTACGTATGTGGCTTTTATTGAACCGTGCTTCGGCATTGGTCACAACTTGTCCCTAATATGTCAAATGACATCTGAGGACATTAAGCATCAACTCATCATCAGATACCATGTGGACAAAATCCAGACACACTGATGGACAGACAGGCAGACACATGGGCATGGTCATTCCAGTATCCCCCCTAACTTCATTATGGGGGATATAACATAGGCAATATTTTCCCAAAGTTTGGCAATTAATATGACCACTGGACAACACAAAATGGCCCTCTGGTCTCAAGCACTTGTATTTTGTCATGTTGACTGATAGAAAATACTGGCAAACACTATAAAAAAATATTATTTTTTTTAGCCCAGCTTTGTATGAACAACTATGAACACGTTGTTTTCTCTTTTCAGGAGACTAAATACTGCAATCTCTCTTTAGATGCAATTCAAGGAATCCATAAAAGAAGAATAAACATAATAATTAAAGCAGCCTTACAACTGAATACTTTCATTGTTGTTTTACCAACACGCTATTTTTTCTCTTTACTTTTTTTGCATTTGTTACTACATTTAAGAAGTAAGAGAGTGGTCAAGAGGAGAGAAAAGTGAGACTGCAATGATGCCTCACGGAACTGCACCAAAGCAGCACTTCTTACAAAGACACACACACACACACACATAAATACAGTATTAATACATTTAATACACTCAGTGCCAACAGGCAGGTACACACACCTAACCAAATGAATGCATGAGCACAAATCAATCATACACAAACAAAAACATTAATAAAAATAAAAAGACTTGGAATGTTGCACAATCAAATGCAGTTCAAGTCCCACTTTACAACGTTACATCCTGTGCAGATTGCGGCTCATCACAACAAACTGAAACAACCCACAAAGGAATGAGCCCCTGAGTCTTTCAGGAAGTAGAATGATTAAAATGTACAAATACATTTACACATACACGTACACAGAGAATGAGAATAATTAGAATTAAAAAAAGAAGTGTGTGGTCCACTTGCACAAAAACCCTGGACAGTAATTTCAGTATCTAAAAATAGCAGCTATTAAAAAAAAAAACTGACATGCTCTGCATGTGGAACTGAGTCCCAAATACAAATAGTATATATACACATTTTTCAGGGCAACAAAAGAAATAATATAACAAAGTCCTACAGTGATTTGGAGAACCACTCTGAAGTTTCCTTTCTTACTGGTCACCTTTCTTTGCATGCAAGACCATCATCGGAAAGAATGGTCCAGGATTCATATAGAATTTATACTTCAAAATTTCCAAAATTTCCTAAAACTTAAAGACCATTTTCCAGACAAAGTTAGTGCTCAAGTACAAAACTGAACACTCTAACACTGTCAGATAATTTTATCTACCTGTTTTTGTTTTGTTTTTGCCTTTGAGTCTTTTTTCTGCTTCGCTTAAAGCAGGGAGTGGTTTCAAGTTAAATAAACTGTGTATTTTTCTTTGTTCACCCATTGTTTGGCCTCCTAGTAGTTTTTTTCTCACAGTCTGTGTTCTGTAGATTATCTGTTTACCATTATCATGAAATTCCCAAACTTTCCAAGACCTTCACTAAAAACGGCATGTTTATCAAACTATCCAAAGCTGGAAAAAGGGAATATAAGTTTTTTCCCAATTTTAAGACAGTACGCACACACACACACACACACAAATGGAACCCCTTCTTGTCCCCATTTTGAACTACACTGAAGCTGAGTACTTGAATGGAACAAAAGAACACTGGCCCTATTATCAAGGACGGAAACAAAATAAATGTGCACAGCAGTATTTCACTCAATTTCTCATCTTGTTAGTTAAAAAATAATAGTAATGAAATCCCCATGACTTTGAGTGCCACCATTTTGTGCCCAACAGTTTGTATCAGTGACATCATAAACAAAGGTGGCAGGTGTGGAAAGAGCATCAAATATTTCACATGCCAACCATTTTCCGCTCTTCACTGGTAAACAGAGAACCAAATGGTTCAACTTCAAATTCACACAAATTCACTGTGACTCCCCCTCCCCCCCTCCCCCCACCCAACTTGTTTTGTATTAAACATTGATAGAACAAGCAAATAAAGCATGCAAATAAAATAGAACAAGCAAATAAAGCATGCAAATAAAAATATTTGTACATTTTCAATGCTTTCAGGCCAGCATGCATATTCTCTTTGGTTCCCACTTAACTGAAGACCTACAATAATCCTCATTTTAGTGTAAACTATCAATAAAAGCCATTGCTGACTGAAGTCAAAGCAGCAACCCAAAGCAAAATGAAAGAAATCATTCTCAAAGCAGCAATCCAAAGCAACTGGGAAAAAAGAAAACGGTCTGTCATGAAATGAAATGAAACACCACGTCAAAGTACAGACAACAACATAGAGAATCATAGGACCAGCTCAGACATAGAGCAGACCAAGATCATATTTGTCTTTGTTCAAAACCAGCTGCACCAACAAATCAAATGGGTCTTAAAACTGGACGGATCATTTTAAATACACATAAATGTAATAGATATATTTGGGGGGATCTAAGACACCAAAGCTCAAGTATCTGAGACAGTGGCATACAAAACCAGTCACAAACCAGACACCAAAGCTCAAGTACCCAAGGCAGTGGCATACAAAACCAGCCACAAACCAGACACCAAAGCTCAAGTACCCCAATACAAAACCAGCCAGCCTGGATACACTGACGCACATTTCCAAAGTACAAGCATTGGATTCCACCCATCACCAGACCCATATACACTCTGATATCTTTCACTCCAGTTACTTATTCACCCAGCACTCAACAGCTGACCCTGTTACTCCACTTGTATGAACACAAGAACTGATTGCACACGCTGACTGATGATTCTCATTTCTGAGGTACAACTGGTCTCTTCCCAAATGCATCATAATTCAAACAAATTAACGTGACAAAATGAGATTGGTACAATTATGACATAGTCGGATATGTAGTTTGTGAAGGACACACATCCTTCCACTTCTTAGCTATATCACAAGAATGTTTGGGTGTTGAACCCCAAGATGGTGCTGTTACTTACTATCTGCCGGTGATACTGCTGTTCAAATGATGTGTTTCATTACTGACTGCTCCACCATCAACCTGAAGATATGTAACCCTACCTTCTGAAATGAGTCACAGTGATATCTTTTGTCATTTTGGGATAATTATGTCACAGTAGAAAGGGCAGTGCTCTTTTTAAGATATGCAAAAAAATATCAAAATTGGTTCATTGGCCTTGTTATTATAACCATCTTAAGTCATAACCACCACAAGATCTCATTCTGAGAAATTGGCTACATTTTCCTTAGCAACAAGCAGGTGCATGTTTAAAACACATTTTAATGACATTTGTGAACATATTTAAGCATAATTTCTAATGCAAAAAAGACTGGGCGATCTGATTTTGCTGAAAACCTTAAATCGAAAAAATATGGGAAGCTCCCTTTAAAAATAAGTTGCAATGAGAAAGTGGCCTAGTATCCATCTAACTCATTTTAAAAGGCAGGGTCACATATGTACTTTTTCAACAGAAGCATAGGAAGTTTAATCATGAAAGTCTGTGCAATAAACTGTTTTTCACACCCTTTAGAAACATTGGTATCAAGCGTGCTGCCAGGGTAAGGATATGTACATTAATATAACCCCATCCTAAGGATAAGGTTTCTGTCAGTACAATAATTAAAATATTAAAAATATGCTGTAAATGCACCACAGAGCTATACTTTCACAATTAAGAGATACTGTCTCTATTTCCTGGGAAGGCTTTTTTTCATTCCCACACAAGCAGTTGCAAACAAAGCAAAAGTCGCAATCACCAGGTGATTCTGGCTTTTGAAATGACTACAACTTAAAATTTCCATCTTTCTGTCTTCCTTCAAGTCACAGCTCAAGACTCACTTTTTTTCTATCTCTTACTCCTAACACTTCCAACAGTCTCCAGCCTGCCTCAAGTAAATGTGCATGTGTGCATGCATGCGTGCATGTGTGTGGCTACATCAGGAAGGGGGGCTGATGTTTGATGATAAATTTGTGTATGTTAATACAGTGTGTTTTGATGTCATTTCTTGTTTGTTTGTTTTTTTAACTCGAGTATGAAATGTCTGCACCTACAGCTCATTTGAGAAAGGATGTTCTAGGATGCCACAATTATTATTATTAATGTACTTTTGTTTTAGTTTTTTTTTAAATGTAGGCAATTTCTGTAGCACTGAAACTCACCTGAAATGGTTCTTGCATAATCAGCGCAGGCCACTTTCAAACAGTGGTTAAAAGCACACACATCTGTCACTTTTGCTAACAGTATTATTACATGTTCAGTTTATGATCAAGCATGATGTACACTTTCCAAACCATTCTGACAATGTCTGTGTCCTGTAACATGTATGCACTTGCTATCATTTTACTGTGTTCAAGTACACTTCACTTGTCAAAACAATTCTAGCAAGCTGTTATTCCAGTTGCATCTATATACACACAACGTATCTGAGAGAATTTAACCCCATCAATATTTACACATGAACAATTTTTTTCAGCATTAACCTTTTCATAGCCAGCATGCTTTTGTTGTTGTTGTTGACAACTCTCATTAACCCCAAAAGGGTGTCATTTTTCAAAACTTACAGAACAAATACAATCAGACTAGTTAAAAGTGATGGCCTTTTTCATAAGTACAGTGGCCAAGACAGACGGCCATCTTAGACATGACAAGGAGGATTACAAAAGTATCCCAATACAGTGCCTCGATGACCTCCCCAGAAGAATACAAACGGCGAGCACGGGCAATTGTTTGTGGAGGTTTTAACTAAACCCCCCAGCCCCATTGCCCCCACCCTCATATGTATCTCCACACAAGTTAGTAACTGCGTTTTAACATCCTTTCAACCACACAGGGTCATCTCAGGACAATCAATCTCTGTCATAAATAATAAACCATCAAAATACTGAGCTTTGTACACATTTACATCTCTGTCATAAACAATAAACCACCAAAATACTGAGCTTTGTACACATTTACATTTACTTTTACTGTGCCAAACAGAAAAAAAGAAAGAAAAACAAAAAGTTGTCTCATAAATGCTGGCAGTGAAAAGGTTAAGGCATGGATTAAGCCCAGTCCGGGCTGACAGTTCGTGACCTATTTGTTCCAGCCGTAGCGAGTGACCATGCGGTTGAAGGCATCCCTGGCTTCTGCTTCCGTGTAGGCTTGGTCAGAATTAGCGTGACTCAGAGAGGCGTTGGGGTCACTGAGAATTTCACTCCTCACCTGAACCAAAATTCCCTGCAAGGGGGGAGAAAAACCCCGTTAAATGAGCACTTAATCTATTTCACCTTTTGGACTTCACAACTTACTCAGTTTCACCTTTTAGACTTCACAACCAGTGAAGTATAGGCATTATTAATGGAAGATGAGCAGTGATGCACAATGCACTTCTCTTTTTTTATTTTTTTTTATCAGTAGACTGCCATGTTTCACCGAGTGTGCTGTGTATTTCAGCTGGCAATGGCAGACAGACCAACTGCAATAGAAAAGCACATGCCCAATGCATGTGTGTTTGTGTGTACATGCATTTCATGTCAGTACGGTTGTAGGTGTGTAAAGAGGGGGACTGCTGGTGTTAATATGCATGTTTGTACAGTACTGCTTAATTATTACTATAATTGTCAACAAACAACAACAACAACAACAAAACTCAGCTACAGGGACTACTTGCTCTGCTGTCTATCACAGGGTGGTGCAGGTGGCAGGGACAAGGATATGAAAATGATTCATTTTTTTAATTTATAAAATTTGTTTACTATAAAATTATATTTACCTCAATGTCATTGCAGGGTCTCCAGCCCGACTTTGTTAGCATCTCCATACATATACTGCCTCCAATTGTAACATGGCCTAAAAAGAACCATTCAAACCATAATTATGAGTCCATCACACCAACCAGCATCACCAGCCATATATATACTACCTCCATCATAACATGAAGTGAAAAGAACCAGTCACACCATTGTTAAATCATATCAACCAATAAGTAACACCTGGAACAATTTGTAAAAATCCCAGCTACACAAAGGTTCTGTAAGTACGTATGCAGTAGCATGAATATTTCTGATCAGTCTTTTCTGGAGGGAAACAAAATATTTTCTGTCATATGACCATGAACACAGTATCAATTTCACACACAGGCACACAAATGCATGTGCACACGCACACGCACACACACACACACACACTTTCTCTTAGTTTTGCATGAACACACACACATGCACATACAAACATGGATGCATTCATAGATTTATGCATATGTGTGTGTGGCTGTTTCTAAGGTGAAGGCTGTCTGAGTGATGTTGTAAAGAATAAGGGAGGTGAGGGATGCTGCGACTGACCAGTGAGAAATGCGAATCGTGGTCGGACAACTCTCAGAAAAGGAGGACTGTATGGGTAGTCTCCGGGAAACTGCATCTCCATTTCAATGACTGCCTGAAAGTGTGAACAGTCCAAGGTAAGCAGGGCGCTGACTGAAAGTGAATGTCATCCATTTTCTCCCTGTTCTCTTCACTCTCGCTGTAACTGTAGCAAAAATATCCATGATGAATTCAGCAATCAGAGTCCAAATCTGAGACTCAGAGAGAAAAATCCTGTTGCTTGGAGACATTTACTGTCATTCCGCAGTAGACTGGAATGACAGGCTCCATCACTTCCAACCAGATGCTTGACTGGACATCATTCATACAGCCAGCTGAATTTCACTGCCAAGAAATACTAAATAACCTAGTTATCAATACTAAAGCTTCACCACTTGAATTCAGGTTTGGCCAGACTGCTCATCTGGATCCGATAAGAACTAGAACTGAAAAAGTGAGAGGTGCCCAACAGCATGTGAGCTGTGCAGAAAAGGCAGAGGTCAACCCCCCCCCACTGCAGTGTATTTGTCACACTGAGTGCCATGAATATCATTCCACACCGATCACACAACAACCTAGCCTGAAACTGCCAGTCAAACTGAAAACTGCCAGTCTTCAACAGGCACCCAATAGAAACATTCAAAATTATTAACCAAATCAATGACTTTTAAGTCTGGTAGGCTTTTTCGTTTTTGTAGTTTTTTCCTCTCTTTTTTTCTTCTTCTCCAGACAAGATGTGAAATGCAGAACAGAACTGTATGTTAAATACAACAAAATTCACCTTTACAACAGAGAGGCACAGGCACAGAATGCACTTTCTTCAAAGCTAAAACAGCACTAACTATTTGCAGATTCAAAGATTTCCCAGACAGATACCGCATTTGACAGAAAACAAATCTGATTACAATTTACATTGAATAAATCATTGGGAAAATTATAGCCTGCATAAGGTGGCCATAAAAATTCAATAACAATATGGTCCCTTTTTTTAATGTCCTTCTCAGCTGTGCATGTGTGTGTGTGTGTGCATGTGCATGTGTGAGTGCTTGTGTGTGCGCGTGCTTGCTCTTTATTGATATTGTGTGTGTGTGTCTGTGCACATGCATGCATGTGTGCATGCATGCGTGTGCATGCATGCTTGCTCTTTATTGGCATTGTGTGTGTGTGTGTGTGTGTGTGTGTGTGTGTGTGTGTGTGTGTGTGTGTGTGTGTGTGTGCACACACATGTTTCACTATGCTTTGCATGAATAAGTATTTTTATTAATGTATCATTACACCATTGATTTGTGTACGAGTACAAAACTTACAAATATGCTGCATGTTTTTCTTCAAGTTGTAAAATGTTTAAAGTCTGAAAACGCTCTACAAATTCCCTATGACCATCATATGGTGGGATGCTGAAAGGTTGCAGGGCCTATGTCAATCCCTGTGAAGTCCATCCCTATATCTCCAAACAAAGGATTTTCCAAAGTCAACATCAGCAGGGCAGCTAAGGCATCAGACGCCTATCTGTGCAAACCTTTCCACACACCTCTCTCTTGTGTTCCTGTGCGTATCTCTTGAGATCCCTGCCAAGTTTTGTGTCCTCTGGGATGTTAACCAGCTTGACATCCTGTGACAACATAGTGTGACGCAAGAGTAAAAGACAGCTCACAATGTGCTACGGCACAACAAAATTCCTGAGATGCATTGTTTTAATATCAAGACTACATGTACACAAACATAAGCCAATGAAGGTTGCTAAGTATCTATATCTACCTATGTAAGAACAGTCATGCCAAAAAGTTAAGCAACTCTGAGAAGTGACAAAGATAATACAGGTCATACTTTTGGTGTTGTTTACATCATTCAAATTTCAAAATGACAGAAAATAAAAATTCACCAAGAATGAAATGGTTTCAGTGCATTCAAAAGCTCTGCATACTAAGACCACAATCATGCTAAGCTGTTGGAACAAAACCCAAAACATTAACCAAAAGAAGAATTTACAGAAAGCAAACGTGAAAAGCGGTCCAAAATGAGCAAATGATTTTCAACATTTTGTTCATACATAAAGAAAGAAAACCAAATCATATTTTATACCCATTTGAACAAGTTGTTACCCCTTGGTCCAGCAGAAAATCCGTATTTGTCTCCTTGCAACCTGATCATCTTCAAATCTGCAACAGGTAACTATGTGCACAAGTGTGTCAAGTTCAACAACATACACTCGACAAAAACAGGACAGACAGAACCAAATCTACTGAAGTGGCACTTTAGTTTAAATTTATTCACTTTTTAGTGTGCAGCCCTCAAACAATATCTACCTTTCATTAACAGAAAATGTTACAGTGCATACTGGTCCAGTAAGAACACCCAAGGAACTGGTCACTTACAACAAATGAACAACAGATAAATAGGGAAAGCACGTCTCAAAAATCACATCCACAAATTGAGCAGACAGATCTATACAATTTCACATTGATATCATTTACTCTACCTTTAGCTAGACGCTGTACAGAAACTGGATTGGCACTCTGAGCAGCAAAGAATGTGTCCATATCAAGACTGAAAAAACAGAGAGAAGATTTTTTGGATAAATGTCTGACCAAGTTTGTCGGTGAGAACACTATCTACCCAGACCAAAAGAAATCATTCATGTATAGTCAAAGCATGCACATACAGTATATGACAGCAAAGAATCAGAATGTGTTCATATCAAGAATGAAACAAGATTTTATATATATATATATATTATACATGTCGGACCCAGTTCATCAGTGAGAAATCTGACCAGACCAAGATAATGCATTCATGCACAGTCAGTCAAGACCAGCATGCAGCATCAGCAAACTGCCAATGTCATGACTGAAAGATATTGTACAAACTTCTGACAGTTCATTGCCGAGAGCAATGTGAGAAATGACAAGAACACGATAACATACTGTACACTCGTAAGTTGTTAATGGGTAATATACTAACAGTGACTATCAAAATTTACCTTTCATGACGTATGTAAATTTAATTTTCACAATGTGTCCACTTGACAGAAACGTTACTGCATTATGGATCACTGTATCTGTTGATTTGGCGCACTTCTATTGTAATGTCAAGATTCTCTCTCTCCCTTGGCATTACACATACAGGTCTCTGAGATGACTGAATGGCTGACAGGATGTTAAAACCAAAGAATAACCAACCATGACATACTCCTGTCAGGTCATGAAACTTTGCCCCAATCTTTTTGTTCTGTTTGCGCTGTAACAATTCCCACTACCCACAACCCCCTAACTAGAACCTGCTTATCTGTCCCATGATCCTATGCCTGAAACATGCAAGAGCTGCTGAGTTTCTGTTGTTTTAATACTTTGCAAATAAGCTGCCAAAGTGAAGACCGCACGACCTAACTCAACTGTCACATTTTTGCTGCAATATTCACAATGTTTCATGAAATGATGGCAAGCAATAAAAGACATGCAACTGTTGTCAAACGAAGTTTTTCTTACATGTGGCAAGCTAAGCTAACTGGATTTAAAAAAATTGTTTTGTTGATTTTCATTACTTTATATGAGAGGAAAAAAATCTCTTTGGTCTGAATAGATATTACATTCAACATTGCACATATCATCACAAACAGCACTATGGGAAAGTGAATAGGACTGACAAAAAAACAAAATGATATCAAGATTAAATCCTTATAGCCAGAACACTGCTTACCAGTATCACTAATATCACTATCAGATGCAGGCCTAGCTTCCTGAGACAATAAACAAAATCAAAAGGCATAATGGATAACTTTGCCATTTGAATCACTAGTTTCCTGAGACAATAAACAAAATTAAAGGGCATAATAATTATATAACTTTGCCATTTGAATCACTGACAATCAGTGCTCTCTCTCTCTCTCTCTCTCTCTCTCTCTCTCTCTCTCTCTCTCTCTCTCTCTCACACACACACACACACACATGAAATTTGGATGAAAATATGCATAAATTTATATTTTTTTATAGTAAATCACAGAACTGTAAGTGTAACTTGCATCAAACTGAACAATAACAACACAGCAGCAACATACTCATCGCCTTCATCTCCTTCTCCCTTTTTTGGTTCTTCCTCTGCATCAAGATCTTCACCACCATAGTAGCAGTCCATGTCATCCTCATCCTCATCCTCCTCTGCATCCTCATAGTCATCCTCATCTTCATCACTCTTGCTTACTGCTTCAGTCGTACTCATACTCTTCTCTGATCCATTGCAAGGTAGCTGTAACTGACTGCCTGAGAGCTGGCAGACAGTTCAGTAAATCAGAAATTGTAAACTGTATTTACTTATAATTACTGGAGAAAAAAATTAAGTAAACATGGTGCTTAACATCCACAGAAAACATAAGGCTTATTTGGGACAGCGAGAAGTGGAAGGGGGGAGGGAAGAGGGTATGGGGTGGGGGGTGGGGGGATTATATAATATCACTACACTGTCATCACCCAAATGACTCCTGCATTAAGATGGGCAGCAATGAGAGCCATTTTAATGTTTCATTAATTGTGAGGAACAAAGTCACAAGACAGTGTCCACAGACCACAACTTTTGAAGAGAAAGGGGAGTTGAAGTGGATTCAAACTGAGGTCCCTATGCCTACCAGCCTAACTGCTAGGCCATCAGGAATATTATGATCATGCTAGTTGTTACTGGTGCTGCTAAATCAGCGGTAGTGGGTCAGTATATATCTGAGCTTGGTGTGTGCATGTGTGTGCATGTGTGTGTGTGTGTGAGCACGTACATGCATGTGTGCACACGTGCGTGTGCATGCTCGTGATATATATATTTAATAACACATGCCTGTGCATATAACATACATGTATCTGTGCGGATGAAATATTTTCCTGAAGATGCATGTTGGTGCCATACTCGGACACTGCTAAGGTAAATGTGTGCCAGTTACAGGACAACATACATGTAACTTTATAAGTGTCAGCATCAGTAAGCTGCTAGTGCTAAACCCTGTGTTTGTGTACGTGGGTGCATGTGTGCATTATCATGTCACCATGTGTCTTATTCACAAATTCGGTGAAACATTATTACTTCTGATTACTTAAGTCTTAAATGTGCTTGTAAAATTTGCACAAGAGCAAATAAAAATCTGAACTGCTGATTCTTTTTTTCTTCTTCTTTCCTTTCACGTTCTCAAATAAAAATCTGAACTTTTCACTTTTTTCTCTCTTTTTTTTTTAACATTCAATCAAAAGAAGAAAAAACAAACAGAGGATGCACCTCTGGTGGAGTTTATGTACCTTGTATTTACATGCATGCCAGGTGAGAGTTACTATAGTATAGGTGACTAAGGTTTTTGTTGTTGTACTTGTGTTCTGTATTTTGAGCAATAATTACCTCCCTTGTTCGTTGAAAGAAAAATAAGCCAACAAGAAAAAGAAGCTCACATCTGTTAGGCTTTTGCTTATGCGGGTAAGAACCATGTCCATGGTGAGATTTTCCTTGGAGTCAAGATACTCCATTACATCTTGCAGCTTCATCAGTACTGTTTCATCTTCACTGCAGACACTCTGTAAATGTCAAATTTAGTCAATCACTACAAATATTATTTGATCATTTCTCACATAAAGACTTACCGCTTTATTTTTTACTTAAATTTTTTTATAAACACAATGGTTACAATTATTCCACTTAAGGCTATTTTGCTGTGCAAAATATATATTATATACAATGACCCTCAATGTTATTGTTAACCACCAAACACTCACTGCAAATACATGAACAGTTTGAATATATCTAAATACAAAAATATTAATACTTATTAAATAATTAAGTTTTGTTCCTTTTACTTCTTCTTTTTTAACTGTTAAAGCCCACTGAATCAAAAACCATCAAAACAACTGGCGGTACAATAGTTGCATAAACAAGCAACAACATAAAAAATTTAATTCCCCCCCCCCTCCTTCTGAACAGCAGCAAGTTGTTTGGTAAACTGATGAAGCAGATACACCTGCAGGCTTTACAGCATGGGCTGGAGCTTTTTTCAATTGATTCACTTAGTGACCATGTTGTTTTACATCCACAGAAGCGAGGTTGCTTATTAGGGATGGGGACAGGGGGGGAAGAGGATGAGAGAGTGAAGGCTTGACTGCAGATACTGCCCGAAAAAGACCGGAGAGACTGTGGACTGCCGCCAGAACAATGGAAGTGTTAAGGTGGTGTCCCCTCGCCATTGCACAGCGACTAGTGCACTGCACAACTGCTGTTTCAACTGCCAAGCTGGGCAGAATCACAAGGCCAATGTCCGTTGCACTGCTGTTGAGGAACAACCCGAAGCGAAAGAAGTCCAACTTTCACAACCCAGCTCTAGCTCCCTGCTCATCTCTTCTGAGCCAACTTGTGGGTCCAGCTCCACCTCCCTCCTCTTGATCTCGCCTGGAACCCTGTATTCACTTAGTGACTTACTGGGTCGCTTAAATAGCAGTCTAACCGTAGACTAACGTTACTGAATGAACGAGTTTTACCCAAGATTCTTCCTTGCTTGGGCAGATAATGTTGAATGAAGTTTTTAAATCTGGGGTGCTGAAAATAAGCCGGTTTTCGTTCTTATCAAATGATGTCAGCTTGAACTTGCTGTTATGTTCTCCCAGCCAACGTTCTGCACTTGATTTCATGTCTGCAAACTCCATCTTTGATGTTTACAGTTTCAACTTCCAGCACTTGAACTTGTAGTGTGCACAGAATTTTTGATTTAAAAGAACTTTACATCCAAACACAAGGCTTATTCGGTGCAGAACATCTGTAATTCATAGATGCTTTACTTATCATTCCACCTTATGTTTTACACCTCCTGAAAACTCATTATTTCCCAGTGGGTCCTTTCACAATTCGTGGAAAGCGGACATCGTCAAAACAGTTGTAAGGGAAATCACTCGAAAGCAATTGGACGTGATTACCAGAATGGGTACAGCCGTCGACGAAACCAGAACCACCATATTATCCATATTGGAATACCATGCTGATGGTTTGCTGCCAGGAGCACGGACTTATTATGGCTGGGAGCAATGCGCTTGTGTGTGTGTGTGTGTGTGTGTGTGTGTGTGTGTGTGTGTGTGTGTGTGTGTGTGGAATGGTAAGGGACTGGAAGAGCCTTCCTCAGTTTTCCTGCGAACCTGTTTTGCAAATGTAGGCTGCTTATCGGCCGCAGTCAGTCCGGCAGCCGCCAGTCGAAATATCAATCACTGTTGATCGGTACTGGGTACGGATACCAAACATATTTTTGTTGCGACAAAAGTTTTGTCGTGACAACTTACTTTTGTCGCGACAAACACGTCTTTAGTCACGACAAAAGTAGGCTTGTTGCGACAAAACTTTTGTCGCGACAAAAATTATACTTGTCACGGCAGCTCCCGCCAATGATATTGAACAGCATAAAATGGCCAGCGATGAGAGCCGGTTCTAATGTTCCATTAATTGTGAGGCCGGCGGGGCTAAGTCACAAGACGGTATCCGACAACTCACAACACTGAAGAGATCCGCAAGAGCCGAGCGGGCCAAAGTCTCGGCCGGGGACTGAATCGAACTGTCCACGACCGGGTCGTCGGTCCGCTTGGCCAAACCCGAGCAGAATAATTGTCGGTGGTGTTGAGAGTGTAGCTGTCAGCTAACGGACATTTTTTCGTTGGTGCTCAAATAGCTTGTAACAGATAAAATTAACAGAAATTATGTCAGGTGTTTCTTTTATTACCATCCGGTTATGTTGCTTACGCCAGCACAAATAACTGTTTACGTGCGTGCGTGGATGCTATGTTGCTACCACAATCTTATTAGTACCCAGACCTTTCGGAGGGCGCTGCCGGACAGAGTCGGCCGGTGCCGGACACTGAGCTGCGCGGAGATAAAAAGTGCCCCTTCAGTAGGCCTAGCGTTAATTCTGGCAGAGTTTCGGGAGCCCGGGAAGGTGCCGGAAAGCGATGCCTGGAGTGTGTGACTGACCATTATTCTCACGGCCGTCCTCATCGTGAAGAAAAATAGTGCAATATCTCTGGTCTGCCTGCTTCACTCCGACCAGCAGACAGACCCATTAGTATTAGTCGTCTCGATAGTGACTGACAGTACACCCGTCCCTAATAAGCCTTATGGTTTCTGTGGACGTTAAGCACCATGTTTACTTACTGACAGTACTCAATCGGCGATCGCGCGAACGTCACATACCTAGCCCGGAGAAACACCATCAGTGACACAGCCGGCTCCTCATGTCCCAACTGATCTAGTAAACTATTATCAGTCTTGATTCACTGCTTTGCGTACACGGGCCGCTTTGAGTCAGAAGATATTTTGGGGAAATGAAGCTGAATGACCCTGGAAGAAGAGAAACTTGAACTCGTAAACCGTTTATTGTTGAAGAATAGTAGCAATAGGTCCATTTGGACCTATCTAACAGCCAGTCCCTGCTATACTACAACCACAAATAAGCACGTCTATACTACAAACACATACATAAGCAGGAATAAACAACAGATTAATGCAGCTACACAGAGTCTCTACAAATATGCACAAACACAGGAATTACATTTAGAGACAAAGGGGGTGGGGGCGGATCGGGAGGGGGGTGGGGTGGGGGGGGGCAGATATACGGATACGGAAGATTGATTCATCTTTAGGCCATTGCCTCACATGAAGAGGTGCAGGTGGATGACACAGCACTGAATAGTACATACTATAATTATGCATACAAAAGAGAAACCAACAAACTAACGATAGTGTATTTGAATTAGGAGAGAGGGTGGGGGGGGGGGGGGGGGGAGGAGGAGGGAGGGACCGATATATACGGATCAGAAGATTTATTCGTCTCCAAGTTAGGCCACTGCCCCTCGTGAAGGGGTGCAGGTGGATGACATACCGCCACCCAGTAGTACATACTATAGCTATGCATATGAACAAGAACACCAGTAAACTAACGACACCGTTGTGCTTAAATTAGGTAGGAGAGAGAGAGAGAGAGAGAGAGAGAGAGAGAGAGAGAGAGAGAGAGAGAGAGAGAGAGAGAGAGAGAGAGAGAGATTGCCAACTGGCATTGTCTCTTCGGTGTACCACGATGACACGGAGAGGCCAACACCGTCATCTTGAAAAAAAAAAAAAAAAAAAATCATCATGAAATTGGGTTGGTCATTTATCCGTGTTTTAATTTACCGGTGGACTTTATGTCCGGTGGGCATGTTTTACCCTCCTGTCGTAATCTGGGTATCATTTTTGACCAGAGGCGTTGTCTTTTACTGAGGGGCCAAACGGCGAACCGAAGAAGCAACTCTAGCCGAATCAAACAAATAAATAATACAGCAATTTCTCACTCATTCCTTGTCCTGTTTGTTAAAAATCGGTGTCAAAGTCGCAAAACATTGGAACATTACTCATACTTATAGCGTGTGTGTGTGTGTGTGTGTGTGTGTGTGTGTGTGTGTGTGTGTGTGTGTGTGTGTGTGTGTGTGTGTGTGTGTGTGTGTGTGTGTGTGTGTGTGTGAGTGCGTGCGTGCGTGCGTGCGTGCGTGCGTGCGTGCCGCGCACTCGTGTAGGTGTGTGTATGTGCGTGTGCGCGCAGGTGTGTGTATGTGCGTTTGGGTGTTATTTTGTTGGTGCAAATGGGTTGCTAGTTGATGTATGTCAGTGTTGTTGTTTGCTTATGTTTGTATGCCTACCGCTTTCGAGACAGACTTTCCTTGTTGTAAAACCTGGTGAATAAAGAATCTGAATCTGAACTTGAAAACACGACCGCGAGTGCTGCCATTTTGTGTCCAGCAGTCACTGACACGTCTAGGTTGGCCGCCACCATCGGAAAATACCCGGCAATCAGCTGAAGAAATGGACGGTCGTGTTCTTTTACACGCTGATTCCGAGTCAGTCTTTTCTGGGTCAGCATACCCAGTAGAAACTGAACCACTTCTTATAACCCCCTCCCATCCCAGTGATTTAGAAGAGATAGCCAGGGCTCGGCAGTAGCTGTGTGGAACAGAAGGTCGACGACCGGCTGGGCCCCCGTCCTAAGAGTCCGTACGGTCTCTGTGGACGTAAAGCAACAATGAAAAAGAAGAAAAAGAAGTTAGCCCTGCGGCGGATGTGAAATAGACTCCGGCGGGTGAGTGTCATCCCCCTGTCGTTAACGTACTACTGACCCGGGAAACCATCCACAAGACCGTCTTCGCCGGCTCAGTTGTGGACTCACTCTGCAGTGACGTTCGAGTCAGAACTTCCGGTTCTGAACAAGGACTGTAACTCGACTGAACTGGAGCAGTGTACGTCACGTGGAGCACCGGGGCCGAGTTCCGGCACCACTGACAAGTGCGGAGCGACATGATCAGTCGAAACAGGTGCTTGGATACGCATTTCAGATTCGGGCTACGCAGTGGTGGATTTTGTTCTCAGTCCTCACTAGAATATGATAAAGAAAATGTCTTTTTTTTTTTTTGCATTACAGTTTCATGAACTGTTAAAAGCTTTGGTCGTTTTATATATTGCTTGACGGCTGACAGGGGCAAAAACTGAGCTCAATAAAACCTTGACAAACCTTGATAAAACCTTGACACAACCGTGCACTTATTCTAACATGACAGACATCAGTGTTACATAACCGGCTATGAACATTTGCAGATCAAGTCCTCATTCTCTTTAGTCACAGCGTGAATATCCATGGATGGATCAGTAAAAACATTTCTTGAATATGACTGAGTTCTTCGGTGTTGTTTT